>JAQPPZ010017059.1:0-1200000 GCA_028583015.1 Wollemia nobilis
TTGCTCCTTTACCTCACAAAATTGCTATGAAAGTGGTTAAGACCACTGTTTAACCTCTGAGGGCTGCCCTGGGGGCTGTGTTTGTCAAAGCGATCAGTGTTTGCAGTCACATAATCGGATTGGTGCTGTTTTGGTGTCTACAAAAACGTTACAGGATAAGAGCATTTACTGGCTAAATGGCTATAGCATGAACAATATCAATATTAATAAAATTAGAATAATATATAGATAAACACGGTGGGATTTACTGAGGGATCTATTGTTACATGAACCATTTTATTTGAATTATAATATACATAGGTAAGATAAATACTACTATTTTATTCCAATGAAATTTTCTTCTATTAATTCATAAAGTTTTTTTTGTGTATTCCGTGTCAAATCCAATGAAACAACAAAAAAATTATTTAATAAGAAAAAAGTGTGATGGACTACTATAATCCTTGTCAAGCTTTATACATCTTTATTTTTTTTTAGTTGCTACAGAATGAATTTTTTCTATAACAACCACAATTGAAAATTAAATTTTAAATAGAAAGAGAAAAAAAAATAAATGATGTTATTTTCTTGGAATTGTTGAGGAGAATAGCATTTATTTTTTAAAATTTTTTAGTTTTGCATGTATTTGGCTAGTGGTTGACTAATTTGGAAATTTTAGAAGAAGATACGACTAAAATTAAAAAATATTGGAATTATTTGGATAAAGTTTTGATCATTGCCTCAGCACATGTAGAAGCATATATGAACCAAAAAATAGAGACAATCAGGATTTTATGAGAAAAGAGGACTAGCTCCCTCATTTCGTTTGTAAATACTCAAATTTGTAGCAAGAGAGAAATATGTGGGAAAAAGTAATGCATGGAAAAATAAGAAACAAAAGTCAATTGGAGAATAGAATAGCGTATATAAAAAGAGAGAAAAAATCTAGTATATATATATATATATATATATATATATATATATATATATTTTTTATTATAATAATTTTATATATTGGTGTATTTTCAATAATTTATTTGTGGATCCATCTTCATTTAGGTGGATCGTCCATATATTTATACTTCGGTGGATAATTCAACCTATGAATAATTCAATTAGATTGTATAGATTTCATCACTATGGTTTTTAGAGTGATGCAACAACATTAAGAAACAAGGTTAAAAATATCAAGATGTATTAAAGAATATTATATTGCAAGTCAATGAATCAATGAATAAAATTTTTATATTGTAACAACAATAAAATGTAGTAAAAAATATTATATTGCAAGACAGTGAATCAATGATTAAAATTCTATATATTGTAGCAATAATTTGTATCTTATCTTTAAAGCATTGGATTTCTACAAAAGATGTATTACATATCAGAAAGGCAAAGACCGTGAGATAATTGAGCCTCTGAGAATAGAGATTCAAATTGATAGCTCGTGTACAACTAGGAACATTCTAAAAGATGCGCAACATTTAATCAAACATTTTATTTCACTTTATCGAAGCATTATTAGTATTGTAACTTTTGCATAAATACAAATACCACAAAAATAAAATACATGATGAGGTATTCTCTATTATATTAATGCACAACTAAGTGGTAAATTCACAATTGAGACTTTTTCTCAAAGGCACTCTCCCTTAGCAGATTAGAAATTTTGTTGGAAGTAATTTTTTTGAAAAACAAAACTTCTAATATTCAAAAGCTTTTATCCTAAAACACTTAGCACATTTTACCTATTAGTGGAAGTTGTTCTTCTCACTATGTGAAATATTTGATCAAAGGTTTTTCTTCACACAAAGTGACATATTTTACTTTACAAGGTTGTGGCTTGCACTTCTTGAGTAAACTTCTCCATGCTTCCTCTTTTTTCCTCCTTATTGGCTTCAAAAAATCTTCTACTTGCCCCCTCTTCTTTTTAGTGGTTGATAACCTCCATCAAAAATAAAATCATGCCCAACACACACATAAATAGGGTAAAAAAAAGAATAAACCTAACCAACCTTATGATATGCATTAATGTAACGACCCAAGTCTACTCACTTGGTCGTACCACAAAAATAAGTCAAGCATTTCCTCAGGATAATTTTTTTCATTTAAGTTTACTGATAAACACTAAGAGTTCTCTCATGATCATAGTAATTATGATTGTGCTTGCATATCCATAAAAAAAATATGATTGTGTTGTAAGGTTCACAACTTAGCTATTATATTTACCCAATAAATAAATAGTATATATTAGATCAGTGCTTGCAGGCACTTTATATTGTTCTCCAAATCATCGGCCCTAGTGAAGTTTTCCCTATATTGCTGCAAGAGCGAGTGATCCGAGTTTTTTTTAGATTTAATTTATTCAAATTTGGTATCAGAGCCGACTTGTCATCCTACAGAGTTTTGAAGCATGGCTTTCGACAGCAACAACTTGCAGTTGCAGATCTTGTGGTTCAATGGCAAGAACTATGACTACTAGAGCATCCAGATGAAGATCCTATTTGGATCTCAGGAGCTATGGGACCTGGTTGAGAACAACTACCCAAAACTAGTAGATGTAGCAACACGGCCGCCCTCTCCCAATATGATAGGGAGTTGTTGAATGAGAACACCAAGAAGGACCAGAAGGCCCTATTTTATATCATGCAAGTGGTTGAAGAAACCATCTTCTTGTGGATCGCATTGGCCACCAAGGAAAAGTAGGCTTGGGAGATTTTGGCCAACTCATACCAGGGCACCAACAAAGTGAAGCTCGTGAAGTTGCAGATGCTTAGGAGGGAGTTTGAGAACCTGCATATGAGCGAGATAGAGTCCATAGGTGACTTATTCTCCCAAAAAACTGACGTAATCAACCAAATGTAGTTGAATGGAGAAATCTTACAAAACTAGAGAATCATGGAGAAGATTCTCAGAAGCCTACTTGCAAAGTTTGACTCTGTTGTGATAGCAATCAAGGAATCAAGGGATCTAAAGACCCTCTAGATAGATGAGCTCATGGGTTTGTTACAGACACATGAGCAAATACTGAGTTGATCATCTCAGTCCTCTTCAAAGTAGGCTTTTAAGGTGCAAGTCTCATTTCGAGATAGTAGCAGGTAAGATTCCCATCATGGTGCCTCCAGTTCTCAAGGTGGAAGAGGTAGAGGTAGGCATGGGAAAGGAAAAGGAGGACGATCAAACCCTAGTGAGGGAGAGACCAATTGCAATTTCCATCAGCAAGGTGGAAGAGGTGGACCGAAGAACCAACAAGGTGGGTCCGACTAAAAAAAAGATATGTCCAAGGTCCACTATTAATATTGCAAGAAATAAGGCCATTACACCTCATAGTGCAAAAAGTGGATGGCCAAGGAGAACCAGCAACAAGCCCATTACATGGATGAAACCAAAAATACGATAGGAGGAAATGTGCTACTGATTTGCAACATTGAGGAGGAGTGCTAGAAGAATGTCTGGTATTTGGATAGTGGGTGCAACAATCACATGACAGGGAACAAGGAGATGCTCTCCCAACTGGATGAAACAGTCTAGTCCAAGGTGAATATGGGGAATAACAGCAAGGTTCCTATGATGAGGAAAGGAAAAATCCTCATCCATACCAGGCATGGTGAAAGGAAGCAAATCTGTGATGTATACAATGTGCTTGGGTTGAAGCACAACCTGCTAAGTGTGGGACAACTCATATAGAAGGGACACATTATCTAGTTCAAAGATGAAACCTGCACCATCAAAGACAAAGTGCATGGGTAGATTGCAATGTTTTCCATGACAAAAAATAATATGTTTCTACTACAGATTTAGAGTGAGTCTCTAATATCTCTAAGTGTAGTCATGAAGGATACTACCTAGACTGTGGCATCTCATGTTTGATCACTTGAGTTTCAGTGGCCTAAATATATTGCACAAGAAGTATATGGTGAAGGGTTTACCCTTTATTGAGTAGTCAAATCAAGTTTGTAAATGCTGCTTAGTCGACAAGCAACATAGGGATTCGTTCCCTTTCGATCAGTATTGGAGAGCATCACAACCATTGGAGTTGGTGCACTCAGACATTTGTGGTCCGATGCAGACCACCACATTTATCAGCAACAAGTATTTTTTGACCTTCATTGATGATTTCAATCGGAAGACTTGGATCTATACCATTAAGCAGAAGTCAGAGGCTTTTGGCAAGTTCAAGGAGTTCAAGGCTCTGGTGGAGAAATAGAGCGGCTACCAGGTAAAAACCCTAAGAACATATGATGGAGGAGAGTACATCTCCAATGAATTCCATATATTTCTGCAAAGTGAATGGAATTCAGAGGCAACTCTCTGCTAGATACATGCCACAGTAGAATGGTGTAGCTGAGAGAAAGAACAAAACCATCATGGAGATGGCACGTAGCATGATGAAGGAAAAATAATTATCACATGAATTTTGGGCAAAGGTTGTGACCTGTGGAGTTTATTTGCTAAACCTATGTCCCACCAAAAGCATGAAGGAAAAGATTCCTCAGGAGGCCTAGAGCAATGTGAAGCCATGTGTGGCTCATTTGCGTGTGTTCGGGTGCATTGCATATGCACATGTTCTAGAAGAGAAGATAAAGAAGCTTGATGATAGAGTAGGGAAGTGTATCTTCATAGGATACAATGAGGAAGCAAATGCATATTGACTATACAATCCTGTGATGAAGAAGCTCATCATCAATCATGATGTGAAGTTCCTGGAAGATGAAGACTGGAATTGGAAGTCCAACATTGGCCAGCCTGAGTTAGTAGTTGTTGAGGTTGTTGATTTGGAGAAGAACAGTGTGCAACCACATGCAGCCTCCAATAGCAGTAGTGGTGCCAACATTAGCACAACCTCACCATCCCGATCGCCTCCAATTGCAAGAAGGATTCAAAATTTGAGGACTCCAATGAAGATGAGGAGCTTGTAAGACATCTATGAGGCAACCCATCATCATGAAGATGAAGAATATTTTGACTTCACCTTCTTTACTGAGTGTTATCCAGTTGATTTTGAAGAGGCAAGTCAGAATAAAAAATGGGTAAAGGTGATGGATGAGGAGATTGAAGCCATTGAGAATAATGATATGTGGCAGATAACGAATCTCCCAGCAAGGAAGAAGACCATTGGGGTTAAGTGGGTGTATAATGCCAAGTTCAATGCCCATGGTGATGTTGATCAGCATAAGGCCAGATTGGTGGCAAAGGGCTACAAGCAGAAGTTAGGCATCGACTACCATGAAGTGTATGCACTTGTAGCCCAAATTGACATAGTCAGGATGATCCTGACATTGGAAGCCCAACAAGGTTGGAATGTGTTCCAGATGGACATCAAGTCAACCTTCCTCAAAGAGTGTTGGAGGAAGAGGTCTACATAGACCAGCCACCCAGTTACGATATCGAAAGATAGGAGGGCAAGGTCCTCAAGCTAAAGAAGGCCCTGTATGGGTTGAAGCAGGCACCAAGGGCATGGTACAATTGGATTGATGACTATTTTCAAAAAAATGGGTTTGTCAAATGCCCATATGAGCATACCTGTACTTGAAGGCAAATGAAGCACAAGAGCTCATTATCATCTATCTGTATGTGGATGATTTGATTTACAATAGCAACAATAATGTCTTGTTTGACCAGTTTAGAATAGCCATGAAGAAGAAGTTTGAGATGACAGACTTAGGGCTGAGGGTAAGTATGCGAAGGATGTCCTGAAGCGGTTCAATATGGAGGACAACAAACCTGCCATCACACCTATTGCCACGGGATTAAAGTTGAGCAAGTTGGACTCTAGGAGAAGCATCGATCCAACTTTGTTCAAGTGGCTAGTTGGCAGTCTGATGTACTTGACTGCAACTCGGCCATATTTGATGTTTGGAGTTAGTCTCATCAGTCGGTTTATGGAGACTCCAAAGGATACGCATTGGCAAGCAGGCAAGCACATCTTGCGCTATGTCAACGGGACGAGGAACCATGGCATATTCTATGCCAGGCAAGACCAGTTGGAACTGATAGGGTATACAAATAGTGACTGGGCTAGCAGCACTGATGATCGAAAGTGCACCTCTGATTAGGCATTTCATCTTTGTTTGGGTGTAGTGTCATGGGCATCCAAGAAGCAATTGATCATTGTGTTGTCCACTACTGAAGCAAAATATGTCACCGCAACTTTAGCCACATGCCATGCAGTCTGGCTATGAAGGGTTCTACAAGAACTGAACCATCCTTCGCACGATGTGACAACCATGTTCTGTGACAACAATTATGCCATTGCACTATCAAAGGATCCAATATTCCATGGGCAAACAAAGCATATCGACATTCGATATCACTTCATCAGAGAGTTTGTGAAGTCAAGCGAGGTTTAACTACAGTTCTACATATCGAAGGAGTAGATAGTTGACATTTTTACCAAGCCTTTGAAGGAAGAGGACTTCAGTAGACTGCGTGAGCAGTTATGATTCAAAGGGCTTGTAGGATCAGGTTTAAAGGAGGGTGTTGAAATTATTAAACCTGACCCCATCTCACTATCCCTCAAAACAAGCACCAAAGCTATGGAAAACACATCAGCGATGGCGATCTAGGGATCACTCTATTAGGAGTGACTTGACGTCTGACAACATGGACAACTACAAATACAATCGCTACATTTATTTTAGTTGTTGCAATTCGATGATTGGTCAGTAACCCTACTTCGGTTGTCAAAAACCCTAAGCATGTCAGAAGATAAGCCTATTAGAAGGCAATCCTTATCCTCCCTTCCATAGGCTATAAAAAGACAGTTTGTGTTTTCAGAATAGGTAGATCGGAGGGTGAGATCATAGTAGTGCATAGCAATGCAAGTTTGGCGCAAATGCCTATAGCGAGAATTGTAGAGGAACAAAATTCTGACAGAGCCGAACAACAGCTTCGGACTCTCCCTTGTTTTCGTTTATCTTGCATTTAGTTGCAGAAGTTTGTAAGCCTTTAATGGTGAAAGATCTGTAAGTTTCTCGTGCATAAATAAAACTTCGTCTATTTCCCTTTATCGCTCGCCGGTGTATATTTTTCTCTCTATCGCTCACCATGTTGAACGATTACGGGATTTGTTGATTTTATTAGCGATCTTCGACATTTTTAGACTTTACCACTAAAAGGAAATTTATTTTGTCTTATATGCATTCGTCCTTTAGTGGTTTGTCCCATTAAAATCCGTCTTATTCTAATTTCCATCCTTCGCTCGCTATGCACAAAATTTCTTATTAGCGCTCATGGGAAGAGCGATCCGGGGTTTTTTTTGGATTTAATTTCTTCAAGTATCACAATCGTAATAAATTAGGCTGTTGATCTCGGGACTGCGGTAACATAGCTTTTGATCTACTTTCATAAGGATCATCCACACAAAAGTTTGTCCATGGAATGGTTTGATTTCTCCTCTGCACTGGTATGTGACGGAACTCCAAATGTATGATTTTTCACTAGTTTCCAATCCTTTAACGTAGATAACGTAGATTCATTTCTTGATAATTAGATGTTGATAATCCTTATAATCTGTTTCTTTAGTATAATTCCTTTTTAAAGAATTTAAATAAAAGTTAATGTTAACTTTTTTTCGTCTTTGAACATGATTTTAAAATGGAATGTTACAGTTGAAACTTTATAAAGCGTTGAGGTGGAGCTTCAAGAATTAATTTGGGTCCGTTGGAAAACTATTATAGGTATAGGTATCAGAAATACAAATACAGTGAAAAGAACAGAAATTTATATAAGTTTAGACAGTTCTAAAATACATAATTAATTCACTTGTGTTGGTGCCTCATTTGCATTGTAGTGTTATCTAATTTCTAGATTATGTTGGGTGGCATTTGAAGGGTAAAATTAAAAACATCCTGTCATCAAATGTTGAGTCGAAGGATACAAGTCTACTTCGGATTCCAGGTTGCCGGAACCCTATACATGAGGGGCAGGAAACGGGGTGTGTAGGAAGTGAGAAGCGATGCAGGACAACCATCGAACCCCCCCCCTTTAAGACAGAAATCACTTAGAGGCATTTTACCAGTATGTTTTCATAGTGTAAACATATTGTCCTCTAGTTAAGGACGCGAGGGCTAGTGGATTGATAAGACGTTGGGCACTTAACAAGAAGAGACTTAGGTTCACACCTCACGGGCATGCCTACTCTAGGGTAAAGGTAGTAGTCTGACTAGAAGCCGCTGAGTTGCGCCAGCTTGATGATGGCGGTACTAACTCCGAGTCACCGGAGATCTCCCTCACTGCTGAACGTGTTTACCAAGGCAAGGTAGGGGTTATACCAATTTCCCTATGTTAACAAACAAACAAACAAAACCAAAAAAAAAAAAATTGTTCTCAAGTTATAATATTTGTGTTATTGCATCCAAATTATCATGGCCGTTAAGAGGAACAAATTCACTGTGCAATTGAAATGTGCCCACAGAAAATAAAATCTTACAATAAGCTTGGATACATAACACCGTTATTTGAGTATTTTTAACCATCCAAAAAATAGCTGTTTGGTTTGAAAGCGGAACGAAACTGAGCGCAGAGCCTTTTATCTTTTTTGCACGCTTTTCCATGCCAAAGATTGCATGGATCTGGGATTGGGAGGAGCACGGATCTAGGACGTGCACAAATACGAGAAGAAAGGTATGTGCGGGTTTGAGCAATTGCGCATATCCAAGATTTTCCACAAGTTGGATGATTTCAGCCAAGAGTTTACTTAGCAATTGCGTACATCTAAGATTTTCTAGAAGGTGGATGACGTCAACGGGAGTTTTGCTTCAGTTTTAAACACATCCGCAACCCCAGGATTTTCCAAAGTCGAGAAGGCACAACATCCTAAAAAAAATCCCTTATATTTATTCACCTTGTGATTGCATGGTCACGAGAAACTAATTAAAAAGTCCACACAATAAATTTAACAAAGGCACAACTTCATAAATAAAGCAAACACATGAAGCTATAAAATATTGATATATTTATATTATATTAAGAGTATATCAAGAGAAACTGTTGTAGCGGCTTTACAATTAGATTTATAGATTCACTATTCTTCATTTTTTGTTGTGGTTGTTTTACTTTTATGCTCATTTTTGTAGAAAGTAATCGTAGGCTTTTTTATGTGTTTTTATAATTTTGACTTTGCTTTGTTTTTCTTCACTCTAATTTTATGTTTTAGTTGTTCTCCTCCATCATCTACAAATAATGCCCAGTGTTTATATATAGTTAGGAAATGGACGAAAAAGCTCAACAACTTTGTGACATACATTAAATGTAAAAGATGGTGTTTATCAAACTCCTAACAACTGTAACTACCAAAAATAAATTCAAGTACTCCAAAATCTGGTGATGGATATTGATATCCATGGAGATCTATTAAAGGAAGGTGAAATTTGGATTAATTTCCAACATCTGTCACTAAGCTAGATTTCACAAAAACTTTGACATCGAGCATTTCTTCTAGCATTTTAAAATGTTCCTCCTTCAAAGGTTTTTATGAAGATGTCTACAAACTACTTTTTTGACCTACAAAACAACAAAAAAATTATATTATTTTCACCAACTTTGATGAAGTGATAGAGGATGTCTATGTGCTTCCTCATACCATGAAACACTAGATCCTTCGATAGTGCTATGGTAGAATTTTATCACAAAATATTGTTGTTTTTCCTTGTTGTTGATGGTTGCGGAGAAGGGGGATAACACTCTCAAAAATTCACTGTTTCTTTAATGATCATGAAACTACACCTGATCCAAGCTAGAATGCATAATTGGAATTGCTCTTATAATCATTAGTATCGTTAGTCCAATCGTTATCTATGTAGCCAAAAAGCTCAAGTTGATATTTTTTGCATAAAATATTCTTGTCTTTGATTCCATTGATATACCACATTATCCTTTTGTCTATTTGCAAGTGAGTGATCTTTGGTATCTCCATAAATCTACTAATTAAACTCAGTATAAATATTAGGTCAGATCTAGTTGTTGTTAAATACGTGAGTCTTCCAACTAATATTTTATGTAATATTGGATCAACATTGTTATTGCAATATTTCTTGTTCAATTTTAAACTTATTGCAACTGGAGTGATGGTCGTTTTGCATACTTTCCTTAAGAGATGAAGATACCATCTATAGATTGGTTAAATTTAATGATAAGAACATAGTTTAGTAGTCCCAAATTCATCATTCCAAAATCATTCTTCAATGCATTTCTAAACTATTCAAACAATATATTGTTATTGCTAGTATAAATTAGATTATCTGCATACATGTAGACTATTATCATCTCTCCCCTTTCATTTATCTTTATGTAGAGAGTGTGCTTATATGAGCACTTGATGAAGTCATTCTCCTTAAAAGTATGCCTCAATGTGGTTATACCAATGCCTAGGTTCTTGGTTTAACCCATATAAGGCTTTCTTCATCTCCAACATATTTCCTTATTTCCCTTCCAACTCATATCCAAGTGGTTGGTCTTGTATACCTCTTCTTTCAACACTCCATTTAGGAATATTGACTTGACATCCATTTGATATGCCTTCCACCCCTTTGGCGCTATCAATGCTAGAATAATTTTGACCATGTCAAGTCCTACTATAGGTGCATACACTTCATGATAGTCAATATTCAACTTCTACTTATAGCCTTTTGAAACCACCCTTGCTTTATACCTTTAAACATTACCTTGGGTATTAAACTTAGTTATGTATATCTATTTCACTCTAATGGTCTTTTCACTTGTTGGAAGATCCATTAACTCCTAGGTTTATTTTTTCTCTATGCCTTCTATCTCATCATCCATGGATTTCACCTATTTTCTATTCTTAATTTCTTATTCAAATAAAAAATATCACACTAAAAAAATAAAGCAAAATCATAATACTCTTCATCTTCTATTTCATTTATAGTTACCTCATATATGTCTTGCAAGCTCCTTGTATTTGCTAGTTTTCCCATGTTGGAGATCATTCTTGCACATGGTGGTGATCTTCATGATAAAGCAGTACTTTTGCTTGCACTAATACTACTACTAGGGTTGATTGGTGCTTCCTCCACTTAAGTCTTTAGACTCAATATTTTTTGGCCCTTTTTAACCAATATTCAAATTCTAGTTCCATATTTATATTACATGAACTTCATGTCTCTACTTATGAATAGATTCATTGTAATAGGGTTATACAATCTATAGGACTTTGACTCTTCACTATACTCAATGAAGATGCATTTTATTACCTTGTCATCCAAATTTTTGTCTCTTCTCATCTAGAATATTGTGCATATGCTATGCACCCAAAGATTTTAAGCGAGCATAACTTGAAATTTTGCTACTCCATGCTTATTAGAGGATGATGTCCTTTATGCTCTTTATGGGATACTTATTCAATAGATAAACTACACAAGCTACATCCTCTACCCAAAACTCATTTGCTAATGCTTTTTCCTTCAACATGCTTCTTGTCATCTCCATTATGGTTCTATTCCTTATCTCTACAACATCATTCTATTGTGGTATGTATCTAGTTGTAAAATACCTTCTAATTCTATCTGGCATGTAGAAGTTATGGAATTCATTAGAGATGTACTCACCTCCTCCATCTATTTTGAGAGGCTTCACATAGGAGCCACTCTATTTTCAACCAAAGCTTTGAACTCCTTAAATTTTCTAAACTTTTTTTACTTTTGTTTGATGGGGCTTACCCATGTATTTTAACTAGAATCATATATAAAAGTCAAGTATTTATTCTTGGTAAATGACCAGGTTTGTATAGACCCATATATATCTGAATGCACCAAATCTAATGGTTGTAAATATCTCCATGATTTTCCAATAGGGAATTCATCCCTATGGTACGTTCCTACTAAACAACCTTCACATGCTTGATTTGTTTGCTCTATAAGAGTTAATCCCCTCACCATCTACTTTTTGTGCAACAAGTTCAGGCCACTTAAACTTAAATGGCCAAATATAAGATGCCACAACCATGTAGCATTCTTTATAATTGCACTAAATGAGAGTAGCATTTCACTCTAAATTTTTAAAGGAAACGTCTTGTTCTTTGTCATGGTTATATTTTCTATGAACCCATTCTCTTTAAATCTAATGATGCAAGCTGTATTTTCAAAATACATTGTGTACACCTTTAGCATAGGCTACTACATGCTAAATAAATTATGTTTCAGACCAGACACACAATACACATCAAGGATATACTTTTTTTATCCTTGTTTTGTGTAGATTATAATATTTTATTTTTTGATTATAGGTACCTTGTTATTGTTTCTCATCTTCAATTCGGATTTGATAGTCTCATCTAGTTGTAAGAATATTTATTTATTTCCAAGCATGTGGTTACTGTAGCCACTATGAAGACACCAAATATGGTTTTGGCTCTCTTTATGAGTTACTATAAGTTAACATCATAGGCCCACAAACATATATGTTTTCCATATTCTCATTCTTATTGATATAGTGGGTTTGTTGCATGTTTTCCTTTGCCATATTCTTTCTAAACTTATAACTATAATGGATAAGTTTATTGCAATAATAACACTAGATTTTTTATTTATCATACCTTTGATTTGATCCTCCTTGTTGATTTTTGTTGTTGCATCTTCTTCTTGCTTTATGGAAATTGCAACTGGGTTCTCCTTTTTTGGAGTAATTTGATCTTCTTCCTCTTTTATGGCCTCTACCACCTTTTCCTTTGTTATTTTCTCCTCTTCCTCCTTGATGAACTTGAGGTTTCTTGCTAGGATTCTTCCCTTATATTATCTCTGAATGAGACATATGTCTTAAACACTTCCTCTAATAAGGATTGAGATGTTTAGCTCAAAATATGCTCATGTATTTATAGAGGACCCATGATAATATCCACTAAAAAGCTTGTTAAATCCCTTAATTTTTCAATAACTATCAGTATTAAATTAAACCTTATTGGTATACTTTTTAGTATCTTCTCCTCTATTATCTAGTTCTTAAATTTTTTATAATTCATCCTTATTTGATATATAATACTAATTGAGTAGGTAAATAAGTCACTCATGGACTTTAATTCATTAATTTATAGATTTTTGAACTCCTTTCTCAACATCTGTAACCTTATCAACTTCACTTTGTTGGTGCCTTGAAAGGAGCTATCCAAAATTTTGCATACCTCATTTTATTTGGTTGTTGTTGCAATTCTAGGAAAGATGGTCTCCTCAACTGCTTGTATATTATAGAAAAAATATTTTTGGTCCTTCTTAGAGTCCCCCTTCATCTTGATACTCTAGTAATCATAATTCTTACCATTGAATCATGGGATATTTAATTGCAAAGAATTTTTTTTGGAAGTGATTACTACTATGGCTCTTAAAATCCACTAATGAATAAAACTATAATACCAATTTGAATGTAAAACAAAATTGGGCACTTAGGATCCTTTTATATTTTTTGCATTCTTATCAATGCTAAACTTGCATAGAACCAAGATTACACAAATATGTGATTGGGATGAGTATAGATTGACGACATGCACAAATTCAAGATTGTGCAAAGCCAGGGTTGCATGGACCCAAGCCTTGCACAAAGCCACAATAAGAAGGTGAGAGCTACCTTTAGTTTTGAGCAATTGCATGGATCCAAGATTTTCCATAAGGTGGATGATGTCATCCAAGAGTTTACTCTAATTTCAAGCAATGACTTGGATCTAGGATTTTCCACAAGGTGGTTGACCTCAACCAAATTTTTACTTTTGTTTTGAGCACATGCATAGTCTTGGAATTTTCCAAAGTCAGGAAGATTAAAACCCTAAAAATCAATTTATTTATTTATTCACCTTATGATTGTATGGTCCAAGAAAAGTAAATAAAAAATGCACACAATGGATTTAATAAAGACACAACTTTAGAAATAAAGCAAATACATGAAGCTATAAAATATTGATATATTTATATTATATCAAGAGAAACTATTGCAACAACTTTACAATTGGATCCAAACATCCTTTCACTATTCTTCACCTTTGTTGTGGTTGCTTTACTTTTATGGTTAATTTTGTGGAAGGTAATCGCAGACTCTTCTCTATGCTTTTGTAACTTTAACCTTACCTTCATTTTATTCACTCTAACTTCATGCTTCAACTACTTTCATCCATAATTTATGAATAATTCTCAATACTCATATATAGTTGGGAAAAGAAGAAAAAATATCAATAACTTCCTTACACACATTAAATAGAAAAGGTGGTGTCTATCAGATATCCTAACAACTGTAACTAATGATGGGATGGACAGTAAGATATATCACAAATAAATGAATTATGGGTTAATTACCAACATGGTTCGAATATTATTACATGTAAAATGGAGTTAATAATTGGGGATGAAAAGTTTCATGACATAATTGAAATTTAATATCATCGTATTTGCATGTAACATCATCCAAAGAACATACTTATTTTTTTAATTTAATTTTTAATTATTTTTAAAGCACTATAGACATTATTTAAATAAATAAATAAATATATATATATATATATTAAAAATATGTTTTTAAATTTATGTTATAATTTATTAAAATAAAAATGACATATCTAATTTACCTTTAAATAGTTTACTCCCTCTCTTAATTTTATGAATGAAGTAAGGTTTTCTAAAGTCATAGAACATTTCCAAAAGCTTAATGCAAATGATATTCTATAACACATAACACATCCTATAAGAGATGATACAAGCTATTATATACTTAAACATTATATAACGTATAACAACATGTATTAAGTAATTAAGTACTTTTGAAATAGCAATTTATACATCTTCATTCTATGAAAGCTATATAAGCACCATTCTACACTAATAGTGTACCATAGATAATGTTTTTGTGTGACTTGTTAAAATGTAAATATAAAAGAGAGGAAACTGATTATAATTAAAATTGTATGTCGATATATACATAGACCTCTTATCCATTTATTGTTAATCGTTATTATAAAATATAGCATATACTATCTAATTGTAATGAAATAAGGTCAAACCATATTGTAAATATTCCATTGAAGAAAGCTATGTGAAACGTTACAGGATAAGAGCATTTACTTGCTAAATGGCTATAGCATGAACAATATCAATATTAATAAAATTAGAATAATATATAGATAAACACGATGGGATTTACTATGGGATCTATTGTCACATTAAGCATTTTATTTGAATTATAATATACATAGGTAAGATAAATACTACTATTTTATTCCAAAGAAAATTTCTTCTATTAATTCATAAAGTTTTCTTTTGTGTATTCTATGTCAAATCCAATGAAACAACATAAAATTATCTAAAAAGAAAAAAGTGTGATGGACTACCATAATCCTTGTCAAGCTTTATACATTTTTATTTTTTTTGGTTGATACAAAATGAATTTTTTCTATAACAACCACAATTGAAAATTAAATTTTAAATAGAAACAGAAAAAATAAATAAATGATGTTACTTTCTCAGAATTTTTGAGGAGACTAACATTTATTTTTAAAAAATTCTTAGTTTTGCATGTATTTGGATAGTGGTTGACTAATTTGAAAAATTTAGAAGAAGATATGACTAAAATTAAAAAATATTGGAATTATTGGAATAATTTGAATAGAGTTTTGATCATTGCCTCATCACATGTAGAAGCATATATGAACCAAAAACTAAATGACAAAGACCATCAGACATTGATGAGAAAAGAGGACTAGCTCCCTCATTTCATATGTAAATACTCAAATTTGTAGCAATAGGGAAATATGTGGGAAAAATTAATGCATGGGAAGAAAAGAAAGTCAATTGGAGAATAGAAAAGTGTATATAAAAATAGAGAAAAATTCTAGTATATATATATATATATATTATAATAATTATCTAAATTGGTGTATTTTCAATAATTTATTTGTGTATCCATCTTCATCTAGGTGGATCGTCCATCTATTTATACTTTGGTGGATAATTCAACCTATGAATAGTTCAATTAGATTCTATAGACTTCATCACTATTGTTTTTTTAGAGTGATGCAACAACGTTAAGAAACAAGGTTAATGTTAACTTTTTTTTCGTCTTTGAACATGATTTTAAAATGGAAGGTTACAGTTGAAACTTTATAAAGCGTTGAGGTGGAGTGTCAAGAATTAATTTGGGTCCGTTGGAAAACTATTATAGGTATAGGTATCAGAAATACAAATACAGTGAAAAGAACAGAAATTTATATAAGTTTAGACAGTTCTAAAATACATAATTAATTCACTTGTGTTGGTGCCTCATTTGCATTGTAGTGTTATCTAATTTCTAGATTATGTTGGGTGGCATTTGAAGGGTAAAATTAAAAACATCCTGTCATCAAATGTTGAGTCAAGGATACAAGTCTACTTCGGATTCCAGGTTGCCGGAACCCTAAACATCAGGGGCAGAAAACGGGTTGTGTAGGTTGCCGGATTAAGACAGAAATCAGAGGCATTTTACCAGTATGTTTTCATATTGTCTTCTAGTTAAGGACGCGAGGGCTAGTGGATTGATAAGACGTTGGGCACTTAACAAGAAGAGACTTAGGTTCACACCTCACGGGCATGCCTACTCTAGGGTAAAGGTAGTAGTCTGACTAGAAGCCGCTGAGTTGCGCCAGCTTGATGATGGCGGTACTAACTCCGGGTCACCGGGGATCTCCCTCACTGCTGAATGTGTTTACCAGAGGCAAGGTAGGGGTTATATCAATTTCCCTATGTAACAAAAAAAATATTGTCCTCTAGTTATAATATTTGTATTATTACATCCAAAGGCTAAGTAGAGGTTATACAAATTCTTCTATGTAACAAAAAAAAATTGTTCTCCAGTTATAATATTTGTGTTATTGCATCCAAATTATCATGGCCGTTAAGAGGAACAAATTCACTGTGCAATTGAAATGTGCCCACAGAAAATAAAATCTTACAATAAGCTTGGATACATAACACCGTTATTTGAGTATTTTTAACCATCCAAAAAATAGCTGTTTGGTTTGAAAGCGGAGCGAAACTGAGCGCAGATCCTTTTATCTTTCCTGCACGCTTTTCCATGCCAAAGATTGCATGGATCTGGGATTGGGAGGAGCACGGATCTAGGACGTGCACAAATACGAGAAGAAAGGCATGTGCGGGTTTGAGCAATTGCGCATATCCAAGATTTTCCACAAGTTGATGATTTCAGCCAAGAGTTTACTTAGCAATTGCGTGCATCTAAGATTTTCTAGAAGGTGGATGACGTCAAAGGGAGTTTTGCTTCAGTTTTAAACACATCCTCAACCCCAGGATTTTCCAAAGTCGAGAAGGCACAAAATCCTAAAAAAAAATCCTTTATATTTATTCACCTTGTGATTGCATGTCACAAGAAACTAAATAAAAAGTCCACACAATAAATTTAACAAAGGCACAACTTCATAAATAAAGCAAACACATTATATTAAGAGTATATTAAGAGAAACTGTTGTAGCTGCTTTACAATTGGATTTATAGATTCACTATTCTTCATTTTTTGTTGTGGTTGTTTTACTTTTATGCTCATTTTTGTAGAAAGTAATCGTAGGCTTTTTTATGTGTTTTTATAATTTTGACTTTGCTTTGTTTTTCTTCACTCTAATTTTATGTTTTAGTTGTTCTCCTCCATCATCTACAAATAATGCCCAGTGTTTATATATAGTTAGGAAATGGACGAAAAAGCTCAACAACTTTGTGACATACATTAAATGTAAAAGATGGTGTTTATCTAACTCTTAACAATTGTAATTACCAAAAATAAATTCAAGTATTCCAAAATCTGGTGATGGATATTGATTTCCAACATCTGTCACTAAGCTAGATTTCACAAAAACTTTGACATCGAGCATTTCTTCTAGCCTTTTAAAATGTTCCTCCTTCAAAGGTTTTTATGAAGATGTCTACAAACTACTTTTTTGACCTACAAAACAACAAAAAAATTATATTATTTTCACCAACTTTGATGAAGTAATAGAGGATGTCTATGTGCTTCCTCATACCATGAAACACTAGATCCTTCGATAGTGCTATGGTAGAATAATTCATTGTTTCTTTAATGAACATGAAACTACACCTGATCCAAGCTAGAATGCATAATTGGAATTGCTCTTATAATCATTAGTATCGTTAGTCCAATCGTTATCTATGTAGCCAAAAAGCTCAAGTTGATATTTTTTGCATAAAATATTCTTGTCTTTGATTCCATTGATATACCGCATTATCCTTTTCTCTATTTGCAAGTGAGGGCTCTTTGGTATCTCCATAAATTTACTGATTAAACTCAGTATAAATATTAGGTCAAATGTAGTTATTGTTAAATACGTGAGTATTCCAGCTAATATTTTATGTAATATTAGATCAATATTGTTATTGCAATATTTCTTGTTCAATTTTAAACTTATTGCAACTTGAGTGATGGTCGTTTTGCATACTTTCCTTAAGAGATGAAGATACCATCTATAGATTGGTTAAATTTAATGATAAGAACATAGTTTAGTAGTCCCAAATTCATCATTCCAAAATCATTCTTCAATGCATTTCTAAACTATTCAAACAATATATTGTTATTGCTAGTATAAATTAGATTATCTGCATACATGTAGACTATTATCATCTCTCCCCTTTCATTTATCTTTATGTAGAGAGTGTGCTTATATGAGCACTTGATGAAGTCATTCTCCTTAAAAGTATGCCTCAATGTGGTTATACCAATGCCTAGGTTCTTGGTTTAACCCATATAAGGCTTTCTTCATCTCCAACATATTTCCTTATTTCCCTTCCAACTCATATCCAAGTGGTTGGTCTTGTATACCTCTTCTTTCAACACTCCATTTAGGAATATTGACTTGACATCCATTTGATATGCCTTCCACCCCTTTGGCGCTATCAATGCTAGAATAATTTTGACCATGTCAAGTCCTACTATAGGTGCATACACTTCATGATAGTCAATATTCAACTTCTACTTATAGCCTTTTGAAACCACCCTTGCTTTATACCTTTAAACATTACCTTGGGTATTAAACTTAGCTATGTATATCTATTTCACTCTAATGGTCTTTTCACTTGTTGGAAGATCCATTAACTCCTAGGTTTATTTTTTCTCTATGCCTTCTATCTCATCATCCATGGATTTCACCTATTTTCTATTCTTAATTTCTTATTCAAATAAAAAATATCACACTAAAAAAATAAAGCAAAATCATAATACTCTTCATCTTCTATTTCATTTATAGTTACCTCATATATGTCTTGCAAGCTCCTTGTATTTGCTAGTGTTCCCATGTTGGAGAGCATTCTTGCACATGGTGGTGATCTTCATGATAAAGCAGTACTTTTGCTTGCACTAATACTACTACTAGGGTTGATTGGTGCTTCCTCCACTTAAGTCTTTAGACTCAATATTTTTTGGCCCTTTTTAACCAATATTCAAATTCTAGTTCCATATTTATATTACATGAACTTCATGTCTCTACTTATGAATAGATTCATTGTAATAGGGTTATACAATCTATAGGACTTTGAATCTTCACTATACTCAATGAAGATGCATTTTATTACCTTGTCATCCAAATATCCAAAAATAAAAGAGTTTGTGATAAGTAGAGATGTGAAGTTTCTTGAAGATCAAGAGTGGTGTTGGAAATTGAAAGATAATTATTAGCAAATCAGCATTGAAGATGAAGCAGTAAATCCACACCAAAATTTGGTTGATAACAAAGTTCTAAATGTAGTAGCCTTCACAAATTAGTAGCAAGAAGTAGCTCTTCTTCACAAAGAAGCAACCTTTATTCACCAAATACTAGAAGGAAATTTTCATCATCCACATCAAAATCTCGAGAAAGAAGGTAAAAGACAAGGATCTTATATGATCTAGAAAAAATAGAGGTAAGTGAAGATGCTTGTCAATTTACATTGTTTGGGGTTGATTGTGATCTTGTTATATTTGAAGAAGCAATACAAGATGATAAATTGATTAAAGCTATGAATGAAGAAATTACAACCATGGAAAATAATCAATATTGGGAACTGATAGCCCTCCCAAAACACAAAAATCCAATTGAAGTAAAGTGGATCTATAAAACCAAGTACAATGAGCAAGGAGAAGTGAATAAAATACAAGGTCAGGTTGGTAGTGAAGGACTACAAGCAAAAATCAGGTATTGATTATCATGAAGTATTTGCACCTATTTCTAGAATGGATACTATTCGAATAAATTTAGCTATTTTATCACAAAAGGGTTGGAGACTCTTTTAGATGGATGTCAACTTAGTATTCTTGAATGGTGTATTGAAGGATGAAATATACATAGAGCAAACACAAGGTTTTGAGAAATAAATTTATAAAGGTAAAGTGCTCAAACTAAATAAAGCTTTGTATGGTTCAAAGCAAGCACCTAGAGTCTCATATGAAAGGATTTTTGAATCATATTTTTTGAAAAATAAATTTGAAAAATGTCTTTATGAGCACAACTTATTCACAAAATAAAATCAGCAAGGAGATGTTATGATGGTTTGCATTTATGTTAATAATTTGATTTATACTAGGAATAATGAAAATGCGCTTAGAGAATTCTTAGTTGCAATGCAAAATGAATTTGAAATGATTGAACTTAGCTTGATGCATCATTTTTTTGGTATTTAAGTCACTCAAAATAGTGAAGGGATTTTTATTTCTCAAGAGAAGTATGCCAATGATATTGAAAAGGTTCAGGTTGGATAATTGCAAACCAGTAATTACACCTATTACTATGGGTGTGAAGTTGAGCAAAGAACATGATAGTAGAAATGTAGATTCTACCCTGTATAAAAGTTTAGTTGACATTTTAATGTACTTAACTACAACAAGGTCAGATATCATGTACACAGTCAACTTAATAAGAAGGTTCATAGAGGATCCTCATGTTACACATTTCTAGGCTGGTAAAAGAATACTTAGATATGTGAAAGGGACTAAAAATCATGGGATTTTTTATGAAAGAAATGATGCATTGAAGTTAGTTGGTTACGTAGATAGTTACTGGTAAGGAGACATAGATGAAAGGAAAATTACTTCAGGATATGTTTTTAATCTTGATTTAGGGGAAATTTCATGGTCATAAGAAAACAAAATATTGTTGCATTGTCCACAACAAAAGCATAATATGTAGCAACCACTTCAGCTAGTTTCCAAATAGTTTTGTTACGTAGGATGCTTGAAGAATTGATGCAACCTCCCATGGAAGAGATCACTATGTTCTGTGATAATCAATCTGCCATTCAAATTTTAAAAAATCTAGTTTTCCATTGAAGAAGCAAGCAGATACATATAAGATTTCACTTCATCAGACAATTAGTTAAAGATAAAGAAATCAAGCTTTCTCATTACAGGTCCAAAGATCAGGTTGCTGATATTTTGACAAAGCCATTGAAGGAAGAAGACTTTAATAAATTGAATAATCCTTTGGGGATGAGAACCCTTTCCCACAAATAAGATTTTAGGGAGGATTTTAAATATAGAAAATATGTTTTGTAATAGATCATTCATTGATCTTGTTTATATTAAGATTCGTTGTTTTTTTTAATATTAGATTATTTTAATAACTTTCTAATTTTATATTATTTTTTGTTACTATTTTTTTGTGTCTAGAATTCGCTAGGTTTATCCTTCTAAGGCTATAAAATATTTGGAATTTCTTAGACATGGATGCAGAAAAAAAATAAAAAAGTGATTTGGGCTTTCTGTGTTGATATCTGCAATTTTGTTTGTTTGGGTTCATTGCTCTATTTTTTGCTTCATATATTTTAATATTGACATGTATATTTCTTTTATTGTCTCCATCATTTTTGTTCTATTTCTTATTTTCCTTATTAATATATATATATAATTTATTTTTCAACTACTATTGTTATAAAAAAGCATCAATCTGCAACAACAAAAAAATCAAGGTGTATAAATCTTATGAAGTATTTTATGAGTTAGTCAAATTATTTCCTCAATAGAGTTTTTATGTACTTTGATTGGAGTTGGCAACAACTACAAAAAAATAATTATAAATTAACAAAGAACAAGTTCTTTGGATTAACATGGTACCAACAATCTAACCTCTGTATATTGTAATTTTTATTAACAAAAACTAGTTTAGGTGACAAGAGACCCCACAATAAAACCCACCATGGTTATCTAGATATTGTTTTGTTACTATAAATTATGTTGTTTTTCATGCTATAGCCATGTAGCCATTAAATGCTATTATCATGTGAAGTGTCACATAACTTTCCTCAAGGGAATAGTTGCAATATGTATTCTCCTTGTTCTCTCATCACAATTAGATCACAATAAGAAATTATATGTTAGGTTTTAAAATAACATAAAATATGGATCAGAGTCCATGAAAAAAGCACTTCAAATATCTTATGGACTATGGATGAAGCGCAATACCAAATCACTCACAAGAGGAGTGAAACACCGGTTGACCTATGTCAAAATGCTTTGCGCAATAATATGGTCCTTAAACACCTATTCAGGAAGACAAATCATGAAATAAATTTGTGTAAGTCAAATGCAAGGTCAAACATATTTGTGGAGGAAATGAGTGAACAACTTTTTTGCATGTTGATTAAAACGTGAAATGAAGTTTGATCAGAGTCAAACCCAATTTCTAATTATTTGAAAAACACAATGAAGTTTCGTATTAAAGGAGATGTGCAAAGCCTTTGTGCTCATAAAAATAGTGCAATGGCTATTCATAGGGAGAATGGGCGAAATTCCCTTTTGGAGCAGACTTGCCCAAAACAGGTTCTTTAGAGTAACTTAGAGCAAAAATGACATGATATCTGTATATCGACATCGTGAAGGATTTTTTGAGCACACAATAATATAAACATGTGGAAGCTACAAGTATGCTAAAATAGATATAATTTCTATTAACTAAAACAAACTTGACTGTGGTTGCAGTTATACAAGGCAAACTGAAACCTTACACAAATGCTTCTTTGTCCAGAAGCTTTACAAACATTTGTAAGCTCAGTTATAGGTTAAATACCTAAGGAGTATTTAGTAAAATACTACTTCGAATCCTTTCTCTCTGCATATTTTAACGCTTTTGCTCTCTTATGTTTAGCTCATCTCTGATTCTCTCTCTACACTGTTGTGCACTCATATTTTTTTGAAAGGTACCACTGCCTTATATAGCCAGGCAGAAGAGATGGTAAGTATTATAGTCTAACATGCACTAGGGCTTATCTTATGACATGCATCGAACAAAAAACTAGGGTTTCCTTCCAACAATGACTATCGATATTAAATGCGCATATTGAAAACTTATGACAATTGGATGTCAAGGATGTACGAATGGATTTGGATGATAAGATCTGTTAGAGATATTAGAGGTATGAAATCAAGTTTAATTTCTAACATCCTCCTTTAAAAAAAACTTCATAAATACTTTCATGCCCAAAATTTCCCTCAGCCTGTTGAAGTCCTCCTCCTTCAAAGGTTTTGCAAAATTATCTGCTACCTACTCATTTGACCTACAAAATAGAAACTCAATTTCATTATATTTCACCAGCTCTTTGATGAAATGATAATGGATGTCAATGTGCTCGGTCCTTCCATGAAACAATGGATCCTTCGACATTACTATGGCATACTTGTCATAAAAAATAGTTTTTATCCCTTCTGATGGATGATTCAACTCATCTACGATTCTTTGCAACCATACTGCTCGACATGTGGCTAACGTGGTGGTAACATACTCTACCTCAATAGTGGATAATACAACTATCATTTTGTTCTTGTATGACCATGAAACTGCTCCCAATACAATGTAGAAATCATAGCCAAAACTGCTCTTCTAATCATCACTGCTACTATCCCAATCATTATATGTGTAGCCAACCAATTCAAGCTGGTCTTTTATGTCATATAAAATTCCATGGTCCATAGTCCCATTGACATAACACAAAATCCTTTTGCCTACATTCTAGTGAGTGTCCTTTGGAGTCTCCACAAACCTTCTAATTAAGGTCACTCCAAACATGAAATCTGGTCTAGTTGTAGTGAAATACATGAGAATACCAACTAACATTTTATGCAAAATTGGATCAACATTTTTGTTGTAATATATTTTGCTAAGATTCAGATGTGTGGCAATAGGTGTGATAGTAGGTTTGCTATCATTCATATTAAACGTCTTCAAGACATATTTTGCATACTTTCCTTGAGAAATAAATATACCATCCACAAATTGGTAAAATTCTATGCCAAGAAAGTATTTCATCAGGCCTAATTTTATCATTTCAAACTCCTTCTTCATGGCTATTCTAAACTGGTCAAATAGCATATTGTTGTTGCTAGTATATATTATATTGTCTACATACAAGCAAACAATTATCATATCACCTTTTGCATTTGTCTCCAGGTATAGGGTGTGCTCATATGGGCATTTGATAAGTCCATTTTTCTAAAAGTAGGCAATAATCCAATCGTACAAATCCCTAGGTGCTTGCTTCAACCCATATAGGGCCTTATTTAGCTTTAGAACCTTACCTTATTGTCCTTCCAACTCATAGCCTGGTGGATCGTCTATCTAGACCTCTTCTTCTAACACTTCGTTGAGGAAGACAGACTTGACATCCATCTGGTACACATTCCAAACCTTTTGGGTTGCCAATGCTAGGATCATTCTAACTATGTCAAGTCTCGCTACAGGTGCGTACACCTCATGATAGTAAATCCCTAATTTTTTTTTGTAGTCTTTTGCCACCAATCTGTTCTTATGACTATCAACTTCTCTTTGGGCATTAAACTTCATTTTATATATCCACTTGACTCCAATGGTCTTCTTCCCTACTGGGAACTACCAAGTTTAATTCTTATCTATGGTCTCTATTTCCTCATCCATAGCCTTCACCCATTTTTTATTCTAAATTGCGCTTTAAAATGAAATTGGATCACACTCAAAAAATAAATAAAAATTAGAATGTTGTTCATCTATTTGATTTTGGGTTACCTCATAAATATCTTGCAAGATCCTTATCTTCGTGGGTGTCCTCAAGTTGGAGATCCTACTTGTAAGTTAAGGTATTTGTGATGATGAGGTAGTACTACTGCTAGCTCTAGTATAGCTGCTTGAAGCTACAAGTTGATGCACTCTGTCTTCTTCCAAGCCCTCAGACTCAATAATTGCTTGTTCTAGATGACTAGTATTTGATTTCCAGTTCTAGGATTCATCTTCCAGGAACTTCACATCTTGGCTGATAATCAACTTCTTTGTCATAGGATTATACATCCTATATGCCTTCAAATCTTCACTATACCCTATGAAGATGCATTTCTCCACCTTATCGTCCAACTTATTTCTCTTCTCATATGGAACATGTACATATGCTATGCACCCAAAAACTCTTAAATGAGCCACATTGGGCTTCTGATTACTCTAGGCTTCCTGAGGAATCACGTCATTCACACTCTTTGTGGGATACCACTTTAACAGATAAACTACACAACATACAACTTCTATCCAAAACTCATATTGTAAATTCTATGTATTTAGCATACTCCATGCCATCTCCATGATTGTTTTGTTCTTCCTCTTTGCAATACCATTCTATTGTGGTGTGTATCTGGCAATAAGCTACCTATGAATTCTATTTTTCTTAAATAAATTATGGAATTCATTGGAGATATACTCACATCCTCCATCTATTCTAAGAGTCTTCATGAAGTAGTCACTCTGTTTCTCAACCAAAGCCTTGAAATCCCTAAATTTAGAAAATGCTTCTGATTTTTTATATACCCATGTCTTTCGACTATAGTTATCAATGAAAATCAAGAAGTATTTATTACCAAAAAATGAGATGGTCTACATTGGACCACAAATATCTAAATGTATCAGTTCTAATGGTTGTGAAGCTGTCCAAGAATGCCTTGTAGGGAATGCATCCTTGTGTTGTTTACCAACCAAACAACCTTCACACACTTGATTTAGTTACTCTATGAGGGATAAGCCCTTCACCATATATTTCTTGTGTAGTAGTTTCAAGCCACTAAACCTCA
Organism: Wollemia nobilis; assembly: GCA_028583015.1. Classification (NCBI taxonomy): domain Eukaryota; kingdom Viridiplantae; phylum Streptophyta; class Pinopsida; order Araucariales; family Araucariaceae; genus Wollemia; species Wollemia nobilis. Next base: position 26,017 of record JAQPPZ010017059.1, read on the forward strand.
GGTGATTAAATATGAGATGCCATAGCCATGTAGCATCTTTCACTACTACACTGAATGACATCAACAATTCATTCTAAATTTGTAGGGAAAAATTTTTGTTCTTTATCATGAACATAGTTGAAAATTTTCCATGCTATTTGTCTCTGATGGTACATGCTCCATATTTAAATTTAATAGTGTACCCCTTCTGTACAACCTATCTAACACTTAGTAAATTGTACTTCAATCCAAGCACATAATAAACATCTTATATTTAATTTATTTCATCTTGTCTATTGCAGATGAGGAATTTTCCTTTCCCCATGATAAGTACTTTGCTATTGTTTCCCATATTCACTTTAGACTAGATTTTTTCATCAAGTTGTGAGAATATCTCTCTATTCCCAGACATGTGATTACTACACCCACTGTTGAGATACCAAATATTCTTTTGGCTCTCCTCCTCAATACTACAAGTTAACAACACATTCCCAAAAGTGTCTCTACACTCCACATTTTCATTTTTATTTGTGTAATAGGCTTGTTGTTTGTTATTATTGACCATCTTATTTCTACACTAAGAAATATAATGACAAATTTTTTTGCAGTAATAACATTGGATATTTGATTTATCATACATTTGATTAGATCCTCCTTTATGGTTTCTTCCAATACCTCCTCCTCCTACTTGATGGAATTTGCAAGTGGTCTCTCTGTTGTTAGAGTTTAACATTTCTCCTCCCTTGTTACCTCTTCCATGCTTGCCTCTCCCTCTTCCTCCTTGATAACTGGAGGCTCCTTGGTGGGATTCTTCTATGCTATTATCTTGAAATAAGACCTACGTCTTGAATGCTTGCTCCAATGAGGATTGAGATGACATAATCAGCCTCTACTCATGTGTTTACAGGGAATCCATGAGCTCATACACAAGGAGGATTGTCAAATACCTCAATTCTTTGATTGTTATCACCACTGAGTTGAACCTTGTTGGTAGGCTCTTCAATATCTTCTCCACAATCCTCTAGTTTTCCACATTCTAGCCATTCATACTCATCTGGTGAATGACACCCATTGTGCGGATAAAGAAATCACTCATGGACTCTAACTCGCTCATCTACAAGTTCTCAAACTCTCTTCTCAATATTTGCAACTGCACAAATTTCACCTTTTTGGTACCATACAAGAAGTTGGCTAATATTTCCTAGGTAGCCTTTGATTGTCTCCTTGAATGCCTACATTATATAGAATAATACCTTTTGGTCCTTCTTTCGATTCTCCTTCAGTAAATCTGACTCCACCAGGGAGAGTGCTTTAAATTCTGCATCTTTTGGTTATGTGTAACCATTTTGGACTAGGTCCCATAGCTCTTGAGACCCAAATGGGATCTTCACATAGATGCTTCAGTAATCATAGTTCTTTCCATTGAAACATGGAATCTACAACTACAACAGGTTGCCACTAGAAGCCATTGCTTCTTATAATCCATGAATTTGGTGCTAGATTTGATACCAATTTGAAAGAAGTGCTTCAAATCTATTGCACATTATGGATGAAGCGCAATACCTAATCACTCACGAGAGGAGAAAAACATAGGTTGACATAATTCGAAATGCTTTGCATGATAATATGGTATCGAAACACCTATTCGAGAAGGAAAATCATGAAGTAACTTTGTGTGAGTCAAATGCAAGGTCAAACATCTTTGTAGAGGAAAGGAGCACACAACTTCTTTGCACATTGATTAAAACCTGAAATGAAGTTTAACTGAAGTCAGGCCCAATTCCTAATTATTTGAAACACGCAATGAAGTTTTGAATTAAAGGAGACGCACAAAGCCTTTGCGCTCATAAAAACAGTGCAACAACTATTCAAAGGGAGAATGAGTGAAATGCCCTTTCGAAGTAGACTTGTCCAAAACAGGTTTTTCAGAGCAACTTAGCGCAAAAATGACACGATGTTTGTATATAGACCCCGCCAAGGATTTTTTGAGCACACAAAAATATAAACATGTGAAAGCTAAAAGTATGCTAAAATAGATATAATTTCTATTAACTAAAACAAACTTGACTGTGGCTGCATTTATACAAGAAAACTAAAACCTTACACAAATGCTTCTTTGTACAGAAGCTTTATGAACATTTGTAAGATTAGTTGAAAGTTAAACACCAGAGGAGTATTCGGTTAACTACTACCCTGATTCCTTTCTCTTTGCATCTTTTAACATTTCTGCTCTCTTTTATTCTGCTCTTCTCCATTTCTCTCTTTGCACTGTTGTGCACTCATATGTTTTTCTGAAAGGCACAACCATATTATATGGCCGGGCAGAAGAGAGGATAAGGCTTATCTTCTAACATGCACTAGGGCTTATCTTCTGACATGCACTAAACAAAAAACTAGGGTTTCCTTCCAATAGCAACTACCGATATTAAATGCGCACGCTGGAAACTTATGACGATTGGATATCAAGGATCAGTTATTGAATTTGGGTGATAAGATTTGTCAAAGATCTTATAGGTATGAAATCGAGTTTAATTTCTAACACTCATGTGAAGATATTGACATACAATTTTAGTTCTAATCAGTTTCCTCCTATGTTTTAGATTTATGTTTTAACGAGTCACATGGAAACATTATCCATGGTACACGAATATTGCAGAATCATAGAATGTAAAGGTATAAATTGCTATTTAAAAGGTACTTAGTACATGGTGTTATACGTTATAGAATGGTTTAATACATAATACCTTGTGTGATCTCTTATAGGATGTGTTATCTGTTATAGAATGTAGTTTGCATTAAGATTTTAGAAATGTTTTGTAACTTCACAGAAGAGAGCAGGTTACATGGTTAGCTGGTTTACGAAATTCAGAGAAAAGAATAAAATTCTTAACTGCGAATTAGATTCGTCACTTTCATTTTAATATATTATAAATTAAACTCGCGAAACACACTTTAAAATATTTTTTAATTTTAAGAAAGTCTGTAATTCTTATAAAAAATAATTAAAATTTGAAAAAAAAAAACTATGTTTTTCGATGATGCTATCTACAAGTGCCGTCATATTAAATTTTAACTATGCCGTAAAGCTATGTATCCCTAATTATTAACAGAAGAACACTGGAATCAAACATCCATTATTTGAATGGTTAAAAATACTCAAAGAATGGTGTTATGTATCCAAGTCCATTTGCAGGTAGGGGTTCTTCACGCCCTTGCAAACTCTTATCCTAGGTTCTAAAACGTTAAAAATAATAGTTTATGAAGCCAATAAAAACAAATAGTAAGATCTTATTTTCTAAGTGGGATCGTTTCATTCGCACAATGAATTTGTTCCTCTTGACGGCCATGAATAATTTGGATGCGAGAACACATAGAATACAAATAGAGGACAATATGTTTACAATATGAAAACTTACCAGCAAAATGCCTATAAGTAATTTCAGTCTTGAAACTGCCAGGCCTTGCGACTGCCGCCGTGTTTCGTTTGATGACTAGTTCATCTGCCTTGCTTTCCATGGAATTCATAACACTACTCGACGCTAAGAGCAGAAATCACCTTCAAAACATTTGTGGTGCAGGGAATAGGGGTATTCTTATTGACACTGAAACCCTATATCAAACTTAGATTCAACCATGATTACACTCATTGTCCTTCATCGCTCCTCACTTTGTACTGAGTCTGCGTTTTCTGCCCTAATGTATAGGGCTCCGGCGACTTCATGTTATTTTCTAATAAGATGACATGCACAACGCAGTCCACACGGAATATGTTTTTCATCAGGCACAATCATTTTGCTTATTTCCACTTCGATTTTACTACTAATTTTTCTCTATTCAAAGCAAATATTTCAGAGTATGAGCGTCGTGGGTTTTGCATCAGGTTTTATAAAAGAATGGGATGCACCCTGTAGTCCTCCTCTCGACTCCCAACTCGGGTAGCTGCAGTTTTGCTTTGACACGGCTATGATGACCAAAACATTTTACATTCAAGAAAACGTCTTTAAAATTTCGGTCCAAGATTCGAGAGAAAGAAAATAATAATTAGTAAATCATTTTCCTTCAAAGCATCTATGTTATTATTGTAGAATAACTGGGGTCGAACCTCTTTAATCCTACCCTAACCTAGTTTCTCCATATACACACGTATTCAATGCATTCTTTTCACCCTAAAAGCAAAGTCATGCGGATTATGCGTAACCCCTAAGAAATACGGCCTACCCAACATACACGCAATCGCAAATTCCGTAGATATTTTCATCTACTGGTTGCACCCTTTTCATTCGGAAAGCAGCATGCCGTCATTTTTCGGTTCTTTATGGCGGCCAAGTATCGGTCGCTCACATAGACGAGGTCTTCAAAGTCTTCGACACTTGAATTTGAGCTCGCCTACTTAATTTAACCAGACCAATATGGAAAAGTAACCTTAGTGGCTATGGGAAATAAAATTATTTTGTCTAATAAAATAATTTACTATTGTTGTTTATGTGAAACCATGAGGGAAGGAACCACAATCATCAAATAAATATCATCATTAAATTATTAAATTGAGAGATTTTATCAATCAGAATTTATGGATCGTTGGAATGGTAACTTAGTTAATTTTTGGGGCGATGTGTGGTTAAGAGACTAGCCTTTGAATGTAGATGTTTGATTTAGGGATCTCATTAATGGGTTTAGGATCATTGGTATGGATAAAGTTATTGATTTCACTCGTGGGAACAAAAAAGGTCAGTGAGGAACATTAGGGTTTTTCAGTTGTGGTCTCTTCTTATGGAGGAGCTTCGTCTCCATGTTATCTGTCAAGCTAACATGGAGGACCATCTGATCTGTAAGGAGGGGAGTGTGGGTACCTACTCTATGAAGACTGCCTATGGTCATATTAGCGAATATGGTGAAGGTTTCTTCCCTCATCATGTGATTTGGTTTAAGCACCTAACTCCTAGAGTGAACATGTTTTTTTGGCTGGCTTGTTCAAAATAAGATTCTCACGATTGAGAACCTTCACAAAAGGGGCTGGAATTTAGTAAACATATGTTATATGTGTAAAAATGCTTGGGAATCGACATCACATTTGCTTCTCAATTGTAACATGTTTAAGGAAATTGTAATGTCAATTCTTGAGCGGCTGGGTGTGAATTGGGTTTTTCCTAATTCTGTGTTAGATTGTGCTATTTAGTGGGATCCTCCATTCTTGTCGCCTAGGCTAATATGATTCTAGATATTTCTACTTCTACATGTCATGTGGGGTGTTTGGAAGGCGAGGAACGCTCGGTTGTTCAGGGACAAAGAATTTTCTCATCTTCTAAGTTTTTGTATCTTGGGCAAGACTATGGAGAATGTGGCGGGTACATGTTTAGTGGCATACCTTTGTGGAGCTTCTTCTCCCAAATAATTTTTGGTTAAGAAAGTTTGATTTTTAGTCATGTGGATTGCCCTCCTCTTTCTCACAATACTAGGAGCTCGGTTCGATGGTCCCCTCCTCTCGTGGGTTGTGTTAAATTGAATTTTGTTAAGGCCTCTAAAGGTAATCCCAAATTGGCTGGTGCAGGGGGGTCATTCATGACAATGAAGGTAACTTGCTCCTTGCCTATGCAAAGCCCATTGGTAGGAATTCTTCCCAAGTTGTTGAAGCAAGGGCGGCTTATTTGGGTTTATCTATGCTAAAATATTTATGGAATGTGATTTGCTAAACATGGTTAGAATTCTTAATGGCTCCTACCACGTCAGTTGGAGGGTGGCCAATTGAATTTATAAGGCAGTCAGATTCTCTTACGTTCTTAAGGAAATTCAAATCAGACACATTTTTAGAGAATGTAACTTGGTTGCAAATTTAATAGCAAACATGGGGGTAAATCTTCAGAGACTTACAGTAGGAAGGTGGTGCCTTTGCATCAGGATTGATGGGGGGTGGGAGTAATTATGACAGTAGGAAGGTGGTTGGTCTTCTTCCTCGTGGCACTACGACCATGCCATTTTTTCAAATTTGAAACTCTAAAATCTCCTTATATTTTTGCCTTGGTTGTCAGGGAATGTCCTGAAGCTTATTTAGATTTCAGTGGAAGGAGTTTGTTGCCCAAGGCACTTCTCATGTTGTACGTTTGCTATGTGGATTTTGGCATGCAAAATGACCTCAGGGTGTATCTTGGGTGTCGTTCTCAATGTGCAATATGTTTTGGTGGCCTCCGCTGCATTTATGTTGTCAGATATACCCAAATATTGGAGTTCCTTGGGTGTTGTTTCCAATGGATAGTGGGCCTTGGTGGCTTCTATTCCGTTTATGTCATCAGGAGGGCCCAGATATTGGAGATTTAAACTTTTATTGGGACTGGCACTTGTCCTTTCTTCTTTGGTTTCTACACCTCGAGTGCCCACTTTTTATATGTCACCTTTGGTGATGTGGCTGGATAGGTGGTCTTTTCTTCCTTCTTTCTATGTGGAGGTTTTTTGGGCGATTGTTGGTTATGTCTTATACCGTATGGATGCCCGTCTTCCCCTCGCTTTATTATGTGGTGTCCCACTCTCTCTATGGGGTTTTTTGAGATTTATCGGATGGATATCAAACAACATGTGGTTTTGAGTTCAATGAAGATGACTTTAGACTATGCTGAGGAGGCTGCCCAGATGTCTAGAGAAATTATTCATGAGTTTGATTCTCTAATGTAGAACCACCTCAGTTCTCTCTTTGGTTAGTTCATTGGTTTTTCTGGAGTTTCTGATATCCACCTCTTTATTTATTTTTGTTATTGCTATGGTTCTTTTTGTTTCCGTTGGTTTAGGCTTTGTAAAAGGTTGTGGGGTCCCTTTCAAAACCCTTTCTTCTCTTAATATTACCAAAAAAATAAAATATTTTTATTAATAATTTATACATGGGATTTTTTGTACTTAGTTTTATGCTCAAATTTGTGTGAAACTCTATTTTTCTTGGGTATAATTTTCTATTAGAAATTTTACTTTAGTTTATTAAAAAGCACTGAAAATATTAGGAGAATACAAATTTTCACAACCTTATAAATTATGGATTAAAAGCCCTTGGTAATAATAATAATTTTTTTTTTTTGACTTTGAAGGAGGAAAAAGGCGAGAAAACGAGCTCTGGCGATTTTCTCCTCTGAACCAGAGTTTCTGCATCCTCGATTTTTCTCTGGTTTCTACGGACTTGCTGAAGTGCATTTAGGTTACGGGGGATCTGAAGATCCGTTCGGTGCCCCTGGAGGGTCCAATGGGGACTTCTCCGGCTCCTGACTCAGGAAACACCAGCTCTTATGCTGATCTGTTTAAAGGCGACTCTTCCCCGAAGACTACTGAAGCGCAAAAGATGGCATACAAGAAGATCTTCTCGACTGTTGGGAATCAACCGTCAGCTCATCGGGTGAATGGTTGTCTATCGCAGGCCGAATCCAGGCCAAAAATCATGATTGAACCCAGCATGGTTGAAGAATCAGTTCTCTACAGAGCGAACCACGACTTAATCTGCAAATTCATGGGCATTCGCCCCTCTCTGAACTTCCTGCATTCATGGATCCGTCAAAACTGGGAACCCCACGGTGAGTACTCATTGTGGTTTATTAGTAATGGTTATTTTATTGTCAGCTTTTCAGCTCTGGTCGACAGAAATAAGGCTTTTGAGTCGAAAAAGAAGAACCATGGCCCGGAAGGCCTTTTTGTTCAACCATGGCGGGTGGGCTTCGACCCTCGTGTTGAACCCACTGCTATACCAGTGTGGATTAGATTATACGCCCTTCCTATGGAGTTCTAGGGGGAGCAGGTATTGGCCATGATTGGCAATACGATTGGTAGACATATTGGTGTTGCCAGAGACACTATTGAAGGGAGCATGGCAGTATACGCTCGAATCTGTGTTGAGATGGATCTAAGTCAGCCTCTACCGGCTGAGTTGGATATTGAACTGGCAGGTCATACCTGGATCCAACAGCTAGACTACGAGGCCCTACCCTTCAGATGTCGGGTTTGCCATAAGCATGGGCATCTAGCCCGTTTTTGTCCTATTAATATGAATGCCAAGATGGAGGCCCCTTCAGATATGCCAAACCTGCCTAAGGAGGATAAGGCTGCTCCTAATACAGATCCTAATAGCTCTGGTCAGAGCCAGAATGCTCCGAGAGAGGGTTTTGAACAACCCAGAAGAAGAAGACGGACTAAGAAAAAGGAGGGAAAGGAGCAATCTAATCTCAGGCCTGCCAATAGGTATGAGATTTTTAAATCTTTGGTTGATGAAGAGGATCACTCTATGGAGGGCTTGGAGGGTTTCAAGGAAACTTCTAATATTCCTGGGCAGCCCCCCCTCTCACCTTCTCCTGTCATACAACAGATAGTTGATCCCTGTGAAGTATCACAACCAGTGTCTTCTGGTGCCTTAGTTGTCCATAATCCTGAGCAGTCAGTATCTCAGGATGTACACATGGGGATAGCAGAGAAGAGCAGGGAAAGGCCATCTTTGGGGATAACCCAACTGGAAAAAAGACCAAAAAATAGCAATTCTCAGGGAGCAGGTCGAAGATCTAATAAGGAGTTGGTAGCAGCTCAAGGAGACAAATTGATCATGGGAGGATCAATGAGGACAATTGATTCTTATTGCTCTCAGGGTAACCCATGATTATACAATCTTGGAATGTGAGGGGTTTAAACAACAGAACCCATCAATCTGTTGTTCAAAGGTTATTAGAAAATAGCAATACTGATTTCTTGCTTTTACAAGAGACTAAGATGTCTTTGGATCTTATGTCTAAAATAGTCAACAAAATCTGGAAGGGTGCTGGTCACATGGATGTGGCTGCCCAAGGTGCCTCAGGGGGGATTGTTACTCTATGGAACTCTCAGGAATGGTCTGCAATAGATCACCTTGCCTGGAGGGGTGTTCTCACTTCTCTCTTTAGGAATAATGTCTCGGCGAAAGTCATTTTAATTACTAACTTTTATGGATCTCAAACCCTGGAGGGCCAGAGGAGGCAGTGGAGGGTTGTGCATGACATGAGAGGGTCTAGGGAAGATCTAGACTGGATTGTAGCGGGGGACTTTAATGCTAAATTATCTTCTAGAGAACAGGAAGGGGGAACACCCTTTTTGGATCCAGGGGACCGTTTCATGATCGCTCAAGTCCAGGCTTTACACCTTGTGGACATCAAATGTCCTGGCAATAACTTCACTTGGACTAATAAAAGGAGGGAGCCACATAGTAGGAAGGTGAAACTAGATCGCTTTCTGCTTTCAGAAGAGACGTTTGTAAAATGGAACATTAATTTTCAGATTTTAGCAGGCCCTGTTTCTGATCACTGCCCTATTCTGTTGGAAGGTGGGGCTGGGAGGGGACACCATCACAAACCTTTCAGATTTGAGAATTTTTGGCTGCAGAAAGAAGAACTTCGGGAGAAAATCCCGCAATGGTGGGAAGAAGGTCGTCCAGCTTATGGAAGAGCAATGTTCAGAATTCACAAACAACTTCAGTATGTCAAAACTCAGTTGAAATATTGGAGGCATTCTAATAAATCTGACTTCCAGGCCCAAAGAGCTCCATTGGTGGCCCGCTGGGATGAGGTACAAAAATAGTTTAGAGAAGGAGTTATTACAGATCAGCTCAAGGATGAGGATGATGCCTTGCGTAGAGCGGTGGAGGACATTGACAACCAGGAGGAGATTTATTGGAGGCAGAGAGCAAGAACTACCTGGTTAGTGGAAGGGGACCGAAATACAAAATTCTTTCATCGGACTGCTTGTGCCCGAAGGCAGATGAACAAGATGGAGGTCCTTCAAGATGATAATGGTCATTCCTTTGACACTCTTCCAGATATACACTCCCATGCTATGGATTATTTCTCAAAGCTTTTTAAGGAGAGTGCGGTTCAAGATGCTTCGGCCCAAAATGAAGTTCTTTCTGTCATTCCTGCTCTCATTTCTGAGGATGAAAACTAGGCCCTCCTCAAACCCATTGATAGAGATGAACTGACAGCTGTGGTCTTTGGAATGAGTACTGGTAAAACTCCAGGTCCTGACGGTTTCCCCATTGAGTTTTTCCAGGCCTTTTGGGATTGCCTTGAGGAAGATGTTAGAGCTGTGGTTGAAGAATCCAGAGAAAACAAGAGAATGCTTAAAGCTCTAAACCACACTTTCATTACCTTGATTCCAAAAGGGGAGGAGGGGAGCCATATTTTAGATTATAGGCCTATTGCCTTATGTAATGTGCTATATAAAATAATCACCAAGGTAATGGCTGAGCGACTAAAACCCCTTCTTCACAGCATTATCTCCTCTGAGCAAGGGGGTTTTGTTGAGGGTCGACAGATTCTGGATGGGGTGGTTCTGGCTCAGGAAGCTATTCATTCAATGCACACTTCTGGGAATAAAGGGATGTTCATAAAACTGGACATGTCCAAGGCTTATGACAGGGTTGAATGGAGTTTTTTGGCCAAAATGATGGCTACTTTTGGTTTCTCTCAGGATTGGATTGAGTGGGTCATGAGCTGTGTCTCTTCCCCGACCTACTCTGTTCTAATTAAGGGCCTTCCTTCGCAGCCTTTTGGAGCCTCTCGGGGTCTCCGCCAGGGGGATCCTTGCTCTCCTTATCTGTTTCTGATTATGGCTGAAGGTCTTGGCAGACTTTTCTTGAGGAGAAGACAACAAGGCAGATTATTGGGTGTTAGGGTGGGGGACAAAGTTTTATCGCACCTGCAGTTTGTGGATGACACTGGTCTGATGGGAGTTGCCAGCCTCAGGGAAGCAAGATCGATTAGGGATACTCTTAATGTTTATCTCAGGGCTTCTCAACAGGTCATTAATGACAAGAAATCCAAGGTGGTCTTTTTCATTCTGGAGCACAGGCTTCAGAACAGAATTTTAGAAATTCTGGGATTTACTAGGACTGCTCTTCCTGTGGTTTACTTGGGGATTCCCTTGCACTTCAAGAAGCTGAAACTTGACACTTGGAGGCACTTGCTTGAGGGCATCCAGGAAAGAATTAATCACTTGGTCTCACAAGTGGTTAAGCTATGGTGGCAGAGTAACTTTCTTACAATCAATCATTCAAGCCATGCCTATCTACAAATTCTCTATCTTGGCTGCCCCGCTTTCAATCTGGAAAGATTTGGACAGGATGGCTAGAAATTTTTTGTGGGAAGGACCAAAGGGAGAGAGAAAGTGGGCCTTAGTGAGCTGGGATAAAGTTACCCAGCCCAAGGTAAAAGGTGGGCTGGGACTGAGAGGATCCAGGTTAAATAATAAAGCCTTGGCTGGAAAGTTGTACTGGAGGTGGATTTCCCAGCCAACTTCCTTATTCAGTAGAATTCTTACTAGTAAGTACTTGGGTCATGTCAACCCCAGTGAGGTGGGTCGCTTCTCTTTGGAGGGTGCTGGATCCTTAGTTTGGCAGGCCCTCAAGCTTGGATCTCAGGTTATTAAAGACCAGCTATTTTGGAAGGTGGGGAGGGGGGATAAGGCTCATTTTTGGTCTGATTCTTGGGATCAGTTTCCTCCCATCATGGTTGAATTCCCAGAGTTACTCCCAATAAAAGCTGCCATAGAATCCAAGGGTTGGGTCCAAATTGAGAGTTATTTCAATACTACTCAGCTGGGGGGGTATAAGTTTAAGAAGTTTAAGAAGTTGGAGGAGTGGCCAATTTCAATCCCTCCGGAGCTAGCACCCATCTTGTCCAGAATCTTGAAAGAAAGGTTTCTCACTGGGAGGGACGAGGAGGATGAGTTAGCTTGGGGCTATGGGAGCCTTGGCATTTACACTGTTAAAGACGGATATGATAACATCCTCCCTGAGCCTCCCCCCCTGCTTACCCGATTGAGGACTGGAGACAGATTTGGCAATCCAAGGGCTGGCCGAAAGTGAACTTTTTTGCTTGGCAGGTTATGCACAATGGAATTCTCACTTTCGACAACCTCAGGTGCAGAGGTATCATCGGTCCTTCTCAATGTGTTCTATGCCACAAGAACGAGGAAACAACTGATCATATGATGTTTGAATGCCCCTTCACGCGCCAGATTTGGAAGCACTGGTTCTCTCACTATAAAATCCAGCTTAATGGTGATTTGAATCGGATTAACATTCTGGAAAGATGGAAGAGGGGTAGATTTAAATCTAAAGCTCTTCGAATCGGTTGGGAGCTCGGCTTAAATTTCATTTGGTGGCAAGTGTGGTTGGAGAGAAATGCAAGAATATTTCGAGAAACATTTTCCACGCTTGATGGTGTTTGGCAGGTCATCTGGAGCAAAGTCACTGAAATAGTTGCCGTCCACGCAAATGAGGAATCTCAGGTTGATTCGGGGCCAATGGATGAGGGAGTTGAAAAGCAAGAGGAACAGGTCAGAGCCAGCTGGAAACCTCCTCCCGACGGTTGGATCAAAATCAATACTGACGAAGCTACTAAGGGCAATCCAGGCAGTGCTGGCATTGGTGTGGTCTACCGAAATCACGAGGGCACCGTGCTCTACTGGGAGCTACAGGGTTTGGGCAGAACCACAAATAACGAAGCTGAAGATATTGCTATCAGAGCTGCTTCTATTTGGGCAGTTAATCAGGGCCATAGGAGGGTAATTCTAGAATCTGACTCTCAAATATTGGTTGGAGCCCTTGACTGCATGAGGAACTTTGCTTTGAAAGCTTGGAGGTTGAGGATTTTGGTCTCTCAAATCAAGGAACTATGGAGAGAACTAGATGACGTGATCCCTGTTTATGCGAGTAGAAATCTAAATAAAGCGATCGATTTCCTTGCGAAGATGGGTGCTGAGAAAGAGGTAGGGGTGCAGCTGCACAGTGATATGCCTTTGGAGGATGAAGTGATTCGGCAGGGCCTGGAACGATCCTTAAGATAATGGACAAAGAAAATGCTAAGGGTGGTTTTTGTCGCGATATCGCGACCTGTTGCACCATCGCGGCCTTTGGTGGCAAGCTGTCATGATTTCGTGACACGTTTCGCTGTCGCGGCCGTTGGAGAGAAGCTGTAGCGATTTCATGACCTGTAGCATCGTCGCTGCCTTGGGAGAGAAGCTATAGCGATTTCGTGACCTGTTGCGCCATCGTGGCCTTTGGAGGGAGACTGTCGCGATTTCGTGACCTGTTGCACCGTCGGGGCCTATGGCTGGAAGCTGTAGCGATTTCGTGACACTTTTGGAAAATTGGCGCTAAGGGGAAAAATCATCGTGAAATCACGACACTTTTCGAGTATAGGCGCCAAGGGGAAAATCCGTCGCGATATCGTGACATTTTTGCTGAATGGTCACTCAAGGGAAAAATTGTCGCGATATCGCGACAGTTTTGGAGAGCTGGTACCAAGGGGAAAAACCATCGTGATATCGCGACATTTTTGAAGGTTGTCCGCCATGGAGAAAAACCGTCGCGATATCGCGACACTTTTGCTGAAAGGGAGCCCAGGAGAAAAATCGTCACGATATCGCGACATTTTTGGAGAGCTGGCACCAAGGGGAAAAATCATCGCGATTTCGCGACACTTCTGAAGGTTGGGCGCCAAGGCAAAAAACCGTCGCGATTTCGTGACACTTTTGCTGATTCGGCGCCAAGGGGAAAAATCGTCACGATATCGCGGCATTTCTGGCAAGCTGGCACCAAGGGGAAAAACCGTCGCGATATCGTGACACTTTTGAAGGTTGGGCGCCACGGAGATAACTCGTCGCGATTTCGCGACAATTTTGAAGGCTGGGCGCCAAGGAGAAAACTCGTAGCGATTTCGCGACAGTTTTGGGGAATTGGCACCGTGGGGAAAAATCGTCGCGATATCGTGACACCTTTAATGAATGGGCGCCAAGGGGAGAACTCGTCGCGATTTCGTGACACTTTTGTAGTTTGGGCACCAAGGGAAAAACTCGTCGCGATTTCGTGACACTTTTGGAGAATTGGCGCCATGGGGAAAACTCGTCGCGATTTCGTGCCTCTTTTGCAACACTGGCGCCAAGGGGAGAACTCGTCGCGATATCGCGACACTTCTGGTGATCAGGCGCCTTTTGGAAATCTCGTCGCGATTTCGTGACACTTTTGATGCTTGGGCACTTTGCGGGTGTGTCATCGCGATTTCACGACGCTTGTGGTGTTTAGGTGCCTCGGGGCTTGGCTATCATGATTTTGCGACTTGTTTCTCTAGCGCGGCCTCGGTTGGGTTGCTGTCGCGATTTCATGACATGTCGCGATTTCGCGACATGTCACGTTTTCGCGCCCTATTGTAATCTTGCTTCTTGCTCTCGGTTGGGATGTGTTTACTCCCTTATGTAATTGTTCTCTGTGTTAATACAAGTTTTTTCAAAATTTTCAAAAAAATAATAATAATTTTTTTATTTTTACAGTTTGATAATCAAAGTGCATTCTAGTTATGTTGAGATAGTATTAGAAGACAAAACATAAAAGGAGAAGTCAATGAAATTTTCAATTAATTATACTTTGTGATCTATAGAAAGTGAATCATCACAATTTTAAAGAGGTGACTTTTTAACTCGGAGAAGGTGAACTATCATATTTTTATGTAGGATGTGTGTGATCTTCCATATTTATTATGGAAATTTTTTAAGACACCAAATATTGTATAGAGAAGTGCAATCTTTGTTGTAAAGACATAAGTAATCGATCCAATGTTATAGCCTCACATCTCTTCTTAAATATTGATTGTCTTATACTTTATTTTTTTACTAATAAATTCATTATATTATTTTGCATATGTGCTTTTTAAATTTGGTTTGTTATACCTCCAAGGGCTAGGTGGATTGGTAAAGGCTTGACTGGTCAAATACTTTCCAAGAAGAGATCTAGGTTCAAACCTTTGGGACATGCTTCCAGCTTTAGCAAAGGTAGTAGTTTGTGCTAAATCCTCTGAGTGCATGTTAGACTGATAATGATGGTACAAATCTTGAGCGATTGATGGTCCCCATATCACACTAGGTCAACAACAATGATACAAATAGGTTTTTGGAGTAATCTCTATGGTTTGAACCTTATGCTTGCCAATCACTAAAAATAGTGGTTGTAACCAACTCCCTTATGTAACCAAAAAAATGGTTTGTTATATTCTATTATTTTTTAATTGTAGTTATGTATGTGAAGGTAGTTGACCCTCTGATTCATGTGATGATGTTCTGTTACAAACTATTTATTTCTAGTAGCATATTCCTACATTGAAATTTGGTTCCACTTTAATAAATCTTCTCTGATATTTTTTAACTTAGAATTCTAAGTTTTAAATCAATAAAAATTGAATCTTCTGCATAATAAATAGTCAAACCACTAACATACAAAAATTAAAAAAATTAATTTTTTTATCTCAATGACAAGCTTGTCAATCAACCAACTATAACCTACATTATATCACATAGTTGAAAAAAACCTAAGGCTACATTGATTTTTTATTTTTTTTCAATAAACATATCTCACATGATCTAAGGCTACATTAATTGACAAGCTTGCTTATGATTGAAAAATAAAATATTTTAATTTTTTTTTTTATTATTAAAAATATTATATCTAATTTTTTTAATCAATAAGCATATCTAACATGATCTAAGACTATATCTAACATGATCTAAGACTATATCTAACATGATCTAAGACTATATCAATTTTTCCATTGTCATAATTTTTTTAATCAATAAGCATATCTAACATGATCTAAGACTATACTTTAAATAACACTTTGTAGTTTGTAATTTTTTTTGGTATAATTTACGCATCAAATTTAACTTTTTTATTGAAAACAATAATTATATTTAGTAAAAAAAGAGAGGTTACAATAAAAAGGAGATGGAAAATCAAATTTGGGATGCAAGGCCATCCAAACATTCAACATCGTAAAGATCTGAGGCCAAAAAAAAACCAGCCCGAAAAGGGTGAATAAATAGAATAACTAAACAAAGGGAGCCACTCCAAGAGGAGACTGAACTCTACTGTGGGTGTTGATGGCCAAAACAAAGCCAGACCTAAATGGGTGAATAAACATAATAACTAGACAAAGGGAGCCACTCCAAGAGGATACAAAAATCTACTATGGGCACCGATATGGGCACTGATAGAACAACCTAATGCTAGAAAATGTCACCCCCTCAACCTGTAGTGTTGAGGCCTCAAAGAAATAGACGGACCTTAAGATAGAGGGAGGTTAGGTGAAGCCATGTTGATAGTGCACGGAGTCTCACACTAGAACCTGACAAGATGTATCAAATGCACCAAATTATGAGTCAACTTGGAAGCCTACGAATGAAGTTGAATAGTAATAGCATAAAATATTGTAATATTTTCATGCAAGAAAAACTAGCTAGATAGGTTTATCAAATGCACCAACTCAAGATTCAACTTAGAAGCCTACGACTGAAGCTAAAAAGTAATAGCAAAAATATTGTAATCTTTTCATGCAAGAAAAACTAACTTTAAACTGAATCTTCATAATACACAACAACATTCTTAGCTTTTCAAAGTTGAAACAAAATAATAGAACAAAATAAATTATATGAAGCAGCAATATAGGCGGGACAACAACTATTATCTCCAAAAAATATCATCTACCATATGAAAAATTCAATATGAAAGGGCTTAAACAATGAGTGAATCCAAGACCAAGCATGAGGGCAAAACCAAAATAGATATTTGAAAGTCTCAAAATGATCACAAGTTGGATACTTAGGATTAGGAAGACCAACCCTACTAAATCTCTCTCCCATAGGAAGCCCTTGATAAATGAGAGACTAGATAAATAAGGTAATCTTGGGTTCAAATTTAGACTACCATATATGGTTTAGACAAGCAATCCAAGTATACAAGGTAGATTGAGTCTGCTATCAAGTTTAGACTACCATATATGGTTTAGACAAGCAATCCAAGTATAGGAGGTAGAATGTGTCTGCTATGTCTCATTAAGTTTATCAACATCATGGGAAACAACAGGACTAACAAGTTGATAAAGCAAGAAAGGAGAGTATTTATTGAAATAATTATCCACATTCGAGCGCCAATCCCTCCATAAGGCACTTGGGAGTTGAAGATCGAGCTTATGAAGCATGACACAAGTTATGAGCTCTAATAAAAAAAATGATGCATCATTTGAAAAGAAAAAAAATAATATTTTTTTATCATCAGTATGAGGTATGTGTTAAGTGTTAAAAATTAATTAAACATGATTTTCCCAACGCAAGTCACTTTGGAGGCGAGTGATTCCAAGAATCACTCTCCCACTACAATGATCCTGGGAATAGCTCAAGAAAGGAGGGATTTCAAGAATCACTCGACAAGCATAACAATAATGGATAAGATAATAGAAGTACACTCCAAACTACTTTTTGACATGATTTGACGCCGCACGTGCTTTCTATCCCATCGTAGTTATTTCCCATGTGTGGGTTGGTGTGAAATTATTTGCCTTTTGTGTTGCAAGCCTAGCTATATATACTAGTTCAGTTGGCATTTTGTGAAGTAGATGCAGAATAGCAGAAGAGAGGGAGCAGAGAGCAGAACTGCATTAGTTCTAAGCAGCAGTATCGATTGTTTTTGTTTTATTATTTATCTTGCATCTTGATGCAGATGATTGTAAACCCCTCAAAGGAGGACGTATTGTAATTCTGTTACTGTTATTTCCATGTATTTAGTGTTAAATCTGAATATGGTTCCCTATGTTTAAAACATATGTGCATTCAATGTATATCTAAGTCTAGTCTTTGCCTTCACAATTCTCCAAATGTGCATGGGGTGATGTATGTTTAAACTTAACCTAAATTCATATTTTATCTTTTGCTGGAGTGAAAGACAACGATCATCATCTTTGTTGACCCAACCCATGAGTCTCTCTACAATCGAGTGACTCTGGCCATCGCTCAATCAAGTGAGCAATTTGGAGAGTCCCCTTGTCTTTCTAGCAACTCACATGCTACCAAATTAAAACTTACTCCCTCATTAGCTCAATTTATAATGTTATTGTTGTAGTTGGCGATCGCTAACCAAAATCTTCTTAACCTCCATCACTCTTTCTTATCTTTAATTTTTAGAATATCGCATGGTGCTAGCGATCACCATAATTTATTTAGAAAGTTGTATTTTTCATCTCTCGTGGTCGCTCTTTCCTTAATAGCCTCCCATAATCGCTCATTGTCTTGAGCGACTCCAAGCGTTGCTTGGTTTTAAAGTGACCGTTTGTTGTCACTCATTGTTTTGAGTGATGCCAAGAGTTATTGCCAGCAGTTAGTGACTCCCATGGTCGCTAACCTTGTGATCTATGCTCGGAGTCGTTACAGGCAGTCAACGACTCCCATAGTCGATGGTTTATAAAGCAACACTCGATGTATTTTAAAACTTCAAATTGGTATTAGAGCTAATCAGTGCCTTGATGTGGAGGTTGAAGAATGGATTTTAGAAATAACAATTCCCTATAGTTATAGATCTTGTGATTTAATGGCAAGAACTATGACTAATGGAGCATCTAGATGAAGATCCTATTCGAGTCATAGGAGCTCTAGGAGTTGGTCGAGAATATTTACCTAGAACCAGAAGATGTAGTAGCACTTACTACACTCTCCTAAGCATACAAGGACCTATTGAAGGAAAACACAAAGAATGACCATAAGGCCCTATTATACATCATGCAAGCAGTTGAGGAGACCATTTTACTATGGATTACAATAGTAACCAAGGAAAAGAAAGCTTGGAAAATCCTGGTCAATTTGTATCAAGGTACCGACAAGGTGAAGTTGGTGAAGCTGCAACTGCTAAGGAGGGAGTTCGAGAACCTGCATATGAGTGATTTAGAGTCCATGGATGATTTATTTACCCAAAAAACAAATGTCATCAACCAAATATGGTTGAATGGAGAAATCATGCAGAGCCAGATAATTATGGAGAAGATTCTCAAAATCCTACCTGCTAAGTTTGACTCGGTTATGATAGAAATCTAAGAATCGAGGGATCTAACAACCCTCTCAGTAAATCAGCTCATGGGTTCCTTGCAGACACATGAGCAGAGGCAGAGCCGCTCATCTCAATCTTCTTTGGAGTAGGCATTCAAGGTGTAGGTCTCATTTCAAGATAGTGGCTAAGAATATTCCCACCATGGAGCCTCTATTTATCAAGGAGGAAGAGGCAGAGGTAGGCATGGTAAATTGAACAAGCAAGGAGGAAGGTCAAATCCTAATGACGGGAAGATCAACTACAACATCCATTAGCAAGGAGGAATAGGTAGTGTAAAGAATCAGCAAGGTGGATATGATTAGAAAGACAAATCAAAGGTCCAATGCTATTACTGCAAGAATTTTGGCCACTACATCTCCAAGTGTAGAAAAATGATGGCCAAGGATATTAAAAATTAAGCCCACTACATAGATGAAGCAAAAAATGTGGGGTGTAGAGATACAGGTGGAAACATGTTACTGACTTACAATATTGAGGAGGAGATCCAGAAGAATTTTTGGTATCTCAATAGTGGGTGCAACAACCATATGATTGGGAACAAGAAGATGTTCTCACAACTAGATGAAACAGTCCAGTACGAGGTCAAAATGGGGAACAATGGTAACGTTCCTCTGATGAGAAAAGGTAATATCCTCATCCTCATCTGCACCAGACATGATGACAACAAGAAGATTTGTGATGTATACTATGTGCCTGGTCTAAAGCACAACTTGTTGAGAATTGGACAGCGCATACGGAAGGGGCACATTGTTCAATTCAAGGATGGAACCTACAACATAAAATATAGAGAGTATTGATAGATTACCATAGTATCCATGATGAAAAACAAGATGTTTTTGCTACAAATTTAGAATGAGTCTCTGCTATCTGTAAGTGCAGTTGTGAAGGATTTCACCTGGTTGTGGCATCTCAGATATGGTCACCTGAGTTTCAGTGGCCTAAACTTGCAGCACAAGAAGTAGATGGTGAAGGGTTTACCCCTTATTGAGCAACTAAATCAGATATGTGAGGGTTGCTTGGTCGGCAAACAACATAGGGATTCATTCCCTTCAGGGTAATCTTGGAGAGCATCATAGCCATTGGTGCTGGTGCACTCAGACATTTGTGGTTCTATGTAGAACAGTACATTTATCAACAAGTACTTCCTAACCTTCTTTAATGATTTCAACCGAAAGACATGGATCTATCCCATCAAGCTAAAGTCAAAAGAATTTTCCAAATTCAAGGATTTCAAGGCTCTAGCGGAGAAACATAATGACTACTAGGTGAAAAACCTTAGGACAAATGATGAAGGTGAATACATCTCCAATAAATTCCAAAATTTTAGTAAGGTAAACAAAATTTGAATGCAACTGACTACAAAATACACACTGTAGCAGAATGACATAGCTGAGAGGAAGAACAGAACCATCATGGAGATGGCATAGAGAATGCTAAAGGTGAAGGGTTTTTTGCATGAGTTCTAGGTAGAAGCTATGTCATGTGTAGTCTATCTACTGAACATATGTCCCAAAAAGAGCGTGAAGGATAAAATTCCTAAGGAAGCTTGGAAGAATAAGAAGCCGAGTGTGGTTCATTTATGAGTTTTAAAGTGCATTGCATATGCACATGTTCTAGAAGAGAAGAGGCAGAAGTTGGATGACAATGTAGAGAAGTGCATATTCATAGGGTACATTGAGTAGGCAAAGGTGTACCATTTGTATAATCCTATTATGAAGAAACTTGTCATCAACAGTGATGTGAAGTTCCTGGAATATGAAACTTGGAACTAGAAATCGAAGACTGGCTAGTCAGAGGAAATAGTTATTGATTCCGTTGACTTGGAAGGGAATAGTGTACAATCACCCATAGCCTCAAGAAGTAGCAATAGTGCTAGCAGCATCACAACTTCACCATATTGGTTGCCTCCACTTGCAAGTAGGATTCCAAACTTGAGGACACCTGTGAAGATGAGGAGCTTGCAAGACATCTATGAGGCAACCCCAAATCATGAAGATGAGGAAAATTTTGACTTTGCATTCTTTACTAAGTGTGATCCAGTTGATTTTGAAGAGGCAAGTCAGAATCATAAGTGGGTGAAGGTGATGGATGAGGTGATAGACGACATTGATAATAATGATACATGGCAGTTGGTAGATCTTCCAACAGGGAAGAAGACCATTGGGGTCAAGTGGGTGTATAGAACCAAGTTCAATACCCAAGGAGAAGTTGATTGGTATAAGTTCAAATTGGTTTTGAAGGGCTATAAGCATAATACATTGACTATCATGAGTTGTATGCAACTATATCCTGACTTAACACAGTCAGGATGATCCTGGTATTGGCAGCTCAAAAGGGTTGGAGTGTTTACCAGATGGACGTCAAGTCAGCCTTCCTCAAAAGTATTTTGGAGGACTAGGTCTACATATACCAGCCACTAGGTTACGAGATTGAAGGACAAAAAGGTAAGGTATTGAAGCTAAAAAAGGTCCTATACGGGTTGAAGCAGGCACCCAAGGCATGGTACAACCAAATTGATGGATACTTTTAGGAGAATGGGTTTGTCAAATGCCCATATGAGCACACCCTCTACCTAAAGATAAATGAATTAGAGGAAATGATAATCATCTACATGTATGTGGATGATCTGATTTATATTGGCAATAGTGATATACTATTTGATTAGTTCCAAATAGCCATGAAGGAGTTCGAGATGATGGACTTAGGGTTGATGAAGTATTTTTTTAACATCGAGTTTGACCAATCAAAAAATGGCATCTTCATTTCTCAGGGTAAGTATGTGAAAGATGTCCTGAAGTGGTTCAAGATTGAGGACATAAAACTTGCCATCACACCTGTTGCCATAGGTTTGAAGTCGAGTAAGTTGTATTCTAGCAAGAATATTGATCGAACTCTGTTCAAGTGGCTAGTCAGCAGTATAATGTATCTAACTGCAACTCTACCAAATATAATATTTGGAGTCAGCTTGATCAGATGATTTATGGAGACTCCAAAGGACATGCATTGGCAAGCAAGCAATCAGATCCCGTGCTATGTCAATGGAATGCAAAACCTTGACATATTCTATGCTAGGTGAGGCCAGTTGGAACTAGTGGGCTACACAGATAGCAACTCGACTGGCAGCATTGATGATCGAAAGAGCACTTTTGGATATGCATTTCATCTTGGATTGAGAGCAGTGTCATGGGAATCTAAGAAGAAATTGATCATTGTGTTATCCATTGCTAAGGTCGAGTACATCACCACCACGTTAGCCACATGCTAGGTAGTATGGTTGCGAAGGGTTTTGGATGAACTAAATTATCCACGGAACATCGTGACAACCATATTTTGTGACAATAATTCTGCTATATCACTGTCAAAGGATCCAATGTTTCATGGGTGGACAAAGCACATTGACATCTGACATCACTTCATCAAAGAGTTGGTGAATTTGGGTGAAGTCCAACTACTATTTTGTAGATCGAAGGAGCAGATAAATAATATTTTCACAAAGCCTTTTAATGAGGAGGACTTCAAAAGATTGCGTGAGCATTTGGGCATAAAAGTTCTTGTGAAATCAGGTTTAAATGAGGGTGTTAAAAAATTAAGTAAACTTGATTTGTCCAACGTAAGTTGCTCCAGAGGTGAGCGATTCCGAGAATTGCTCACCCACTGCAACGATCCTCAGAATCGGTCAAGAAAGGAGTGATTCTGAGAATCACTCGAAAAGCACAATGATAATGGGTAATATAATCTAAATACACCTCTACCTACTTTTTGACATGATTTTATTTCAAACGTGCTTTCTATCCTATCGTAGTTATTTTCCACGTGCAAATTGGAATGAAATTTCCTAATTTTTGTGTTCCATGCCCTGTTATAAATACTATTTCAATTGGTATTTTGTGAAGTAGATGCAGAATAGCAGACGAGAGGGATCAGATATCAGAACTACATCTATTTCGAGCAGCAATATTGATTGTTTTTTTTATTGTTTATCATGCATCTTGATGCAGATGATTGCAAACCCCTCAAAGAAGGATGTATTGTAATTCTGCTATTGTTATTTCCATGTATTTGGTGTTACATATGAATATGGTTCCCTCTATTTAAAACATATGTGCATTCATATTTATCTGAATCTAGTCTTTGCCTTCACCATTCTCCAAATGCACGTGGTGATGTCTATTTAAACTTAACCTAAATTTGTGTTTTAGCTTTCACTGGAGTAAAATACAATGATCATTGTATTTGTTAACCCAACCCATGAGTCACTCTACAATAGAGTGACTCCGATCATCGCTCAATCAAGCAAGTGATTTGGAGAGTCTCCTTGTCTTTCTGGAAACTCACATGCTACCAAATTAAAACTTATTCCCTACTTCACTCGATTTTGAATGTTATGGTAGTAGTTGGCGATCGCTGACCAAAAGCTTCTTAACCTCCATCACTCTTTTTTATCTATGATTTCTAGAATCTCACATGGTGCTAGTGATTGCCATCATTTATTTAGAAACTTATCTTTTGAAAGATCTCTGGTGCAAAGGATTCTTGCGCCAAGGGTATGGCGCACTATGGGATGCGCCAAAAGGATCTGGCACATTTTTTTACTACAACAAATATTGGGTGCACAGATTCCTTTCACCAAAGTTTGGGTGTAACTGGAGCTTGCACCAAATATCAGGCACACTTGGTAGTTGTACCAAATATCTGGTGCAAAAGGAAGTTGTGCCAAATATTAGGCTCACTTGGAAGTTGCTCTAAAGATCTCACACAAAGGGAAGTTGCACCAAAGATCAGGCACACGTGGAATTTGTGCCAAATATCTGGTGCAAAGGGAGGATGTGCCACACTTGTGGTGCATGAGGAAATGCACCTCACTTGGGGCACACGGGGAAGGTGCGCCTCACTTGGGTGCATGAAGAGTGGTGCACCAAAACTGGCCCAAGAGTAAACAATAGAAAAATACTAAGACAAACTTGCACAAAATAGAGATTTTATTCACTCATGATAAACAGACTACCAATGCAGTATTACAATGCAAGATTGAAATTTACACAGACATCTGCAATATAGTTGCAGGATTAACATCAAAGGATTTTTTGAAATATTGCTACTCTGAATTCTCTACTCTGCTCAACTATCCCTCACTCTATGATCTACCATGATTCCTTGATATATTTTTTGAAAGACCACTACGCCTTTTATAGCTGGGCAAAATGGAGTATAAGGCTTATCCTCTGACATGCTTATCCTTTTACATGTGCCACATTAGGATTTCTTTGACATGCATTGCATTAGGGTTTTTGCCCACTCATCAAACTGTAGCTATCGACATTAACTACGCACACTTGTAGAATACGACGATCGGATTTGCGGTTATCCGATCTGTCAAGGCATCAAATCTGGTTTAATTTTCTAACACCCTCCTTTAAACCAAATTTCACAAAGACTTTGAATCCCAAAATTTCTCAGAGCCTATTGAAGTCTTCCTCCTTCAAAAGTTTGGTAAAAATATCAGTTTCCTATTCTTTTGACCTGCAAAAAGTTAACATAATTTCATCAACTTTCACTAGCTCTTTGATGAAGTGGTAGCGGATATGGATATGCTTCATCCTGCCATGAAAAACTGGATCCTTCGATAGTGCTATGGTGTAATTGTTATCACAAAAAATGTTTGTCGCCCTTTTCAATGAATGATTCAGCTCACCCAAGATTCTTCACAGCCATACTACTTGGCATGCGATTGATGTCTCAGCAACATACTTTGCCTCTGTAGTGGACAACACAACTATCGGTTGCTTCTTGGATGACCATGAAACTGCTCCTAATCCAAGATGGAAAGCATAGCCAAAAGTGCTCTTTTGATCATCAGTGCTGCTAGCCCAATCACTATCTATGTAGCCAACCAGTTCTAGCTAGTCTTTTCTGGCATAGAAAATTCCATGGTTTCACATCCCATTGACATAGCATAAAATCCTTTTTCTTGCTTGCCAATGTGTGTCCTTCAGAGTCTCCATAAATCTATTGATCAGGCTCACTCCAAACATCATATCGGGTCTAGTTGCATTCAAGTACACGAGACTACCAACTAACCTCTTAAACAAGGTTGGATCAACATTTCTGCTAGAATCCATCTTGCTTAGCTTAAGACATGTGGCAACAAGTGTGATGGCAGGTTTGTTGTCCTCCATATTAAATCGCTTCAGGACATCCTTCGCATACTTGCCCAGATAAATGAAGATGCCATCTGCAGATTGGACAACTTCAATACTTAGAAAGTATTTCATCAGCCCTAAGTCCGTCATCTTGAACTCCTTCTTCATGGTTGTTCTAAACTGGTCAAACAAAACGTTGTTGTTTATAGTGTAAATCAGATCATCTACATACAAGAAAATGATTATCATCTCACCTTCTAGGTTTTGCTTCAGGTACAAGGTGTGCTCATATGGGTATTTCATGAACCCATTCTCCTAAAAGTAAGCACCAATCTAACTGTACCAAACCTTAGGTGCTTGCTTCAATCCATACAGGACCTTCAGCATTAGGACATTACTTTCTTGTCCTCCCAAATCATAGCCTGGTGGCTGGTCTATATAGACCTCTTCTTCCAACACTCCATTTAGGAATGCAGACTTGACATCCATACGGTACACATTCCAACCTTTCTGGGTTGCCAATGCCAGGATCATTCTAACTGTGTCAAGTTGGGCTACAGATGCATACACCTCATGATAGTCAATGGCTGAATTCTGTTTGTAGTCTTTTGCCACCAATTTGGTCTTATGCCGATCAACTTCACCTTGGGTATTAAACTTAGTTTTGTATACCCACTTGACCCTAATGGTCTTCTTCCCTACTGGGAGATAACTCAACTGCTATGTCTTGTTTTTCTCTATGGCCTCAATTTCCTCATACATCGCCTTCACCCATTTCTAATTTTGAATTGCTTCTTCAAATGAAATTGGATCACACTCAGAAAATAAAGAAAAATTAAAATGTTTTTCTTCTTGAAGTTGGGTTACCTCATAGATGTCTTGCAAGCTTCTTGTCTTCACGGGTGTCCTGAAATTGGAGATTCTGCTTGTAATTTGAGGTGTTTGTGATGATGAGGTGGTGCTTCTGCTAGCTTTAGAGTTGCTACTTGAAGTTGTAGGTTGATGCACTCATTATTATTCTACATCCTTAGACTCAATGACTACTGGTTCTGGATGACCAGTATTTGATTTCCAGTTCCAGGATTCATCCTCCAAGAACTTCACATCTCGGTTGATAATCATCTTCTTCATCACAAGATTATACAACCTATATGCCTTCGAATCTTCACTATACCCAGTGAAGATGCATTTCTTAGCTTTGTCGTCCAGCTTCTTCCTCTTCTCATCTGGGACATGTGCATATGCTATGCAAAAAATTTGAAATGAGTAACGCTTGGCTTCTGGTTGCTCCATGCCTTCTAAGGAATTTTATCCTTCACACTCTTTGTGGGACACCAATTTAGCAGATAGACTACACAACTTACAGCTTCTGCCCAAAACTCATGAGGCAAGTTCTTTGCCTTCAACATACTTCATGCCATCTCCATAATGGTTTTGTTCTTCCTCTCAGCTACACCATTCTGCTATGATGTGTATTTGGCAGTAAGCTGCCTACAAATTCCAGTTTTCTTACAAAAATTTTGAAATTCATTGGAGATGTACTCACCTCCACCATTTGTACTAAGAGTCTTCACTTGGTAGCCGCTCTATTTTTCAACCAAAGCCTTGAACTCCTTGAATTTTCTGAAGGCCTTCAAATTTTTCTTGATGGGATATACCCATGTCCTCCAATTGAAGTCATCAATGAAAGTCAAAAAATATTTGTTACCCGTAAATGTGTTGGTCTGCATTGGACCGCAAATTTTGAAATGCACTAGCTCCAATGGCTATGAAGCTCTCCAAGAATGTCCTATAGGGAATGCATCCTTGTGCTTCTTTTCGACTAAAAAACCCTCACAAAATTGATTTGGTTGCTCAATAAGGGGTAAACCCTTCACCATTTGCTTCTTATGCAACAAGTTTAGGCCACTGAAGCTCAGGTGACCAAATCTGATATGCCACAACCAAGTAGCATCCTTCTCAATTGCACTAAAAGACATTAGAGATTCATTCTAAATCTGTAGTGGAAACATCTTGTTTTTAGTCATGGACACAGTTGAAATCTGCCCATGCTCCTTGTCTTTGATGGTGCAAAGTCCATCCTTGAATGGAACAACGTACCCATTCTATATAAGTTTTCCAACAATCAACAAATAGTGCTTCAAACCAAGAACATAATAGACATCGGTGATATTCTTCCTTTTACCTTGCCTGGTATGAATGAGGATTTTTCCTTTCCCCATCATAGGAACTTTGCTATTGGATATCTTTGGCCATATTCTTTCTGCACTCAAAAATATAGTGAGCAAACTTTTTGTAGTAATAACATTGGATCTTTGAATTATCCTTTCTCTGATAAGATCCTCCATGTTGGTTTTTGTTGTTGCCTCTTCCTCATTGTTGATGAAAGTTGCAACCGGTCTCTCCTTCATTGGAGTTTGACCTTCCTCCTTGCTTGTTGCCTTTCCCACACTTACCTCTACCTCTTCCTCCTTGAGAACCTGAGGCTCCTTGGTGGGATTTTCCTATCGAAATGAGACTTGCGCTTTGAACGCTTGTTCTAGTGAGGACTGAGTTGAGTGACTCAGCCTCTGCTCATGTGTTTGTAGAGAACCCATGAGTTCATCCACAGAGAAGGTTTTCAGATCCCTCACTTCTTCGATTGCTATCACCACTGAGTTGAACCTTACTAGTAGGCTCCTCAGTATCTTCTCCACAATCCTTTGATTCATCATGTTCTCCTCATTCAACCACATTTGGTAGATGACATCCATTGCTCGGGTGAGGAAGTCACTTATTGACTCTGAATTGCTCATTTTCAAGTTCTCAAACTCCCTCCTCAGCATCTGCAATCATACCAACTTCACCTTGTTAGTGCCCTGGTAGGAGCTAGCCAAGATTTCCCAGGCCTCCTTTAATTTGGTTGCTGCTGTGATTCATGGGAAGATTGTCTCCTCAACCACCTGCATTATGTAAAATAATACCTTTTGGTACTTCTTCTAGTTCTCCTTCAACAAATCTGAATCTTCCTGGGAGAGTGTGCTCAATGCTATTGCATGTACTGGCTCTGCATAGCCATTCTGGACCAGGTCCCATAGCTCCTATGACCCGAACATGATCCTCATCTAGATGCTCCAGTAATCATAATTTTTGTTGTTGAACCATGGGATTTGTAACTGCAATGAGTTGCTACTAGAAGCCATTACCTCTTATCATCCATAAGCAAGCTCTAGCTTTGATACCAATTTGAAAGATCTTCGGTGCAAAATATTCTTGCGTCAAGGGTATGGCTCACTATTGGATGTGCCAAAGGGATTTGGTGCACTGTTTTACTATGCCAAAGATTTGGCACATGGGTTCCTTACACCAAATGTTGGGCATAAGTGGAGCTTGTGCCAAATATCAGGTGCACTTGGTAGTTGCCCTAAATATATGGCACAAAGGGAAATTGCACCAAAGGCTAGGCGCACTTGGAAGTTCTACCAAAGATCTGGCACAAAGGGAAGTTGCGCCAAAGATCAGGCACACTTGGAAGTAGTGCCAAAGATCTTGCACAAAGGGAGGATGCGCCACACTTGGGATGCATGGGGAAGGTGCGCCTCAGTTGGGGCGCACAGTAAAACTGTGCCTCACTTGGGCGCATGAAGAGTGGTGCACCGAAACTGGCCCAAGAGTAAATAGTAGAAAAATACTGAGACAAACATGCACAAAATGGAGATTTTATTCACTCATGATAAATAGACTGGCAATGCCATATTACAATGCAAGATTGAACTTTACATAGACATTTGCAACACAGTTGCAGGATTAACATCGGAGGAGTTTTTGGGAGATTGCTGCTTCGACTCCTCTGCTCTGCTCAACTATCCCTCGCTCTGTGATCTACCCCGATTCCTCGATATGTTTTTTGAAAGACCATTCCGCATTTTATTGCTGGGCGGAAGGGAGGATAAGGCTTATCCTCTGACATGCGCCGCATTAGGGTTTCTTTGACATGCGCCGCATTAGGGTTTCTGCCCACTCACCGAAATGCAGTTACCGGCATTAACTGCGCACACTTGTAGAATACGGAGATTAGATTTACGGTTATCCAATCTGTCAGGGCGTCAAATCTGGTTTACTTTTCTAAAATATTTTTCGTCTCCCCCGGTCGTTCTTTCCTTAACAGCCTCCCGCAATCGCTCATTGTCTTGAGCGACCCCAAGCTCGCTTGGTTGAAAGACGACAGCCACCTGTTGTTCATTGTTTTGAGCGACGCCAAGAGTCGCGGCCGGCAGTCATCCGCGGTCGCTAACCTTGCGAGTGACGCCGGAATCACTGCAGGCAATCAGCGACATCCGCGGTCGCTAACCTTGCGAGCGACGCCGGAGTCGCTGCAGGCAATCAGCGACTCCCGCAGTCGCTCGTTTACTGACGCCCGACACATTTTAAAACTTCATTAAGTGGGAAGAATACGGTAGGGTTAAAAAGTAATTTGTAGGACTCTAGAAACGAATGCAATGAAAACGTGGAGAAGGAAACAAGTAGTAAAAGGAAAAAAAAGGAAAAAAATAAAGCTCTTAACTACAATGGTTACCACACCATACTGTCGTCTCTAAAAACATATCTTCTCAAGGTAAAAATTCTACTCGAAGATGTTTCACACTAGATTATAGAATAGTGGTCATTATTTCAGGTCTTGGACCAACTTGTTCAACACTTGATATTTGTTAAAGTATTCTAGTCGTGCTACACGAGTCTATGAAAATCTGTAGATGTCAAAGTCTTCGGGTAGGGTAGGCTATGACGCCTATCTCGCGAGTTTTGGAGTCTGGTGTAAGACCTCATCATATAGTCTAGAGATGATTCAAAGATGTGATGAGAATAGAAAAAATCTTGTTCAAAGGACTTCTGCCAGGTCGACTACGGCTTTGCTTGTCCTCGGAATTAAGAATAAATTCAATTGGCCAAAATCTTACTCTTCAAAAGAATACTCGCTCCCAGTATACCATAGATAGGGTACGCCGGAGAGGAAATTAATACTTTATTCATTCTTTCTTTTCTCTCGAGTGAGCAGACGGATCACTAATCCCATGGAAAGCGGAGCAGACGAGTTGCTGATTGGAAGGAAGAGAGAGAGATATGGACAAGAGAAAACGGCAGTCACCGATCGCCATTTTTCTGGTACATCTTCCTAGCCCTATTTTCCTTCTTCTTTTTTTCATGGTATTCAAACTAGTCATATGCATTATAATTCAATCCTCCTCGAATGCAAAAACATTTCTGGCAAAATTCTTATTATTTTGTTTGCTTTTGTTCTCTAAGTAAAATTTCTGTATTAAGTCATTATTGCAGATTTGAGTCAGATGGATAAAAAGCTTCTGCTATCAACTTGCCTGGAATATATAAATAAAAGGGACATTTGTGTATACATTATAGTCCATATTCACTTTTACCTTTATTTTTATAATGGTACATTCTCTGGCTTTTTGACATTTCAATGGATGCTAGTATACCTGGACAGCCGTGTATGATCTACCAACATAACAACAAACTGCTAATTGTTCATGGTATGCAACTTCTGAAGTACAAGCCTGAAATAATAGACTAATGGTTTCTAATTCTTACTAGATTATATAAAATGAGATGATTGTGTTTGTTCACATCTGCGTAGCCATTTTTTAGAGTTCGAACATTACATATATTATTAGAAATTTCAGAATAAATTAAATTTAATGTTTTAGTGAAATAAGGTTTGAGGTAAACTTCTAATGTGAGTGTTAAATTATATTATTATATTAATAAGTAGCATATGATTTTTTTGTGTTATCATATCATTTAATTATCTCAAAATTATTTTCTAGTAAATAAACAAGATTTACATATTACATAATAAGACCAAACGAGCCTATAATGTGATGAAAACACAACCAAGCAAATTCAAGGGGATCATAAATGATATCAAATGGAGGTAACTTGAAGGTTAGTCAACATGTAACCATGAGCCGATGGGTGAATGAAGATCCCCCAATTCACTAATCCACCTTATGCTAATATGTGACTAGTTATTGAAGGGTAGAATAACTCGCCCGCATCTATATCTGCAGAAGAAGAGTAATTTTGCTAATCAAATGTTCTGCCATTTTGTTGAGTAAGGTATCAAAATCTCAGTCGGGCATCTAGAATAATCACCGGATCAAGAGGAAGATGGGTAAGAATTAACTAAGCTTAAGCAACACCATAATGTTAAAATTTACTTAAGTGTAAAAAGTTACCAATTTTTTTGAAATGATAATGTCAACAATGAACATGAAAATCGTTACGGACATAAATTTTGGTTAAGTATGAGACATGGCCAAAAATATAAAATACTGATGTTAGTAGAAACTTGATAAAATCTTGCCATTCTACAGGTTATGAAATAACACTTAACATATTGCCAAACAATTTTGGCTAAGTATTGATAAGAATCCAGCATTCAACATTGTAGCAAAGCATGTCAGGTACAACACAATTTAACAATTTTGGTTAAGTATGGATAAAAATCCAGCATTCAACATTGTAGCAAAGCATGTCAGGTACAACACAATTTTGAATATGCAGGAAAGAGTGCCTGACATTTTTTTGTTGCTGATGTTAGCATAGGTTGTATGAAAACCTAGCATGGCAAAATAGAGCGTGAAGTACAAAAATTCTAAGACATTAAACTTGGCAAACTAAGGAGAACACAAAGTTGATCTGACATCTGGTAGAATGCTTCACTTCATCAACTAAGTATTAAAGAGTGTCAAACATTTTAAGATGCTGACATCACCATAAAAGGCATAAAAGTCTGAAAGAGATAAAATAGTGCCAAAAAAGAAAAGCCTAGCAAGTAAGTATTTGGCTTTGGCTTACAAAGTCATGCATAAGAATGCAGAAAGGCAAGAAGAGTGGATAGATTCCAAAGGAGCTAACATTATCAAAATAATCTAAGAAACTTGACATCTGACAAAAAGGTTGAGTTAGGTGTCTAGAAGTGCTAGATAAATGATGGAGCTGAGAGTGCTGACATGAAGGATTGAATTTGGCTAAAGTGCCCAAATTGTTAGAAAATTTAATCATGATTTCACGTCATCCGTCCAACTGCGCTCCAAACTTGGGCGACGTCAGACTGCATTCCCGAAGTTGGGCATCTTGACAAAAATTTTGACTTAATGCCGCACGTGTTCCTTGTCAAGTCAGCCATTAATTCCCGCGTGTGAGGTTGGTGACTAGTTATTTTTTTCATGCTGGGGTTGTTGAATGGCTCATCCTCGCTTCCTATATAAACCCCAGTATTGGAAGTAGAAAGGGGAGAAAATTTAGAGTAAAGCGCACGAGCTAGGGAGAAAGTTGAAGAACAACAACAAAAACCTGTGAGCAAAGGTGCAGAACAGAGCACAAATAGTTGCACCATTTGTATTACCGAACAACAACTTCAAAATTGTTAGTTTGCTTTTGTTTATTGTATAGATCTATACAGATGTTTTTTAATCCCTCAATCGAGGAAGAATTGTACCCCTTTGTTATCATCTCAATATAAACTTCGTTTGTGTTAAAAATTCGTATTTTCTTCATATTTTATTTTTCTCCTTAGAAATCTATAGAACAATTGGTTAGATGGCCAAACCGCTAATTGGATTCTTTATTACCAACTAAAATTTATTTTTTCTCATCTTGTGAGCATGTTCTATTTCTTTGTGAAAACTCCTTTCATCATAGCCCGGTTATGTTATTCCTAGTGTGCGACTTTGGGAGGAAAAAATTTTTCCTAGCCAAATTTTGGTTAAGTCCATCGGACCCGCCTACTTGCGCAGCACAACCTAACTGTGCAAGCACTCTTGTGTGCAGTCAAACAGGGCCCAATTTTTATTAAACTGTTGGCCATCCACCCGAATGCGTAGCGCATTCAGACTGCACACTCCCTTGACTGTGCAGTCAGGTGTTGACCGGGTGTGTCCATCCGACTTCACCAATCCCATATCCCACCACCTGACGTCACAGTTTTTATTGCGACGTCCGACATCGTGGGTGTCCTTTGGTGCACTCGAATGACTTATAAATTTGAAACAAAACTTCAAAATTGTATTAGATCCTTAGTCCCTTGATGCGGAGACTGAAGCAGAATGGCTTTCGATAGTAACCATTTGCTGTAGTTACAGATCTCGCACTTCAACAGGAAGAATTATGATTACTAGAACATTCAGATGAAGATCCTGTTGGGATCTCAAGAGCTGTGGGAGTTAGTCAAGAACGACTACCCAAAATCGATAGATGTAGCAGCACTGGCCACCCTCTCCCAAGCTAAGAAGGATCTATTGAAGGAGACCATGAAGAAGGACTAGAAGGCCCTCTTCTACATCATGCAAGTGGTCAAAGAGACCATTTTCCTATGGATCGCATTATCCACCAAGGTGAAGTAGGCCTAGGAGATTCTGGTCAACTCGTACCAGGGCACCAACAAGGTGAAGTTGGTGAACTTGTAGATGCTCAGGAGTGAGTTTGAAAATCTATAGATGAATGAGTTCGAGTTCATGAGCAACTTCTTTACCCGAACGATGAACATCATCAACTAGACATGGTTGAATGGAGAAATTGTGTAGAGCTAGAGAATTGTGGAGAAGATTTTCAGAAGTCTACCTACAAAATTTGATTCTATCATGATTGTGATAGACAAATCAAAGGATCTAACAACCCTCTCAACAAATGAGCTCATGGGTTTGTTGCAGACGCATGAGCAGAGGCTGAGCCATTCATATTAGTCCTCTCTAAAGCAGGTATTCAAGGCTTAGGTCTCATTTCGAGACAATGGCAAAAATAATCTGACCATGGCACCTCTAGTTATCATAGAGGAAGAGGCAGATGAAAGCATGGGAAAGGCAACAAGCAAGTAGGATGGTCAAATCCTAGCAAGGAAGAGACCGACTATAATTTCCATCAGCAAGGTGGAAGAGGCGATGCAAAAAACCAACAAGTTGGATCTGGTCAGAAGAAGGACATGTCAAAGATCCAGTGTTATTATTTCAAGAATTTTGGCCATTACATCTCATAGTGCAAAAAGCGGGTGGCCAAGGACAATCTGCAGCAGGCCCATTACATGGAAGAAACCAAAAATGTGATAGGAGGGAATGTGCTACTGACTTACAACATTGAGGAGTGCCACATGAATGTGTGGTATTTGGACAGTAGGTGCAACAACCACGTGACAGGGAACAATAAAATGTTCTCACAACTGGATGAAATAGTCCAATCTGAGATGAATATGGGGAACAACAACAAGGTTCCCATGATGGGGAAAGGAAATATCCTCATTCACACCAAGCATAGAAAACAAAATTAGATATGTGATTTCTACTATGTACCTGGTCTGAAGAACAACCTGGACATCTCGTGCAGAAGGGGCATACAATCTAGTTTAAATACGGAGTATGCACCATCAGATATAAGTTGCATGGGCAGATAGCTACGGTGTCCATGATGAAAAACAAAATATTTTCACTGCATATTTAGAATGAATCGTTGATGTATCTGAGTGCAGTTGTGAAATATGCTACTTGGTTGTGGCATCTCAGATTTGGTCACCTAAGCTTCAATGGTCTAAATAAGCTACACAAGAAGCAGATGGTGAAGGGTTTACCCATTATTGAGTAGCAAAATTAGATTTGTGAAGGCTACTTAGTCAAAAAATAGCATAGGGATTCGTTCCCTTTTGGACAGTCTTGGAGAGCATCACAACCATTAGAGTTGGTGCACTTAGACATCTGCGGTATGATGCAGACTAACACGTTTGTTGGAAACAAATACTTCTTGAATTTCATTGATGATTTGAACCAGAAGACCTGGGTCTATGTCATCAAGCTAAAATCATAAGCATTTTCCAGATTAGTGGAGGAACAGAGTGGATATCATATCAAGATTCTTAGGGCAGATGGTGGAGGTGAATACATCTCTAATGAATTCCACAAATTTTGCAAGCAGCACAGAATTCAGAGGTAGCTCACTGCTAGATACACGTCACAGTAGAACGGTGTAGCTGAGAGGAAGAACTAGATCATCATGGATATGGCATGCAGCATGATAAAGGCAAAGGGATTGCCACATGAGTTATGGGCAAAGGCATGTGCAATTTACCTGCTGAACAGGTGTCCCACCAAAAGTATGAAGGACAAAATACCTCAAGATGGCTGGAGCGGTGTGAAGCTAAGTATGGCTCACTTGCATGTGTTCAGGTGCATTGCTTATGCACATGTTCCAAAAGAGAAGTGACAAAAGCTGGATGATATAGCTGAGAAGTGCATCTTCACAAGGTACAATGAGTAGGCAAAGGCATATAGGTTGTACAATCCTATGACAAAAAAACTCATCGTCAGCCATAATGTTATGTTCCTGGAAGATGAATCCTGGAACTAGAAATCGAAGATAAGCCAGCCTAAGCCAGTAGTAGTGGAGTCTATTGATTTGGAGGAGTGCAGCGTGTAGCCACTTATAGCCTCTAGTAGTAGCAACGGTGCCAGTAGTAGTAAAGCCTCACCATATCGATCACCTCCACTTGCAAGCAAAATCCAGAACCTGGTGATGCTAACGAAGACAAGGATCTTGCAAGAAATTTACGAGGTAACTCACAACCATGAAGATGAAGAGTACTCTGACTTTGAATTCTTTACTGAGGTTAATCCAGTGGAGTTCGAAGATGCAAGTCAGGATCAGAAATGGGTGAAGACGATGGATGAGGAGATTGAAGCCATTGAGAAGAATGATGCATGGCAAGTGTCAGATCTTCCAGTAGGGAAGAAGACCATTGGGGTCAAGTGGGTGTATAAGACAAAATTCAATGCCCAAGGAGAAGTTGACAGGCATAAGGCCAGACTGGTGGTGAAGGGCTACAAGCAAAAGTTAGGCATTGATTACCATGAGGTATATACACCTGTAGCCTGACTTGACACAATCAAGATGATCCTGGCATTGGTAGCCCAATAGGGATGGAAGGTATACCAGATGGATGTCAAGTTAGCCTTCCTTAATGGAGTTTTGGAGGAGGAGGTCTACATAGATCAACCACCTGGTTACGAGATCGAAGGCTAGAAGGGCAATTTTTTGAAGCTAAAGAAGGCCCTATACGATTTGAAGCAAGTGCCCCGGGCTTGGTATAGTCAGATTAACAATTATTTTTAGGACAATGGGTTTGTAAAATGCCCATATGAGCACACCCTGTACATGAAGACGAATGATGCAAGTGAGCTCATAATCATCTGTATGTATGTGGATGATTTGATTTACACTGGAAACAACACAACACTGTTTGACTAGTTCATAACAGCCATGAAGATGGAGTTTGAGATGATGGACTTAGAGTTGATGAAGTATTTTCTTGCCATTGAAGTTGACCAATCGACAAATGACATCTTCATTTCTCAGGTCAAGTATGTGAAAGATGTCCTAAAGAAGTTCAAGATGGGGGACAACAAACCTACAATCACACCTATTGCTAGAGGTTTGAAGCTGAGCAAGTTGGATTTAGAGAGGAATGTGGATCCAACTCTATTTAAGAGGCTAGTTGGTAGTCTAATGTATTTGACTGCAACTCGACCAGATCTGATGTTTGGAGTCAGTCTGATCAGTTTTTTTATGGAGACTCCAAAGGACAAGCACTGGAAATTAGGTAAGAGGATCCTGCACTATGTCAATGGCACGTGAAACCATGGCCTATTTTATGCCAGATAGGACTAGTTGGAATTAGTTGGCTATATAGACAGTGACTAGGCTGGTAGCATCGACGATCGAAAGAGCACCTCCGAGTATGCTTTCCATATTATATCAGGGGTAGTCTCATGGGCGTCTAAGATGCAACCCATCATTATGTTGTCCACAGTCGAAGTAGAATATGTCACCGCCACATCAGCCGCATGCCAAGTAGTTTGGCTACAAAGACTTCTGAGTGAACTGAACTATCTTTCGGAAGGTGTGACAATAGTTTATTGTGAAAACAATTTTGCCATTGCATTGTCGAATGATCGAGTGTTCCATGGTCCGATGAAGCACATCGATTTTCGTTATCACTTCATTAGAAAGTTGGCGAAGTCCATAGAAATTCAGCTACAATTTTGCATATTTAAGGAGCAGTTGGTGAACATTTTCACGAAGCCTTTGAAGGACGAGGACTTCGACAGATTGTAACAACTTGCAATTAAACCCCTCGTGAAATCAGGCTTAAAGGAGGTTGTTAGAAAAATTAATCCTAATTTCATGTCATCTGCCCAACTACGCTCCAAACTTGGGCGACATCGGACTGCGCTTGCGAAGTTGGGCATCTCGGGAAAATTTTTGACTTAATGTCACACGTTTTCCTTTTCAAGTCAGCTATTAATTCCCACGTGCGAGGTTGGTGACTGGTTATTTTGTTCATGCGCGGGTTGTTGAATGGCTCATCCTCCCTTCCCATATGAACCCTAGTTTTGGAAGTAGAAGGGTGGGAAAATTTAGAGTAAAGCGGACGAGCTGGGGAGAAAGTTGAAGAACAACAATAGAAACTTGTGAGCAAAGGTGCAGAACAAAGCAGTAGTAGCTGCACCATTTGTATTACCGAACAACAACTTCGGAATTGTCAGTTTGTTTTTGTTTATCCTGTAGATCTACGCAGATGTTTGTTAATCCCTCAATCGAGGAAGAATTGTACCCCTTTGTTATCATCTCAATATAAACTTCGTTTGTGTTAAAAATTTGTATTTTCTTCATATTTTATTCTTCTCCCTAGCAATCCGTAGAACAGTTGGTTAGATGGCCGAACCGCTGACTGGATTCTTTATTACCAGCTAAAATTTATTTTTTCTCATCTTGTGAGCGTGTTCTATTTCTTTGTGAAAACTCCTTTCATCACAGCCCGGTTCTGCTATTCCTAGTGTGCGACTTTGGGAGGCAGAATTTTTCCCCAACCAAATTTTGGCTAAGTCCATCGAACCCGTCTACTTGCGCAGCGCAGCCTGACTGCCCAAGCACTCTTGTGCAAACTGTATGCCAGCCTCCGACTGCGCAGCGCAGTCGAACTGCACACTCCGTTGACTGCGCAGCCGGGCGTTGACCGGGCGCGTCCGTCCGACTTCGCCAATTCCATCTCCCGCCGCCCGACGTCGCAGTCGCGGGTGTCCTTTGGCGCACTCGGGCGGCTTATACATTTGAAACGAAACTTCACAAATGTGCTCCTAACAATCATAGTCCACTGTTAGAGACTCCAACAAACAAAAGGGCGTCCTAACTGAGACCTCATCTTATAGTTCAGAGATGTTTCAAAGATGAGATGAGAATCGAAAAAAAAATTGTTCAAAGGACTTCTGCCAGGTCGACTACGGCTTTGCTTGTCCTTCTGGGAATTAAGTTTCCAAAATCTTACTCTTCATAGGAATACCCGCTCCCATTATGCTATAGATAGGGTTCGCCGGAGAGGAAATTAAAGATACTTTATTCATTTTTTCTTTTCTCTCGAGTGCAGTGAGTAGAGGGATCACTAATCCCATGGAAAGCATAGCAGACAAGTTGCTGATTGGAAGGAAGAGAGAAAGATATGGACAAGATAAAACGGCAGTCACCGATCACCATTTTTCTGGTACATCTTCCTAGCCATAATATTTCCTTGTAGTGTTTTTTTTTTTTTTTTTTTGGGTCAGGGTACTAAAACTAGTCATATGCAGTATAATTCAATCCTGCTCGAATGCAAAAACATTTCTGGCAAAATTCTTCTTATTTTGTTTGCTTTTGTTCTCTAAGTAAAATTTCTGTATTAAGTCATTATTGCAGATTTGAGTCAGATGGATAAAAATCTTCTGCTATCAACTTGCCTGGAATAAATAAATAAAAGGGACATTTGTGTATACATTATAGTCCATATTCACTTTTACCTTTATTTTTATAATGGTACATTCTCTGGATTTTTGACATTTCAATTCACGCTAGTATACCAGGACAGCCTTGTATTATGTACCAACATTACAGCAAACTGCTAATTGTTCGTGGTATGCAAATTCTGAAGTACAAACCTGGAATAATAGACTAACCAGGTAGATGGTTTCTAATTTTTACTAGGTTATATAAAATGCGATGATTGTGTTTGTTCACATTTACGTAGTAATTTGTTTTTAGAGTTCGAACATTACATAAAAATTTCAAAATAAATTAACTTTAATGTTTTAGCGGTAGTTGTTAGTGAATAGAATCTAAAACATCATATAAAGTGAAATAAGGTTTTGAAGTAAACTTCTAAGCTGAGTGTTAAATTATTTTATTATATTAATAAGCAACATAGGATCTTATTGTCTTATTATATCGTTTTATTATCTCAAAATTATTTTCTAGAAAATAAATAAGATAATTTATTATATCGTTTTATTATCGCAAAATTATTTTTTAGAAAATAAATAAGATAATTTATTATATCGTTTTATTATCTCAAAATTGTTTTCTAAAAAATAAATAAAATAAATTACATACAGCATAGTAAGATCAAACGAGGTCTATAGTGTGATAAAAACACAACCAAGCAAATTCAAGGGGATCGTAAATGATATGAGATGGGTTTATATCAATTGGAAGTAACGTGAAGATTAGTCAACATGTAACCATGAGCCGATGGGAAAATGAAGATCCTCCAATTCACTAATCCATCTTATGCTTACATGATGACTAGTTATTGCGGGTAGAATAACTTACGCACATTTTGTTAGCATATTACATTGTATAGTTTATATTTCATTATAGGCATATGTTAAAATAATGCTTTTTAGCGCTCTCTAATTTATGGGTTGATTAGCCAATGGATTCGGGTGGTTCAACCAACCGAATTACCTCTCATTTTGTATATAACCAACATGTGATATTAATAATTTTTGCTTCGTAGTTTGTATTGTTTGCACAGTGTCTTATTTATACATGGTACCAGAGCATTTGGTTTATGGGACCTGAATGTGGCAGAAGTAGAACTTGGACCTGAGGCATGTTACCTGAGGGTAGGACGTAGGCGATCATAGAGCAGGCTCATTTCCCAAGGTGGTATGAGTCGGATGCAAGCCATTGTAGAGCGGAATAATTTCCTAAGGTGGAACAGGCTAGATGCAGGGGGTTGCAGAATGGGTTTATTTCCCAAGATGGAACGGGCTAGATGCAGGCAGTCGTAGAGCGATATCATTTCCCAAGGTGGCATACTTTATTTGTTTGTAGATAACAGAAGTGAGACTGGACACTGGACCAACTAACGCGAACTCTGACCCTATTAGGGCACAAATATTGAGACTGTGGGGCCCCTGAAATAGAGACAACATGGCGGCTAGACCTCCTTGACTTGGCAGAACACGTGGCAAAAGACTAGATAGATCTCGTGGTGACTTATTAGATTGATCTTGCTGACTTGGCAAGACACGTAGCAGGCAGTGGGTAGATCTCGTTAACTTGGCAGGACCTGTGGTAGTCAGTGGCTAGATCCAATGTGGCAAGTAGGCTAATGTGGTCATAGTGATTAGGTAGAGGCGATTTGCATTGCAAGGGAAATCAAAATATTCGGCTTGATTACCCAAAGGCAATCAAGTGTTATAGTGAGGCTCTCGACTTATAAACTGTCTCACGACACTCACACAGTGCATGTGGGACTAATAAGTCTCACATATTTTTTAACCTGTACTCACATGCGTGTAGTATAACATTGTTTTTACCCTATTTTATTTTGGTCACGTCCAATAGCACGATTGATCGATGCATTGAAATCGAAGACTTGAGAGGCCCAAGGTTAGGGGTTTCAACATCGTGGCCACCACTTTGATGCCTAATGGTATTTTTGACACCCTAGGAGCAAATTTTGATGTCCAGCAAGTGCATTTGACACCCTTGGAGCATTTATTGATACCCTGAGAGGTCTATTGTCACCTTGCAAGCATTTTATGATGCCTAAAAGTATATTTTTGATGCTTTGAGAGGCATTTTGACCCCCTGCTAGTGTCCAGGAGGCTCCA
This sequence comes from Wollemia nobilis, assembly GCA_028583015.1. Classification (NCBI taxonomy): domain Eukaryota; kingdom Viridiplantae; phylum Streptophyta; class Pinopsida; order Araucariales; family Araucariaceae; genus Wollemia; species Wollemia nobilis. The sequence continues at coordinate 67,008 of JAQPPZ010017059.1, forward strand.
TAACAAATTTTCAAGGGTTCAAGGATAGTTTTTCTTCACCAAAGAACACAAGAGCAATTTGTTTCAAGATATTGACCACCTTTGTGCACCCAAAGGGGATTTTTTTCCCATGGAGGGATAAGTTTTTTTTGAGTTTAAAAGAGACCTAATACAATTTTTGCACCAACAAGGGGGGATCTCCAGCATTTCTTGTTGCAAAAATTCTAAGACACAGGGGGGAAGACAAATTGTTATACAAAACCTTCACAAATGGCATATGTTCACAAATATCTCTCAGATTCACAGTTGTTGAAAGGTTCTAACTTTGTTCCATGGAAGACAAATATGTGTACCATTCTTTAGGTGGAATATTTATTTATTTATTTTATTTTTTTATTTGTGGAAAACATCCCAAAAGGGATGCCACTTTCGGGTAAGACCCAGATGCAGGGGTATCCATTCTGCCAAATTAGGTGGAATATTTATGGGATGTAGTGACTGGCACTACAAAACATCCTCAAACAGTAGGAGAAGATCAAGAAGCATTTGATAAGAAGGACAAAAGAGGTCTCATGTTTATCCTTCTTGATCTTATAGATGAGGTAGAGCCTCATATTTGTGATACCAAAACTACTAAGGAAGATTGGGATTCTTTGATTATTGTGTATGAAGGAAATAATCAGTCAATTATTCTATGCCTTCAAACTCAACTACATACCCTCATTATGAATTTTGGGGAGACAGTTGATCTATTCCTTTATAGAGTGGCAGAATTGAAATCCAAATTAAATGCTATGGGAAAACTAGTGGATGATGATATCTTGAACTCTGTCATCTTGAGAGCATTGCCAGAATCCTACAAGATGTTGATCACTTCCCTCAACATTTTTGGTAGACAAGTAACTTTTGTGGAATTGGTAAATTTACTTCAGATTGAGGAGGTAAATTAGGTTTAGAAGGATGAAGTGCCAGATAATGCCCTCTACACCCAATAAAAGGGTAAGAAACAAGGCCAGTTTAAAAAATGGGGTTCTTCCTCCAAGGAAAAAGGGAAACAAAATCAGCAAAAGGATAAAAAATATTGCAAGATTTGTGATATGAATAACCACGACACCAACAGGTGTTGGTTAAAAAACAAGCAAAAAAGTAACCAACATCCTAGGAATAAAGGGAAAGAGAAACAAAAATATAAAATGAAACATAAGCAACCTAAGGGTCATGTTGCTTATGTTGACTCCAAATCAGACTCAGATTCCCCTGAGTTTGATTCAAATTCTGACTCTAAAAGAGCACACAAGGTGCTCATGACCCATACTTCACCTTCCTAGATAGATGTTGTCTGGTATATTGATTCAGGATCTAGTAAGCACATGATAGTGGAAAAATCATGGTTTGAAACATTTGAGGAGAAAAAAGGTAAGCCCATCATAATTGCTGAAAATCAAGTCTACTAGGTAAAGGGTGAAGTGGATGTTTCTATCTCTCTTCCAGATGGTAAATATCAGATAGAGAAGGTCCTTTATGTCCCTAAATTAACCAATAATTTGTTGTTTATTCCTCATATGTTGGATAGAAATATGGATGTTGTGTTTTGAGTTGTGAAAGGTACGAAGAGATTTTTTATAACCCACAAAGGTAAACATGTTGCAACCGGCTCCTACAAGCATGGCTTGTTTATTCTAGATGCTCTTTCAAAGCCTCATGTTGCTTTTGCTAAAAGTACAAAGGCAGCTAATTCTCTCTGGCATAGAAGATATGGGCATCTAAGTTTAGGATATTTGCTCGAATTACGCAAATATGAGATGGTGAGAAGACTTCCCCACATTTCCTCCATACTCCTAGTTTGTTTGGATTGCTTAGAAAGGAAGCAACACTGAGTACCTTTTGAATCTAGCTCTTCCAAAGCTAAGAAACCTTTGGAGTTAATACACACCGATCTTTGTGGTCCTATGACAACCAATTATTATGGAAAGTAGTACTTTCAATTGTTCATTTATGATTACTCTCAAAATATGTGGGTTGTCTTCCTTCAATTGAAATTAGAGGTATTTCCATATTTTGAACAGTTCAAGAAACTTGTTGAAAAAAAATTAGGATGTTTCATCAAATCTCTCTGCTTAGATTGAGGGGGAATATACTTCCAAATACTTTTCATAATTTATGAAAGAACATGGGATTAAGCGACAACTGACAACAACCTATACACCTCAGCAAAATGGAGTTGCATAAAGGAGAAATCATTCCATTATGGAAATGATTTTATGTATGCTAAAAGGAGCACATCTTGAGGATCAAAATTGGGCACAGTAAATACAACATCATACCTCCTGAATAGGACATCCATAAGAGCTCTACAGGGTAAAACTCCACAAGAAGCATGAAGTGGTAAGAAACCCTTTATTTCTCATATAAGAGTTTTTAGATGTAAGCAATTCATGCACATACCAAAATAGAAAAGGAAGAAGTTAGATGAGAAGACCCTACAATGTATCTTCCTTGGTTATGATGAGCATTCAAAGGGATATCGCTTGATAGATTCTATAACCAAGAAAATACATATAAGTAGAGATGTAGTGTTTGATGAAGCTTCCACATCAGATATCACATCTATAGATGTATACCTTGAGGAAGAAGAGGAACCTAAGAAAGAAAGTTCACCCCCAAAGAAAAAGGTTCCCAAATGGTATACTAGTACATTGAGAGATTCTAAACTGAATACACTTCCATATCTAACTCAAGATCGACCTTGCACTCATAGTATGACACAACAGAGAAGAGCAGAGACATCATCCTCATAGGTTGATGAACTTTACCAAACATTTGATGATATGTATATAGATGAAGAGGAAGAAAAAGACACATATATGGATAATGAAAAGGTTTATATGACAATAATGGATGAAAATGAACCTACAACATTTCAATATGCACTTAGTGAGACTTAGTGGAAGGATGTTATGCAAGAAGAACACATATCTCTCATGAAGAATAATACATGGAAGCTAGTCCATCTACCTATAGGAAATAAGCCCATTGGCTGCAAATGTGTGTTCAAAGTAAAGTATAAGGCAGATGGTACTACTTATAAGCATAAGGTCCATCTTGTTGAAAAGGGATATGCTCAAAAATAAGGCATAAAATATGAAGAAACTTTAACCCCTACTGCAAATATGACTACCATTCAAGTACTTTTTTCCATGGTAGCTCAGTTTGTGTGGAAGTTGCATCAGATGGATGTTAAAAGTGCCTTATTGAATGGTGATTTACAAGAAGTATACATGACCCAACCAAAAGAATTCATGGTTGAAGGGCAAGAATAGAAAGTCTGCAAATTGATCAAATCCTTGTATGGATTCAAACCATCTCCTCGAGCTTGGTACATCAAGAGAGACAATCACCTAATGCAACATGGATTCAAAAAAATCCTTCAGATGCAAATCTCTATATTAAGAACAATGGTTTTGATATAGTGATACTAGTGTTATATGTAGATGATATGATCATAACAAGAAGTTCAGAGAAAATTATTGATGCAGTAAAAGATGATTTGAAATAATATTTTGAAATGATAGATCTATGACTTATTTATTATTGTCTTGGTTTGGAAGTGACTCAGAAAAAAGTGCCATATAAGAGTAACACAAAAGAAGTATGTCAAGACATTAGTCAAAAAATATTGGATGACTAATTGTAAGTCTAAAGAAACTCCAATGGAGCAAGGACTTAAGTTATCATGATATGATGAATCACCTCAGATAGATGGTACTCTCTATCGCCAGCTGATTGGGAGTCTCATATATCTAACCAATACCAGACTTGATCTAATTTTTTTTGTGGATTATATTTTATGGTTCATGCAGGAACCCAAGGTAAGTCACTGGACAATAGTAAAAAGAGCTCTACATTATGTTTGTGGTACAATAGATTTTGTCCTGGAATACAAAAATAATAACAAGTTCTATCCACAAGGATACATGAACTCTGACTATGCTAGATTCATTGATGATCGAAAGTCAACTTATGGATACATATTTCATATTGGTTCTGGTCTTGTCTATTGGTATAGCAAGAATTAGCAGGTGGTTTCTATCTCTTCTACAAAGGTAGAATATCACATAGCTAGTGAAGCAGTCTACGAGATAATATGGTTATGTCGCATTATTACAAACATGGGTCTTCTAGATAATATTCCACTTCATTTATTTTGAGATAATCAAGGTGTTTTGAATCTTGTCAAGAATCCAATTTTTTATGATCGCACCAAAAACATTGACACTCCCTATCATTTTATTCATGATGAAGTTCCAAAGCACAATATGTAGCTCCAATACATTCCCACTAATGCGCAAGTTGCATATATCTTCACCAAGGCACTTGCACGTGTCAAATTTGAATTGTTTCACAATACCCTTGGTATTTTCCAATAATGTAATAAGGGGGGATGTTAGCATATTACATTGCATAGTTTATATTTCATTATAGGCATATGTTAAAATAGTGCTTCCTAGAACTCTCCAATTCATGGGTTGGTTAGCCAACGGATTCGGGTGGTTCAACCAACCAAACCACCTCTCATTTTGTATATAACCAACATGTGATATCAATAACTTTTGCTTCACAATTTGTATTGTTTGCACAATGTCGTATTTATACACATCTATCTTTACATAAGGGAAATAATTTTTCTAATTAAATATTCTACCATTTTTTTGAGTAAAGCAACCTCAAAATCTGAGTCAGACATCTAAAATAGCCATCGGATCAAGAGGAAGATAGGTAAGCATTACCTAAGCCTATAAAACACCATAATGCTAAAATTTTAAAGAGTGTCAAACATTTTAAGATGCGGACATCACCATAAGGTACACAAAATTTTGACATAGATAAAATAGTGTCAAAATAAAAGCAAATCCTAGCAAGTAAGTATTTGGCTTTGAATTACAAAGTCATGCATAAGAAGAGTGTATGGATTCCAAAGAAGATAACATCATCAATGTAACCTAAGAAACTGATATCTGATAAAAGGTTTGAGTTAGGTGTCTAGAAGTGCTAGATAGATGGTGGAGCTGAGAGTGCTCACATGATGGATCAAATTTGGCTAAATTTCCCAAATGTGCTCCTAATAATCATAATCCACTTTTAGAGAATCCCAAAAAATAAAAGGGCCTCCTAACTAACACCCATACTGATACAAGTCATGAGGTAATCAGAAGCAAAAAAAACTTACTAGAGGATCTTGTGGATTATATGAACACATTTTGACCACCACTCTCTTAGATGAAGTAAAAGTAAGCCACATCAACATCATGGTACCAATTCACTTATAATAGAATGATCTAAAAATAAATGCAAATATGTTGCAGCAACTTTGCAAACCTATAATCCCCTTAGAACAATCATGTTGAGCTAAATGAATGTATTATAAAACTATGTATAATTGAATGTAGCTTATTCAAAAGGTTGGCTCTTTGGCATTTAAAATTACATGTTGTGTGATGATTATACTATACACCTTTATGTTAAGATTGGATTGTTGTTTGACCTCTGTCAAATTATTATAGATCATGTATGTATACCCATTTAATTGTTAAGCATTCTTGTTAAAGTTATATGAACGTTTCATTTTGTTATAGTTATTTACTTTTTGGATTTCTCCCTAGATTTGTTGTTCATTTAGTTTCTAGAATGCTTGATAACATTTAAATGCTTTATAATATTGAATGCTATATAGTATGAAAATAAATTTGGTCTATTAGGTAGTCTTGTTTAGTTTAGAGTGCAAGACTCTCATGCTTTATGTCCCTTGATGTTGTTAAATTCGTGCCACTTTAAATATAGCTTCTAACTCTATGTATTTCTAATTTTAGTCTTCAACCACCTATTTTCCATTTTTTAAGTTAGTATAGCTAGAACCATAGGAACCAGTCTACTCTAAAATTTTACTCGAAAACCCCTATTCTTAGATCTTCCAATCTTGGTTGAGGTATTTAGGATGCAACTTATCCACTTAGGCATATTTTGGACCAAGAGTTTTTGGCATGCTTGGTGGGACCCAATCTCATAATCACTTTATTGAGTAGAATCATGGTGATATTATGCTCTAAATAGGTCATTACCAAATCACTTGGTGACTTCATTGAAATAAAATAATAATAAAAGGAACCCAACCACCATTTAAATTATAAATTTATGCTCACAAGAGTAGAAGCTAAAAATTTGGAAGAACCAATAATATTTTTAGAACTACCTCCATTAGCATTCAAAAGATATAGATCATCAACATCTCCTACATCGTATTCATGTTTAAGTCCTAAAAAAAGTAAAAGATCTACATATTTCACAAAGGATCTAAAAATTTGACTTCTCCACCATCTGTTCATTCAGATAGACCTAAAAAAATGGTTTAAATCTCACTTTGATAAAAATTTCTTGATTATAATAACAGAAGACCACTTAACCTAGCAAATCATAACCTCATTCCTTAGACAACATTAAAGGCTCTTCCAACATATGATGGCATTAGAAAAATAACTTATGAGCATTAATTCACTTGTAGCTTCCTTAGTAGTGATCCATAATATTCAAGATGATTTATGATAAGGATGCTAGTGCTATAATTCAAAGGTAAAGTATGATAGTAGTATCAAATTCTTTAGGATGGTTGTATTTATTCATGGGGATAACTTGTTGGTAAGCTAGTTCAAGAATTTAATAATCAAGAAAATCTATTCTCACTACTAACCTAGTTCAGTACTATGCCAAGGCACCCTCAAGAAGCAATAATAGACTTTAATATTAGGTCAAAAGAACATGAAAATAATACCTCAATAAATTAATCCAATGGATCCTCAAATGTTATACTATTACTTTTGTGCTTTCAACATAAACTTAGGCTTGATGATATGATAATCAGATGTATTAAAATTTCTAAAAAATCTACGAAGTAGCTATAATGGCAAGGAATACTCTGATAGCTATAGGTAAACTTCCTCATAGGAATGTAATGCCAATTTTTCTAGAAATCATACAACAAGAATCACAAGCAGCAGTTATAAACACTTATCTTCCAAATATAACTCCAATTCTTATAACTAAATTTCTAGCATTACCAAAACCTCCTGTAATACATGCATTACCATCCCTTGAACCTCAAAAATTTTATATGAATGAATAATGAAAACTCTAAAAATTTTGATAAATGAAATTACTACCATTAAAAGAAGAGAAATTGAAAGGAATTTCCAACCATGAATATTTTCATACATGGTAAAAGATCAAGGAGCTTCTTCTAGTAATTTTGGTGGAAGACCTAATGTAGTATACAATAACAAATAATATGATCCTTCTACTTCATCATTAAAAGTGAATTATTGGTAATCAACTTATGATGACACACATGGCGAAACCACTTGTGTGCTTCATCAATATCAGATACAATATATTACACTTGAAAAGGTAAAGAGAGCATAAAAGAGACATGTTAATATATTATAATAAGTATATCAAAATTTGGTAAACCTTTCCTTCTATATATGCACCAAAACCAAATATCCAACTTGGAATTCCTGTGTTCAGTGCTTGAGATCAGCAAATTGCTTCTATTTCATGATATTTTTTTTCAAATTTATCTTCACTTCCTAATATAAGTCTTGTATATACTTAGAAAAATCCTCCACCAAAGCACAAGGTTTTTACAATTTAGTTGTACTCCATAACTCATCACCTCCTTTGGGATAAGTCCCATACACCATTTGAAATGGAATTTTGGCTATACTTTATTTCATTGAATTATTATATGTAAAATTTTCTTGTGCCAATATAGTATCCCATAACTTTGGCTTCTTAACAACTAGATATTGTAGCAAATTTCCAAGGTTTTTATTCATGACTTCATTTTTTCCATTTATATATAGGTGATATGCTAAAATAAAGCTCACTTTGGTTACCAAATTCTTCTATAAGGCATGCTAAAAATAACCAATAAACTTTGTATCTTGATATAACACAATGCTTTTTAGAAAACCATGCAATCTTATTAATTCTGGAAAGAACAAGTCAATGATATTTGTAGTATCATTTATTTTCTTGTATGGTATGAAATATGTCACATTCGAGAATATATCAACAATAACAAAAATAAAATCATTACCCCTTTGTGTCCTTGGCAACCCAAGAATAAAATCCATGTTTCCATCCTCCTATGGCTTCTTTGGTATTGGTAATGATTTATACAACCCAATATTTTGACTTATATCTTGGTATACTAAAAAACCCAACAATATTCCACAAATCTTCTTATATTTGCATTCATTCGAAGCCAATAATAACTTGGACATAGTTGACTCATCATCTTGTCCACTCTAAATTTTTTAGCTAGTCCTCCACTATGCTTCTCTCTTATCAAATTCTCTCTCATGGAACTTCATGATATGCACAACTACTACCCCTTGAACAATCCTCCCTCATAGATGAAGCAATCCAACCATGGCATCCTATCTTATATAGTAGTATTATTGCATGCTTTCCAATATTCCTTTAAATCTACATCATTAGCATAAAGCTCCTTCATGACTTAAAAACAAACTTCAATCTAAATTATGTTCACCACCAAATTTATTCTACTCAAGGCATTAGCCACATGATTTGAATAGCCACTTCTATGCTTCAAAACAATTGAATATTCCTACAAAAATTATACCCACTTTATATGACTTTAATTTACTTTAATATGATTGTTAATCAACTATAATGCATGATTATCTATGAATAATATACTATTTTGGCAAAAAAATACCTCCATTGCTTCAAGGATTGAACAATGACATAAAACACTTGGTCATAGACCAAGTACTTCTTCTTTCTATCATTTAGCTTCTTGTTGAAATAGGCAATATTTCAACAAGGTCTTTTAGGTAGCTCAAGACTCCTATTACTAATTTACTTGCACCATAATCCACCTAAAATACCTTGTTGAAATATGGTAAGGCTAGAAAGAGTAATTCCATTATCTTCTCTTTTAGGAATTGGAAACTCTTTTCTAATACATTTATCCACTTGAACTCATGCTTTCATCCCTTCATCATTTTTGTGTTTGGAGCATAAATTCCACTGAAGTTTTTGATAAACTTCCCATAAAAGCTTGCTAGACCATAAAAACTAATGGTCTCAAATTTACTTCATTGTAACAACTAGTTTAGAATGATATTCACCTTATCATATTCCATCCATAATCCTTGTTGAAAAAACATAAAATCCAAGTACACCAATTCCTTCATAAAACTACATTTCTTCAAGTTGTCTAGCAACTTTTCTTCCCTTAGTATTTTTAAGATCAATGTTAGATGTTCCAAATGTTCTTCCTTTCTCTTACTGTATTAAGACGTCTTCCAAATAGACAACCACACAATTTCTAAGAAATAGATTCAACACTTCATTCATCAACTACCTAATGGTACATGGTGTATTTCTTAGTTTGAATGGCATAACTAGGCATTCGTATAATTTATATTTTATCTTGAGCATGGTTTTATACTTATCTCCTTCCCTAATTTGGATTTGATGATATCCACTCTTCAAATTTATCTTTTTGAAGTACCTTGCTCCACTTAAGCAATCCATAAAATTATCCATAGGTGGCAATGGGAATCTATACTTTATAGTTATCTTATTGATAGCCCTTGAGTCTATACACATGCACCATTATCCACCCTTATTAGATGAAAGTATGATTGGAACTACACATGGGATTAGAATTTCTCTGATCATCCCTTTGTCCAAAAACTCTTAAACTTGTCTATTTATTTCTTCATTCTCTATTTACATCATTCCATTTGGTGCCTTATTGGATAAACTCAATATAGAAAAAAAATTAATGTGATGGCTAATACTTCTTACTATTGGCAATACATTTGGTAATTCTTCCAAAAGATATTTTTCGTACTCCTCTAGCAAATCCTTCACCTCACATAAAATATTTTCATTTATATCTACCATCCCATATTTATCGGTTTAGAAATCAAGGCAAAACATACCTTCTTTGTCATCTCTTTACAAAAATTATTCCTAAAATCAAACATATTTTAGGACCATTATCCTCTCTCTCATCCTTGTCCTTCAACAAACTCAATATAAACTTCTTTTCATATTTCATAATGATGTAGGTGTTTTCCCTACCATCATGTACTTCCTTCCTATCAAATTGCCAAGGCCTCCCCAGCAACACATTACAAGTATCCATAGGCATGATATTGCATAAAACATCACCCTTTTATGATCCTATTTGAAGAATCACCTTGTATTGTTCACTAATATCTAGTGTCCCATTTACAACCAAGAGACCTTTTAAATATTGGGGTGTGGTATCCTCGACCCTAGTTTTTATACCATCTCAAGAGAATAATTTATTCATACTTTCACTATCTACTATGACTTTGCAACATTTTCCCCTCAATTTACATATTATTCTAAAAAAAATTCTTCTTTGAATAGGTTCACACTCCCTCTACTCTGGCTTCAATAGTACTATCTTCATCATGAGAGATTATCCTTACTCAATATCTTCTACATGCTTTGGGGAAGCACCACTTTCTTCCTCTACTCATGTAATATGGTTTCTAATGTCCTTTCCATTATTATTGCTTTGTTACATGGTTGGAAATTCAAATGCTTGATGACCATATTCTCTGCATAAATAACATCTTTTAGAGAATCCTCTACCCCTTCCTCCACCAAAACCACTTCTTTCTCATGAGAAGTATCCACCTCCTTTGGTTTTCTGGGTGAAATTACTATGAGAAGTATTGGCTCCTGCTTCCTATTTTTGTTAGCCTCTTCCACTATTTTTTATCCTCATCCTAATGAGAACCTTTATTTTTTCTCTTTAATTAATTACCTTTAAGGTATATTGGTAGTCTTCCTCTACCATATTTATACTTATCATATTGACTTCATCTTGTGTGGATATTTGTAATCCATTTATGTACTTTGAAATTTTATCTTCATCATATTCCACATGTCCAACCTAAATTGTAAACCTATAGTATTCCTTTGTGTACTCCTTCACACTCATATCCTTTTGTTTGAGGTTCTATAATTTCCTAAAAAGACCCAATTTCTAGTCTAACAAAAGGAATTTATCCTTCAATTTGGTAATCATTTTCTCCCACATCTTGATATTTTATTTTTATTTCCTTTATATTTCAATTTTTACATGGTCCCACAATAAGGTTGAATGCCCTTTCAATTTTGTGGAGTCAAATTTCACCTTTTTTAGGTTTTCTATTGATTCAAAATAAAAACCAAAATACTTCTCTATTTTGGTAATCTATTCTATAAACTCATTTAGATTCAATATTCTATTGTGTGATGAAGTTTCTATCTTCAATATTTGATCCATATAAAAAATAACCCAGATCACTCGATCATTTTGTTCTCTCTCTTGAACTTCATCTTATGTTTATATGTGACCAGGCTCCTCTTCTTCATTGTCACTAATTTCCTCAAGATAAACACTTCTTATTTGAGTGGTTTTGACTACTTCAAGTTAGATGGTAATTCTCATCAGCATTTAAGCTATATCTATAGTTTGAGGTCCTTATGGTCTTTCTATTTCCCATTTTGCCATACTTTCTTTGGCACGTGTCATGTCTTAGAGATCTTCTTTCTCTAATACCAAAATGATGTCACATAAAATTGTATACTTCTTATATGACCAAGCATACACCCTTCCAATTATACAACTATACGATTCTTTAAATCTTTTAATTGTACAATCATACAATTCAATTGCAATACCCAAGCACTTGGAAATTCTCCTTTTGTCACATAAATGTATGATACTTTTGCTCCTCATTCAATCACTTTCAACTATACAACATCTTCATTGTATGATGTGGTTCTCCCTTGTACGATTTCTTCTATTGTACAATTGTGTGATTTGATGTTGTGCAACAAATTTATTATTTGGTAACGTTCCACTATTTCTTTATATAATTTTTAATTATTCATTGAGCCTTCCTTTCAACTATTTGGTATTGGTGATTGGACACTTGTACAATCCAATATCTTGGGTTTATCATGGGAATGTTGATTAACTATTGCATAGCTTCTTACACCAAAGCAAAGTACTATGTTTTTTTGTCTTTAAACATTATCTCCCTTTTTTCAACTATTAACTCTCTATGCAGTTATTTGAAAGATGAGTTGTTAATTCAAACTACCACATCCTGTGATTTAACACCTCAAGCTCCAAAGCAAATAATGTAGTCCTTCTTTGTTTGAACTTTAACTTAAGCTTCCTAGATTCTACACACAAAAATATAGCAATGCACACAACCTACCAAATATACATTTCATAGAAATCAAAGTTCAAGGTTGTATTGATAAAATATCTTTTATTATTTATTTAGGAATACAAAACTACTTTTTTAGACCTCTTCTCTCCTTTCTCTTCCCTCTTTTATGTTCCACATTTAACTTTTATAAAAAATAATGACATGCTAGCTATGCATGCTAAGTGTCAGTTAAGCATTCTTATACATGAAGTTTCCATTATTTTATATGGAATGTTCAAATATCGCCCACTTATGGCTACTCCTACATCACCTAAATTCATTCACATCTTGCTTATTGGATTTAATTCGATTTGACATCATTTAACATTTCTATTATTAGCTTCAACAATTATGGTAATGCACATCTATAATACAAATAACCTAATTTCATTCACATTTCACATTAGTGAGCTCTGCTTTCAGTGGCTACCCAATGTTAAAATAATGATTTACTCACTTGAATAACCTTTAAACTCAATATACCTCAAACACGTTCTCCTAAGTCATAATGCTAGTAGAAACCTATTAAAAATAATGTTATTTATCTTAATTTTTAAAATTAATTTTTATGCATATAAAGATATTACATAAAATCATAAAATAAAATCCCATTGCTTTAGAAATAAAGACAAAATTAACTTTTAAAAATATTTTTACCTCATAAAATAGAATCCCATTGCTTTAGAAATAAAGACAAAATTAACTTTTAAAAATATTTTTACCATTTTAATTCAAACAATTATCATAGACTAGATTATAATATAGCATAACCAGAGACTACTTGATATATTATAGTTAAAAATTTGGTTTTATTGCCAATCAAAAGTATTTTACCCGGTGATATGATCGGGGTTAAAAAAAACGTGCAAAAGCAATGCAAACAAAGTATTAAATTATATATATATTAATTAGCGAAAAAAAAACTAAAGGAGGGTCATACACATTTAGTTTTTTTTATTTTTTTATTTTAAGGGAATTACGTTATTGACGTCCTTAACCACACTCATATACATTTAAAAAACTATACTCAAATATTCACAATCAACTGCAATGATCAATATGTTCAATAAAAAAACTATCATTTAAATAGGATTTTTACTACCATAGAATGTAAAGAATACGGTTTTTTGTACTTACGATCGAAAGAAAATATTATGGAAATGTGTGAAAAGAAAGGCTGGCTGCATCAATATATAGGTAACCCTTGCAATTCTAAGCTTATCGACAATTGCGGCAGGGGGAAGCTGCATCAACCATATAGAAACCATAACACCAAGGAAGAGAAGAGAACGAATATACGACTACCTCTTTCCACCTATCCGAAGACAATGCAGTATACAGACAAAAGACATGACATAGATGATACAATGAGGAGAGGACATTCATGAATAAGTCTGTGTAAGAAATAAGCGACATTGTGTGCATATAAATGATATGGCAATTGGAAATGAAGTAAAAGCTTGTAAATGGGAATGCCAGTAAAACAATGAAATAAGGTAATTACTTTAACGAATTGGTATATGTGTATTGTTTCCCTGCATGCAGGAGCAAAACTGGAAAAGGAGATAAACAACGACGAGACGCTGAAGACAGAGAAGGATGAGCTCGCTCTAATCACCGACCCAAATTCCAATTCTCAGCCGCAGAAAAAGAGGCGTTATAGGGGAGTAAGGCAAAGACCTTGGGGCAAATGGGGTGCAGAAATTCGAGATTCAAGGAAGGCAGCTCAGGTGTGGCTAGGAACATTCACGACAGCAGAGGATGCAGCCAAAGCCTACGACGATGCTGCCATCAAATTCAGGGGGGCAAGGGCTAAATTGAACTTTCCCGAAAGAGCTTCCCTGACTTCCTTCAACACTACTACTAATAATATGGGTATTATCTCAAAACTGGAAAATGCGGTCAGAGGTGACAGTGGCAGAATCCATGTTACACACGCAACCTCAACATTATCGGACTCCCCCTTCCCAGGGCCCCAAGAGATGCCGGCGTTGCTTGATGATGGTAGTCCAATAGAACACGGCACCGCTTTTTCTGACATATCCCAACTTGAATTCAGTGCATTGGGAGATAATTCGTCTAATTCTCCCCAGTTTGTTTACCATGCAAATCTCGTGCAGAATGCACATATTCATTCCCCATGGTATAACAATTACCTCGGTTGTCATTTTCCTGAGCGGTACTCTGGTTTTACTAGGTGGCAGCAGCATCAGCTGCTGCAACTTGATCAAGAAACACAGTTGGCTGTCTTGTGACAGAGAAGCGTAGACTATCGTCCAGTGATTGGGAGGCCAATTTCGGATTCTTTGATTAAAAAAGGTCACAGATCATCTATGTGCAATAATTATGTGCATGGGCTGCATGAGAAGATGCTTCTTCCACAGCATCTTTTTCAAACAGTGAACAATACAGGACACGATGAGTTGCAGAATAGTCCAGGAAGAGTTGCTGATGAAACATCTTCCAACGTGGCTCCCTTTCAATCTCATTGCGAATCTTTCAATTCTTCAGTAGCTGGTTTTCCCCATGATTGTTGCAGCCCAGCTACTTGACATTAATACAAGGAAATAAGAAGCGACACGTTTTAGTTGCTGTCCAGTTTACTTAGAACCAGAAAGGGAATGGGGATAATTGAGAATATTCAAATGTATGTCCGGTATAGTTGGTGTAATTTTTAATGATGCTAGTTGAGAATCAGGTTTGGAAGCCAGATAATAATAATAATAATAATAATAATAATAATAATAATAATAATAATAATAATATTATTATTATTATTATTATTATTATTATTATTATTATTATTATTATTATTATTATTACAAAGGGTAAGAGGAAATTGATTTTTATTCTTTTCATTTGATGATTACTAGAAAATTTAGGAGAAGATATTCTGAATAAAGATTCGTAAAAACTAAAACAAATTTGTGTAGTTATTATTTTATGAAGTATTATTTAATATAATAATTAAAACTATATAATATATTTTTATATTAGTATAATATGATTGTAAATAGATTTATTAAATATGTTTTTAACGTTTGAAAATAACTTTATTAAAAGAATATAACACTTTGAAAAACAAACTATTATATTAATGCTTTCATCTCGATAATTTATTAATGGATTTATAAATAAATAAAATTTGAATTGTTAAGTAATTTTAATGCTAAGGATCTTTAGTGTATTAGTTATTAATGATACACAAGACAACAAAAAAAAAAATAAGTTGCAAATAAACAAAAGGAACATGATCTTTTTGAAATGCATAAAAATATTTTACATAACAATCCATTTCAAATAAGAGTATTCTTAAATCCTAAGAGAGTTATATTTTAATATATCTAAAATCTTAATGAGATGTTTTTTTAAAAATATGGGTCTTAAAAGTGTTATGTTTTAAGCTATTTGCATGAGTATTGACATATTTTATGTGCTTGAAATTTTAGATTTTGGGATGTTTTTTTAACAATACGGGTCTTAAAAGTGTTATGTTTTATGCTATTTGCATGAGTACTGACATATTTTATGTGCTTAAAATTTTAGATGTTGGTTATTTGCATGAGTACTAATATATTTTATGTGTTTGAAATTTTAGATGTTTTTTTGTGTATACAATTGTATGTTATTTTCTATGATGGAGATGAAAGCTAAAATATTTAAGTGGATGAATTTATTGACTTGAGTATGATGGTGATGTTGGAAAAAGATAATAAAAATAAATATTAACTTTAATCTACATGGAAGGACACAACTCCAATTGCATGTAATTTGTTATGATTTAAATTGAAGCAAAAAAGTTTATAGGGAGAAAATAAAAACATGATATTTGCTATCACTTGAATGGGTGAATATGTTAGGAATTATTACATCATAGTTAATGTGGTATGAAAGATGAGTAACCACTCAACACATGATATGTGTGGTCTACTAGAGGAAAAGGAATAAATTAGGATTTATTACATCATATCTCATGTGAAATGGAAAATGGTATAACCACCCTTCATAAGGGCTATGCATGCACTATAGGACAAAGGTAGTTACATGTTTGTTTAGAGGTTTGTCATTCCTAAAATTGGTATTCTATGTATTTAAATACTTATCATTTTATAATGTAAATCATTGAAGCATTGAGTTCTAACATGTGCTATTAAAGCAGGTAAAAGGAAGAAAAGTTATCCTTTTGATCCTCATCTACATTCGACATAGAGAAGCCATAAAGATCATTCTACTGAGAAATATATTTCAAGGGTAAAATTACCTTGTATAAGAATCTTTAAGACAAACCTAAAAATAAACATAATCATCTCTTTTCTTGGCTCATGTCTCAGTGGAAGCATCGTGGCTCATTGAATATTGATACTCTTCTCCAAAAAAAATTTCTTATTAGGCTCTCTTGTGAGGAGGACTCTTGCAAGATTTTGGAAGGTGACCCCTGGTTTTACAGGAATCGCGGTCTTTTTCTTAGAAAGTGGGGCCATGATTTTAACCCAGCGACCCAAAGGGTCAATCTGGTCCTAGTTTGGATTCGTCTATCAGAATTTCCTATGTATTTGTGGCATGATTCTATTTTCAAAGTGATGGCTAGCACTATTGGTGACTTTGTTTCTTTTGATAAAGTCTCTTTGTCCATAGAATGGAGGTAGTACGTTAGAATGTGTATCATGGTGGACATCGAAAGAAACCTCCCTAGTTCTATGGAGCTTGATTCTCAACTAGGATCATGGAGTCAGGCTGTGGTCTATGAGAATAAGCCACGGGCATGTAAGTTGTGTGGGATTGGGGGCCACCATCAAAATTTTTCACTTAAAACAAGTCGACCGATCATCCTATTTTGAAAGACCCAAAGCGAAGGGTCAATGTGGATCTTGTTTTGAAATGGACCCCTTTTAAGAAGTAGAAGGTGTGGTATAGGAAACCTCTTAGGTCATCTAAAGGTACAGATATTGCTTCTTCTCCTTCTCAGTTGAAGAAAGCTAGTGAGGCTCCTATTTTAGCTCGTAAGGAGTTAGTGCATTGTAAGAAGGGTTCTCCAAACCCTTCCCCTCGTAATCTAGAGGTGGTCCTCCATGCTGACCCTATGGGTCATGTTGTTGATTTACCTCTCTCTAATTCCTTTGGGTGTTTAGAGGTGGAGAGGGAAGAGGGTGCTCAAGTGTCTTAGGTAGAGGTGGGCCTATCTTCTTCGATGGCTTCTTTGGCTACTCCAGTTAAGGAGATTTCTACTCTTGAGAATGTATTGAATTCCTTTCCCCCATTTGAAAGGAGTATCTGAGCTAGTGGGGGGTCAAAGTCCATATTTTCTTCACAACTTGTAGTGGATAAAGGGTCACCTAGTCCCAAGACAAGAAGTCAATGCAAGAAAGGTGTGGATACTAGGATGGTAAAAAAGCCCAGTAGACCCCCTAGTAAGTCAAGCAGTAAGAGGTCAATGAATGATGTAGTGGCTAATGGTGATTAGGCTCCTCTTATGGTGAAATAAGGGGATGGTGATAAGCTTTTCAAGCTGGATGGTTTCAAATCCTCTTCTCCCAAAGGGGTGGGAAAAAAACTAGTGAAAATTAGTTCCCAGAATGTTAGAGGGCTCAATAGATCCTCTAAGAAAAGGTTACTACATTTTGGAGGGATAATTCTCCAGATATCTTATGTATTCAAGAGTCCAAATTAGATGCTTCTTCATGGGAGTCTATTCATAAGCTAGTGTGGAAGGACTTCGATTTTATGGCAAGTGAGGTAGTTGGTTCCTATGGTGGTCTTCTCTCCTTATAGAATCTATCGCGTCTTTATGGCCATGTTATTTCTTCATCCAGTAGGATTATCAATATATTTTTTTGGTGTAAAATCACTAATAGGAGATCAGTCCTTTCCAATATTTATACCCCTAATTCGTATATTGAGAGACAAAAATTTTGGTAATTGCTTCTTGATATGCGAAGCACCTTTCAGAATGAAGACTGGGTTGTTGTTGGTGATTTTAATTCTTTGCTCTTTACTTCTATGAAAAGAGGTGGTAATATGGTGTATTATAGGAGTCTCCCTGATTTATTCAAATTTTTTAACTCTACTAAGCTACAGGATTTGGAACTTAAGGGGGCGAAATCCATGTGGAGTAATCAACACTTGGGTGAAAGTATGATTTTGAGTAGATTGGATAGAATTTTTGTCTCTTCTCATAGGCTTAATTTGTTTGGTGATGCATCTTTGTCTGCACTGCCCAAGATTGGCTCTGACCATAATCCTCTTTGGTTGGAAGTCCCTGATGGTTTATCGTTCCTCCCTCACCCTTTTAGATTTGAAGTTATGTGGTGCTCGCACCCTGACTTTTAATACCATTTAAAAGAATGGCGGCAAAGAAGATATCAATGGGGAAGGGATGTTTCGGTTGACTAATAAAATTAGAAGGCTAAAAAATTATCTTAATTTGTGGAACAATTTTTTTTTTTGGAACTTGTTTAGAGAGAAGGAAATATTGAAAGCACAACTGAAAGATATCGAAGCTATTATGGAGGTTCATGGTTGCTCAGAGGCTTTGTTTATGGAAGAAAGATCCTTGTTGGTGGATTGTCACAATAGGCTAGTGCAAGAAGAGTTGTTCTAGAAATAGAAGTCTAGAGAGTTGTGGCTTAAATAAGGGGACCACAATACCCGTTTCATTCATGCCTCCATTATGTGGAGAAGAGAATGTAATAGAATTAGAGAAATTAAGAGAGGAAGTGGTGGTGTTTCCTCTGGTGTCATGGAGGTTCGGGAGGAAGCGATATATTTTTTTAGCAATTTACTCTGTTTGGTGCCTATCCGTGATCTCCCAACTAAATTTGAGATGTTAGAAGTGATCCCTTCACTTGTTTCTATTGATTGGAATAGAAGACTCCTAGCCTCCTTACCAAAAATAAATCCATGATGGATTCAAAGGACTTAGGGTGAAAAGTCCCTATCAATGATGAGGGTGGTAGAAAGCCTCTAGCAGTAAAAATGGTCCCAACCCTATCAAAAGGACTAGTGAAGTCATAATATACAAATAATAACAAAGTCATTTTCAAAAATAAAAGAAATAGAGTTATAATATCCTATACAAAATAAAATTGCCTAGTAAAAAATGAACTTAGGAAGCCATTGAAGCTTCATAAATAATTTACCTTCAAAAGGTATATAAAAATACTCCCAAATAAAAATCATTATGTTCTAAAGGAAAAAAAACAAATATGGTTTATTACTCAACAATTTTTATATTCATTTGCTAATAAAACATTAAGAGGTCATTGAAACCCCTCCAAGATTTCAAGAAAATCAATAAAGGAAGCATATTTCAATTGCATGATTGAATTAAATTGGTGCATTATCCATAAGAAATAGTTTTCCTTCAAAGGTGTGATTCACATCTCCCAAGATAAAAGTATTACATTCCAAAGGAAATTAAAGAACCTATTAATAAGTGCAAAGATCATAAAGGCACTTTAGTGAAGAACAATCAATCAAAGAAATAAAAATTATATTGGAATAAATAATTAATGGATGTTCATATGAAAATTTATAAAATTTACATGAGTCCAAAAATTTTAAATGTTCAAATCCCGTGAATAACCAGATTTTTGAAATAAGGCTTTCAATTAGTAGAAATCAAACTTCTGAAGTAAATAAGAGCTTGCAAAGTTATGATCAAGAAGATTAAGGAAAGCATGAAATAGCACAAGAGAACCCAAAATATCTAAGAAGATATCACAATTGTTAACAACATGGAATGTTCATATCAATAGCAAGAAGTCCTTGCAAAAATTGGAATTGGAATATCACATAAAAAGAAACAAGTGATAGAATGCAATCTTGGATACATTTAAATAATAGAAAATGATCCAAAAAACTCCAACTAGGTGCAAACAAGAGCACTACCAAAGCAATTAAATTATTGAATATCACCAAATATTCATCGCTATCTTCACATATTTATTACCATAGTAAAATCACTCATATCTTAACATGCAAAAAAAGTAGAGCAATATTTCTCAAGTAATTTGAATATGCTTGAAGGACAAAGCATATATAAGATTCCAAAATTATATAGATATTGAATGGTCTAAGAAGGAGAGCAAACTATTTACAAAGAGGCAACAAGACTTCTATTCAAGGATACTAGTGTCTACAAAAGAAAAAACAAGAATATCATTGAATAGCTTGAAAATTTTGAAAATGTAACAACCCACATCTACTCACCTAGTTGTACGACACTGATAAGCCAAGGAATTTCAAGGTAAATTTTTTATTATTGAATTTATTATTTATCTTAAAAATAAGATGTCATGTACATAACAATTAAGGTTCACCCAATGATTCAATAATATTAAATTTATTTAGTACAAGGTATATCAACCACTTTTAGTAATTTGGACTATTCCAGATAGCCTTCCAAGTGGACAAGATTGGCCAAATATCGTAAAGGTGCCATTTTGTAAATTTGACTTATCTCATTTTTAATCCTCTTATTTTGGCATGAGGGTTGATCTATGACTGGGGCTATCCCCTAGGGCCCATAACTCCTAGAGGGTGGATGCATACTCTCCCCATCCCTTAGCATAACAAACCTTGACTTAACTGATTTACTTATTCAGATTTTATATGTAAGGGGTTAGTGTGCATATGCCTAGTGTCTAGCTGATTATCCTCTTTCTAGGAGTCAACTAGAGCCATGTCATTACCTTGAAACTAGACTTGGTATCATTAACAATTTGTGAATCATGGTAATTTATCCCATAATAAATATCATGGCTGGACTAGTTTATTTTGAACATGTTAGTCCACTTATAGTTTGAAGAGTGCATGGACTTATCACTATACTCTCAAGTAATTACCTAGAGGTGATATTCCATACCATCCCTCATTACTAGTTCTAACTAGGTCACTTGATCTGACCTATCCTACCAGATAAATAACTATTCTCGAGACATGTTGTATGCATACTTGTATCTCAACACCATTGGGTGTTTAAAGTTTATTTTTCCCAGGAGGAATGCATTTGTCTATCCCTCATCATGACTTTAAGAATAGGTTTGGGTTCCTCTAGCAATCCCTAAATTATCCTTGTAATTCTTGCCTTAGCTATTTCTAACTTTAATCCCTCATTAGCTATTCTTGAGAATTTAAAAGAATATTCACTAGTTTTAATAAGTAAATTTAGCTCTAATATATAAAATCATTTAACGAAACCATTCATTATTTAATCTAGTCGATTACCAATTGACCAACCAATTTATCTTCTTCCTAAATTATGGTTTTCATACCCATTTATATATACTTTTATTCAATCACCTTTCTCATAATTATAGATCATGGTTTATCAAGAACGTATCCAAACCTAGATTGATGTTTAGTTAATCCTCATACCAATTTATAGTAAATGTTTAGTGTGCCTCTTTGGTAGCTTATCCCTTAAAATTCCTATTTTCTAATTAAAGGTATAAATTAAGGTAGTAGGTTATATATATATAAACTTTGACTAATAATATTTAACTAATCCGAATTACATTGCTATTAGAAAATACTTGAAGAAGTCATCACAATTGTTTACTTCTTAATGCTAGAATTGATCATTAAGGTTTATTCTATTTCTAATGGTATAAACTTGATGCATAGTTTATTTATATTTCAAATAGCATAATGTCAAGGTGCTCATATATACCAAGTTTTTTTTTAAGTTATCACAAATTCTTTCTTTTCGAGGACATTAAATCTATTAATTATCCTATGCATTTCCAAATTATATTCATATTTGTAGCTCAACTAGAATTGACTTAAAAGCATATTAAAACCCTTAATTTTGATTCTACCTAATAAGGTGCAAGACATTTCATGATGGGTGAAACTACAACCTCCTTTATACGGATGTTTGCAAGGTTTAATTTGATATTCAACAACTCCAAACTTCATAGACTAAACTTGTCCCTCTTTTTAATTTCTAAAAGTCATCAAATAAACAAAGTATTTATTATTGACCTCCAAGCCTACAATATTATTAATTTAGCCCTTCAAAGTTGGGAATATTTATTCCTAAATGAACAACCCATGCTAGAAATTAAATAACATCATGATGATGTCCACATGTGACACATGGAAATAAATAACACATATTTGACTATTCCTTTTCTAGAAAATGTAATTAAAGGTCTAAAAAAAATGTATTTATCCCAACTCATTTGTAGATAGTGTGAAAAACATTAAAACATAATTCAACAATTAACATATCAAATTGTTCATTTATACTAATGTCTACAATTGAACATAATACTATAGTTCCAACTTTCATTTCTATAGTAAAGCATTATCTTCATAAAATAAATCACTCAACTACTATCCATTTGAATTAGGTACATCTATAGTTCAAAAGATATACAAGGACACAAAGATAAATATAATACATATAAATGTTCCTACACTAAACATCATATTTAATCATCGATTAAGCATCAGGCTCCTTTTTGAGTATATATATATTGAAATATTATTTTGACCAAAACTATAATTTTATTTACAAATGCATGCTGGTGCAATATGACAGTCCGCCATGCTCTCCATTTCTAGCTATCACACCGGTGTCCAAAAATCCAAATTTTTACTAGGTAGGGGATCACAGAATGGATCTATATCTTTGTGTAAGCAAACTGTTATGCATGCAATTTTCTATCACTCTTCTACATGCATTATGTTCACCAAGAAAGATACACAAAAAAAAACACATGCAACACTTGTTCATTATTCAACTTTCTTTTGCAAACATTAGTAGACAATATCCACCTTATTAATCATTACAAATTATCTACTACTATCTGAACAATTCCAAAAGTAAAGTTTCAGGCATGCATCAATCTATAATCACCTCTCACTATTTAGAGAAATCCATATACCTCAGCTAACCAGATCTATATCTATATAAACATCAATCAATAATCTGGTGCTCAAATATGGTATGAATGTAGGACAAATAAATATTACATTATTCTTTTTCATTCATTCATTCAACTGACAACATAGTCTTTTTCTATCCTAGACATTAGTGAATTTTATCATATGATGCATTATAGATGCTATATTTTTCATAATAAACAAAAGGGTGGCAGAATTTGTATGCAAAAAAACATTTAAACAACAAAAATATATTATTTCATAAGTAATATAACTATTTCGTTGAAGAAGAATAACAAAGAATCAAATAGATTTAGAAATACTTGACCTACAATATTGATCTTACAATTCAGTTTCCTTATCTAATCCAATAAATCCTATTCCTCTACCAAACATATTCTACACAGTACAATCCTTTCATCCTATCCCTCTCGATCCCCCTTCCCATTTCACATGCAAAGATAAAAATAATTTCCTTTTTAACATAGTCCCTTTTCCTCACTAACTAAAACATGGATAAGGTTCAAGTCATACTTCACCATGCATACATGGTTGGCACCATTTAAAACATCCCTTACGATATCATGATGCCATTGAATTTGGAGCTATAAATTTATTTATTTATATATTATCATTTACTTTAATTTTTATTTATTAAAAATTTAACTACCAATTTTAAACTTATGCACTATCTATTTTAAAATTTACCATTAATTTCTATTTTTTATTTTAAATAAACCTTTTCATCAATTTAAATTAAACAAGCATCAAATAACCAATAAATCATTGAATTGGGTCCCATGCTTTCGACACTTTAATTGCCATCACCTACGAAAACATTTAGATACTCAAAGGCAAGACATATATCATATATGCAGACAAAAACCTTATATGCTCCTATATTAAACACATTCAAGTGAGCTTCCATGCACTCATGAACCAATCATCATTTCTCCACTTGCCTTTTCCTACTGATGTTTTTCAATCTGATGTTGTTTGTACCAAGTCCTATATGCACAATGACTATCAGTAGCACCACAAACTATAGTAAATTGCAAGTATATTCTATCAATTTATATATAATCAATGGTCATGCAAGGAGGTTTATTACATCCTCCCCCACTATAAATAATAATATTCCCTGTGTTTAATGCATTATTAATAAGAACAAGTTAAAACATATACATTTAATTTTTCATTCATATAGCCATCAATAAAAGTCTATTCATAAATCTTACATCATGTAATCATAATCATTCTCAATTCTATCAATAATTCAAAGTTGTTTACACAATTCATTCACATGATATTTCATTTTTTATTCAACCATATATCCATGCATAAACTAAAATAAATATACTCAGTAGTCCAGACACTAACACACACATATATACATATACATCATCAATCCATATAAACTATTTTAAAATGTTCTAGTCTACTCAAATAGATAAAGAAATTGTTGTTGCATATTAGCCACATTCTTCTATGTGGCATTTCTATCTGAGTATTGACCCCATTAGACCTGATAATACTCAATGTTCATTTTTTTACAATTTCTTGGTCCTAAAACCAAGTAGAAAAACTCGTCGAAATCCAATTTTTAGTGAATAAAACATATGTAGATTGGAAACATCCCAAACATGAGTGGGGTTAGAAATGTACTTCCTAAAGAGAGACACATTAAACACATTAAGGATTTTGAAGAGCATGGTGGAAGAGTAGGTTTGTATGCAATAAGGTTGATTTTACCCATAATTTCAAATGGACCCACATATTTAGGGTTTATTTTGGAGGATTTTAAAGAACTTTTAGTGGGTTTCACCTTTTAAAAACACCTTGTATCTCACAGAGTATTTTTTCAAATTTATTTTGAGGTTTGCATAGCTCTTTTTGTGATCTAAGACCTCTTTCAACTTTTCTCGAATTCTTTTCAATTGATCACCAATTTTTTTATAACTTTTTGTCTGATCACTACCTAATATTCTAGATTATCCCATGACAAGGGAGTCTTGCATCTTATTCCATACAAGGCTTTATATGATGCCATACCTAGTGATGCATGATAATTGTTATTGTCTATAAATTTGTTTACGCACAAATAATTTTCCCATTTAGTATGTTGTTGCATACAATACATTCTCAAAATATCTTCTTAAACCTGATTTACCCTCTTAGTCTCCCCATATATCTCAAGGTGATAGACCATATTGATATTTAGTTTCATATCAAAAACTTCATGTAAAGCCTACCAAAATTTTGAGGTAAATCAAAAACCTCTTTCAGAGATTAGAATTTCAATAAATCTATGTAGTCGCACTATCTCTCTAGTAAATTTACTTGTTATAGTAGGTGCTCTATCCTACACATTCCCAAGAATAAATTGTACAATCATGGTTAAATTATCCACAAGTATGAGGATTGCATCATGCCTAAACCTTGTTTTAGGTAAACCAACTATAAAATACATTTACGTCACCTGCCATTTCTATGTAGGAACATTGTGTGGGTATAAACGAGCTACCCGTGCAAATGTTTTTCTTTCACTTTTTAGAACTCTAAGAAACTAGACACGTAATCATTGATATACTTTTTCATACCTGGCCAATAGTAGGCCTTTATCAAACATTCATGCATCTTTGTCTCACCAGAATGCACTGAACAAGGCATATTTTGTGACTCCCTAAGGATTTTTTCCCTCAATCCACCCTAATTTGAAACAACCAATCTATTATTATAGTATAATAAGTCATATTTATAAACAAAAAATTTATCTTTCCCAAGTTCTTGATTAGCTTGAGTTATATATTTTTGATAGAACTCATATTTCTATTGCATTTCTTTAATCTAATCTATCAAGTCATAATGTCACTTTATCATTGCAAAAATGCACTCTCTCCTACTTAGAGCATTAGCAATATTATTCTCCTTATCCTTGATGTACTCAATACCAAAATCATACTCAGCTAGCAACTCCATCCAACATTTTTGTTTAGCATTCAAAAAGGGTTGAGTAAAAATGTACCTTAAACTCTAATGATCTACCTTGAGTTCAAATGGTTTTCCAAGAAAATAGTGCTTCCAAATCTTAAAAGCATGCACAACAGATTCCAAGTCCAACTCATGAGTGGTATAATTTACCTCAAGTATCTTAATTTTCCTTTATTCGAAGGCAATGACTACCTCATCTTGGGTCAAGATCCCTCCTAATACTTCATTTGATACATTGGTACACACTATAAACCTCTTAGAATGATCAAGTAACTATAAAATTGGTGTGGTTTTCAACCTCTCTTTTAGAGTTTAAAAGGATTCTTCACACTATATAGTCCACTTAGAATCCTTCCATTTTCCTTGTAGATTTGTAATAATTTGAGCAATTCTCAAAAATCTTCTAAAAAACCATCTATATTAGCTTACTAACCCCATTAAACTACATACCTTAGTTACATTTATGGGGGCAGGCCAATCAATAATTTCTTCAATATTTTTGGGATCTACAACAATCCCTTCAGTAAACACTATGTATCCCAAATACTATACCTGTGGAGTGTAAAATTCACACTTTGGTAGCTTCCAAAATAGTTAATTCTTCCTAATAATCTCATGTACAGTTCACATATGTTTATCATATTCTCCCTTATTTTGGAAATATATCAATATATCGTCAAGGAACATGAGAACAACTGGTCCAACTATTCTCTAAAAATTCTATTCATGAGATTCATGAATACAACTGGGGTGTTAGTCAACCCAAAATGTAGGACTTTTAACTCATAATATTTGAGCATTGTTCTAAAAGTTCATTTGTGAGTGTCTTCTTCTAAAATTTTCAACTAATGGTAACCTAAGCTAAGATAAATTTTTGAGAAGATGGTAGCTCTTTTCAACTGATAAAACTAACCATCTATCTTTACAAAGTAATTTCTATTCTTTACGGTAATATTATTTAACTTTCGATAATCAATGCATATTCTCAAGTTTTTGTTTCTTTTAAGAAATGAAACAAGAGCTCCCCATGGAAAAAAAATTGAGCCTAATTAGCCCTTTTTCTAAAAAATATCAATTTTTTTTTACATGGTGGAATCGGTAGCCACCACAAATTCAGGTAGGCTATCCAGATTTTTATGGCTGCCATAGTATTCTACGTTGTCTTCCCAAAAAGCCACCACATATATATTCATGTATTCCACCCCTATAACCACCATGTCACAATCATTTTAAAGCTTTTATGTTGCTAAAAGCACCAAGAAAGGGATAAGCGTTCAGTTGGACAAGGCCCGAGATTTGAACCTTGGACCTATGCTCCCATTACAGATTTTGGGGAAACCAATTGATCTACACCTCAGACCTCTAACAAATATCAAAGTTACATATTGAGTTCTAGTATTTCAATATGTGCAACTCTAGGCAACAATTCTATAGAAAGTTCAAAATTCCCTTAAGGAGGTAACCCTAGAGGGTCCTCCAAAAACACATCCTTAAATTCTCCTAAAGTATGATACTTTTGGAAGATATCAGAACCAAATTTAGTTTCCTCTTTCTTTTTCATTTTTATGATAAATATCATCACTCTTTTTCCTAATGGTTTTCTTCACTTGCATTGTGGTCAAAAGGTGTGGTTTAATTGAACCATGATTTGAATGGATCCTAATCCTCTGATTAGAGTCATCTGTAAACTCCAACCATCTATCCTCAAAATTCAAAATATCCTTATGGATTTTAACCAATCTACACCAAATGATGTGAGGATCAAATAAACATTCATTAACTTGGTAGGTCTACCTTTACCCACACTCTACCTTCCAACCATTAGCAAAAAAACTTGGTCTTTTAGGTATATCGCTTGCTAAACTAGTGGAAATAAAAGTATCGATAGATCCACTATATATCAAAATATGTACATATATTTTTCCATTTTACATAATAGAAGTAACTTGTCCATCAAGTATGGGACTACCTATCACAGTAGAGATACTATGAGTAGCCTCTTTTGGAGATTTCTAGCAGATTCTGCTCTATGGGGGTACTTGTTGGGAAAATGGGACCCTTTGCATACATATCAACCATTTACAAGAGCTCTCCTACCCCTATTACTATATTTAATCCCACCTTGAGTTGTAACATCCTTATCCATATCCTAATCTCATGGTATCTGGTTGCTCCTTCTAGGGTACCCTTTACCATATTTTATAAATTTGTTATCTTGGAAATTACTTCTATTTTTATTTCCCTGTTTCTTTTGGTCTACTTCTTTAATCTTTTTACTTTGCTCCATAACCTGGTTTATAAATCCTACACTTTTATGCTTTATAAGCTCATCCTTTTTTTTCAGTTAATTTTTGATAATTTGAATTAAGACTTTTTAGCTTCTAGATTGGCTTTTTCTTGCCGATCCAAATCAAATTCTTTAGGAAGGTTCTTAAGATTAAACATATTCACATCAATTCTTATATTGGGATATAGTTCCAAAATAAACTTCTATATGTTCATGTCCTCCATTCCCTCAAAGTTAGACATATATTTTAGTAATTGGGTGAAATTTTGATGATAGAATCAAACTGTCATTAAACCTTTTTTTAAGTTAATAAATTTCCAAATTTTCTCCTTAGCATTGCCATCACCTATGCTGTTAAACTTGGAAATCATGACCTTATTTAGGTCCTTAGCCAACTTTCCACTCACTATGGTCCTACCAGTACTAATGCCTACAAGTTCATTAAATACTCCCTCTATCCTACCTAGAGTTTATTTTCCCCTTATTAAGTCTTGTATAACTTTCTATTTTTGGACTATAAACTCTTGTTGTTGGGACATATGATTTTTTTTTGGGCCATTT
The DNA here is from genome assembly GCA_028583015.1 of Wollemia nobilis. Taxonomy (NCBI): domain Eukaryota; kingdom Viridiplantae; phylum Streptophyta; class Pinopsida; order Araucariales; family Araucariaceae; genus Wollemia; species Wollemia nobilis. The sequence goes on from JAQPPZ010017059.1 coordinate 96,048, forward strand.
CTTCTTTTAGCTACTCCATATGAGTTTGTAACAATCATACATCTTTTTCTAAGTTTCCTTGCTCCCTACCAGGCTCATTTTATGGAGGCTCATTCAACTATTTCATACTTATTTCTCTTTGAGGACCTTCTCTTATATTTCCTATTTTTTGTCTTCTTTGGGGTCTTATGATGGATTCATCTTGTCCACCTCCCATGGGATTCCTAGAAGGTCCACCCCGCAACATGTGCATCATTAGAACTCTAGGTAAAAGAGTAAGTTAATTGATTATTTTAAGTTGATTACACAAAATAATATTCAAAGTCATACAACTTAAGGATATTTTCTACTCTGATACCACATGTAACAACCCAAGTCTACTCACTAGTTATACAACACTGATAAGCTAAGGAATTCTCAAGGTAATTTATTTTTTTAATTAAATTTGTGATTTATCCTAAAAAGAAGATGTCATGTACATAGCAATTAAGTATCACCCATTGATTCAATAACATTTAATTCATTCAATAAAATGCATATCAACCACTTTTAGGAATTTGTACTGGTGCTAATAGCCTCCCAAGTGGACAAGATTGACCAAATTTCATAAAGGTACCATTTTGTTGATCTAACTTATATCATTTGTCATCCTCTTGTTTTGGCATGAGGTTTAATCTATACTTGGGGTTATCCTCTAGGGCCCATAACACCTAGAGGATGGACACATACTCTCCCTATCTCTTACCATAATGAACCTCGACTTAACGAATTGACTTGTTCAAATTTTATATGCAAGGAGTTAGTGTGTATGTACCTAGTATCTAGCTTATTATCCTCTTCCCAAGAGTCAACTAGAGCAATTTCATTACATACTTGGCACCATTAACCATTTGTGACTCATGACAATTTATCTCATACCAAATATCATGCCTATACTAGTTTCTTTTGAACATGTTAGTCCACTCAAAGTTTGAAAAGTGCATGGACTTATCACTATACTCTTACGCAATGACCTAGAGGTGACATCCCATACCATCCCTCATTACTAGTTCTGAATAGGTCACTTGAACTGACCTTTCCTTCTAGAAAAATAGTTATTCTTGAGACATGTATGCATACCCGGATCTCGACACCATTGGGTGTTTAAATATTATTTTTCCCACAAGGAATGCTTTTGTCTATCCCTCATAATGACTTTAAGAAAAGGTTTGGGTTTCTCTAGCAAGCCCTAAATTATCCTTGTAATTATTGCCTTAGCCATTTCTAACTTTAATCCTTCAAAATATACTTTAATAGTTAAATGTAACTCTAATATATAAAATAGGTAAATGTAACTCTAATATATAAAATAGGTAAATGTAACTCTAATATATAAAATCATTTAACCAAACCATTCATTCTTTAATCCAACTGATCAAGCAATTTAGCTTCTTCCTAAATTATGGTTCCCATATCCATTTATATATACTTTTATTCAATCACCTTTCTCATAATTATGGATCATGGTTTATAAAGAATGTATCCAAATATAGCTTGGAGTTTAGTTAATCCTCATACCAATATATAGTAAATATTTAGTGTGCCTCTTTGGTAGCTTGTCCTTTAAAATTCATGTTCTCTAATTAAAGGTACAAACTAAGGTAACAAGTTATGTTTTTCGAATTACATTTCTATTGGAAAATACTTGAATAAGTTGTCATAACTATTTACTTATTAATACTAGAATTGATCATTAAGATTTTCTTTTCTTTATCATGGTATAACTTGATTATGCCAACTTAAAGTATCTTCTTCTTATAAATTGAGTTAGACAACTCTAACTACATTCTTTACAAATAAAAAATAAATTTATGTATATTTTATTTATATTTAAAATAGCATAAATTCAAGTTGCCTATATATACCAAGTCGTTTTTTGTTCAAGTTACCACAAATTATTTCTTTTCTAGGACTTTAAATTTCATAATTATCCTATGAATTTTCAAACTATAATCATATTTTTTTCTTGGCTAGAATTGACTTAAAAGTATATTAAAACCCTTCCTTTTGATTTTACCTAATAATTTACAAGACATATCATGATGGGTGAAACTACAACCTCCTTAATGTGGAAGTTCACAAGGTTTAGTTTTACTTTCAATGACTCTAAAATTTGTAGACTAGGCAATAATGAAACTTTCCCAAGTATTTTTAATTTTTAAAAGTAATAAAATTAACAAAAAATTTATTGTTGACCTCCAAGCCTACGAGATTATTTATTTGACCCTTCAAAGTTGGTAATATTTATTCCTAAAGGTATTAAACTAAAAAACTTTAAACTCGTTCTTTAATATGTTATATGGATTTTAGAAAATATAGTGAAATAGTACAATTGCATAGAAGGAACTCTTTTATAATATTTGTCTATATTATAAAATGACATTAATTTAACAAGTTATATTTTTTAACTTTCAAGGACGAGACCTAGACTCAAATCTTGTCAAAATATATATACATAATTACCACCTGTTATAATATCACTATGTGGTCAAGATGTAATATGGGTGGAGCAATTTCAATCCTAAATAACCACTTAAAATATGTGTTGATTGGAATGTCAAAATATTATTAATAGAATGCAACGGTCGACTGCCTTGCTAATCTGGGTGTCTCTAGTCAGGGCTTGGAGATACGGCGCACTGACTTTCCTCCTAAGTTAATTAACCTTATCAATGATGAGAAGCCTTTATGATTGTCAGGTTGCATAAGGGATTTCGATGTAGCTCCTTTCTCTTTGTGGGTGTTGGTTGTTGCTCTTTTATGGGATGACGATGGTGTGCCTTTACTTCACTTGGATACCTCATCCTTTCAAGTCCTCTTGGCTTGATGCATGCTTAATGAGATGCCAAGATGTCCCTTTCCCTCTATTGCCTTTTGAATTTCAAATTTTGAATTTTTTTCTAATGTCGTCTTAGGTTCTCGGCTAGAGGGCCATCCTGGTTCTTGTGCAGTCTACAGAACATTCTTGGTGGGTGCTCGTGACTATTGTTCTTCATCATAGTGCCTTGTTGTCTCTCCTTGGGAAGGTTACCTCATTTTATGGTTGGGAAAGTCAAAGCCCTTTTAATTGCTCTCCTTTTTGCTTTGAGGTGGCACTCACATGGTAGTTTCTTGGCCAGGGTATTTGGTGGAGTTTTACACCTATTGTTATTGTGTTCATTTTGCGGACACATGGACCTTTCTCAAAGTTATTTCTAGAGTTTTCCTCTTGGGATTTGGGATTCTTTACCTTGTCCTATGGGCACCTTCTTGGTAGTCTTGGCCACTCCCTCTTGTTTTTTACATTGTTTCTCCCTGTGATGGGTTTGGTCAAGTATCACATGGCATGGTTTTTTGCTTTCTTTCATGAGGATGGTCTATTTTTCTTGTTGGCTATTCTCAAGACATTTTGTTTTCCCCCACCTGTGCCTCCAAAGACCTATTTTGGCATTCAAATGTTGACTTCGAGGGTGATTCTTCTACTTATGTACCCCATTATGCCCTAGGTTTGTCTTCATCAGAGTTTTCTTGATGGTGTGAATGTTGATGTTCGGTTATTTTCCGTCCTCTCTATGTTTTGTATTTTATGGTTTATTATATGGGTAAGACAAAGATCTATTAGTCTAAGCTTAAATTGTGTAAGCCCTCTTTGGAGCTCACTTTTATTTCTTTTTATGAGTAGGTTAAAGTTATCCTAGCATAGGGAGGTATTTTGAAGTGTATTCATAAGTTTCATGATCATAGCCCAGTACTTACTAATTTTATGGTTTCTATGTGGAATGACGGTTGGGTCAGAATTGGCTCCTGGTCATTTTAGGTTACAACATAGATCATTAGTAGGACTACCGACCTGGTGTTAGATGGAGCCTATCATAACCATGATAGACATTCTTTGTTGCAGGAGATTAGTATTTTCTTAGACAAGGAGGAATTCCTACCCAGGGTACAAAATGGTTTTTGCACTACGACCCTACCCCCTCCTTGGGATCAGGTTGCAAGGGTTATTATGGACTATTTTACCCTTGAATCTTCTTATGAAATAATTAGGAGCTTCCATGCAATGTTTTTAAATCATTTGAGATGTAAATCTAGTATTAATATTCCCTTTTTTATTTTCCAGTCAATGAAGGAGTCCTTTCTAAATGTTCAAGGTGGTCATGGTCAGGCCCCTATTCACCAAGGCCTTGCATTGCTAATGTTTGAGAATGTTGCCTTAGAACGTGGTTTAAATACTGATGATATTCTCAAGCATTTTGTGAATCTTACTAGTCCGTTGGCCGCTGGTGCTAAGATGGTGGTAAAATCTCTTAGTTATCTTGGTGGTGGCTCTAGGTTGGACTCAGAGACAGATTCTGACTGCAATCAAGAAATTTATTCCTTTACCTTCGAGATGGGTTTTGAGAAGATTTATAGGGAGATTCAAGTTTCTACCAAAGGTGTGAGGGGAAAGGCTTCTGATGAGGAAGCCTTTACACCTTCGACTGGTCCCACTATCAATTTTGATTTACCCTCTAAAGAGATCATGAAAGATTTAGTGAAGTTGAACCTGAGGCCACCCCGTTCTACTTCTATTAGTGGTCGACGTAAATCTAAGCATATATATTGCAAAGGGAGTGAGAGTGATGACTCCTCCCATATCTTTGCCCTCACTAATTTTTAAGTTCTTCATCAGGATTGCATTTGGGAGAAATATGTGGAGGAGGTCTATGCTTCGAAGGCTTTTGAGGATTTTAAACATTCTGTTTTGCATGACTTGAAGTAATTGACATCAATAAAAAAAAATTGTGGAGCTCGCTAAAATCAAATATGGATATATCTAAAAATGTAACATGTTTAGCTACTTATATTGCTTAGGGTTTGGATAAGTTGGATTCTATCTCCTTTTGTACCCTGGGGGCCTGGTGTTAGCAGTATTTTTCTGGTTTACCTCTTGTCTTCCTGGTGAGGTTTTGTTATGATTTTATTTCCCTACTGGCTTTTGTCTATTTTAGTTGTGGGATCCTTTAAAATCCTCTTCATTATTAATACTACCAATATATATATATATATATATATATATATATATATATATATATATATATATATATATATATATATATATATATTGAGAGTATGAATCTCCATTAATGTGCAAATCATGCATATAACTAACCAATATTGTAAATTGTATTGTTTTTTAATATATATATATATATATATATATATATATATATATATATATATATATATATTAAAAAACAATACAATTTACAATATTGGTCATTTATATGCATGATTTGCACATTAATGGAGATTCATAGTCTCAATCAAGATTGTGCCTCACAAACTCTGCCTCTCTCTCTCTCTCTCTCACCCGTTTATATATATATATATATATATATATATATATATATATATATATATATATATATATATATATATATATATATATATATATATATATATATATATATATATAATGAGAGAGAGAGAGAGAGAGGTGGGGGAACAATCAACAACAAAGGAATCAACACAAATAAAAAGACCAAAATATCTATAGAATACCAAAATATTATAGAATAATTTAAAACTAATTAGTTTTTACTTTTTAATTACTTCCTAAAGTCACCAACCTAATTAAAAGGATGTCATAAATTACTAATATGGATTGTTATTCAATTGAGGAATCTATAACAATATTATACATGCATCTAAATTCTAGAAATTGATTATGCAATCAATATATGAAACTCATAATATTGATTGATAAATAATTAACTCATCCATGCAAGCCAATCAGGGTAATTAGATGGTGAAGGTTATGGGTGGGGTTTGGAATGTGACTATATTGGGCTATATATCTTAGCATACATTTATTATTTATCATTGATGTATCCATGGGAATGTTCTTGTCCATTTGATGTATCCATTCTAACTTTAGTTGGGTCCACATTATTATTTTCATAATTTGATAACCCTTAATTCTTGAATTATTATTTATTAAATCATACCATACTATGGTCATGCCATGGTCTGTATTTGTTTCATATTTACTAGTAAACACCCATTGTGATCAATCCAAGAAGTTATAATAAATATTAATATTAGTCAATATTAAATAATATCATTTATTAATATATATATTTTTTATGATAGAAATTACTAGTTGAGTTCTACTTATTGGTATATTTAAATTCTATAGAATGTGACATTTCTTCTACTAGGTTCAATAACTATACTCACTACTTGATGTGTTTTATACTTGAGTAATGATCTCTCATATTTGTAGGTATATATTCATAGCTATCAATTGTTTGTATATGAGATTTGGTCTAAAATAGATAACCATTTATACATAATATAAATAAATCCCAAGAGCCTATATGTATTTCGATGATGTTTAGATACTATGTGTAGGCCTTTTCATGTTGGGGGATGCAACTTTAATATGACCAAAAAACAATAAACAACCATAAAAAATATACATAAAATATAAAACATAAAATTATGATTACAAGTATTTATCATAAAAACCTTGATCATTTGGTAGAATATTTAAGCCTAGACCATACACGTTTGTAATGAAACAAATCTAACACTATTGAAATTACACTCATAAGACATGTAGCAAGTAAATTAATCTCAAATATTTATGTTTTCAATATTTTCTTAATTCTAAATTATTTTTTCTTATTTGATTATAAGAGATTTAAATGACCATACTTTTATTTTTATTTTTTTTTGATTAGGTGGTAAAGAGGGGTTATGAAAGAATCCCAAATATTTTACAACTAAAAATATCTCACAAGTAAATCTAAGAAAAACATAAAATAATATCTAAGGAAATATCAAGAATAAACTTCCAAAAAACACCACTAAAGCTTCAAAGAGAATAAAAGGCCCAAATATAAAAGGAAACAAAAAGATATCCCAAGATCCAGAAACACCAAGACACTAAAAAGAACAACACAGATCCCAAGGAGTGAGTCAAAAACTACCCAAACAAACTACCTTATTATATTTTGAATATATTCTTATATTTTTTTTTGAGGTTTATCATCTAAAATTTAATGGATAAAATGTTGAGTTTATTATAATTATCAACCTAAAATTATCCCTATATTTCTTTAAATGCATTCAAAAAAGAATTTTATGTTCATGTCAGTCCTTTGTATGAACACAATGTCTTATTGAATCCTTCTCTTGTAATTGTATTTATTGCAATGCATAAAATTTATATGGTGATGTTATGTTGATATACAACACTTACACAAAAATAAAATATAACAACATACAAGAATATGGATAAACAATGACCAAAGTGAAAAGACAATAGGAAATAACTATTATTTTGTTCCATGAACAAATATAAACAATGGTACATGCCAAAGATTACAAAATGAAAGATATATTTTTATTACATGCATAACGTAGAACTAAATCACATAAATTTATCACTATGTTATCTTTAATGATTGAGCTTATTCACCCATTAATCTTTCACTTTTTAATGACTTAACTAATGAACATATCCCACACTCTAACTACCCTTGGCTAGATATCCTTTACATCTCTCACTTAGTTGGTTGATCTCTCACATGCTCAACTTGATTCTTATGGGGGAATTTCTATATCTATAAGCTCATTGGATTTTAGAACTTTAGATGGACACATGAAAGTATTTTTTGGAGATCTAATTTTGTACTCTTACGATAATATCAAGATGTTCTAGATATAATTTTCCATATTTTTGGATCTGCTTATAATAATTTAGGTTTACATGAAATATTGAAAATATCACTAGCTTATAGATATTACCCTCTTAGAATTTTTTTATGATATCCTATGATAATTTATATAATCACATAATATAGTAAAAACATCATATACTTATCCAGATTCTCTACTTCGACTCTTCTCATGACCTGACATAATACTTTCAAAGTGCATAACACTATATTAGAAACTATAGAATTATCACATATAAATATTCTTGACAAATAAAATTTACTTTGATAAACATAATTTACCATGACAATGTCACGTTTACGTTTACTACTAAATTTTAGTTTTTGTTGAGATTTATCCCTAGTCATCACATTCTAATTGTTTTATATCCATACAAAATTATATCTATATTAACACTCTTTTATAATTACCATCATAATAATTTCTACAATTATTATGTCACACTTATCAAAACAAGCTATTGATTACTAATATTCTTGAACAAGCTATATAATAATATATTATACACAATACTTATGCTAGTATGCATATGCTAAAACTTTATATTGACATATCTGCCATCCTAATTTTGTACTTCATCCTTTGCATAGTATTATCTTCTTTTAGAGGATGGAATATTTCATCTAACTCCTTTAGGAAACATTTTTTGTGGATCTCATGCTACAGTTCTACTTTCAAAGAGATATTTAATATTATTTTGTAGGAAAGGAAAATACTGCAAAAATATTTTACACCTCAACAATTTTAACTTTTAGGGTAGCGATGGTTTTCTTTGGAATTTTTCTCATCACTTGACATCAAAAAATAAAGAATTTTTAGTCTCAGGCCTTATTGACCATGGAACCTCTACGTTAGATATTTTACTTCATATCCTTAATCAAGACTAATAATATTAAACCTTCAAATAACATATTTGTATATAAGACTTGCCTTCCAAATCTAAGATCTTTGGATCAAAGGTTTCTTTTGTGCTTGTTTGTTACTTTCACTTCTATTTTGTGTAGAAATATTTTATGCCCAAATTATTGGAATTTCAAAAAATTGGTAAATGAAAATAATTATAGTATATACTCATCCAATTACTCAAAATAATTTGATATTCATGACTCTAAATCCATATACCTCAATAATAATAGTAACTTAAATGAAGATATGACTGGACATTAGATAGAATCAATCATCTCAAAATCTCTACATGAGTTTTTAGAGGAAAAATATTCTCTTTGTAATATTTAAATAGAAGTAGTTTTAGCATTGTAAAGGCTCAAAAAGTTTTCATTTGTAATATTTTGTAATATTTCCTTTCATTTATTTCTTTAGAGTAGTCGACTCCTGAGTAACTTGTAGGTAAATCAAACCCTTTGCTTCTAACACAATCTTTGTAAAGTTTGTTTGTATATATACATATTGAAGGCCTATGCATCAATTTTTGAACTAGCCATATGTATTTATCATACTTACCCATTTGTGTATTTGTATGTATGTTCTCAATTTTTTACTTATTTTTTAGTTTTATTTTGCATATATATGTATTGGAGGCATATGCATCAATTTCTAGACTAGAAATATATGGTTATTTGGCTAACCTAACTTTGTGTGTGTGTGTGTGTGCTGATAAATATTATTTTTTGTTATTTGTATTGATGAGGGGAAGTTCTCAACACCAACACATAACATTTATGCCACTAACACATAAAATTCAAGCCTATTGTGTAGGAAGATCTTAGTGGATATTTGGTGCATCTCCACTCAAATAACTTAGGTTTTTTCTCCTGTTAAGTTATTTTATTTTTATCTCTTGCATCCCTTTCCTCCCTAAGTTCAAGTACATATAAATATCACATCATAACAAGGTTCCATCCTTATAAAATTTTTGGAGGTCCCTGATTGAACCAAACCCCATGCTCTTAGTCGATGCCTTGCAATGTCACTTTGTGTGAGGTGTGATTTTTTTGATTTGGACAACCAGAGAGGACAATAATTTAATGGTATTCTCGGTGGTACCCCAGTGAAAAATCATTGGTTCATAATCACAAAAACAAGTTGAGTGTGGCAATTAAAATTTAGTCAAATATTTATTTGTTTATTTAGTCATGGTTTTTGCTTTTTGGTGTCTCCAACAAATACTTCTACTTGTGTCAACCAAATGCTCATGTGCAAATGGTATTATATTTATTTCCTTGAAGAGGGTTTCTTCCATTCTTACTACCATTTCCTCCATTAACAAAATTCCATATGGTATACCTCTATGCTTGCAATCTTCCTTGTTGGTCCTCCACAACTTTGATGAGACTTCCTATAACTTGCACACACATTTAACAACAAAGTAGATGATCTATGAAAATGACTATTCAACATTCAACAAGGGAGACTCAAATTTTAATTTACAAAATTGGTTATATATTTACTGATTCTTTGTTGGAATACAAGGTAGAATAATTTTGAAAACCCCTTCTCTTCTCTTGAGCTTCTCCTTACCTAGGCTTCTATATTTTCCTCTTTCTTTAACCCTTATCCTAATATATCTCAAGGACATTTTATCTTTCAATTTTGTCTTCCTTTTGTGTCTATATCCATGTATTGGACCTCTCCTTGTACTTTTGCTTCTCCTTGGTTTTATTTTTTATGGATTCTCCTAACCATTTTACTTTTTATTGGTTTTATTTCTAATGGTTACCTTTAATCCTCATTTTTCCTTCTTCTTTCCTATTCTGTGACTTCTTTCCATTAATTCACCTCATTTCAGCTCCTCTTTTCTCTCCATATCTTGGTCTTCTACACAAAAAGTTGATATATGCAACAATAGTGGTTATACACAAGGTTTGGTTACATGAATGATTTTATCTAGTTGTTAGATGCTAGATGCACCTACATCATACTCACTAGCTAATACGAAATGTTACATGAGATCTAGCTTAGGAACCTGAATTGTTCTACCAAGCTATTACCACTCTAGATTGGTTGTCTTCACAATGTCAACTTTATTTTCTTGTTGGCATTCCCTTGAGGATAAAACCTCCTCTTATAGAATGCACTGAAAATTCACTTCATTTATTTTTCATTATATCACATCCATCCAACCACAATAAACATGCACTTTGTTGGTGACTTCCTCTTGGTATTGACACCTACTTCTGGAGTGATCATGCATTTCATAACTCTCATAAGGATGACAAACCCAAAACCTAGTTGCAATGTGTCCAAATCTTCTACACTAACTACAAAAACTCATTCCCAAACCTTCATTCCATATACTACCCTCTCTTTTGACAAATTTGGTCTCATTGGTTCCTAGTTGATGAGTATATCCAAGGCCTTCATTCCTTTGTCTTAATAATTTCATTATGGATACTTTCACACCTTAACCATATCTTACCAATACTTTACCATTTTACCCCATTCTTATCATTAACTTGGATTCAATTCCTTTTTTATGCTTTTCAAAGTATCTAAACTCTTCATATCTATCATGATCTCAATCATCATCACAATATCCTTCACATTGCTCAAAAGTACCATTGTCACTCTCAACTCTAACAACATGGTTGTTGTCATGGACACCAATAACTTGAATAGGTTCATGTTCCTCTACTATATATTTACCTTTTTTTTTTCTTTCTCCTTATATGTAATAAGAATCATTGTACTATCCTCTTCATCACTATTACTGGTGACCTAGACCATTAGCCTCTTTTCCATCCTTACTCTCTTGCATGTGTCCACCCTTTCCTCCACTTGTTTTATAATTTCCTTCAACAATGGACTTTATTCCTTAAAATTGGTCTCATAACCCTTATTGTTGATGACTTGGTTATCTGTTTCTTCCATATTATTATTCTTTTGCTTTTACGTACCCTTTCCTTCTCATTATCCATTAGTATCGAATTATCATGTAAGCTTAATACAATATTAGAATCTATGTGATGATCCATACTCCTTATCAGTGGTAACCCATCATTTGAAAGAATTTTTGTATACTATTCTAACAATTCCTTCACCTCATGTGGAGTTTTATCCATCTTACATACTATTCCTTCTTCTATGAGTTTAGTGATGAAAGTAAAATGTGCTTCCTTCCTCTTATTTCACTTAAAGGATTATTTTTCTATATCCTAGCACACTATAGGACTGTTATCCACTTATTTTCCTTTGTTCTTTAGTGGAATTTATGTGTACCTCTTGCCATCCTTATATATAGTGTATGTGTTCACTCTACCACCATACACAATCTTATTATAAAATTGCCATATTCTTTCTATTAAAACATGCCAAGCATCCATAGCCACTCATATTATCCATACTAAATAGTAACAAGTGGTTAAGATAGAATAGAGATGTAAATTTCCACTTGTAATATCCATTCTAATTATTAGTAAAAGGTTAAGAGAGGATAGAAGTGTAAAGTGCCACTAAAATATAATATATGTGTAAATTATCACTTGTATTATTCATGCTAATTATTAACAAGTGCTTGAGAGGGAATAGGAATGTAAAGTATCACTTATATTATTCATGGGAATTCTTAGCATGTGGTTGAGAAAGTGTAAGGATGTAGTTAGGTATCACTTGTATATAAATATGCCTAACTTATGTAGAATATTTTTTTAGAGAAGGACAATGAAGAAAAATAAATAAATAAATAAGATGATTTTGGATTGAAAATTTTGGAAAAGGGTAATCCTCTCCTACTTTTAACAAATAATTTCATTTTCTTATTATTAGCATATATGTCATTGTATTACAACTTGGCAAAATGGTAGTGCTCATAGGCACTCTCTAGTGTGGTTGATTAACCACCAGGTTGGTTAGATAAACCAAGTAATAACTGCATTCATTGTAACCTTTATATGGATATCAATCAATATGATCAAATTGCTTTGAAATTTTCTTCATGGCATCAGAGCTACGGATGCATACAGACTACGGATCCTAACAAACACAAGCCAGATGCAGACAAGCCTGACGGACATGAGTCAAACGTAGACAAGCCTAATCGAATGCAGACAAAGGACAAAAAAAAATTGACACAGACTGACCGGACGCAGACAGAGGATGGACGATAGACTGACGCAGACTGATGTAGACTGATCAGACACAAAAGACATAGGACAGATGGCAGACTGACCGAATGGACTAACCCCACCAATAGGACACATGAGGAACACAGAGGCATGCAACACAAACCTAGGACACATGAGGCAAATCTAGGGTAGATCGGTGCATGGTTACAGAGGCAAAAGGGCGGGGTGGTTGCTCGAAGGCAACTGAAATATACAGTTACTTTTCACACCTTTAAATATCCCCATAGTGGCAGCACAGGCCATGTGGGATTATCTTTTTTTTTCCTCTTCTTCGGCCTTGATGCTGTTAACATTGGCCTAGTTCCTCTATGTTCACATCAGGCCCTCTAGCTCCCATGGTAAGTGCGGTGGTTATTTGGTGGTAGGTCATGGTTTCCATTCCTTCTGCGTGCGCTGTGATGGCGGGTGCAATTTTTTGACAGCGGGTGCATTTTTTTGGATGACGGGTGCATTTTTTTGATGCCCTATAGTTTTTTGACGGTAGATCACTTCATTGTTGATGGCGGGTTGCTGATTTGATGCTAGAAATGCCCGTTTGACACCCAGACATGGTTTTTTGATGCTTGTGCAGTCAAAATGACACCTTGACGGCTCCAAATTTTTTTTTTGGGTGTTTAGGTACCATTTTTTCCCACTCCTTTTCTATTTTGCAACTTGACGAGGGAGAGATCTCAGGTCTTCACATGTTTCATTTTGCAAAATTATAAGATAAATGGGGAAAAAAATCATTTGGTAGAATAATTGCTAAATTTGTAATAGGTGTTCAAATTTGTGGGCATTTGTGATTGTTTCTTTTGCATTTAAATATCTTTTTTATGTGCATTAACAATCATAAATTACAAAAAATATAAGACCCCAAATTTATACCCTATTTGTGCAATTTATTGCACAAGCAGTGTTCGGTATTTGAGATACCTTTGGTCCACACTTACAGGTAATGCTATCATGCTTTGGACTACTGTATTCGTCGCCTAATATAGCTACAACAATGACATCTGATATTTTTCTCTATTAATCATCGGGGAGAAATAAGGCAAACCAGTTTTTTTCCCATTTCATACCCACATCGTGATTGTTGTTAGGCATAAATCCTGACAAAATTTTTTTCCAAAGTGTTGAGGGGAAGTTACACCCCACGCATGAGGAATAAAATTTTCTGTGGTAGGTGTCATTAACAACACGATGCCCTTTTAGTATCGCCTATGTTTGATATATTGTGCTTCTCATATGTACATATAGTCTCCCTCACGTAAGGGTGAGTACATATTGAGTAGTATATTGTTCCTATATACCTATAGTCTCCCTCACGTAAGGGCAAGTATATATTGAATGGTTATGATATAAAGATCTGGCAGGTATATAGAAAGGGAGACCAATCGGTGATATAAGGAACCTTCATAATGGCCACAATTCATAAGTATCTTTCAGATTCACAATTGTTGAAAGGTCCTAATTTTGTTCCATGGAAGTCAAATATGAAAGCTATTCTTCAGTTGGAAGATCTATGGGATGTAGTTACTGGCATTGCAAAATGCCCTCAGAAAACAATAATAGATCAAGATGCTTGGGATAAGAAAGATAAGAAGAGCCTTGTGTTTATCTTGCTTGCTACTACAGATGAGGTGCAACCTCATATTTGTGATGCAAAAACTAGTAAGATAGCTTGGGATGCCTTGATCACAGTATATGAAGGAAAGAATCAATCCACTATTCTTCATCTTCAAACTTAACTACATAATATCAATATGAATTCTGGGGAAACAGTTGATATATTCCTTTGTCGAGTGGCTAAATTGAAATCCAAATTGAATGCTATGGGAAAACCTATAGATGATGATGTCATGAACTCTATTATCTTGAGAGCATTACCAAATTCCTACAAGATGTTGATCACTTCTCTCAATTTTTTTGGTAGACAAGTATCATTTGTGGAGCTGGTAAATTTGTTTCATACTGAGGAGGCAACTTAGATCCAGAAAGATGATGTATCAGATAATGCTCTTTCCACACAACAAAGTGGTAGAAAACAAGGACAATTTCAAAAAGGGGGTCCTTCTTCCAAAGGCAAAGGGAAGAAAAATCAACAGAAGGATACAAAATATTGCAAGATTTGTGATATGAATAACCATGACACCAACAGGTTTTGGTTCAAAAACAAGCAAAAAAATGATAGAGGTCCTTAGAAGAAGGGGAAAAACAAACATAAATACAATAAACATAATAAATCTAAAGGCCATGTTGGTTATGCTGACTCCAATTCAGACTCCGATTCTCTTGGGTCTGATTCACATTCTGACTCTGAAAGAGCACACAAGGTACTCATGACCCATACTTCGTCTTCCCATATTGATGTTGTATGGTATATTGATTTAGGATCCAGTAAACACATGACTGGAGACAAATCATGGTTTAATACTTTTGTGGATAAAGAGGGTAAGCTAGTCACCATTGCTGACAATCAAGTCTATCAAGTAAAGGGAGAAGGGGATATTTTTGTGTCTCTTCCTGATGATGAGTGTAAAATTGAGAAAGTACTCTATGTTCCAGGTTTAGCCAATAATCTCCTTTCAGTCACACAAATGTTGGATAGAAATATGATTTTCATGTTTCGAGTTATCAAAGGCAAGAAGAGATGTTTTATCACTCACTATTGTAAACATGTTGCAATCGGATCCTACAAACATGGTTTGTTTATTCTCGATGCCCTTTCAACTCCTCATGTTGCTCTGGTTGCAACTACAAAGGAGGCCACCTCTCTCTGGCATAGACGTTATGGGCACCTCAATTCTGGATATTTGTTTGAATTATACAAATATGGGATGGTGATCAGTCTACCACCACTCTCGTCTATATTACCAGTTTGCTTCAATTTCTTAGCAGGGAAGCAACACCGAGTACCTTTTGAAGCAAGCTCATCTCGAGCTACACAACCTTTAGAGCTGGTACATATCGATCTGTGTGGTCCTATGCCATCTAGCTATGGTGGGAAGAAGTATTTTCAACTATTTTTTGATGATTACTCATGAAATATGTGGGTTTTCTTTCTTCAATTGAAATCAGAAGCATTCCTCTACTTTCAACAGTTCAAGAGACTTGTTGAGAAAGAGTCAGGTTGTTTGATAAAAACTCTCCACTTAGATCAGGGGGGGAATACACCTCTAAAGAGTTTTTTAGAATTTATTAAGAAGCATGGTATCAAAAGACAACTGACTACAGCCTATAAACCTCAGCAGAATGGATTTTCAGAAAGGATAAATCGTTCCATTATGGAAATGGTTCGATGTATGCTAAAGGGAGCACATCTTGAGGATAAATATTGGGTAGAAGCATTAAACACATCATTATACCTCCTAAATAGAGCACCCACTAAATCTCTATAGGGGAAAACACCACAAGAAGCTTGGAGTGGTAAGAAACCTTCCATTTCTCATCTAAGGATGTTTGGATGTAAAGCATTCATGCACATTCCAAAATAGAAAAGGAGGAAATTGGATGAGAAAACCCTACAGTGTATCTTTCTTGGCTATGATGAGTATTCAAAAGCGTATCGATTAATTGATACTAAGACCAAGAAGACACATGTGAGTAGAGATGTTATATTTGATGAAGCTTTCACATCAAAAGACACATCCACAACTATATATATAGATGAAGAAGAATCTAAGAAGGAGGATCAACTTCCACAACAACAACAGAAATTTCCAAAATGGTACACTAGCACTTTGAGAGATGTTATGTTGAACTCTCTTCCAGATCTATCTCTAGATAGGCCATGTACTCGCAGTATGACTCAGCAAATGAGAGTAGAGGAATCTACTTCAGAGGTTGACAAACTTTGTCAACACTTTGATGATTTGTCAGTGGGTACAAAAAATGCTAGAGAAGAAGATGAGGATGACAAAAATATTTATATGTCTACATTGAATGAAAATGAACCCACAACGGTTCACTTTGCACTTGATAAACCACAATGGAAAAAGTCCATGGATGTAGAACATAATTCTCTCATAAAAAATAAAACTTGGAAATTAGTCGATCTACCAACAGGAAAGAAACCCATAGGCTGCAAATGGGTGTTCAAAGTAAAGTATAAGGTAGATGGATCTCTTGATAAGCATAAAGCCTGACTTGTTGCAAAGGGTTATGCTCAAAAAGAAGGTATAGACTATGAAGAGACTTTTGCCCCTATTGTAAAAATGACTACCATTCGAGTACTTTGTGCCATGGGAGCTTAGTTTGGGTGGAAGTTGCATCAGATGGATGTTAAAAGTGCCTTCTTGAATGGTGACTTACAAGAAGAAGTATACATGACTCAACCAAAAGGATTCATAGTCGAGGGGCAAGAAAAAAAAGTATGCAAGTTGATCAAATCCTTGTATGGGCTCAAACAAGCTCCTCGAGCTTGGTATATCAAGATAGACAGTCACCTTGTGCAACATGGATTCAAACGAAGTCCTTCTGATGCAAATCTCTATATTAAGAAAAATGGTTCTGATATAGTGATCCTTGTACTTTATGTAGACGATCTGATCATAACCGAAAGCTCGAAAAGAATGATTGAATTAGTAAAAAATGATTTGAAGCATTCATTTGAAATAACAGATCTAGGACTTCTGCACTATTATCTTAGTTTAGAAGTTACTCGGTAAAGATTTCATATCAAAGTAACACAAAATAAATATGCCAAGACTTTATTAGAAAAATATCGGATGACTAACTGTAAGTCAAAAGAAACTCCAATAAAGAAAGGACTTAAGTTATCCCGATATGATGAATCACCTCAGGTAGATGGTACTCTCTATCGCTAGTTGATTGGGAGTCTTCTATATCTGAAAAATACCAGGCTAGATCTCAGTTTTGTTGTGGGATATCTTTCAAGATTCATGCAAGAGCCTAAGATGAGTCACTAGAAAGCAGCAAAAAGAGTTCTTCATTATGTTCATGGTAGTACAAATTATGGTCTGGAATACAAAAAGAATAATAAATTTTTCCTACTAGGTTATACAGACTCAGATTATGCTGGATCCCTTGATGATCGTAAATACACTTTTGGATATGTTTTTTATCTTGGATCTGGACCTGTTTCCTAGCATAGTAAGAAGAAGCAAGTGGTTGCTTTATCTTTTACAAGCACAAAATATCGTGCAGCAAGTGAAGCAGTCTGCGAGATAATGTGGTGTAGACACCAAAACAACACCAATCCGATTATGTGACTGCAAGCACTAATTGCTTTGACACACACAGCCCCCAGGGCAGCCCTTAGAGGTTAAACAATGGTCCTAACCACTTTTGTAGCAATTTTGGAAGGTCAAAAGGCAGTTTGGCACATTCAGGCACTTTGCTCAGTATTCGTCCCTCCCAGGGACGAATTCTAACTGGGATCCGTCTCACCTAGGGATGAATTCTGAATTCTTCTTTGGTTAGGATGAATTCTAGGTTCAATGGGAAAAAAGAAGAATGGCACCAAGTGGCAGTCGAAGATTGTCAATTTATGACTCTTGCCTTGCATGCACATGTAGGTGGGTAGATTGGTCGTTGGAGGACTATCACAAGGGCAATCATGGAAGCCCAAGTCAGGGAGGAGTCTCCTCCCTCTTGAGAAGGCATGGCCGCCACATGGCACCCCTGCATGCCCATCCAAAGAGACCCCTTGGTTCTATAAAATGGTGGACTTTCCCACCCAGAAAAGAGAAGTAGGAGGCATTTTCAAGCAATGAAGTGCTGCCAAATTGGAGACCACATTTTATCCTTTTTGATTCACCTCTTCCACATCCTTGATCTCTTTCACAAGAGAGGTTATTGGGTGGCTATTGGAAGTGTGGATCTAGACCCAAAACCCGACATTTGACCACATTAATCCACCAATTTGCCGACAACCCATTCCAAGAGATTTTGGGCCCATCCCAAGTGGATTGGTGCCAAAATCAAGTCCCAATGGTGGGCGGCCTGCTCGGGCATCCCGCACTTTTTTTAGTTTTATTTTAATCTATTCTGTTATCACTTGTTTATCTTCCATTACATGTTATGTTGTTTAGGTAGTTTATGATTTTGATTCCATAAGATTTTGATTAAATATTATCATGCTTTGTCGATTTTGTGGCCCTCACTAACTTGCAGGTAACGATGTCGAATTCCCATGGATGGAGGCCAAATTGGGAAAATCCGACCATCTGGGTCATCCCAAAATGCCCCCAATTAGCTAACCCCCATGCTTGTAGGTATTTTGGAGATCCCGAGACTTGACATTTGAGCGGCATCAACTCGGTGTTTTAACACAGTCGAATTCGTCCTACCCGGAGACGAATTACAGTTGAATTCATCCTGCCCAGGGATGAATTTCAGTCAAATGCGAATGGGCAGAGTTTCATCGACTGTTTTGATGGCAGTGGCCCTCTGGTAATGTTTTCTGGTCTCTGTCAAAATTGCAGGTCACTTAGAATCATTTCATGCATCATTTTATTCAGTCTTAGGCATACATCCTTCATTGTTTTTAGAGAACAAATGTTTTATATTTGCAGTAGGTGCTACTAACGCCTTTGTTGTTTCTTTGAACGCAGGAGTAGTAGCAAAGATCAAAGACTCATCAACACTAGTGGTGACAACTCTTTGGCCCGCCCATTTTGCATGTGGGCACGTGAAAAGAAGATCATCATTCACTTTTTTAATGGAAACATGTTAACGCTCCTAGCCCCTAAAAAGGGAGGAGACATCTTTGTAACCGAGGTTAAGAGAATTAAATAAGAAGGGCTGTGCTTTCTACACCTCTGTTATTTAATTTTTGATTCGCCTCTTTTCTTTGTTTCGTGCATTTCAAAGTCATAAGATTAAAGCGTTATATTGTGTTTTACACTGCATAGCTTTAGTGTTTCTTTTTATTTCCAGAATCTCGTGCTTTCAGTGGTGATCACGGTGGGACTCTATCCCCTGGTTTTTGAAGATCGATAAAACTGATCAAAAATTTGTGATTTGTGCTTACAGGTACCTTTTGTCAAATTTTGATTGTAATTCGTCTGACCCTGAGACAAATTCTAATTCGTCTCAGACAAGGACGAATTCTATTTTGTAATTCGTCTCACAGAGGGACAAATTTTTGTCTATGAATTTTTAGAGCCGAGGATCAGAAACAACAGGTCTAGGTAGAGAAAGGTAAAGGTTCTAAACTATTCCTGTAATTTTTTGCTTTTTTTGTTTCTATTTTTGTCAATTTTGCCTTCGTAAAGAAAGTAGCTGCTTCTGCCTGTTTCATTTTTTTTTAATAAAAAGAATCACACACACTTCACGCAACATTTTTAAACCAAGGAGCTGGTCGTAAGACCCCAGCCCTTGATCAAGACCAACGGTGGGTTCATCACCACCTTGGCTTGATTTTTGCATCCATTTACCCCGATTGTCACTGTTGTTAGGCGTAAATCCTGACGAAAGCTGACCGAGTGTCGCTGGGGTGATTCCTAGCATGCGAGGATAAGTCTTCTATGGTAGGTGTCATTAACAAAGAACCCCCTTCCATACCGCCTCCCTACAAAAAACATCCCCCCCCCCACACACCTTTTTTCTCCCCCCGGAAACGGGTATATAGAGAGGTTGGTATATCGGTCGGGCAATGGTATATTGAAGGGGCAACCATTTATGGGAGTTATATGAGCCTTCATTACGCATTTAAACGTTCTTCAAAACTTTCAAAAACAAAACAAAATCATCAAAACGCACTAAAACCAGTTTAGGACACACCATTAATATTTAAAAGAGATAATCACCGTTTGTGTATGTGTGTGTTCATTTTTGCTTAGTGTAACAAAAAAATCATAAACGAGATAAAATTTGCTTAGCTGGTAGAAGAGCACCACAATGGTGTACACCCGAAGCCAAGCCCAATCAAGGGTAGAAGCTACGAAAAGTGTACAAGGAGTGAGCGCAAATCACCTTCACTTTAGCCTTGAGGACTTGGCCATACCGCCTTGGCGGTCTGGACCACAAGAGAGTCCACAGCATTCCACGTCAAGGTGGAATTATAGGGATACCCCCTTGGGGGACACGCCCGTTCAACACAACCCCTTTCGGGAAGAAGCTTTACATGTGGCACTCAACGTAAATAAAAGATCGCCTTTAGAGGCTAGATATGAGTGGCCACCATGCAACGAAGTGCTAGAGAGGCATAGTGCCCATGAGGAGAGACAACGTGACTATGGCATCTCTCCTTTGCCTCCCATCATTGTTAGAACTAGAAATACAAAACCCAGAGCGTAGGGCTCTCCACACAGGGTGAGCTAACTCCGCCCGCCCCCTTCACACCTATGAAAGGGAGTACGAGGAACACCATCAAATTCCTTGAGATCAATATACAACATGGGAGCCTTGCACTTCCACACCTACTAGATACCATGGTCACACATCGAGGCCAGAGCCTCAGGTAAATGTCGCCAACCTCGACAGAGGGAAGCGACCCATTGAAATCTCGGATCATCAAGACCGAGGCAAATACATAGGAGAAACATTCAAGCCTCCTAAGCCCAATATGGTAGACCAAATTGACGTGGCAGTCACCAGACATGCCTCCCGCAAAGCTCGAATCATGCGGCTTGAGCAAGGTCATCAGGAGTTAGAGTGCTTATACCGCCTTAACAAAGAGCGCATGCAACGCGAAGCGGACGAGCTGCTCTATAAACTACCTGAGAGGGTGCCAACCCCTCACACCCAAAAAGCAGAACAATATGAGAGGTATAATCCTTTGGTGTAGGATAGGTCTCCGTGACCTCGTCAAGCTTTGCCTCCAAGACCCCATAGACCTGAGAGGGAGGCCACTCCCCGAAACAACGATGGGTACCCTCAGCGGGGACTCACTCAGGGTCATAGGTCTCACCTAGAGACTCCTCAAGAATTTTATGAGGAGTATGAACCAGAAATAGAATGGGCCAAAATGCCCTATCAAGGCGGGAGGGCTGCCATTCGGCCACCCCCCATAGGCCTCCAGTCTCCCACAACTCACAACGGGAGCAAACAAAAGAGGAAGAAATTAAATCTTTCGATGCATACAAAGCGCTATTAGAGTGTTTGGAGTCTATGGAGACCAAAGCTTCTGGGAACCAAAATCCCACGTTACGTCAACTCCGCAGTCATCCAGTGCATCCATCAGTGCCCACACCTCTTTACCCTGAACATTTCAAGTTGCCTCAATTGGCAGTCTTTAAAGGTGAAGAGGATGCCCAAGAGCATGTGACAAGATTCCTGAGCCAATGCTTTGGCATTCAGGATAATGATGCACTGTTGCTAAGGACATTCATAACCACATTCATAGGCCCTGCCTCGGATTGGTTCACACAGTTGTTGAAGCACAGCATAAATAATTTGGATCAATTAGTGGATGCGTTCCTTGAACGCTTTGCCTTCAACACCAAGAAGAAGGCATCACTGAGTGACCTGGCCAGCCTCAGGCAATATGAGGAAGAGACAATGGCAGCTTACGGGAATCGATGGAGGGCTCTACTTTCTAAGCTACCCTACCTTCCCCCTATGTCCGACCTCACACAAATGTTTTCACGAAGTTGTCTGAGATCAATCTCTAGGCTATTGCAGCTGCAGCAATACGCCACCTTAGAAGAAGCTTTGGCGCAAGCCAGAGTTATCGAAGAGATCAAAATATAGGATGGCAAAATCGCCAAACCTAAAAAGAAAGAGTGGAACAAAAACACTAAGACCAGGACTACGCAACCAAAACCCGCTGCGGTTAATCAAGTTGCAATAAATGTTCCTAAGCCTGCTCAAGAAACACAACCTCAAAAGGCTAATTATCAGGCAGTGCCTCCTAGTAATTATGAAAGAGAAAATAAAAAATAGGAGCAAAATCAGTAGCATCGCCCTAGGTGACAATTCACCCCTTATACGGAGTCTAGGGACTCCCTATTTGACCGCTTGTTAGCGGCAAATTTAATCACCCTTCTAGAAATCCAAACCATAGATCCTAACGCTCCCAAGCCTAAGGGATACAAAGAGGATTTATATTGTAGGTTCCACAGGCGAAGGGGACATGACCTGAACGCATGCTGGAAATTCAAGGGATTAATACAAGATTTGATTGATAACAAAACATTGGTAGTGGACAACCCCATAGCGCCAAATAACCAGCAGATGGGAGTCTTCAAAGATCCCTTGCCTACCCATGAGGTACAGGAAAAACCCCTTTAGGTCAATGAGGTGTGACAAAATCTCCCCATGCAAGGGTATGTGGGAATGATCAGCATAGTGACCAGGAACAAGAAATACCCAGGGGTTGCCCCTGAGGCAGCCACAAGAGAAGTTCCAACAATGTCGCAACCTCAACAACACCCTGTGCAGTTACCTCCACCTAGACCCGAGGTCATGATACGGACCAAACTCACGCAGAGTTTGTGGACCACATCGGCTAGGCTCTCCATATATGAGCTTATACAACAATCAGCGCCCCATCGGGAAGCTCTCATGGAAATTTTGAAAGCCATCGAGTTGCAGCCCCATGAAGTGAATTCTTTCAATAACTTTGTGGGACATGTAAAACGATGTACGGAGCCGGTCATCACCTTTCGAGAAGATGAAGTTAAATTAGTATCTGATGACATGGCAGATCCACCCCTGCACGTTATCACATGGGTCAACGGGATCCCGTACAAGAGAGTGTTGGTAGACACTGGCTCATCTAGCAACATCATTACTATAGTAGCATTGAAACATTTGAAGCTGCTAGCCTCTCATATCACCGCTTCCACTTACACACTATGAGCATTCAATGATGTGATATGCTCGAAAGTTGGCACAATTGTTCTACCCATTCAGGTAGGACAAAAGATGATACCTACATTGTGCCATATTTTGGAAGGTGAGATGGCATACAACATATTTCTAGGGCGACCATGGATCAGGGACATGAAGTGTGTCCCTTCGATAGCTCACCAGTGTCTAAAGTATGCATTTGAAGGAGAAGTACATGTAGTCTCGATGGACTTAGAACCCTTCAAATATTGCAATGCGGTGTAGTTGATGCCGCAATCGACCCTCCCATCGATGCACTTGGATTTCCAGCTAAATCCATCTAGACAGGGTCCGATGCCATGGGCACCACTAGTGACTAATCCATCAAAACCCTAGCCAGGTGCATCTTCATCATCCGCTCCTTCACTACCAATGCCACCTGTCATGGCTAAACATAAGGACAAAGGGAAACAAATCCTGGAAGAGGCCCAACCCCTAGAGGAGGTGCTACCAACAATATCAACCATCTCAATAGAAGAGATACCTAGCACAATGGAAGCTGAGGCTCCTAGTCTACCCAACATGGAATGGACTCCAGAAGGGCTTCCATTCCCTCCCCCTCAATCACCAACAATTACTGTTGAAATGGCCAGTACGGGCCTGGGGGAGTATCTAGTGCAGAATGTTGTAGCAACGCCCATGCTAGAATCAGTGCAAGACATGGGGAGACCTCGCCTTCCCATCGGGACAATTGTTCCTTTAGGCTACCCACCAAACCAGACCAATTTTGTGTATGGGGGCCTTGACCATGGTACTGAACCATGCATGCAAAAGGACGAGGAGGAAGAGCCTTTTGTAGAAAATGTCAATTATCTATCTAACCCAGAATTCGCCCTGAGATACCTTGGCCAATGCAATTGGCATGGATACGGGCTAGGCAGGTATGAGCAAGGAGTGCGTGTCCTTTGCCAGCCAAGATACCAAATGCCTTATGACAAGTTGGGAGTAGGGTTCAACCACCCCCTGCCCTTAGACATCTTGGTAGAAAACATGCAAGGCCTAGGAATAGGCAACAAGGGTGGATTGGCATCAGATCCCTATGCCAACCCAAACACAACATACACATTGGGAGATTACCTCCCATGGTCAACAACCACCCTTGGTAACATCAACAACCCTTCTCCTTTGATAGAGAGAGGTGAAAGTTTGGACACTAACTCCCAAGGAGAGCATAAACAGTGTCCAGAGATCTTTTTGAAACTATTCCCTTTAGAGGTTCCAGTTGAGCCAGTGTTGTGTCAAGAGAATCAGGTCCCTCCACCAAGAGTGGAACAACCGCAATGGGACCAGATTAATTTGCTAGAACAAGGTGAACCCTTAGTGTCGCAAGTAGTTGTTGAAGAAAATGAACATTTTTGGATCTCCGACAGTGATTCGGAAGATGAGACTGAGATGGCCTATCTCAACCACATGCGACAAATGCAACAAAGGCAACAAGTGCAACAATGGCATCCCTTGGGGATTAATGACTTATTTGCATAGATGGGCATATTGCCAGGGCATGAGTGGTACGTAGACCCAGCAGGGTGGGACCAAGTGTTGGATCCATGGCTCCAAGTTTACGACGAGCACCGTCCACCCCGAGACCCTATAATGACATCAATGCCGAGGGAAGACCCTATCCTCCTATCAACACATAGGGTCGATCCGTTCATGCCTGTCCCTCTAGAGCCAGATCCAGAACATAGGGAACATCCAGAATGTTTGAGCCATCACACCCATGGTAATGGAGACCAAATTCACTTCATCCACATGATCTCCATTGATTTGACCACACCCATCCACAATCCGGCCGATCCAGCACGGTCATTGCATCTAGACATAGATGCCATCGACTGGGATCATGCCAATTCACCTCCATCCCCGTACTGGCATTTTGGTAAAATGCCTCATTTTGCCCTAGGGACAACTCAGGATATCTTTCAGGCTAAAGAGGAACCCGAGGTTCCCAACGCATATTTAAACTCAGCTAATGATATCCATTTGATCCCGACTCCACATCAGTTGGAGGATGGATCCCACATGTCAATCGAGGAGACGACTGACATAGACATCGACACAGATCCAATGAATCCATGGATTCTCAAGTTGGGGGTAAGTCTTTCCCCCAAAGAGCAAGCCGACTACATTGCCCTTCTCAAAGAGAAGAAGGAGGTTTTTGCATGGTCATACAGAGACATGTCGGGGCTAGATCCGTAGCTAGTCATGCATAATCTAACGCTTGATCCGACAATCAAGCCGGTTAAGCAAAAACTACGTAAGATGCACCCAACAGTGGCCTTGATGGTCAAAGATGAATTGCAAAAGCTGTTGGATGCACAGTTTGTCATCTGCATGGATTATCCGCCATGGCTGTCCAACATGGTGCCCGTCAAAAAGCCCGATGGGAGGATTCGCATATGCACTAATTTTTGAGATCTAAACAAAGTGAGTCCTAAGGATGATTTCCCCTTGCCAAGCATCGACACGTTGGTAGACACTACAGCAGGTCACGAAATGCTCTCCCTCATGGATGGTTTCTCGAGATACAATCAGATTCGTATCAATCCTAAGGACCAACTAAAAACGGTGTTCACAACGCCTTGGGGGACATTTTGTTATAAGGTCATGCCTTTTGGCCTTAAAAATGTTGGTGCCACCTACCAACGTGCCATGACGTACATCTTCCATGACTACATGCATAAAACTTTGGAAGATTACATGGATGATTTGTTGGCCAAGTCTCTTTTGCACCCAAATCATCTCGATGACTTAAGCAAGATCCTCGATCGCCTCATGGAGCATAAAGTCAGACTAAACCCCAAGAAGTGCGTATTTGGCGTCACATCTAGAAAACTCTTGGGTTTCATAGTCTCAAAGCGAGGTATCGAGGTGGACCCAAAGAAAGTCAAGGCAATCCTTGAAATGGCTCCCCCAACTACCATTAAGCAGCTCATAAGTCTCTAGGGAAAGGTCGCGTCGATCAAGTGCTTCATAGCGCAGCTATCTGACAAGTGTTGACCCATGAACAAATTATTGCACAAGGGGGTTACATTTCATTGGGATGACGAGTGCCAGTCAGCCTTTGATGACATCAAACAATACTTGGCTTCGCTACCAGTATTGGCACCACCTAGACCAGGAGTGCCATTCTACTTATACATCTCAGCTACTGAGGTGGCACTGGGGACCATGCTAGCCCAGAAGAATGAACTTCACAAAGAATAGGCTACTTACTATCTTAGCCGCACCGTGGTTAGTTATGAACTTAACTATGCATACGTCGAGAAACTCTGCTTGGCAGTGGTGTTTGCTACCAAAAAGCTATGCCACTACATGTTGAGCAACACTATGTATGTTGTGTCTAAGGAGAATCCATTGCGATACATGATGAGTCGTACTTATCATAGTAGTCGCACGACAAAATGGATCATGTTGTTGACAAAATTTGACATAGAATTTATTGGACAAAAATCTATCAAAGGATAGGTCATAGCCGATCAACTAGCAGAGGCTCCTCTTGAAGACGATCAGCCTCTAGTCATAGAACTACCCGATGATGGGGTCTTCCATGTCTCAGAATCACCAGATTCTGATGAGCCTGAGTCACAGGCTGACATAACCCTATTTTTTGATGGTTCTAAATGTGAGCAAGGTGGTGGCATGGGAATAGTATTCTTCACACCGCAGGGTGCTCCAATGCCCCTGTCATTTAAATTAAATTTCCCATGCACCAACAATAATGTAGAGTATGAAGCCTTGCTCATAGGTCTTCAGACAACAATCACCATGAACATCAAATGACTGAACATCTTTGGTGATTCGATGTTAATAGTCAATCAAGTAAAAGGGGTATTCCAATGCAAATGCCCAGTTCTGTAGGCTTATAAAGCCCTTGTGGACAAATTCTTGGCAAAACTTGAGTGGTATGACATCAAGGCACTCCCTCGGTCATCGAATCATTTTGTGGACACAATGGCCTCCTTGGGGTCACTAATCCCGCAAGACATTTTTGGTGATATGACAACCATTCAAGTCAAAACCTTATCACAATCCATGATGGAGCGTGCAAGCTCTGACTTGACGTCAGGAATCCACATGATCCATATTGAACCATCCTCGGATAAGTTCTCTTGAATCCATGATCGTCTGAAACATGCCAACTTGGGGTCCTTGTTCTCCCCTACTCCCATTAATAGCAATACAACGCTATTCTTACAAGTTCTTTCCCGCTCAGCGTTTGCTAGGGATGAACTTCAAGAGGGATTGGTTGTTCATACCGTCGAGGTTTCCAATCAATAGGACTGGTATTTACCCATTAGAGACTACCTCAAGCTAGGTAATCTCCCGCTTGGATTGACGCATGCCACAAAACGAGCATTCAAGCAAAAAGCGGCTAAGTATGTCTTGATAGGAGACATTTTGTATCATCGTAGCTATGAAGGAATCCTCCTTCGTTGCTTGGACCAACAAGAGTCCACTTGGGCGATCACCCAAGCGCATGATGGTACATGTGGTGGCCACTTCAGTGGTATGGCCATCGCAAAGCGCATTCTTCGCATGGGCTATTATTGGCCATATTTAGAGCGAGATTGTTGTGCATATGTCAAGAAGTGCGTGAAGTGTCAACATCATGCCAATTTGATGCACATACCTTCCCAGGCCTTGCAGATAGTCCAAGTTGCTTGGCCATTTTTGTAGTGGGGCTTCGATCTAATTGGAAAGATCTCCCTTGCATCGTCAGGCCGTCACACGTTTATCATAACGGCCACAGAGTATTTTACCAAGTGGGTGGAAGTAGTTTCGCTTACCTCTACGACAGGACCCCACATTGTGGAGTTCATTTTGCATAACATCATATGTCATTTTGGTATTCCATCCAAAATAGTCTCGGATAATGGGACACCATTCAAGAACAAAGACGTGCGTGCTTTGACCACAAAGTACAAAATTCAGCATAGTTTTTTGACACCCTATTATCCACAGGCGAATGGGCAAGCAGAAGCGTCAAACAAAACGCTAGTTGCCATCCTTAAAAAGATAGTCGCAGACAGTCATAAGGATTGGCACATCCAAATCCCACTTGCCCTATGGGCCTATCGCACTAGCATTCGGACGCCCACTAGGGCCACTCCATTTTTGCTCGTGTATGGCTCCGAGGCAGTCATGCCTCTAGAGTTGGAAATTCCTTCCCTGTGCATATCAATGCAAGAGTTCATCGATGATGATGCTGTGCGATAGGCCCGGTTAGACTAGCTTACGTTGCTTGATGAATGATGCGTTAATGCTCTCGAGCATTTACGTATTTATCAAGAGTGACTTAAGAAAGCTTACAACATGAAAGTTCACCTGAGAGACTTTCGGGTTGGTGATTTGGTTTTGAAGGAAAACCAATAGAATTCTAGTTTGTCGTCCCACCTAAGGGACAAGTTTGTGGCAAATTGGTTAGGTCCATATGTCATTGATAGCAAAATAGGACCCGAGACATACCGGCTAGCCTCTCTTGATGGAATCAAGGAAACAGAACCCTTGAACATCAGTCATTTGCGCCCATTCCATATCTAAGAGAGCCATATCCCAAAAATGCTCCAAGGATTCATGCAATCGCTTGGTCAATCCCAAAAATGCTCCAAGGATTCTTGCAATCGCTTGGTCAATCCCAAAAATGCTCCAAGGATTCTTGCAATCGCTTGGTCAATCCCAAAAATGCTCCAAGGATTCTTGCAATCGCTTGGTCAATCCCAAAAATGCTCCAAGGATGCCTATAATCGCTTGGTCAATCCCAAAATGCTCCAAGGATTCATGCAATCGCTTGGTCAATCCCAAAAATGCTCCAAGGATTCCCACAATCGCTTGGTCAAAAATAAAGAAATTCAAAATCCAAAAATCATCAAAAACAACAAAGATTTGCATCTCATTTCTAGGCATGCTCAAATTCATCAATAAAAGCTCTTCTTGCATCTCATCTTCATATTCACAAAAATCATTCCATCAAAAATACAAAAATATATAGCTGTATTAAGCATCGCATCCATACATTGCATATTTGTGGTCGTACAGGTCAAAGGCACCATAGGCTGTAATTACTCTGCTAGTCCATCTGGTTCCACATTTTTCCATTTTATAAGCAACCCAAAAAACAACAAAAAAAAATATACCACTTACTGCCTTTTACCACACTAGAGTCAGTGGTCTTATAATGTATCAAGAGTTTTTGTCTTTCAGTCATAATTTTGCTTTCTAGCCATGTATTGTACCAAGTCAGACAAATTTTACGAAGGTAGAGTTCTACTTGAATCACACCTTGTTATGTAACATCCCAACACAAATTAAAACACATAAAAAAATTCCTAAGTTGTGTGAACGAAAGATG
Source organism: Wollemia nobilis (assembly GCA_028583015.1). Taxonomy (NCBI): domain Eukaryota; kingdom Viridiplantae; phylum Streptophyta; class Pinopsida; order Araucariales; family Araucariaceae; genus Wollemia; species Wollemia nobilis. The sequence continues at coordinate 125,985 of JAQPPZ010017059.1, forward strand.
AAACCTACAAAGTAATCCAGGTCACCATAAGCGAAACGGTTATCTTGCTCATCCCCCTGTGCGAATGACCCAAAGAATGCTGAGAGTTGGCAAAAGGACAAGCATCTTCCCTACCCAATTCCCCAAGAATCCCAAGTTCTCAATAGTTGCAAAACATCAAAAATTTGCAAACGTCAAAACACCAAAATTTGACATCCCATAGTGCATACATCAAAAAAGCACATACAATAGTGATTCTCGTCACTCCAAATCCAAATCCCTTGCTCAAAAAGAAAAACAAATAAAACAAAAATAAATAGTGATTTTATCACTAAAAACGAGCAAGTATCCCAATACAATTGAAGAAAAGAAGGGAGTCGAACTTGAATCCCTGGAACTCTCAGCATTCAGAAGGTCATGAGGCAAGCCTCAGTACCGGTTTGGTTGATAGCCTATCGGTCACTAGCGGTAAACTTCCCGCATGACGATATATCTGTCACATTAACTCGTGTACAGATCAATGTTTGCATGTGGATGAGCTAGCTTATGGTATCCTAGATAGCACTCGTAGATTAATCTGACTAAATACAATAAAGGAGTTAGTGGAGCTAATTAGGTGATCCTCGATACGAGTTCGGTTGAAAGCCCATTCGGCACTCGGCGATATCCTACAAATACCACATAAATGAACTCAATTGCACACACAGGGATGTGAAATAACTTGGTCAAAAACAAGTCTGATTCATACCTTGTTCAAAAGTCTTGTAAGATAAAGTACAGTCATGGCTAGGGAGTTAAAACCGTCTGAGTCTCAGAAAACCTTAGCTACATTTCTAAACCAAACTCGTGCCTACTTTTCATCCTTACAATACCATCAAAAATCACATGTATACATACAAAGTCAGTTACCACAGCAATCGCTTAAAAACAAAATAAACAGAGTCCTAAACAGGCTATGGTGCCCTAACCAAACATCACAAATTCCATTCATCCACTTCATTTTTTGCATATCACATATAAATCAAAAACATTTGCATTCATCATAACATATGCATCCATCAAAATAAATTAACATGCATACATCCATATTCATCAACCATCATGCATAAGATCAAATCATCACATGTGCATAAACAAAATAAAGTCGGTATATATATATATATATATATATATATATATATAAAATATATATATATATATATATCGTCAAAAAAAATGCCCATAGGCTACAAAACTGGTCCTCTGACCCCGCAATCATACTCAAAAACCCCAGCCTAAGGCATCGGCCACCATGATCATGCAGGATCGGTGCGACGAGAACTACCCCCCGTGGTGTGGGTCCTATGGGACCCCTCATGGCGGCTACTTCTAGCCCCCACATCATGACCTGCTACCCCCTCCCTCATCCAATCGCCTGTGACGAGATGATGCTGACTGCTCAGTACCACTATCCCTCATCCGGCATGAGGATCCACCTCGTGACGGCTCAGGTAGCTGCCCACCGAGGCGGATAATCTCCCCCTCCATCTCCAATCGATGTCATCGCCAATCTGATTCTCGTCGATCCCACTCTACCTCCCATCGACGGTAGTAAGCTACTGCATCATCGTGCTGTGCCAAAACCCTATCCCGCTCTGCTAGCTGAGCCCGTAGGAGATCCCTCTCCCGCAATGCATCCCCTAGCTCCTGGTCTCACCTCCGTAGTAGCTCTACCAAACACGCATTCTCAGCACGTACCCTGGACCCCATCTCCTCTGAATTTTCCTGAGGCATGGGACTCTCCGAAACAGTAGTACCCTAGCTCCCACTGCTCCACCATGTCCTGCATCTCTGGATGATCCAGAGCTCCCAAATCCACATCCTCACCCTCCACCTCTACCATCTCTGCATCCTCCAAAGGAACTCCCCAATCATCCCCTGGTGCCTCAGCACCCTCCTCGCCCATCGCTGCCACCTCCGCGCCTCCCAGTGGCCCCTCTCCCCGCCACCGCCGTAGTACCCACCACGAGTCATACTCAGTGGTAGTCCCGACGTCATCCACGTCTGGGACATCGATCACCACATCCGAATCCTCACCCAGTGGCACGATGATCGGTCGATCTAGAGTCCTCTCATCCCCCCGATGCCGATAGACCACGGGCTCACCAGGCAACCCTTGGCGCACCCCAAACTATCGTGTAACCCGACTATATGAGAAGAACTCATGCTCAGTCCTGTGCTGCCCAATCAGCCATTGTTCTTTGCGTACCCGTTGGAGCCACTCTCCCACCTCTAGCCAAGCTGGATAGTCTCGATAAGGGTGCCAAACCACCTCCCCGGGAGTGAGCCAAGAGAAGGTATCGGCATAGTGCCCTACGGCACCTGCCCACCGTCGACTCTATCCCTGCTCTCCGGACCATCGCCACAGAACTGCATACCCTATCTCCTTATCCTCCATCGCCGCCCGAGTCATCCATGGTAACCCGGTTGGCCTCTCAACTGCTATGTGCTGCCAACCCCAACACTACAATAGATAGCTGTAGCTGATCCCCTTCCGTTGCCAGTAGCGGACCTCATACAACTCCCCATAGAGCTGTGCCAACAGTGTTTGTCCCCATCTAAGGATAAGCGATGCCTCTATCGGGCACTCTACCAACTACCACACCAAATCTAGCAGGTTCCACGGGAACCTCGCGCCTGATGAATCAAGTAATAGCATGTTGGACATGAGGCCCATAAGGAATGCATGCCTCATGCCCAACACCCCCCTCTCCAACCACCATCTGACCAAAATCCCGCCAATCTGGCAATTGCTCCTCCCCATGTCCGAAGCATCTCGTCAGTATAGCTATCCGCTGATCACGCGGCGATGTCCTGATGGGCAATCCATCTATCGAAATCCGCAGAAGCCGATAGATATCCTCCAAGGTAACAATCATCTCCCTTGTTGGGAGATGGAAAGTGTTGGTCCGCGGATCCCAGAGATTGATCAGGGCCATCAAATAGGCCTGATCCGTGACCATAGGCTCCAGTCGAGCCACCTACTTGAGCCCAAGGGCATCAAGCCACTCCCAGTCAGCCTCAGTCAGCCTCCCCTGCGCCTCAGTGAAAGCAGTGGGTACACGGTACCGGCTCCTAACAACTTGCAAAAGAAAATAACTCAAAAACATTAAAATCATGAAAAAAAAAAGAACTGTATAGCAAAGAACAAACACAAAAATTCAAATAAAAAAAAAAAATTCAGCTCTAGGGTTTCTAATCCTAACTGATTAATTTAAAACAAAAACAAACACAAAAATTCCAACAAAAATTAAATTTTTTAGTTCTAGGGTTTCTAATCCTAACTGATTAATTTAAAAACAAAAATTCAAAATTCAAAAAATGTTTCAGTTCTAGGGTTCCTAATCCTAACTGATAAATTCCAAAAAAAAATAAAACGAAACAAAATTAAAAAAATCAATTTTTTAGTCTTAGGGTTTCTAATCCTAACTGATTAATTTAAAAATAGTACAAAAATTCAAAAAACAACAAACATTAAGTCTTAGGGTTTTACGTTCCGTTTATCCTAGGGTTTAGTTAAAACAATAAAAATTCTTTACTTAGGTTTTTCGCTACGTTTAGTTGTACACTAAGTTTTAGTTGTCTTCAGTTCAGTTTCAGGGTTTAAGTTTTAAAATTTTGAAAAACATCATCACAAAAATAATTAAACAAAACACTTGTAGTTTTAAAACAAAAATAAACTCTAGGGAGCACTTACTGGTCTCGCTTCGGCTCCGTCGCTCGACCCGGTTTGTGCACTCATGATGGCAGGGAAAATTTGGCAGTGCTTCGCTTCACAGAATTAACCTCCTCCTCCCCAGAGCTCCAAATCGCAAGAAAAATCAGACGCAAATGAGCCCAAACCCTAGATTTGGCCTTTAAATAAGCCTTTTGAGCTTAAATTCATCTTTCCCTGGGACGAGCACTCTGGTTAGCGCTCGTCCCACCCAGGGACAAATTCTAAGCTGGAATTCGTCCTACCCTGAGACGAATTCAGGCCAAAAAATTCAAAAACATCAAAAATTGAACAAAAATGCACTAAAACAGATAATAAACTTGCCCGATGGGAGTGCTGTTGCACTTGACATCCCGGGCATACAAAAAAGATGTTGGGGTCACAAATTGTCACTATCCTACTCCCTAAGAAGGCTACCATAGTCGGACCGCTCCACGGGAAGATGGATTTTCGCCAATTTCAGCTCCAAAAAGCGTCGCAAAAAGGGTTACCACCCACCAAAAACAGGTCTAAATGTCAGAAAAATTGCACATGCTTAATGCTAAACCATCTAAAGGCACCCTTGCACAAGTCATCTTGGGTCAAGCGACTCATCGCTTTTCTCACGAAGGTCATTCCCTCATCGATTCGTCGCTTGAGGGGGTAGTCACACTTAGTCACCAATCAACAAACACACACCCAATTAAGGAAAATGACATGCATTCAAAGAATCATTGACAAAGACAATTACGCTCCTGCTTGGGGTAGTAAACAAGCAATTATCACAAATTGATCAAACACTTGGCATTCCCGAAGCATGAACACAAGGTTCCCCTGTGGACAAAAGGTTGCGCCCTTTGCCTATTCATGACTGATCAATGTCCAAGCTCAAGTCACACCTCACCAAAATAGGTTAATACTTGAAATCAAATTCCTTAGCTCGTCAGAAGAAAGGATTCAAGAATGCATGCCCTTTCCATACTTGGGGCATCAAAATTTGGTTAGGTTACCAAGAAACCCTAATCATTAGTGCTTTGGTTATCTATTTTTGCTCGATGCTATGCCATGCACAGCGCATCCCAAAAAGGGGCATCTATAGACACCAAAACAACACCAATCTGATTATGTGACTGCAAGCACTGATCGCTTTGACACACACAGGCCCCAGGGCAGCCCTCAGAGGTTAAACAGTGGTCCTAACCACTTTTGTAGCAATTTTGGAAGGTCAAAAGGCAGTTTGGCACATTCAGGCACTTTTCTCAGTATTCGTCCCTCCCAGGGACGAATTCTAACTGGGATCCGTCTCACCCAAGGACGAATTCTGAATTCATCTTTGGTCAAGACAAATTCTAGGTTTAACGGGCAAAAAGAAGAATGGCGCCAAGTGGCAGCCGAAGACTGTCAATTTATGACTCCTGCCTTGCATGCGCATGTAGGTGGGTAGATTGGACGTTGGAGGACCTGTCACAAGGGCAGTCATGGAAGCCCAAGTCGGGGAGGAGTCTCCTCCCTCTTGAGAAGGCATGGCCGCCACATGGCACCCCTGCATGCCCCTCCAAAGAGACCCCTTGGGTCTATAAAATGGTGGACTTTCCCACCCAGAAAAGAGAAGTTGGAGGCATTTTCAAGCAACGAAGTGCTGCCAAATTGGAGACCACATTTTATCCTTTTTGATTCACCTCTTCCACATCCTTGATCTCTTTCGCAAGAGAGGTTATTGGGTGGCTATTGGAAGTGTGAATCCGGACCCAAAAACCCGAAATTTGACCACATTAATCCACCAATTTTTCGACAACCCATTCCAAGAGATTTTGGGCCCATCCCAAGTGGATTGGTGCCAAAATCAAGTCCCAACGGTGGGCGGCCCGCTCGGGCACCCCACACTTTTTTTAGTTTCATTTTAATCTATTCTGTTATCACTTGTTTATCTTCCATTACATGTTATGCTGTTTAGGTAGTTTATGATTTCGATTCCATAAGATTTTGATTAAATATTATCATGCTTTGTCGATTTTGTGGCCCTCACTAACTTGCAGGTAACGACGTCAAATTCCCATGGATGGAGGCCAAATTGGGAAAATCCGACCATCTGGGTCGTCCCAAAATGCCCCCAATTAGCTAACCCCCATGCTTGCAGGTATTTTGGAGATCCCGAGACTTGACATTTGAGCGGCATCAACTCGGCATTTTAACACAGTCGAATTCGTCCTACCCGGGGACGAATTATAGTTGAATTCGTCCTGCCCAGGGACAAATTTTAGTTGAATGCGAATGGGTGGAGTTTCACCGACTGTTTCGATGGCAGTGGCCCTCTGGTAATGTTTTCTGGTCTCTGTCAAAATTGCAGGTCACTTAGAATCATTTCATGCATCATTTTATTTAGTCTTAGGCATACATCCTTCATTGTTTTTAGAGAACAAATGTTTTATATTTGCAGTAGGTGCTACTAATGCCTTTGTTGTTTCTTTGAACGTAGGAGTAGCAGCAAAGATCAAAGACTCATCAACACTAGCGGTGGCAATGCTTTGGCCCGCCCATTTTGCATGTGGGCACGCGAAAAGAAGATCATCATTCACTTTTGTAATGGAAACATGTTAACGCTCCTAGCCCCTAAAAAGGGAGGAGACATCTTTGTAACCGAGGTTAAGAGAATTAAATAAGAAGGGCTATGCTTTCTATACCTCTGTTCTTTCATTTTCGATTCGTCTCTTTTCTTTGTTTCGTGCATTTCAAAGTCATAAGATTAAAGCGTTATATTGTGTTTTACACTGCATAGCTTTAGTGTTTCTTTTTATTTCTAGAATCTCATGCTTTCATGTGGTTAAGTTGCATTCTTACAAACATGGGTCTCCCAAAGAATCTTCCTCTTCATTTGTTTTGCGACAATCAAGGTGTTTTGAATCTTGTCAAAAATCCAAAATTTCATGAACGTACCAAACATGTTGATACCAAATGTCATTTCATTCGAGATGCAATTCCCAAGCACCATATTCAACTTCAATACATTCCTACTAATGCGCAAGTTGTAGATATTTTTACCAAAGCTCTTGGGAATATCAAATATGAAAAGTTTCGAGATACTATTGGAATTTGCCAATAATGTAATAAGGGGGGATGTTAGCATATATGTCATTGTATTACAACTTGGAAAAATGGTAGCGCTCGTAGGTGCTCTCTAGGTTGGTTGATTAACCACCAGGTTGGTTAGATAAACCAACTAATAACTGCATGCATTGTAACCTTTATATGGATATCAATCAATATGATCAAACTGCTTCGATGTTTTCTTCACTTATTTGTATGTATTTTTAATTACAATTTGAATTTAAATTTACTATTTATTGGATTTAGGAGTAAGGTCCCACTCCATAAGCATAATGGAAAGCATTATTTCTTGTAGATATATGTTTTGATTGGTTGAAAGGGTTTTGAAAGGATCCCTGAACCTTGTACAAAGAGAACTAGGGGAAAAAAATAAAAAATAAATTAACCACAAAAGAGTTGCCGATAAAAATAGAAATGAAAACAAACCAGAAGAACATGGTGAGAAACCCAACAAGAAATAAAGAGGTAAAAAGAAGAAAAAACCAAAGATCCAAACATATTACTCGAGAGTTAAGACTTCCATTATTTCCTTCTTGTTATCTTCTTTTGGGAGGATGGATTTGAAAGTATCACTTTTAGTGGCATATATGGCTTTGGAAATTTGGATAACATTTTGAAGACATGATATGACTCTGCAATAGGATTGGTAGATGTTATCCAGTATTTTGATCAAGATTTTCGAAGGGTCATGCCTAGCCCTAGCCATAATATTGGCATCCATGAAGCACTATTTTATTTTAGGCTCTGTTCTTTCCATCATCATGGATTTGCTGGAATTCATAAGCTTATCCAAGAATTTAATTTTTCCTACCACATTTTTGGATGAGCTTCTACAGTTACAATATCTACGCCTATTCATCACTATGTCATCCAATGACTTCTCCTCCTCAAGATAGATAACTAGATTTATGGACTCTTTGGCCACCACTTTCTAGAGCATATGATTGTAGATAATAAAAATAAGCCTTGGTTCTTGACGTGGGGGGATGCCTTCTTCTTGAAATTCTTTATGGATGCATCCATGGATATTTTGAGATATTCAGGGACGTTTACCTCAACATCCCTAAGGTGTTTTAGGAATGCCAAGTGGAAACTCCTCAGGGGTTCATCGATATTGTACACTATAATATATTGCATCACATGAATTAAAGTTCTACACCAAGGCTCTGGTAGCTCCTTCTTGATGATGCCTTTTTGGATTCTAACCAGCTTCTTTCCCTTATCCATGAAGTGTTTTAGCTCTTCTTGAACGGTATGGTTATCCCTATACATCTTGAAACCATAATTCGAGAGCTCAGTTATCTCCACCATCAGAATCATAGAGATTTTAAAATTTAAACCCCTGATAATGACCTAGACATCCACCCAGGAGTTAATGAAATCATTTTTTATTTCATAATTAGTACCTCAAAACTTCCTGAGAAAGGTAAGGAAACCATGGTCATTGAATATGGTTTTGATGTCAGGTTCCAGGCTAAGAATCTCATGTTCAATTAAGGCCATGGCATGAGAGAAAGGGGCATCAGTTACTAGAAGGGGCTCAACATGGGAGCCTTTGACATGCCTATAAATTATGGTGCCTTATTTGATATTCAATTACTAGGTTTTAACACACATGGGCTTGCTATCATGACATAGAATACGTCGATGCTTAGGACTTAAATTAGAGTTATCCTTGGCTATCCTTCCACTCAAAGAATGTATAGAGATTAGTCCAGAGTGGAATTTGGGATAAGACTTGGCCTTAGGAATGAGTGCATAAAAAATAATTCTACCATCTGTGGCAATGTAGACATTGGAATGAGGTTCCTAGTAATTCATGTGACCAAAACTGGACCAAAAATTCTTGATGACACGAGAACTTTGCAGGTCCTACCAACCGCTTTTGGAGGACATAATTTTCAGCCAAAACTTATTAGATGGCACCCAGGTGTTGTATGTGATTTGGAGAGGAGAGGCCAATCCTCCAAGGGAGGTCCCAGGTTCAAATCTCCACCCTACCAAAAAGCAAAATTGGATATCAAAAATCCAATTGATAATGTTGGTGTGGGCAGGGTCGAGTGTGACTCCTAGGTGACTTTGACAGTGTATAACCCCTTGTTCATGGTCTCTTATACCAAGGTGGCCCCACAAGGGGTTTTTCGCTTAATAAAAAAAAAAATTAGTTGGCATGTGAATGGTGATGTTACCTACCCCGAGGGTGGTACAGAGATAAGAGCTACTAGTACCAATGTAATGAAGACCTTTCTGTAGAAGTATTGAAAGAGGAAAATTGCAAAGATCAACATTCTAAGGAAGCATTGCACAACGTGAAGGTAGGACTTTGCCATGCCACTAGATGTTAGAAGAGATAATGGGATTAGAATCAACCCTTGCTTTAAAATATAATAAACTACCATTGTTCTTCCTATCATAGCCTTACGACTTAGAAATATGGTCCTGTGAGTGCTAACCCGGTGCCTAGATGGATCCTTCTCACTACTCGAAGATGCCATGGTAGTGGGGATAAAATTACAACCTCTCTTATAAACCATGTTTACGATACAAAAATGATTACATGAGACAACAAACATCATTGGGGTTGCCTATTCTGAGATCGAATGGAAAATATTCATTCTAAACCTAGAGGAAATCTTCCCTAACACCCATGTTAGCCAACCAATCAAAGGCTTTGTTCCCTTCATGGTAGATGTATTGGATGATAATGTCATTGTATTTGTTGATTTTTCATTCATCTAAAATGTTAATTAATTACTAGGAATGGATGTAGTTTCCCTTAAGGGAGTTGATGATGTGAAGGAAACCCCCTTCAATGATCAGTATGTTGATTTTCAGGTTGTTTATAAGGAGCATACCCTAATATTAAACATGAAATTTGGCCATATGGTTAGTCTGGATACCAAGATTTTTTGTAAAGGCTAAAACTATTTTCACTTGGTTATCTCTAAGGATGTATCCCCCACCAAAAACACCAGGGTTCCCTATTGCAACTTCATCAAAGTTGAATGTGTGCCATCTAGAAGGCAGAGGAGTCCACATAATGATAGACCTATTAACAGTAGAAGAAGACACATTTGAAACATTAGTAAGCTTGAACTATGAGGTGAGGTGGGCCTCAATACCAAGTTTAAGAGCTTTAGAGAAAGAGATAATAGAGGCATTTTTTAGTGGCTAGAGTTAAGACTCTAAGGATGATATTGCAAGGATCGTTAGCCTGAGTTTTGAAATTTTTTCTATTACATTCTAACCAAATTTTCTAGAGGTAGTGGTGGAGGTAGGAGGTCAATAAGAACTTGAGAAGGGAATTTTGAAATGGTCCAGGCCATTATTGGAATAATTGAAAGATAGATGATGGTTGGGCCCAGGCTATATTAGAATTTTCAAAAATAAGGTTCAACGCAATCAACAAAAATAGACATTCTAGGAAAATGTGGGAGGTAGATTCCTAGATCAACTTACACAAAATGCACTAGTTAGGGATGTACAAGACTTCGAACATAAGTTTGTCAATAGTGAGGATCTTGTTCTGTGAGGCTAACCACAAGAAGAAAGAGACTTTGGAGATTAAATTTTTAATCCAAACAAGTTTGGATATATCCCATTTGGTTAGAGGTGGATCCTGACTATAGTAAGTAGATTTGATAGTAAAGATACCATCCTTAGATAGCTTCCAAACTAGATAATTAATGACCTGGTTGTTAAGGATGATACAAAACCGTAGGAGGTTTTGGAGATTCCTAGCAACATCATTGATCTAGATGAATGGACTATTAAAAGGGATTAATTTCCATTGGCATCTACTGGGCACCTCGGATATAAATTTTTCAACTTTACTACAAAAAATAATATCATTGAGGGATTTTAGGATTGAAAAATTTAGATCATTCATGAGAGGTTGGTCACAAAGCCAAGGGTCTTATAAAAAATTAATGATTTTGCCATAGCCCAGGCACCACCAAAGCCCCTTATTGATGATATCTCTAGTTTGAGTTATGGAGTTCCAAAAATAAGAACCCACTAAAAGGTGATGATCACCCATGAAAGGTAGTTGTTAAAGATACTTTTTCTTGACAATGTCTATTCAGGTTGTTTTCTCATTGAGAAAAACTCTCCACACCTGTTTTGAAATAAAAGAAAGGTTTATTTTACTAATTCTTATGAAACCAAGGCCTCCTTGGTATTTTTTGGAGCATGCTCTATCCCATGCCACTAGGGGAAATCTCTTCTGATTCTCATTACCATCCCATAGGAATTTACATTGAATTTGCTCAATTGTATGGCATACTAACATTGAAGCCATAAAAAATTAACAAGAAAAAACCAAGATACTTTGTAGGCAAGCTTGCACCAGTGTAGCCTTAGCTGTATGACTTAACATTGTGCTCTTCCGCCCTACCAGTATTTTATTGATGCATTCAAAAAATTTTGATTACATGTTTGCTATAATTTTCCCATGGAACATAGGTAAACCCAGGTAAATGGTGGAAATATTTCATCAATTTTGAATAGTGCATCCTAATATTTCAACAATTTTGTTTTACCTTTGAATAGGAGTGGTCAGGAAATATAATATGCTCTTGTTGTAATTTACATTCTTCCCTACAACCTTTTTGTAGGAATTGACAACTGATTTAATGATTTTTGCTTCAGGGATGGAGGACGACGATGCTAGAATTGTGTCATCAACAAATTTGTGGTGGGTGATGGCCCTTGACACAAATACTAGTTTGATGCATGATATATGACCTCTTGAGCAAGCTACCATAAGGAATATGCCTAGGGCCTCAGCCATTATGATGAAGATAAAATGTGATAGAGGGTCACCTTACCTTATGCCCTTGAAGCTCTTGAAGAAACCAACTGGGGAGTCATTAATGATGATAGAGAACCACACAATAGAGATGCATTCCTTGACTAAATTAGTCTAGTCCTCATGGAAGCAGAAATTGCCCAAGACATAAAATAAGAATTACCATGAAATTCTATCAAAATATTTTTTCATGTCGAGGTTTAGGAGGATGCTAGATTTTTTGTTTTTGACTATTGAGTGAACAAGGTCATGAATAGTTATGACTTTGTCAATTATAAATATGCCCTTAACTAAAATCCCTTGACATTGGTCAATTATGGATCAGAGAGTATCTTTGAGTCTATTAGCCATGACTTTGGTGATGAGTTTATAAACCACACTACAAAGGCTTATGGGTCTATAGTCAGAGATGAACTTAAAAATTTGAGATTTTGGAACAAGGACTATGAACGTAGAATTGGCCTCTTTTAGAATCTACTTGGACTTTTAGAAAAATTGAACTACTTCATAAACTTCTTTGCCAACAATCTCCCAAAAATATTGGAAAAAATGAGGGGGGAATCCATCTGGTCCTGGTGCCTTGTCGGGTTCCATTGAAAATAAATATTCTTTAATTTCATCCTTCGTGAAATCTCTGAGAAGCCCTAAGTTAATATCATGAGATACCAGGTTTTGGAATATTCTGAAGTAGGGAATTTCCAACATGGGGGGATCAAGGAGTACTTGGGCTAAGAATTTCCTCAAATGTAAAACAATTTCATCCATTATTTCCTGTAAATTATTTGTTTTAGATCCATATTATTTGGTTAACTCCTTTATTATGTTCATGCTTTTATTTATGTACTAGATGTGCAATTTTTTTTTGTATTAATGACCCCTTTCTTCAACCATAATGCTCTGGATTTTTTCCTCCAGAAAGTTTTCTCCTTAGCAATATTGTTTTGGAAGTCCGCGAGAAGGTATTTCTCTTCCTACAAAATGTTTGGTCTAGGGTTCCTATATTGAATGAGTTTCTCTATGAAACACAATATTTTAGCAATGCATCTATTCTCAAGGAACATATTACCAAACACCTATTTGTTCCATTCTTTGAATTTAAACTTGCTAAATCAAAGTTTCATGAAGATCTTGAGGAGAGGGGTTCCTAGAAAAATTGTCTACCACCATTATTCAATGCACCTCGAAATATCAGGGTGACTGAGCCACATTGTTTTAAACCTAAAGGAATTTTTGAAAATCTATCTTGGGTGGAAAAAGTCCAAGACTAGGGGGTTGTGATATGAACTGATTTTAGGATGGGCATATAGATTGGCATATCCTTAAAAATGGATTATTTCTTTAGACATGAGAAACTTGTCTAGCCTTGCTTTTATTAACTAGTTACTTGGTATTTTGTTGCTCCATGTGAAATTTGATCCTTGTCATTGAACATCCATCAACTCATTACCATTAACAAAGTCTGCAAAGTCTTCAATTTACTTGGGGGTTGTAGGTTTACCTCATTTTTTATCGAAAGGAAATAGAGGAGATTTTAAATCTCTAACGAGCATCCATGGTTCATTCTCAAAGTTACTTCTCATCTGGGTGAGAGTATCATAGAAAGTCCATCTACTAAAGGGGTTGTTCGGTGTATAAATATTAGAGATAATCCATTGGAGGTTTGTTTCTATATTGAGAAAAATAATGTTGATTATTTTGTCAGAGGTGGAGATAATTTTGCCTTCGATAGATCCTAGGTCCCACAAGCATAGAAGACCACTAGAAGCCCCTTGAGTTGGGTTGTAGGAAAATTTACTACTTTTCCATAGGGATCTATAGACTTCTTCGCTGCTTTCTACATCCAACTTGGTTTCTTGTAAGAGAATGATGTTTTGTTTTATTTATTTTCCTAATGATATGACTACCCTCTATTTAGTTGCCCCATTGAGGACTCTTATATTCTAGGATATAATCTTCATTTGGAGGTGTTTGAGGTAGATTTATTTCCCCTACCTCTTCCCTCATATGGAGGTAGTTTGGTTCTTTTTTCCTCATCTATTTGAAGCTTGATGTTTGTTGTTTATGATAAGGATGACATAATAGTAATTTGGAGGTAATTACTTATGGTATGCTTGATATCTTTCCATATTTTTATATATTTGTAGGTTTGCCTCTTTTTTACCATTGTCTGTATTAGTATTAGTGATAAATTTACTAGGGCTAGATAGCTACTCAAGAACTAAGAAGGATGAAAGAAGTTATTGGATGGAGCCATGACCACTATGAAAGGTGCGCTTGATGCCACGACACTACTAGATTTGGTTGATTTTGGATAAAAAAGGTTGTATTATGAATAAGGAAAGGAAATGGGAATGGATAGGGTGGGACCACCGAAAGTTGTGGATTGAGAGGTAAGAGGGCCAAGGGTTTTAAGGTTTAGGTGGGAAATGAATAGAGCTGCTATACAATTACCCATTTTGGATAAATGGGTAGTGGACAAGATCAACCAGAGTTCGAGGGGGAGAAATAAGGACCTTCCACATGCTAAAACAATTTGGATGGAGAGGTGCAAGGGTTGTCATTCTTAGAAGGATCTAAATCAGTAACACAAAAAAAATATTTGTCATCCTGGTGGCTAACTAAAGGCATGAAAGGATTAGTTTTAGTGAAAATATAGTAAACCTAATTTGGCTTAGGCATCCTTTGGGACATCGTTTGTGGTTGTGGCATGACCTATTTACCCTTATTAGTTTGGATTTGTCTTCCAGAAACCCTAAACCTGGTTAGGTTTTTTCCTACGAGGAGCTTCTTTCTACAAATATTTCTTGAGGGTTAGGCACAAAGATTTGAGGTGCCCTTGGATATTGCATTCGATGCAATAGGCTGGCTTGTTTTTATATTCTATGCCTTACCACCACCAGTAAGATGCTATGACTAGATCAACATAAGTTGGTAATTCAAATTTTAGGTTTACTATAATGCATATGTGAGCATAGGTCATTCTGGATATGGCTATCGTAGTAGGATCAATAGCTACCAACTATCCAATGGTTTGGGCTATTCATTTGAGATCATCAAAGTAGAAAAACTATGGACGGAGCCTGTGGAGTTTGACCTAGATGGGAACTGAATTGATACTTTAGGTTTTAGCATCAAAAATCCTCCACCCAACTACAAATGAAGAGACTTCATCTACTATAAAACTAAGGACCTTTAGTGGGGATCCAATTTGAATCTTGGGCATTGTTCAGCCTGATCATGAAAAACCAATGAGGGAAAGAAACCACCTTCATGTTGCTCGAAAGATACCATTTTGACAAAGCCCATTCACGAATGGACTCGATGTTAGGTTGAGACCCCACAAATTTCATGATCAAAGGGATAGATTCCTAGAATATTAGGGGTTCCATTTCTCTATAAGGATAGGAAACCTCACTGCTTGAGACAAAAAAAAGGATTGGAGTTTGAAAAGGAGAGACACCTGAAGAAGCACAAACTTTGTCTATGAAGGAAAAGAGTCAAATTACATGAAGGAGCTTTGGGATTTTCATCAATCAAAACCCTAACTGCTTTAGGATCACCATTTCCATCTTCACCGGCAGGAGGATCAACATGACCACTCTCTAAATCATAGATATTCCCACCAAAGGAGAATTCAAACTGTTGGATTCCATTACCTGAAGTTGCCTCTATTGTTACTATCGCCACTATCATCGTTGTTGCCATCACCGCTACCAAAATGATCACCCCACTAAATAAATTTCAAAATAAGGGATACTTATTTCTTGTAGATATGTTATAAATAATTAATATTTTATTTATTTATTTAATGTCTTATGTATTATTTGAATTTGTAAATTATTTTTATTATTATTTTTAATTTATTTGGTTAGTTTTATGCATATGCTAGATTAGATTCTTTTTTACAAGAGTGTGATTTTAATTTCTACAAAGTGTGTTGCGGACCCTACATAGCCCTTCACTATGTTAATCCTACGTGACCATTTGAGGCCCTAGTTTGCATGGACCTTACAAGACCCTTCATGTAGGGTTAAGATTTTTGGAAGATTGGACGTGCAGCTTGATGGATGCCTTTTTTGGTGGAGAAGGTCTCTAGTTGATGGCCCTATTTTCTCATTTCATTTTGTAATCTGAAAGAAGGTTGTTTCAACTAGAACCCTAATTCGAGGGCTAGGGTTGGCTAGGCAGCTGATGGATTAACCTTGGCTTCTAGAAATATGAGGGTTTCATTGGTTTATTTCACTTTGGGTTGCATAATCTTTTGGTTTAGCAATTTCTTGCTCTCATGTGAATTGGTGACTGGTTGAAGTGGTGGACAAATGAGATTTTCATGATATCCTTTGGTTCTACCCCTTCTTTGATGGATTTCTAGGGGAGACCTTTTGCATTTATGATTAGTGGAGACATGTTGATTTTTTTTGGTCATTTTGGATTGTGGGTTTAGGTTGTTGGGGGCAGGCCAAATGTATGATCTAGCCCCTATGGTTGGGTTGGTTTTATATGTTTCTAAAGTACTCCTAAGGTTTCTAAATCTCTCTTTTTTGAGTGCTCGTTCCATTTATTTGTGGGTGTGTTTCAAGGGCTTCAAGCAAGCCAAATGTTAACCCATGTTTGAATATTTAGGTAGGATAGAGGGTTTATGGATGTTTTTTAATAGATCCTTGATCTGGTATAATTGGATGATTTTGCTGGTGGTGAATCCTTCCTGATTGTGGAGCCCTTTTATAGGTTATGGATGGTGAGAGTGCGGGTTCATTAGATCGACCAATTTCTATATTATTGATTTTTGATTGAATTTTCTATCGTAGGTGTGGTATTATTTTTAGTTCTAGTTGGGGATGCCTTGAAGGTCAATATTTCTAGATTCCATCAGTGGATATCTCTTCGATATGGGGCTTAAAAATATCTCCATATAGTTCGGTGCCCATTTAAATTTTTAAATTTGTAGATAAAAATTGTATTGATTGTCAACACTCTAGAAGTTTATGTATTTATCTCATTATGGGAGCATAATTTCTAAATATTGGTTTTAATTTTGATCTAAACTTTTTCTTATATCCAGTAGGAAATGAGAGGTTGTGCTTTCATGTTTTGATATTCTTAGCTTCTAGCAAATCTCATCAGGGGAGGTTGAATATTATCTTTGTGCATATTCAAATGGTCTCATCTTGTAGGGTTTATCTAGTCACTAGGATAGATATCATAAAATCTATTTCTAGAATTTACCCTGACATGATCATTGACTATCGATGGTTTTTGACCTAGGTTTTCTAACCTAAGATTCCCAGGTTGAGTGAAAATTATGATTTTGAATTTGGTCTCCTTTTGGGTGCA
Organism: Wollemia nobilis; assembly: GCA_028583015.1. NCBI lineage: Eukaryota > Viridiplantae > Streptophyta > Pinopsida > Araucariales > Araucariaceae > Wollemia > Wollemia nobilis. The sequence continues at coordinate 142,946 of JAQPPZ010017059.1, forward strand.
TGGTCATGATTAAAATTTGGTGGCTTTGTTTCATATTCTAGGTTATAGTTCCAAGGTCCCCGTATTGGGCATGAATTTTAAATTTTATTTGGAAATCTTTTCTTGGATTGAATTTATTTCAGTCTCATTTGGTCTCCTCTGTGGGCCTTCTTTGAATACCTTTGGATTCTCCTTGTATTGTACTCCTTTTAGGGTTGTTGAATATCATGTTTTATGTATAAGGTTTGGGAACCCTTTTAAAATCCCATCTGTAAAATATTTGAGGACCCTTTCAAAATCCCTTTGTCCACCCAAAAGAAATAAAAATTATACAAATATGATTTAATTTCCATAGTGTGTTATTTTAATTTTTGCAAGTGTGATTTTAGTTTACATAAAGTATGTTATTTAATTTTTACAAGTGTTATTTAAGTTTTACATATGTGATTTTTGTTTAAGAAATTAGGAAACATTAAAAGTTCTAATATCAATATATGTTTCCTTGCTCCCTAGTGCATACAACCAACAGAGATCACCCCAAATTAATAATTTAAAATACAAGTATTAATAGCACTCATCACAATGTGAAAGTTCTCTTCTTATTATTGTGCATATTATATTTTTGTTTGTCTTCTATAATAGCATCCCACAATGATTTAGATTTTATTCCATCAAAGTGAAGGACCATGGAAATATGATGGATGGAAAATATATTTTTTTCATGGATCAAAAAGTCCATTTGAGTTATATTATTTTTATGGACTTATTTAATGTACATGGCTAGGCATAAAAACATAAGAAACCCTCTTCCTCATTCACTTTGGCAAGATAGACTTTGTCATGTAAACTCTCTTTTGAATATTGAAAAAATCAGATAACCTTAGCTAAAAATAATTTGTATCAAATAGAATTGGATAAAATTGTAGGATTTAGAACAAATTCTAAGATCCATGAGATTAATTAGGGAGATATGTTATCATATTTATTTTTATTTTCACTAACCACAAGAAAAAAAATGAGCACATAACATATATTATTGAAGAAAGTAGCAACTTGATATTGAAGTAAGCTCATATTACTAGTCCTTTTATATCATTTTAAAACTTCATTTGATAAGGATTATGATCTAACTAATTAAAATTTTTTTCAATATTTTATGGACTATAATCCCTACAATATTTAAAAGGAGCAACCATTTTTTATAAATAGTCTAATATTCTTTAAGGATATGACTATACACTATATGTGATGGCCAAGGGTAAGGTCCTTAATATTAATGAACTTTCAATGTAGATTTTAAGGGAATGTAGAATTTCAAAGGGATTGACTTGTTAACGATGTATAAGAAGGTTGATAAAATTTAGGATCTTTTATAAATCAATTTTTGATATATATCATGCTAAAAGTATGTAATAGGGATAATGTATCTAGCTAAAGATCTATAAATTTCCTTAATGTGATATATAATATAATTAAAAAAACATTAGAAATATTTATCACTCATGTAGCCTAGAAATACATTTTCCACAAGAAAACCATATTTCTAAATGGAAGATACATTCTTCATAACCTCATTATGGCTTGAAAAGATATTGAGATGACAAGTAATATAGGATATGATGTGATTTATAAAATTATAATTTAATAAGGCCTATGAGTAAATGGCATGGTCATTTACCTCACAAATAATTTAGTGGCTAGGTTTTAGACCTAATATTAGGCATAACACCTTCATCCTTTTTGTTGGCATATTGGTAAGGATAGCTATATTTCGTAAGCTATTATACATAGTTTAGATATAGGGATATATTAGGAAAAATTATCACTTAGAACCCTTCTCTTGTGACATTGTAGAATACTCCTTTTGGTAGCTTTTTAATAGAGCTACTCATGTTAACAAAAATATCTCTAGTTAAGATGTAGGTATGGTGAATTATCATTTTCTTGATGCTTAATTTTTTTCCCATAAATAATGAGAAGCATATTGAAAATTCCTTGTATATTTTTGATGCCTTTTGTTACTTTTTGCTATAAAGTAAGCCTTACAAAATATAAATATTATCTAGATTAAATATGGCCATAACCCAACTTGGATTCTACAATATTGAAAGTATGTTGTGCATCATGATATCAATAGATATTTAAGAATACCTTTCAAATTTAAGGAATTAATTTTAGATGCATGGAACTACTTTATCATTAAGTCTTAAAAAGAAACTAGACAACTAGGCCATGAAGTGCATTTCTCTAGCATGAATATTATAGATTGTTGAAAAGGTGTTTTTATTAATCCTTGTTTACTATTCATCCTTTTCATTGCATTTCAAGGCACATTATGACTATTTTATCCATCTACAACTATTTGTTGAATAAATGCGATGAAAGCAAAAGTAAAATAGTTGTGTTATGATCACATTGTATTCCATCTAATACCCTTAAGGGGGATTGGGCCTTATTGGCTCATAGATATAAGGGGTTAGTTTGAACTAAAAAATGATTCCTAAATTGTTGGAAAGTAAGGAACTTGAAAAAACCTAATCAAATATAGAACTAAACATACTTATACAAATGAATCTTGGCTAGATATCATGTTCTTTGACAGGATCCCTAATACATAATATTTTTTCATTCAAGGATATCTCCTAGTATGTTGTCTCTAGATAATTTGATAATTGAATACTTTGTTATTATAGTGGGAAATATCATCCTTGAGGAAATTTCATAGGATTACCACCTCTTCAATATGGTGGAATCATTTGTTTTTAGTTAATGATAAACCTCTATTCTCATAAACCCTAATAAAAGGCAATAACCTATCTGATAAAGCTAAATATATATTCAAAGATATCTAGGTCTTAGCTATTACTTACTGGAAGCTATGACAACTCGAATTATAATTTGATCTTCCTTATCAATTTAAATTTATTATAGCATGTATATATTCCATAGTTCATCATGTGTGACATTATAACATTTTCAATGCACATGCTTATAATAAAAAGAATGACTAAAGGTAGCATGATGAGAAAATTATATGTAAGTCAAATATTAGAACCTTTTATAGGGACCTTCTATTGCCTATATTATTCTAGTTTTCCTACTAAAGTATGAGTGCTTATGTTGAGAAATATAAAGTTGCAATGTCATATATATTACTAGCATGGAGGGATATGAGATTCCATATATAATCAAATTATCTAAGGTTGGTGTCACATATCTTAAATGTATAAACTGTGATAGGCCTAAAGAAGTAAATAATATATTTTAGAATTATAGATTTCTAAGTAATATTTTGGACTAGGTATTGTATGGTTGATGACTATTGTTTGAGGGATAATTGTAATCAACCAAAGTTGTGTTATAATTGTTTATAAAGTTTAGTAAAAGTTTTGAAATCCTTATTAGGTAATAATTGGTATTTTAGATATTATAATAGCTTTAATGAAACAACATTGCACTTGAATTTTGTATTACTTTGATTATGCTCTAATAAATTGCTAGAAGTGGCTACTCTAGAAAAAGGATTAAATATGTAACACACCATGTCTGCCCACTTGGTTGTCCAATCACTCCAAGTCTTCCCACTTGGTTGTCTAATATCAGAGATTTCAATATGTAATTTTTTTTCTTATTTTAATCATTATTATTTCATTTTATAATATGAGCATATTTAAATCATCTTCATGAGTGCCATTTCATTGCAATAAAAATACTCATGATATCGAGATTGGCCAAATCCTACATAGTTACCTATTTTGAACTTCACTCTCCTCTCGAGATTCCAAGTTCAGGTAGTGGGTTTCTTTTCCTCTAGGGCCCATAACACCTAGAGGTGTGATGCATAACTTCCCCATGTCTTAAAATGAATGCACAGACTTCTATCTTATGCTCATATCATGTAAGACTTAGCACATGCATACTCGAGCTATATTATCAATCATTCCCCATGGGCATCGTCTAGGGTCTTACCAATACCCTAGTAGCTACCCAACGTATTGTGTTGATTAACCAACATGATATCCTATGCCATCGTGTTGTTAGTATCACCTAGTCAAACATAATTCACCACTCATAACTAGTAGGGATAACCTAGAAGAGATGCCCATACAACTCTTTTTTACCTCCTATTCTAACCCTTTTTCCATCAGAAGTATGATTAGATCCTTGATCCATGATGATTTTTCTACCCATAAACACCATTAATATTTGCCTTCTCAAGATTGTCCTTCCCACAATCTTGAGTTTCTATCAAGGTTGTCCTACCCACAACCTTAGGTTACATTTTAATATTGTCTAATCCACAATCTTGAATTCCCTTTTTCATACTTAACTATGGGTTGAAATGTCTAAGGGGGTTTGACTAAACAAAGGTTATAAATAAACACTATCTCCTAATAGTTTAGTGATTTAATAATGTAACATAAGTTAATTGTTTTCTATATCACTATTAAATGTGGTTATCACTACGGCTGAATAGAAATCATTGAACTTTAGAAACATTGCAATCAGATTTTAAAAAACATAAACTACAATACTATGTTCTATGATTCCTTTTTAATTCTTTATGCTTAATGGAATAGAAGCTACTTATAAAAATTGAGTAAAATAAAATCATCTACTATTCTCATATCACTTCATTAAGTTTGTGCTATGTAAATAAGAGATATAGCAACCTATTTACAACAGAATAGGTTTCGTGACAAAGTTTCTATAATGTAAATTTTAAAAGAGTTTTAAAAGAAATTAAACTCAATATGTTTTAAGTAAGAAAGATAGCACCATCTACAAATCTTGTAAGACGTCCAAACATCAATTATCTTTGCTGCCCTACTTGAAATAATGATCATATATCCACTGACTCTTTCAAACTGTCGTAGTGGATTCAAAATAATGTTTCCTCTAATAACTTCTTGGGTAAGACTTTGATTTAAGTTGTATATTCATAAATATGAGATTAAAGCCATCAAAGTTTACTATGCTTTAGCTTCCCTATTAGATGTTTTCATATCTTTCTAAGCATATGCCCATAACCTAAGTTTTGATTAAAGCTTAAAGATAGACTTATTCAAATAACAACTATAAATCAAATCTATTTTTATACACAATGAATTACTAGTTTCCATAATCCATCGCAGTGTTCTCCATTTATATTGGGTATTAAAGCTAGACTAGTTTACACCCAAACTGTGTCGGTGAGAGCTAAAATCGAATGTATAAAGCATCAATTCAAGGTAAAATATGATTTGTTTAAAATAATGAAGAGTTTGAAATCATTGCATGCAATTATAAGGCTTCAAGTTTGTAATTGATGTTAAGTTTGTTTCTTGTTTTGTTTTAAAATCAGAAGGTTTTTTCACTAACTGGAATATCTACCACTTATCTATTGATTTACTTTAAGGAAAGACACATTCTATGAAACAGGACTTCCTTAAAAATTTACCCAACATTAATATTTTAAAACATCATAGTCCATATTAAATATATTCAACTCTGTAACAAACGAGCTTAGTGTGGTAATAGTAGAATAATTGTATTTTTTTTGTAGCAAGGATACACACAAAGCAATAGTTTTTGTTTTAAAATAAAGAATAACACAAATTGCACTCCATGTCAGATGGTGTGTTTATGAGATGGAATCAATAGTATATACCATTAAAGTTGTAATTTGTACATCATTTCCAGAATTCAACCATGCATATTTCCAAGCCAAATTTTCAAGTATCATTACAAGATTCACAAACTCTATTCTACATTTTTCTCTAAGAGATATAAATGCATATAGAAATGTATGTACATGTTTAGTTATATTCTTTTTATGACTCAGTCTTTGGTAAAATCTTAAGTAGAATTTCAAGTACAAAACATATACATCAATTCCCTATCCTCTCTATCCATAATTCTTTGAAATCCAAATGCTTATGGAACGTCAAAATATTCCATGCAATATGTTTTGTAGTGGTTTGTCAGAAATATTCCTCTTCATACAGATTATCCAGTATTTACCAAGGGTCAGAATAGTCATTGTACAATGAAGTCTAACTATATCTATGATTTATACATAAATTTCATACTTAATTCTCATGCAGAGCTTATCAATACATCACAACATCTTTTAACACGACATGCAACATTGTACAATTTTAGGAAGAACAATTTTTAGTCTTGGTTCATAACCAACCAGACACACAACATGCATTAATTATAATTTTTGAAAGAAGAATTTCAGTCTTGGTTCTCTACCAACCAGACACACAATAAGCCTTAATGCATGATGTTTCCAGTAATCCCTCAAGTGCATGCAATATAAACAAACTCATATCTCACAAAGTAAATTTGTTATTCCTATAATGCAATTAATATTTTGATTTCTCACACAAAGCATCATCATAAAATATTTGAGCCATACAATCACTGTTTTTTTTTTTTTAAATAGGTTTTTCTTAAAATTTTCATTAGACTAGACTTACTACTCTCGCCTCACTTCCAGTGCCTTTCTCTCCTTCTTCTATGCTATGTTTTATTCTTGCTTCTGATGTCTAGCTCTCACTTCCTGAAACCTTGCACACCACCTCTGTGTCTCCCTTCCTTCTCCTCATATCCACTGTCTAGAAGATGGTTTCCCCCACCTTCCTATACAAAATTTGGCATTTGGTTCAAAACCTATCTATTCTGAAAATACCAAGTGGTCTCCACTACTTCACGTCCAACCACCATATTCGTATTACTTTCTTTTATAATTTAATATGTTATCTATTCTAATTTCTTTATTAAGCTTGCCTCCAAAGGAACCATAAAAATATTAAGTATTATTTATTTTTAATATACTTATATATTGATATTTATACAATTAGTTATATATATATATATATATATATATATATATATATATATATATATATATATATATATATATATTACTTTTAAATAAATCAATTCATAAAAGAACACACATTTTTTTAATCCTTAGAACACTATAAATCATATCTTTTATTCTATATTTATTTCATTAATTTTAAATTATGGCTCCCATGCATTAAGCATTTTTATTACCATCTATCATCATAATTTCATAATTATCAAACATCACACACACCTACAAATGCAGCTACATGATATGCATTCTACATGGACCAATGTTGAATGTATTGCCTATAGGGTTCTTTATCCCTATCAATAGGTAATACACCACTGCTCATCATCTCCCTTGACTTACCTTGCATCGCAATAATCCATCTACTTGTTGAGGAGACATTTTCCCTTTGCATTACCCTAGCAGTAACAATATCTGTCTCCCGCAACCATAGATACATTAGCAATGTTTCATTCTTGCAAAAAAATTAGGCATCTTTTAAAATAGGTTTTTGGATGGTTGTTACACAAGATATGAACCAATGGATTTAGGACAATGTCAATTTCAATTCTCTAGATTTAAATTTAGAAGCTCAATTCATGGTAGATCAATACTTTTTGGAGTGCTTCTAAGTCATTATCGATATGATGTTTATGTCATTTTTTTCTACAATCTTGCTTTGATCAAGATTCAGCTATTGAAAGCAATTAGTAAATTATAGAATTGAATATTTCTCATTAGTATAAGTCTTGCTTTATATAGTCCCTATTAAATATTGAGTAATGTAGACATAATTACTATATTATGTAATATTGCAATACAAAAAAGATATTTCAATTTTCTGTAGGTGTTTTTGTACTCTTAATTAATAGTGTTTTTATACTCTTAATTAATAAAAAATGCAAAGATCATTTTTTGTACAAAGATTTGTAATCTTATTGATTGGAATAAGCTTAAAGGCAACTAACTTGCTTCCAATCTTCTTGTTTGGGTTATATAGACATTTTTTAAAGTGTGGGAGAGAGTGAGGAGAACCAAACAATGAGGACCATAAATAACTCACTTACTAGAGTGATGGAATTATACATGTTAAAATTTCTCTACAATAACACTCTAATACCACATGTAAAATTAATATTTTCTCTAATATCAAATTACTCTTAAATCAAACATTATATATATATATATATATATACTTTTTATATTATTTATAATTTACCTTTTCATAACATTTCCAATCCTCATTTAAAAGTGTTTTTTATTTCTATGTCTTGTTTTTTTTTATTTTTTCTTCTATGACAAAACTCCTACACATATTTTTTAAGTGTTAAACAATATTTTATTTTCTCCAATAAGGAGACAAGGAAGAATCTTACTTTAGATAATATAAATTAGACATATTTTTTTTCAACAAGAAAGCAATGACGAACATAGCCTGAGGCATATACATTGAATCCAACATTTGTGCGTATACATCTAGTGTGAAAATAATTAAAAAAAAAATACAACGATGATAGATCCAGTTTGTCTGGCCCCATGTTTTATCAATAACTGTATCTAGACCATTATGCGACCCTTGGTATTCCACACGGTTCATCAATTGATCTAGATGCTGTGTACAAAGCGCGTGCTTATCTGACCATGTACATGATTGTTATACATGCAAGGCTGGAACACGTGTAATTTAATGAATTGCCATCTTATGGTGGTGGTCCAGCTCGAATTTGACATAGACTTCTATCCAGCGACACCATCTTTGATGACAAGGTGTTTTCAACGGTCAAAAATCTTGAAATTAAACACTATGCAAAATTATTAGCTTCTTGAAATTGGATCCCTGGTACAAGCTGCCAATAAAACAGGGAAGACTGAGAAGAACAAGCCAAAGCATTGACTTCAATTTTTTAGAGGTCAGAAACAGCGGCGCCTTTTTCCGTCGCCGTATCACTTTCTCCTAACGCCACCTTTGTTTGTCGGTAGATGGTGCGTCTGTCGTATGGATGCCACTACTGCGAGTTCAGACGGTGCTTTCGGGGTTTGAGATAACACCGAATAGATTATTAATACTATTACTGTCAGATACGTGATTCATGCTTCTCCTGGGAAGTTTAATTTCGCTCTCGTCTCTTTAAATCTCATGACGGCATCGTCGTAGTCTTTGTGTGCATCCTCTGCTATCATGAATGTTCTATACACGAGCTGCCTTCTTTGGATCTCGATTCTCAGAGGCTCAATTATCTCACGGTCTTTGCCTTTCCCCTCTCTAACGCCTATTTCCCTCCCGCTGTAAATTTCAGAATCTGTCGGCGAAATGAGGGATATGGTCCTCTTTTCTCATCGATGTCTGATGGCCTCTGTGATTTATTTTTTGGTGGACGTTTGCTTCTGCTTACACCGAGGAAACGATCAAAACAATATTCGTATAATTGCGCTATTTTAAAAATTTAGTCGTATCTTCTATTAATTTTTTTGAACCAGCTGACCACTACTCAAATTATTTTATTAATTTAATTTTTTGTTTTGTCGAAGGGAACCTTTATGATGGTACCATACCTTCCACAGAAACGAAGTTGAGCACCTCGATAAACACTCAGGAGTTATTAAATTGCTTATCTTTTGGGTAAGAAAATAACATCAATTATTTCTCTTCCTTTTAATTTATTTCTCAAACTGTCGTTGTTTCAATCTGTAACAACAAAATAATCAATATGTATACAGCTTGGGAAGGATTATGCTAGTCAATCACACTTTCCTTGTTAAATATTTTTGTGTTGTTTCATTGAAATTGACACGGAATACACAAAGGAAAAAATTATGAATTAATGGAAAACAAGTTCTTTGGAACAAGATGGTAGCATCAATCTAACCTCTGTATAATGTACTTTGAAAGAACTGCTTCACGTGACAAGAGATCCCACGGTAGAGCCCACCGTGTTTATCTAGATATTGTTCTATTTTTATCAATACTGATGTTCATGCTATAGCCATGTAGCCATTAAATGCTCTTATCCTGTGGCGTGTCACATAGATTTCTTCGAAGGAATAGTTGCAAGAAGGATTGACCTTCTTCTCTCGTTGTAGATTTTCAAGTAACGTTTAACAACCGATGGATCAGAGTCCTGTGTAGATATGAACATAAAATTTTAGCTCTGACTAGTTTCCTCCTTTGTTTTAGATTTATGTTTTAACAAGTCACACGGAAACATTATCCATGTAGATTATTCTTGCACAATGGTTCTTTCATAGCTTTTACAGATTGTAGAGGTACAAATTGCAATTTAAAAAGCACTTAATACATGGTATTGTAAGTTATAAAATGTTTTAGTGCATAATACCTTGTGTGATCTCTCATAGGATGTGCTATCCGTTATAGAATGTCTTTAGGCATCACTTGTATATAAAGGATGTTTTCTTAGAGAAGGACAAGGAAAAAAAAAAAAAAAATGCATTTGGATTGAAGAATTTGCAAAGGGGTAATCCCTTCCTACTTTTAATAAATAATGGTTTTGTCTTTTTCACATTTGTATGTATTTTTAATTACATTTTGAATTGAAATTTTCTTTTTATTGGTTTTGGTTTTAGAGTAATGGCCCACTCCATAAGTACAATGAAACACATGATTTCTTTAGATATGTTATAAATAATTAATATTTTATTTAATTATTTAATGTTTTGTATATTATTTTTGGATTAATTAAGTAGTGAGGGTTTTGAGAGGAACCCACAATCATATACAACTAATCCCTGAGGGGATAAAAAAAGGGGTTGAAATCCTAACAAGGATCACTAGCCGAACCAAATAGAACAACACCTACTTACAGGGCATAAAAAAAATATCGGGATAATAACCCAACACCAACCAAAAACCAACCCTTAATCTAGGATGACTCATGGAAGCATTTGAGAATTAATCAAAGCATTCATCCTTGAGGAGATGAACTTCATTAGGTAGCCCAAGAGTCGATTCACATTCTCTATGAATTCAACATTTATCTTGAGGGTGCCCATAATGGAATTCTATTTATCATCAATAATTTTTATCGACTACAAAAAATTGTATAGTGATTCCTCCCTATCCAAATCAAAAGCTACCACATGTTCCGATCAAGTATGTTGTGTCACCTCAAGTTGGGCCATCGAAGTAGAATTGACTAACTTAAAATTTGAATCTCCTTTAGAGTACTTCTCTTTGTTAATCTCCCAGATCATTTCTTCTAACTTTACCTCACCCCTTTTAATGTCATAAACAGCCCCCCTGACTTCTTGCTGCCAACAAATCCTCTAGATGAGTTCATAGGGCTCTCACCATGGACATATTTCGAGAAGGCAAATCCAAAATTTCTAGGTCAATACAACTTACCTTCTCTTACACCCTTAGAGGGGATGGAAAACTCCCTAACATTACCAGAATGGTGCATAGGAAGGCTTGGGTAGAAATTTGAATCACTAGAAACCACATGCGAGGAAAAGGTCTCCTTAAATATTGGTAAATATAGAGACAACAATGAGCCTTTTGAAACAAGACGGACCACTAAATAGAGGATGCCAACACACCAAGTCATGAGGACACATGGTCAAAGTGCCATAGGCCACCGAGGGAGAGTGTCCATCTAAGGATCTAGAGGAAATTAGAACCCACACTCTTGGGCCCACTCCAAAAAGGTTAGCATCCTTCAACGTTGACAATGATTTTCATTTCTTCAGGGTAACTACATCTCCAATCATATTTTCCCATGTGAGCAACATACTAGTTAACTAAAAAATCTACTACTTTATTGCCTTCTCTCCAAATGTGCATGATTTGTACTTTCTCCATAAGTTGAAGAATTCTTATCATTTTATAAAATATATTAAAAGGCACTATTTTGGAGGCTTGTTCAACTTGAGCAATTTGATAAGACTCAAGGTTAGAAAATGTCTCCTTAAATATTGGTAAATATAGAGACAACAATGAGCCTTTTGAAACAAGACGGACCACTAAATAGAGGATGCCAACACACCAAGTCATGAGGACACATGGTCAAAGTGCCATAGGCCACCGAGGGAGAGTGTCCATCTAAGGATCTAGAGGAAATTAGAACCCACGCTCTTGGGCCCACTCCAAAAAGGTTAGGATCCTTCAACGTTGACAATGATTTTCATTTCTTCAGGGTAACTACATCTCCAATCATATTTTCCCATGTGAGCAACATACTAGTTAACTAAAAAATCTACTACTTTATTGCCTTCTCTCCAAATGTGCATGATTTGTACTTTCTCCATAAGTTGAAGAATTCTTATAATTTTATAAAATATATTAAAAGGCACTATTTTGGAGGCTTGTTCAACTTGAGCAATTTGATAAGACTCAAGGAGTCCCATTCCATGACCACCAACCTAAACCCTAAGTCATGGAGCAATGTCACACCTTGATAAGCCACTTTGGACTCAACAAGGAAGGAAGTTTGATTAGAGAGGTGTTCTATGAAAGTTGCCATAGACCTATCATTCTCATCTCTAATAACTCCTCTAGCCCCGACTAAGCCTAGATTACCCTTAGAAGCACTATCAAAGTTAAGTTTCACCCAACTGCTTGGAGGAGGACTTCATTTGGTAGTCAATATTGGGTTAAGGGTTTGAAATAGAGTCCTTTATAAGGAAAACCTTAGGAAACGCTCAATAGCCACTTTAAATGTAAAATATCTTTGGTTGCCTACACCCTACTCATGGAAAGCCACACCCACATTCTCGACAACACCCCATAGGGTTTAAAACCCACTTGAAGGGGACTACATTTAAAATTTTTAAAGGTTGGGGCATTCCTCTTTTTTCAGATACCTCATAGAAGGTGGGGAAGTAGCACATTCAACAAACATTTAAAACATGGGCCTTCCTCTCTTTTATGCATATGCTAGATTACATTTTATTTTTCTACAAGAGCGTGATTTTAATTTCTATAAAGTGTGTATTTTAATTTATACGAATATGACTTAAATTCCTATAGCGTGTTATTTTAATTTTTGCAAGTGTGATTTTAGTTTCAAAAAAGTGTGTTATTTAATTTTTACAACTGTGATTTATTTTTTCAAGTATAATTTTTGTTTAAGCAAGTAGTAAACCTTAAAAGTTCTAATATCGATATATATTTCCTTCCTCTCTAATGCATACAACCATTAAACGTCACCCCAAATTGAAAATTTAAAATGCAAGTATTAATAGCACTCATCACAGTGAAAAATATGTGTTCTTATTATTGTGTATATTCTATTTTGGTTTATCTTCTATGGTAGAATCCCACAACCATCTAGATTTTATTGCATCAAAGTGTAGGACCATGGAAAGATGATTGATAGAAAAGATATTTTTTTATGGATCAAAAATGCATTTGAGTTATATTCCTTTGTATGGACTTATTTAATGTACATGGGTAGGGATAAAAAAAACTTAAGAAATCTGCTTCCTCATTCATTTTGGAAAGATATACTTTGTCACGTGAACTCTCTTCTAAATATTGAAAAAAATAGATAACCTTAGCTAAAAATAATTTGTATCAAATATAACTGGATAAGTAAGATTTAGAACAAATTCTAAGATCCATGGGATTAATTAGGGTGATATGTTTTCAAATTTTTTTTTTTTTTTCATTAATCACAACCAAAAAAATGAACATAAAATATATTATTGATGAATGTAGAAACTTGATAGTGAAGTAAGCTCTAATCACTAGTCATTTTTCATCATTTTAAAACTTCATTTTAGAAGGATTATGATCTATCTAATTAAATTTTTCTTCAATATTTTATGGACTATAATCCCTATAACCTTTAAAAGAAACACCTATATTTTGTAAATAGTCTAATGTCCTTTAAGGAAATGACTATGCACTCTTTGTTATGGACAAGGGCAAGGCCCTTGGTATTAATGAACTTTCAATATAGATTTTAAGGGAATGTAGAATTTGAAAGGGATTTACTTGTTAATGATGTATAATAAGGTTAATAAAATTTAGGTTCTTTTATAAATCAAGGTTTGATAAAGCTCATGCTAAAATTTTGTAATAGGGATAATGTATCTAACTAAACATCTAGAAATTTCCTTAGTGTTGTATATAAGATAATTCAAAAAGCCTTGGAAATATGTATTACTCATGTAGCCTAGTAATACATTTTCCACAAGAAAACCAAATTTCTAAATGGAAGTTACATTCTTAAAAATCCTATTATGGCTTGAAAGGATATTGAGTTGACAACTAATCTAGGATATGATATGATTTATCAAATTGTACTTTGATAAGGCCTATGACTAGATGACATGGAGATTTATATTACAACTAATTATGGATTAAATTTTAGGCCTAATATTAGGTATAACACCTTTATCCTTTATCCTTTTAGACCATTAGGTTTACTAATTTCGCTGCTATCTTGTATATTATTTTAATTTGTAATTAATTTGTAAATTATTTTTATTATTTATATTAATTTATTGGGTTAGTTTTATGCATATGCTAGATTATATTTTATTTTTCTATAAGAGTGTGATTTTATCAGATGATGAAATATTTAAAGCATTAAATCCTATGAGCTCTCTCAAAGCGCCAGGCCCGGATGGGTTTCCTCTTGATTTATTTCAAAGGTTTTGGTATATTTATTGTAATGATATCTGATCAACGATTAGAGAATATCAACATTCCCTGGTGATTCCTAAGGCTGTGAAATCCACCCTATTGGCCCTTGTTCCTAAGAAATATTCGACATCCTCTTTCAATGATTTTAGGCCAATTAGTTTGTGTAATTCAGTTTACAATATTTTATCCAAAGTCATGGTTAATAGGTTGAAGACAATTCTCCCAATTATGATTGATAATGCTTAAAATGCATTCATTCCCAAGATATAGATCTTGGATGGTGCAATTGTTATTCATGAGCTTTTACACTCTATTAAGAAAAGTGGTAGGGCATATTTTATCTTAAAGTTGGATATTAACAAATCTTACTATAGGGTTTAGTGGCCCTTTTGCTAAGTATTTTGAAATTTTTTAGATTTTATGACTCTTGGATTGGATTGGTTGATGTGTGTGTCTCCACGACCTAGTTTTCAGTTCTTATAAATAGATCTCCAGTTTGATTTTTCAAGTCCAATCATAGTATTAAGTAAGGAGATCCATTATCTCCCTTATTGTTAATTTTTATGGTGGAAGATCTTGGTAGATCGATCTCTCAAATAAGTAGTGATTTTGGACTTTGTTCGACTTTACCTTGCCCTCTGATTTCCCATCAATAATTTGCTGATGATACTCTTATTTCTTTTGTTTCTTTAGTGATCTATGCTAGGGACATCAAGTCTCTCTTAGACTACTATGAGAAGGTGGTTGGGTAGCAAATTAGCTTTGAGAAAAGTAATATATTTTTTGTTAATACCTTAGAGGCTTGATAGAGAAATAATACTAATATTTGGAATTACAGGATAACAACTCTACTACCTACCTATTTAGATCTCCCTCTTTTTATTGGTCGTATGAAGGAATCACTTTGGACATTAGTGGTTGAAAGAGTCCAAAGAAAATTGACCTCTTGGAAAGGGGCTCTCCTTAATTGGGCAGGGAAGGTTGTTTTGGTCCAAAGTACTCTGTAAAGCATCCTGATTTATTTTTTATCCCTTTTCCATATCCATAGCAAGGTGGCAACGAAGATTGATAGTATTTGTAAATTTTTTTTATGGGCTGGTCTAAACATGAAAGGGAAATTTGATCTTACCTCTTAGGAGCAGGTGTGCAAAATAAATAAGGATGGTAGTTTGAAATAGAATAATATTGCTATGATGAATAAGGTGTTGGTAGCTAAGCTTTGCTAGAAGTTGGATTCTAACACCACCCACCTATGGTGTAGTATTTTAAAGGCCAAATATAATTTTATTTCTTTTTTATCATACTTTATCCCAAGTGGGGGGTCAACACTTTGGAATAGTCTAATTAAGTCCCATGATTTTATTAATTCCAATTGTATATGGGTCATTGGTGATGTTAAGACAATAAATTTCTGGAAATACCAGTGGATCAGGGATCAACCGCTTATTGAAGACCAGAGGTTTGGACTTTTAGTTCAACATTCTCGATTTTGTGGCCTTCAAAATGTGGTAGATTTTTTGGTAATTCATAATGGTAAAAAATATTGGTCCAATTCCCAATCAATATTAAGGGATGATTTGGACATACATCTATGGATATCTCTATTGGAGGAGTTGAGGCTGATTGTGGTGCATCAAGAAGATGTAGATGATCGGTTGGTATGGGGTGGGGATAGTGAGGGTTCCTACACAGTCAAGTCAGCATATGAGATATTGTGTTCTACTCCTATTGGTCATTTCACAGTGAATTTAATTTGGATTAAGAACTTAACACAAAAGATCAACATGTTTTATTGGTTGGCCATGCAGAACAAATTTCTCACATTGGAAAATCTCCTTAAAAGAGGTTTAATCTTGGTCAATAGATGTTTTTGTGTAAGAAGAATTGGGAATAAACTTCTTATTTGTTACTCAAATTCTAGGGCTTTCAGGAGGTGTTCTTATTTAGTATTTCATGGTTGGGTGTTGCATGGATGCTTCCAAATTTAATTATTTATTGTGTTTCTTAGTGGAGATCTTCGTTTACCTCCTTGAGATTTAAATATTTTTGGAAGTTCCTTCTTCCTCATGTGCTTTGGGGTCTTGCAAGGAATGTAATGCTAGAGCGTTCAAATACATGGAGAATAATATGGAGTATGTTAGTTTTATAATTATTTGAAAGGCTATGGATAATGTTTCATTAGCGTTCAAAATTTTGAACTCTCCACAGGCTCGCTCCCTAAGCGAAGATAGGCTAAAGGAATGGTTAGGTTTCATGTCATTGGCTCGGCCTCCACCTACTCCTAACCTAAGAAGGCATGTTCATTGGTCCCCACCATCTACATATTGGTTTAAATTAAACATTGATGGAACTTCTAAAGGGAATCCTGACGTTGCTGGTGCAGGAGGAGTGATACAGGATAATAATGGTAATCTTATTTTGGCATTTGCAGACAGTCTCGATACTCAATATTCCATTTTTACAGAAGCGTGGGTTGACTTTGTTGGTGTGATACTTTTAAAAAAAAAATTGGTATCCATAATGTAATAATCAAATGTGACTCTTTGTTAGTGATTAATATACTTAAAGGGGTCTGTCAACCTAGTTGGAAGGTGTCTAATCCTATTAGTGAAACAATTTGGATCTCTCACTCCTTATATAATGTGGTGTTTGAGTATGTGCTCAAAGAGGGCAATGCGATGGCCTATTTATTGGAGAAAATATGTGTTTTATCCCAGGGATTTTATGTTTGGTAGGAGAATTTTCCCATGGAGATCGGTAGTTGTGTCAAATATGAAGTTCCTTAAATATTGTCAAATGTTTATTCATGGGCTATGTTTGTGGTGGATCATTTGCTACCTCTACAAATTGTTGGTAGTGTGTTGTAGGTACATGGAATTTATGGTGTCATTTGTGTGTAACTGGCTCCACTCTTATTTTTTATACCTTAACCCTCCCATTGGGTATGTTGATCTCCTTTTGGTATGTTCCTTTGGATATGTTGGTTATAATTATTGTACCTTCACCCTCTCGTTGGGTACGTGGTTCTCATCATAACATGTGCCTTATAGAGTCATTAGTAAACTTTAAATTTTGAGTCATTTCCCTTGAAGCAATGTGGTAGATGTGGTATTGTTCCCTTGGTGCTTTAGAGTAGAACTTCCTTGGTTCTCTCTGGCCCTTTTATTCATTCCTCTTGTCAACCTTTGTCTCTTCAGTTGTTTTGTTGGTTCACCTTTGGGGTGTTTGTTTGTGTTCATTGTTTGTGGCCACTGGGGTTTATTTCATGTAAAAGGTTGTGGGGTACCTTTCAAAACCCTCTTTTATTAATGGTATCAAAAAAAATTTATACAAATATGACTTGAATTCCTATAGTGTGGTATTTTTAATTTTGCAAGTTTAATTTTAGTTTGAACAAAGTGTGTTTTATAATTTTTACAAGTGTTATTTATTTTTTGCATGTGTGATTTTTTTTAAGCAAGTAGGCAACCTTAAAAGTTCTAATATTCATTTATTTTTCCTTGCTCTCTAATGCATACAACCATTAGACGTGACCCCAACTTGATCTTTAAAATGTAAGTATTAATAGCACTCATGCAAAATATGTGTTTTTATTATTTTGTATATTCTATTTTTTTTTGTCTTCTATGGTAGCATCCCACAACCATCTAGATTTTATTGCATCAAAGTGAATGACCATGGAAAGATGATGGATGGAAAAGATATTTTTTTCATGGATAAAAAATTACATTTGAGTTATATTCTTTTTTTGTGGACTTATTTAATGTACATGGCTAGGGATAAAATAACTTAATAAACCCTCTTCCTCATTCATTTTTGCAAGATAGACTTTGTCATGTGAACTCTCTTATGAATATTAAAAAATTAGATATCCTTAGCTAAAAATAATTTATATCAAATAGATTGGATAAACTTGTAGGATTTATGATAAAATATAAGATCCATAGGATTAATTAGGGTGATATGTATCAAAATATACACAACTTTATCAAAAATTTACCATTAAGCAAAAATGGAGTAACTTGACCATCAAGTATGGGACTACCTATTGCTACAAAAATCCTGTAGGAGCCATATTTTGGGGCTTTCTATCAAAGATCAGCTATGTAGGGGTACTTTTTGACATAATGATATCCTTGGCATAAATAACATCCACTTGGAGGAACTCTATTTTCCTTGTTGTTACTTTCATTACAACTTTGATATACAACACTTTCAGTTTTTCCCCATTTCATCAGCCCTAGATTATTTCTTCTCTGATATCCCTTACCATTTTTAATGTATATAAAGCCTTGAAAAACCCTTCTTGTTGTATCATATTTCCTATCATGGTTTCATGACATTGATGGAACTTCTAAAGGGAATCCTAACATTGCTGGTGCGGGAGGAGTGATACAGGATAATAATGGTAATATTATTTTGGCATTTGCAGACTGTCTCGATACTCAATATTCCATTTTTACAGAAGCGTGGGTTGACTTTGTTGGTGTGATACCTTTAAAAAAAAAATTGGTATCCATAATGTAATAATCAAAGGTGACTCTTTGTTAGTGATTAATATGCTTAAAGGGGTCTATCAGCCTAGTTGGAAGGTGTCTAATCCTATTAGTGAAACAATTTGGATCTCTCACTCCTTATATGATGTGGTGTTTGAGTATGTGCTCAAAGAGGGCAATGCGATGGCCTATTTATTGGAGAAAATATGTGTTTTATCCCAGGGATTTTATGTTTGGTAGGAGAATTTTCCCATGGAGATCGGTAGTTGTGTCAAATATGAAGTTCCTTAAATATTATCAAAAGTTTATTTGTGGGCTATGTTTGTGGTGGATCATTTGCTACCTCTACAAATCGTTGATAGTGTGTTGTAGGTACATGGAATTTATGGTTTCATTTGTGTGTAACTAGCTCCACTCTTATTTTTTATACCTTAACCCTCCCATTGGGTATGTTGATCTCCTTTTGGTATGTTACTTTGGATATGTTGGTTATAATTATTGTACCTTCACCCTCTCGTTGGGTACGTGGTTCTCCTCATAACATGTGCCTTATAGAGTCATTAGTAAACTTTAAATTTTGAGTCATTTCCATTGAAGCAATGTGGTAGATGTGGGATTGTTCCCTTGGTGCTTTAGAGTAGAACTTCCTTGGTTCTATCTAGCCCTTTTATTCATTCCTCTTGTCAACTTTTGTCTCTTCGATTGTTTTGTTGGTTCACCTTTGGGGTGTTTGTTTGTGTTCTTTGGTTGTGGCCACTGGGGTTTATTTCATGTAAAAGGTTGTGGGGTCCCTTTCAAAACCCTCTTTTATTAATAGTATCAAAAAAAATTTATACAAATATGACTTGAATTCCTATAGTGTGTTATTTTTAATTTTGCAAGTTTAATTTTAGTTTGAACAAAGTGTGTTTTATAATTTTTACAAGTGTTATTTATTTTTTGCATGTGTGATTTTTTTTAAGCAAGTAGACAACCTTAAAAGTTCTAATATTCATTTATTTTTCCTTGCTCTCTAATGCATACAACCATTAGACGTGACCCCAACTTGATCTTTAAAATGTAAGTATTAATAGCACTCATGATAATGCAAAATATGTGTTTTTATTATTTTGTATATTCTATTTTTGTTTGTCTTCTATGGTAGCATCCCACAACCATCTAGATTTTATTGCATCAAAGTGAATGACCATGGAAAGATGATGGATGGAAAAGATATTTTTTTCATGGATCAAAAATTACATTTGAGTTATATTTTTTTTTGTGGACTTATTTAATGTACATGGCTAGGGATAAAATAACTTAATAAACCCTTTTCCTCATTCATTTTTGCAAGTTAGACTTTGTCATGTGAATTCTCTTATGAATATTAAAAAATTAGATATCCTTAGCTAAAAATAATTTATATCAAATAGATTGGATAAACTTGTAGGATTTATGATAAAATATAAGATCCATAGGATTAATTAGGGTGATATGTATCAAAATATACACAACTTTATCAAAATTTTACCATTAAGCAAAAATGGAGTAACTTGACCATCAAGTATGGGACTACCTATTGCTGCAAAAATCCTGTAGGAGCCATATTTTGGGGCTTTCTATCAAAGATCAGCTATGTAGGGGTACTTGTTGACATAATGATATCCTTGGCATAAATAACATCCACTTGGAGGAAATCTATTTTCCTTGTTGTTACTTTCATTACAACTTTGATATACAACACTTTCAGTTTTTCCCCATTTCATCAGCCCTGGATTATTTCTTCTCTGATATCCCTTACCATTTTTAATGTATTTAAAGCCTTGAACAACCCTTCTTGTTGTATCGTATTTCCTATCATGGTTTCCTCTTTTAGGCTCTTTGCTTTATTTCTTATCCCATATCATAAATCCAACACTCTTCTACTTTTTGAGCTCTTCTTTTTCCTTTCTAGATAGCTTTTGATAATTGAAGTAAGTCCTTTTAGTTCTTTGATAGAATTCTTATTGTTGAGTTAAGGCAAATGCTCTTGGAATATTTTTAGGATTTAGCATGTTAACCTCAGTCCTAATCTTAGAATTTAATCCAAGTATAATTTTTTTCACCATCATACCCTCCATGCCCTCACAATCAGTTACATATTTTAATAGTTGGTTAAATTTATGATAGTAAACTCATACTAGCATTAATCCTTGCTGCAACTTAGTGAATTCCTAGAACTTTTCCACAACATTATCTTCTCTTGTATCATTGTACTTGGAATTCACATCCTTCATTATATCCCTTGCCAACTCAGAGCCTATTCTAATGTCATCCACTATTATTGGCTATTTAAGTACTTCCATAAGGATACCTACAGGTTTCCTTTCCTTTATCAAGCCCTTAATTGATTTTTGTTGTTGATATATTAAATATTGTTGTTGATCCACGAGTTTGTAATAATTGCACAACCTTTACAAGGTTTCCTTCCTCCCTACTAGGCTCATTTGAAGGAGGTTCATTTAACCATTTTATCCTTATTTCATTATGAGTACCTTATCATATTATATCTAATATTTTTCCTCTTATAGGTTTTTCGATGGCTTCTTCCTCCCTACCTGCCATAGGACTTCTTGAAGACCCACCTCAAAACATTCATACCATTTAACCTATAGGTGAAAGATGAAATTTAATAGTCTTACATTGATCAAAAATATTAATCAAGAGTCTATAACTTAGAATCTCCTCTGCTCTGATATCATATGTTAAAATCCAAGCCTACACACTTATTTGTACTGCTAGAATAGGCCAAGCATTTTCACAAACTATTTTTTTTGTTTACAAACTACAATTTTGTTGCTAAGAGTTCTTTCATGTATGAATCTTACCTATTTTATCCAATGTAACACTAGCATAATATTTAATCAGTACATGAATATTAAACCACTTTTGGATTCAGGACCACTATAGACAACCAACCAAGTGGATTAAATTGGCCAAATAATGTGATAGGTGTCATTATGTGGAATCAATTTGCCTCATTTATATCCTCTATTTTTGGTATGAGGGTTGAACCATAGTAGGAGTTATCCTCTAGGGCCCATAACACCTAGAGTGTGGATACTTACTTACCCATTCCTTATCATACTAAACCTTCGACTAATTGATTGACTTGTTCTAATAATTGTATGAAAGGAATTAGCATAAATATTCCTTTGTGGCTAACTAGTTATCCCCTTCCCAGAGTTAGTTAGAGCTATGTCAATACCGTGACCATGGATTTCATCACTCATGTTCATTATAACTCATGATAATTTATCCCATACAAAACTCTATGGTTAATCTTAGCTATGTTAAATGGTCATGGGACTTACCATAGTACTACCCAAGCAACAACCTAGAGGTGGTGTCCCATACAACCACTCTCTACCAATTTTGACCAAGTCACATATTTTGACCAATTTTATTAGACTACGGTTGCTCTCAAGACTCGTGGACATACACACACCTCAACGATATTGGGTGAGTTATGAGAATCCTTCATCCTTGATGGTCGATTTTATAGAAATTTTAAAAGTTTCACAAACTAGTTTAAAGTATTTTGTTTAAATGTCATCTTGGCTACTTTTTCCCCAAAAGTTAAAACACCTAAATCTAGTTTTAAAATTTTCCACTAATAATTATATCAATCAAGAAGACCTAAGTAAAAGTAAGCTAAAATTTTGGAACATTTCATAACTTACTTTTTATACTAATAACACAGACAAGGATCACTTCATCTTCAACCCAAGGCCTCTATTTCGTTTATTTACAAAGGTTCTAGATTCATGAAAATAGATTGTTTCAATAAAATACCTAGTCTTCTAAAAATTATAGTTTTTCAATATAAATAGCACATATATCCTACTAAGCTAAAATTTTAATGCAATAAGATCAAATCATTTTGTAACTTAAAAGGTGTTTTAAAAATTCATGAAAACGTGTTTCTTCATATCATGGTGCACTAGATTATGAATACAAAATATATATTTCTCCTATATTTCTTCATTTATACAACTAAAAAAATAAAATTCTCAACATATTATAAATCCAATATGTAATACAATCTCTTACAAAATTCTAAACTTTTGTAAGAGACTGACGCATGGGTTCACTATATCTATTTTTAATTTAATACATTCTTTGGTATGGGATTTAGGATTCTTTTTAAAAATTGGAAAACAACAAATAGATGTACCACAATCCATTTAAAGTTGTTGGTCCCAACACATTACATTGTTTCTTATACAATATAAACTACTACTCTATAATAACGAAACACACCAAAAGCACCACACTAGTATACATGCAATCCATACTAGTCATCTAAGTGGAAACCAAATGGGTTAACACTTTTAAATTATAAATGTAATTATAGTGTTGAATACATCATTCCATAAGTTCCATATTGTACTAGTTATGCATCTTCAGCATATGTATTATTCAGAAGGCCCTTCCATAGTTTTCACTACCTTATAATGCAAAATCATAACCTATAAATTTATTAGATACTTAAAATAATTTGTAATACTCAGGTCCATAATGTACACAACAAATTTGATATAATGGTATTATCCTTCCATATGATGTATGGTTTTACTAGTTTCTCTAGACATTGGTTTTAAAATGGAAGGTAAAAGAAAAAAAATTAACATAATTTGGGCCAACATTTACATTGATCTTAGCACGGTTTCATTTCTATAAATACGTATAAATTAGATACAGAACTTATATTTGTCCAAAAAATAAATTCTATTTATCATGAAACCACATCCATATTCTTCATATTCTTTTAGAACATTCAGTGCCATACATTCTTTGAGGTTATTGAATTAAACATCAAACTGAACATTTAGATGACTCAAACAAAGTTTTTCATTTTATAAAAAAACCTTCCATAATCCTTTATTGCAATGACAAGATAACTTTACAGATATACTATTTGGGCTTTGGTTCTTTAGAATACATTGTAACTATCCATAACATTCAGTAAGGAGGTTCCTACTCTACTCTTTTCCTTCCAAATCAACATTTACATCACTAATATATCTAGTCGTTCATGACTATATTTGACCATTAATAGACAACAACATCTACCCAAAAATAGATGAAGGAAATAATTGATCAAATGGTAATATAGACTTTAAATTATGGTTGCTATAGGTCCTTGTTCGACTGCTATCATCCTCAAAAAATTCCACATACGCAAGCTTGGACGAATTTGAGTTTTAAAACAAGAGGGATCAGATTTTATCTCTTTGTTCTATTAATGCATATCTACTTGCATACAACCATAGTACCATACAAAGATATTCTAGCTATTCGTAAAGCACTCTGTAAATCATATGCATGTAATTTACATAAATCATCCATAATTTTTGGATAACATCAACATCAATAACCAATGCAAAGCATATATTCTTAAATAGAATAGAGAAGCAAAATGTTCAAATCCAACAATATCATCATGCATGTGCACATATTTCCATTTCACTTACATACAACAAGACAATGCAATCTTTCCAGCACAAACATAATTATTCCATTTTAAAGTAATACCGAATATTAATATGAGTATTCTACCTAGAGTCTTTTGCTATGCTATGTATTCCAAAGTGCTCTCCAATACTTCCAATAAAACCCCACTCTAAAACTCTCGAGTGTGCATTTCTAAAATAACTAACACACTTAATCCCTTTCCCCACCAAAGGTGGTGCTAAAAATGAACAACTAGTATTAGCCAACAAAAACATCCATGCATTTCCTTTCTTATTGGCTAAAAAATATAGAGGAAGTTTTATTTCATCATGACAACATATTCTTAGCTCCTATGCAGTTAAGCAGACATCCACTCCATATAATACTCATTCGTATCATATAGAAGGAAACTATATTTTTTTATTCACACACTTACTACCAACTTAATATTGCCTATATAATATGTGCAAAAGCATTCGAATAATATATTTATCTATGCTTTATATAATTGACGCACATAATAATAAATTCACATTTGTATTTCTTTTTACCATGTATATATATTTATTTACATTCGTATTTTATATTTATCTTTTTTTTTTTTTTAATTTAAACTATTTAACATATGCATAATCAAATAAAAAGTGACTCCCATCATCATCACCATATAAATCATATGCATACCTTATTTATGTCAATCAAACAACAAACAAATCTTCAAGAAAAAACACACACACTATCTACTCAGTCATGAGATATACATGATATGAAAGTGTGTGAGTGTCCATGTACTCATGAGTCAAATCATCACTTCCCTTCTTACAATTTTATGTTGACTTATTCCATTCATCAATGATTTTGAACCTGGCCCTACATTCACAGTAGCTATCAACAGTACCACAATTCACAAGAAAAGGTAGGTTTATCATCAATTTTACTTTTTAGCCAATAATCATGTGAAGAGGGTCATTACAATTATAGATTATTGAAAAGGTGTTCTTAATATTCCTTGTTTACTCTTCCTCCTTTTTATTGCATTGCAAGGAACATTATGACTAGTTTACCCATCTACAACTATTTGTTGAAGTAATGTGATGAAAGCCAAAGAAAAATAGGCGTGTCATAGTAAAATTGTATTCCACCTAAGAATATTAAGGGGGATTAGGTCTTTTTGACTCATAGATATAAGGGGTGAGTTTTGAACTCAAAATTGATACCTAAATTGTTGGTAGATCAGGGACTTGCAAAAACCTAATAAACTATAGAATTAACCATAATTATACAAATGAAGCTTGACTAGATATCAAGTTCTTTGACAAGATCCCTAATACACAATATTTTTCATTAAAGGATCTCTCCTAGTATATTGTCTCTAGAAAATTTGATAATTGAATTCTTTGTTATTATAGTGGGAAAGATCATCCTTGAGGAACAGTCTTAGGATTACCACCTCTTCAATATGGTGGAATCATTTGTTGTTGGTTATCATAAACCTCTATCCTTAGAACTCCTAATAAAAGGTAATAAATTATTCAATAAAGCTAAATATATATTCAAATATATCTAGGACTTAGCTACTACTAACGGAAAGCCATTTCAATAACTCAAATTATAATTTATTCCTTCTCAATGTAAATTTTTTATGGGATGTATATATTCAATGGTTAATCATGTGTAGCATTATAACCTTTTCAATACGCATGCTTATAATAAAAAGAATGACTAAAGGTAGCATTATGCGAAAATAATATGTAAGCCAACTATTAGAACATTGTATGGGGCCCTTTTATTGCCTATTATTCTAGTCTTCCTCCTATTGTATGAGTGCTTAAGTTGAGAAATATAAAGTTGAAATGTCATATATATTGCTAGCATGGAGGGTTATTCAATATGAGCTTCCATATAGAATTAAATTATTTGTGGTTGGTGTCACATATCCTAATTGTGTAAACTATGATAGGCCTAAGGGATTAAATCATATATTTTATAATTATAGCTTTATAAGTAATATTTTAGACAATGTATAGTATGATTGTTTTTTTTGAAAAAACTTGTATTAAAACAAAGATCATTTACAATTTGGGATGAGACTTCTCCCAGCCTTAGCCAAAGAGAACACATGTGTACAATAGTAAAATAATATTTACATTGGAGCCACATCTCTTAAACCATATTTATACAATGGTTGTTCACCTGTTTACAACTATAAAATAAGATCTACTTTGGAGCACAAATCTCTTAAACCATATTTCTATAATGATTGTCCAAATTAGCTAAACACTGGATTTTCTCACCAACCTGCCTAATTATCTCATCCTCAATAGCCACGTCATTGTGCCACTAAACCCCTACCTTCTTCTTAGTACCCATCTCATCCAGAAAGTCTACCACTTTATTCAGATCTCTACTCACATAAATCAGAATCACATCATCTAATTCCCTACACAATTCTTTAATTTGAATGACAAGAATCCCCAACCTCCATGTCTTCAAAGCAAAGTCTCTCATGTAATCTAGAGCTCCAACCATTATTTGAGAATATTATTCTAGGATTATCCTCCTATAACATTTTTTTACTACCCAAATTGAAGAAAATTTGATAGCTAAGGCTTCTACTTCATTGGTTGTGGCTCTTCCCAAGCCTTGCAGTTCCCAATAGAGCATTGTTCCAACATGATTTCGGAAAACCACTCCAATTCCATCTCTACTTGAATTACCTTTTGCAGCTCCATCATTATTAATTTTAATTCAACCTTCGACGAGTGGTTTCCAACTAGCTCTATCTTGTCCCTCTTGCACTTCAACTTCCTATAGTATTATTTTTGACTATTTTTTGAGGGATAATTGTAATCAAGCAAAGTTGTGTCATGGTTGTTTATAAAGTTTAGTAAAAATTTTGAAATCCTTATTGGGTAATAATTAGTATTTTAGATGTTATAATAGCTTTAATGAATCAACATTATCGTTGAATTTTGTATTAATTTGATTATGCTCTAATAAATTGCTAGAGGTGGCTACTCTAGAAAAAGGATTCAAGGATATGAACCAATGGATTTAGGACAATGTCAATTTTAATTCTCTACATGCAAATATAGAAGCTCAATTCATGGTAGATCAAGACTTTTTGGAGTACCTTCAAGTCATTGTTGATAATGATGTCTATGTCAATTTTTTCTAGCATCTTCCTTTGATCAAGATTCAACTATTAAAGGTGATTAGTAAATTATAGACTTAAATATTTCTCATATATAAGTCTTGTTTTATATAGTCTCTATTAATGATTGACTAATGTAGACGTAATTACTATATTTTATAATTTATTTTGCATTATTTTCATAACATTTCCTATTCTCATTTAAAAGTGTTTTTAATTTTTCTGCCTAGTCTTTTTCTTCTATGAGAAAACTTCTACACATATCTTTAAAGTGTAAAACAGTATGTTATTTTCTCCAATAAGGAGACAAGGAAGAATCTTACTTTAGATAAGATAAATTAGACATTTTTTTCTTCAACAAGAAAGCAATGACGAACATAGCCTGAGGCATATACATTGAATCCAGCATTTGTGCATATACATCTAGTGTGAAAATAAGACAAAAAAAAAGGTAATACAACGATGATAGATCCAGCTTGTCGGGCCCCATGTTTTATCAATAACTGTTTCTAGACCATTATGCGACCCTTGGTGTTCCGCACTGTGCATCAATTGATCTAGATGCTGTGTACAAAGCGCGTGTTTATCTTGCCATGTACATGATTGTTGTACATGCAAAGCTGGAACAAGTGTAATTTAATAAATTGTCATCATATGTGCTGCAGCTCGAATTTGACATAGACTTCTATCCGGCTTCTCCACATTTGATGACAGGCTGTTTTCAACACGGTCAAAAACCTTGAAATTAAACCCTACTATGCAAAATTATTAGCTTGTTGAAATTGGATCCCTGGTACAAGCTGCCAATAAAACAGGGAAGACTGAGAAGAACAAGCCAAAGCATTGACTTCAATTTTTTAGAGGTCAGAAACAGCGGCGCCTTTTTCTCCTAACGCCACCTTCATTTGTCGGTAGATGGTGCGTCTGTCGTATGGATGCCACTACTGCGAGTTCAGACGGTGCTTTCGGGTTTTGAGATAACACCGGATAGATTATTAATACTATTACTGTCAGATACGTGATTCATGCTTCTCCTGGGAAGTTTAATTTCGCTCTCGTCTCTTTAAATCTCATGACGGCATCGTCGTAGTCTTTGTGTGCATCGTCTGTTATCATGAATGTTCTATACACGAGCTGCCTTCTTTGGATCTCGATTCTCAGAGGCTCAATTATCTCACGGTCTTTGCCTTTCCCCTCTCTAACGCCTATTTCCCTCCCGCTGTAAATTTCAGAATCTGTCGGCGAAATGAGGGATATGGTCCTCTTTTCTCATCGATGTCTGATGGCCTCTGTGATTTATTTTTTGGTTGACGTTTGCTTCTGCTTACACCGAGGCAACGATCAAAACAATATTCGTATAATTGCGCTATTTTAAAAATTTAGTCGTATCTTCTATTAATTTTTTTGAATCAGCTGACCACTACTCAAATTATTTTATTAATTTAATTTTTTGTTTTGTTGAAGGGAACCTTTATGATGGTACCATACCTTCCACAGAAACGACGTTGAGCACCTCGATAAACACTCAGGAGCTATTAACTTGCTTATCTTTTGGGTAAGAAAATAACATCAATTATTTCTCTTATTTTTAATTTATTTCTCAAACTGTCGTTGTTTCAATCTGTAACAGCAAAATAATCAATATGTATAAAGCTTGGGAAGGATTATGCTAGTCAATCACACTCTTTCCTTGTTAAATATTTTTGTGTTGTTTCATTGAAATTGACACGGAATACACAAAGGAAAAAATTATGAATTAATGGAAAACAAGTTCTTTGGAATAAGATGGTAGCATCAATCTAACCTCTGTATAATGTACTTTGAAAGAACTGCTTCACGTGACAAGAGATCCCACGGTAAAGCCCACCGTGCTTATCTAGATATTGTTCTATTTTTATCAATACTGATGTTCATGCTATAGCCATGTAGCCATTAAATGCTCTTATCCTGTGACGTGTCACATAGATTTTTTCGAGGGAATAGTTGCAAGAAGGATTGACCTTGTTCTCTCGTTGTAGATTTTCAAGTAACGTTTAACAACAGATGGATCAGAGTCCTGTGTAGATATGAACCTAAAATTTTAGCTCTAACTAGTTTCTTCCTTTGTTTTAGATTTATGTTTTAACAAGTCACACGGAAACATTATCCAATGGTAGATTATTCTTGCACAATGGTTCTTTCATAGATTTTAAAGATTGTAGAGGTATAAATTGCAATTTGAAAAGCGCTTAATACATGGTGTTGTAAGTTATAGAATGTTTTAGTCCATAATACCTTGTGTGATCTATCATAGGATGTGTTATCCGTTATAGAATGTCTTTAGGCATCACTTGTATATAAAGGATGTTTTCTTAGAGAAGGACAAAGAGAAAAAAAAAAAAAAAAAGAAGAGAGGATGCATTTGGATTGAAGAATTTGCAAAGGGGTAATTTCTTCTTATTTTTAGTAAATAATGATTTTATCGTTTTTTTATTTGTACATATTTTTAATTATATTTTTAATTGAAATTTTTCTTTATTGGTTTTAGAGTAAGTAGTGAGGGTTTTGAGATGAACCTACAACCATATACAAATAATTCATCAGGGGATCCAAAAAGGGGCTGAAATCTTAACAAGGATCACTAGCCGAACCAAATAGAACAACACCTATTTACAGGGCATAAACAAAATATCGGGATAACAACCCAACACCAACCAAAAACCAACCCTTAATCTAAGATGACTCATGAAATCATTTGGGAATTAATCAAATCATTCATCCTTGAGGAGATGAACTCAATTAGGTAGCCCAAGAGTCGATTCACATTCTCTATGAATTCAACTGTAGACACCAAAACAGCACCAATCCGATTATGTGACTGCAAACACTGATCGCTTTGACAAACACAGCCCCCAGGGCAGCCCTTAGAGGTCAAACAGTGGTCTTAACCACTTTCATAGCAATTTTGTGAGGTCAAGAAGCAATTTGGCACACTTAGACACTTTGCCTAGTAATCGTCTCACCCAGGGACGATTGCTAACTTGAAATCGTCTCACCCAGGGATGATTTCTGAAATCGTCTCCGATAAGGACGATTTCCAAGTTTAACGGGCAAAAAGACAAATGAGGCCAAGTGGCAGCCCAGAACGATCAGTTGATGACTCCTGCCTCGCACGCGTGTGTGAGTGGACAAATAGGCCATTTGAGGACTGTCACAAGGGCAGTTATGAAAGCCCAAGTCAATGGAGGACTCCCCTCCCTCATGGGAAGACAAGACTGCCACATGGCGCCTATGACCAACACATGGCATTTGTGCTTCCCTCCCAAAAGAGACCCCTTGGGTCTATAAAGGGTGAGACTTTTCTCACCCAAGATATACAGGTTGAAGGAGTTTTCAAGCAACGAAGTTCTGCCGAGTTGAAGACCCACTTGCATCCCTTTTGGTTCACCTTCCCACATCCACCAATCTCTTTTGCAAGGGAGGTTGTTGGGTGGCTTTTGGAAGCTTGAATCGGACCTAAATCCAACACATGGACACCTGAATCAACCAATTCGCCGACCCCCCAATCCTAAGAGGTTTTGGGCCCATCCCTAGTGGATTGGCGCTGGAATCAAGTGCCAACGGTGGGAGGCCCACTTGGGCATCCCCGCACTTTTCTTAAGTTTTATTTCAGAAGCATTCTAGTTTATTTTCTCATGCTGCATATTGTGTTTTCTGTTTGGTGAATTCATAGCTGCAATTTCGTAACCTTTGATCAGATTCTAGTATGTTTTGTGTCGTTTTGTAGTTTCACTAACTTGCAGGAGGCGATATCAAATTCCCGAGGGTAGAGGCCAAATTGGGAGAATCCGACCATCTGGGTCATCCCAAAATGGCCCCAATTACATAACCCCCCTGTCTGCAGGTGTTTTGGAGACCTCGGGAGTTGACATTGGAGCGTGTCAGTTCGGCTTCCCCAACACAGAAGAAATCGTCCCACCCAGGGACGATTTACAGTCAGAAATCGTCCTACCCAGGGACGATTTCCAGTTGAAAGCAGATTGGCCGACTGTCTCAGTGGCAATGGCCTGTTGGTAACATTTTTCTGTCTTCTGGCAAGTTTTCAGGCTGTTTAGAATCATTTTGTTTACTGTTTTAGATAAATGTTTGCATGCATCTTTTGATGATTTTAGAAGAACGAACACTTTTCACTTGCAGCAGGTGCTACTGACATCTTGGTTGTTTCTTTGTTCGTAGGAGAAGCAGCGGAGGTGAAGAACTCATCGACATCAGTGACGACATCATCTTGGCCCGCCCATTGCAATCGTGGGCACGCGGAAAGAGGAACATTGAGTGATTGTAATCGAATTCTTTTAACGCTCCTAGCCCCCGAAAAGGGAGGAGACGTCATTGTAACAGAGATCAAGGGATATTAATGAAAGGGCTATGTTTTCTCCATTTGCTTGTGTCTCTTCCAATGCGTTTCTTTTCCATTTCATGCACTTTACGTTTCTAGGACTTAAGCGCATTTGGTTTTGGTTATATTGCAATTAGTGTTTCCTTTGCCCGGAATCTCGTGCTTTCAGTGGCGATCACGGTGGGACCTGTTCCCTATTTTTAAGATCATAGAAAACTAATCGGGTTTTTGTGTTTTGTGTTTTATAGGTACATTTTTTTTTTGCATACTGTTAACCGTCTCTGACTGTTACGATTACTTTACTGGAAATCGTCTCACCCTGAGACGATTTTAAAATCGTCTCTGCCAGGGACGATTTATGTTCTGTAAATCGTCTCACCAGGGGACGATTTTCTGTCTGCAGATTTTTAGAGCAGAAATTCAGAGGCAACTGGAGCAGGCAGAGAAGAGGTAGGGATTTTATCATCTCTGTTAAATTTTCTGTTTCTGTTTTCTGTTTCTTTGACTGTTTTCATTTTATCCTGCATACTTAGGGAAAATCATTCATGCTTGTTTCATTTTCGCTAAATAAAATGAACCTCACACACTCCACGTAACAATTTTAAACCAAGGAGCTGGTCGTAAGACCCCAACCCTTTATCAAGACCATTGGTGGATTTCATCACCACCTTGGCTTGATTTGCATCCATTTCCCGATTGTCAACTGTTGTTAGGCGTAAATCCTGACGAAGACAGACCGAGTGTCGCTGGGGTGATTCCCATGCGTGCGAGGATAAGTTTTCTATGGTAGGTGCCATTAACAGGACAATCCCCCTTTCGTACCGCCTACGTACCATGTACCTTCTGCTCTCACGTACCTATAGTCTCCCTCTCGTAAGGGCGGGTATATAGAGAGGTTGGTATATCGGCCTCGGTTGGTATATTGAAGGGGCTACCATTTTGGGAGTTATATGAGCCATCATAATGCATTTAAACGATCTTCAAAACCTACAAAAACAAAACAAAACACCAAAATGCACTAAACCAGTTTAGGGCACACCAATAATCCTTAAAAGAGATAATCACGATTTTGTGAATGTGTGTGCTTAATTCTGCTTAGTGTAGACAAAAAAAATCATAAACGAGATAAAAACTTATTTAGATAGCATAGAAGCACCGCAATGGTGTACACCCACAGTCAAGCCCAATCAAGGGCAGAAGCTCCGGAAGGTACACAAGAAGCAGGCACAAGTCGCCTTCGCTTCAGTCCTGAGGATTTGGTCATACCGCCTTATAGGTCTAACCTACAAAAGAATCCAATTCAGAATCCTCGGTGGGGTATGCCTATTCAAAGCAGCCCCTTTCGGGAAGATGCCTTACATGTAGACCTTGACATAAATAGAGAATCACCTCTTGAAGTTAGGCATGAGTGGCCACCGCGCGATGAAGCGCTAGACAGGCACACCGTCCATTTGGAGGGGCAACGTGGATATGGCGTCCCTTCTTTACCTATCATCAGAACAGAGAGACCAAATCCGGAGCACAGGGCTCCTTACATAGGGCGACCTAACTCCGCCCACCCCCTTCACACCCGTGAAAGGGAGTACGAGGAAAGCCATCGCATTCCTCGAGGGCAACAAACAACGTGGGAACCTTGCATTTCCGCACCAGCAGGATATCATGATCACCCCTTGAGGCCAGAACCTCGAGCACATACCGCTTACCTCGACAGAGGGAAGCGACCCATTGAAACCTTAGATCAGCAAACTCGAGGTAAACACATAGGAGAAACATTCGAACCTCCTGAGCAAAATAGGGTAGACCAAATTGACCCAGCTGTCGCCAGATATACCACCCGTCAAGCCCAAACCATGCGGCTTAAACCAAGTTATCAGGAAATAGAGTACCGACACCACTTGGATAGAGAACGCATGCAACGCGAAGCGGATGAGTTACGCTATGAAATACCTGAGAGGGGGCCAACCCCTCGCATCCAAAGAGCTGAACAGTATGAGAGGCGTAACCCGTTGGTGCAGGACAAGTCTCCACGACCTCGTCAAGCTCTGCCTCCAAGACCTCATAGATTCGAGAGGGAGGCAACTCCCCGAAACAATGATGGGTACCTTCAACAAGAGCTTGATCAGGGTCATAGGTTTCGCCCAGAGACTCCTCAAGAATTTTACGAGGAGTATGAACCGGAAGAGGAATATGTTGAAACTCCCCATCAAGGCGGGAGGGATGCCATTCGGCCACCCCTCCATAGGCCTCCAGTTTATCGTAACTTGCAACAAGAGCGAACAAGAGAGGAAGAAATAAAATCTTTCGATGCATACCAAGCGCTATTGGAGCGTTTGGAGTCCGTGGAGACAAAAGCTGCTGGGCATCAAAAACCCACATTACGTCTACTCCGCAGTAATCCGGTGCATCCCTCAGTGCCTACACCTCTTTACCCCGAACACTTCAAGTTGCCTCAATTGGCAGTTTTTAAAGGTGAAGAGGACGCACAGGAACACGTTACACGATTTCTAAGCCAATGCTTCGGCATCCAAGATAATGACGCATTGTTGCTTAGAACATTCATAACCACATTCGCAGGCCCTGCCTCGGATTGGTTCACACAACTGCCCAAACACAAGCATAAGCAATTTAGATCAATTAGTAGACGCGTTTCTTGAACGCTTTGCCTTCAACACAAGGAAGAAGGCATCACTAAGTGATTTAGCGAGCCTCAAGCAATTTGAAGAGGAAACAATGGCAGCGTATGAGAATCGATGGAGAGCTTTGCTTTCTAGGTTACCCTACCGTCCTCCTATGTCTGATCTCATGCAGATGTTCGCAAAAAGTTGCTTAAAATCAATCTCTCGGTCTATTGTTGCTGCGACAATACGACAGCTTAGAAGAAGCTTTGGCGCAAGCCAGAGTCATAGAAGAGATTAAGATAGGCGAAGGCGCAATTGCCAAGCCTAAGAAGAAAGAGTGGAATAAAACCACTAAAACTGGGACAACGCAACCACAACACGCTGCAGACAACCAAGTTGCGATAAATGTTCCCGCGCCTGTGCAAGAAACGTAGCCTCAAAAGGCTAACTACCGGGCAGTGCCTCCTGCTTATGAAAGAGATAATAGAAGACAGGAGCAGAATTACCCGCGTCACCCTAGGCGAAATTTCACCCCATATGCGGAGTCTAGGGACTCCTTATTTGACCGCTTGTCAGCGGCAAATTTAGTCACTCTGTCGAAAATCCAAATTATAGACCCTAACATTCCCAAGCCTAGGGGGTACAGAGAGGAATTGTATTGTAGATTCCATAGGCGCAGAGGACATGACTTGAATGGGTGCTGGAAATTCAAAGACCTAGTCCAAGATTTGATCGACAACAGAACATTGGTTGTGGACAACCCCATCGCACCAAACAACCAACAAATGGGGGTATTCAAGGACCCCTTGCCAGCCCACGAGGCACAGAAAAAACCACTCCAGATTAATGAGGTGCGACAAGATCTTCCCACACAGGGATTTGTGGGAATGATTAGCATAGTAACAAGGAACAGAAGGTACCCGATAGCTGCCCCTGAGGTAGCTACGAGGGAAGTTTCGGCAACATCGCATCCTCAACAACGCCCAACGCAGTTACCTCCGCCTAGACCTGAGGTCACGATACGAACCAAACTCACGTAGAGTTTGCGGACCACGTCGGCTAGGCTGTCCATCTACGAGCTTATTCAACAATCAGCTCCCCATAGAGAAGCTCTTATGGACATTTTAAAAGCCATTGAATTACAACCCCACGAGGCAAATTCTTTCAACGCCTTCGTGGGACATGTGAAACAATGTACGGAGCCGGTCATCACATTCAGAGAAGATGAGGTCAAAACGATATCAAATGACATGGCAGATCCACCCCTGCACGTTATCGCATGGGTCAACGGGATTCCGTACAAGAGAGTGCTGATAGATACTGGCTCGTCCAGTAACATCATAACCACTGCAGCCTTAAAGCATTTGAAGCTACCAGCCTCTCACATCACAGCCTCCACGTACACACTGTGAGCTTTTAATGATGCAATATGCTCGATAGTCGGCACAGTCGTTCTGCCAGTCCAGGTAGGACAAAAGTCAATACCTACACTGTGCCATGTGTTGGAAGGTGAAATGGCTTATAATATACTGCTAGGGCGGCCTTGGATCAGGGACATGAAGTGTGTCCCTTCGATCGCCCACCAGTGCTTAAAGTATGCTTATGAAGGGGAAATACATGTAGTCCCAATGGACTTAGAGCCCTTCAAGTATTGCAATGCGGTACAATTCATACCTCAATCGACCCTCCCTTCAACGCATTTGGATTTCCAATTAAATCCATCTAAACAGGGTCCAATACCGCAGGCACCACTGGTGGCCAACAAGACAAAATCCCAACCAGGTGAGACTTCATCACCTGCTCCTTCATCATCAACGCCACCTATCATGGCCCAACAGAAGGACAAGGGAAAACAAATCATGGAAGAGGTTAAGCCTCTAGAAGAAAGGTTGCCCACAATCTCAATGATATCAATAGAGGAAACACCCAACACAACAGAAACCAAGACTCCTGAACAACCAAACATGGAATGGACTCAGGAAGGACTACCGTTTCCTCCCACCCAATCATCAACAATCATCTGTTGAAATGGCCAGTACGGGCCTGGGGGAGTACTTAGTGCAAAACATTGTGGCAACCCCCACATTGGAGTCAGTACAGGACATGGGAAGACCTCGCCTTCCCATAGGGACAATTGTTCCTCTAGGCTACCCACCGAACCAGACAAATTTTGTGTATGGGGGCCTTGATCATGGTCTTGAACCATGCCAACAAAAGGAAATAGACGAAGAACCTTTTGTTGAAAACATCAATTATCTGTCAAACCCAGAATTTGCCCTAAAATATCTAGGCCAATGCAATTGGCATGGATACGGGCTAGGCAGATATGAGCAAGGGATGCGGATCCTTTGCCAACCAAGATATCAGATGCCATATGACAAGTCAGGGGTAGGGTTCAACCATCCCCTGCCATTAGACATCTTGGTTGAAAATATGCAAGGCCTAGAAATAGGCAACAAGGGGGGATTGGCACAAGACCCGTATGCCAATCCAAATACAGAATACACATTGGGAGATTACCTCCCATGGTCAACAAACACCCCTAGAAACAGCAATAATCGCTCTCCTTTGCTAGAGAGAGGTGAAAGTTCGGATAGTAATCCTCAAAGAGAACATCAACGACTACCGGACATCTTTCTGAAGTTGTTCCCCTTAGAGGTGCCGGATGAAACAACACAGTCTCAAGAGAATCAGGTCCCTCCACCAAGAGTGGAACAACCGCAATGGGACCAGATTAATTCACTGGAACAAGAAGAGTCCTCAACGTCGCAAGCAACAGATGCTGAAGAGGATGAACAATTTTGGATCTATGAAAGCGATTCAGAAGATGAGACTGAAATGGACTATCTCAGACATGCACGACGACATCACCGTGCTCTAACTCATGAAGATCTAATGGGACAGATGGGCATACCGCTGGGGCATGAATGGCATGTAGACCCAGCGAGGTGGGACCAAGTGTTGGATCCATGGCTCCAAATTCAAGATGAGCATCGTCCACCTCGAGATCCCATCATGACAGCAGTGCCGAGGGAAGACCCCGCCCTCCTTTTCACAAAATTCGCACCTAGGGAAGATCCATTCATGCCCGTTCCTGTAGAGCCAGATCCAGAGTATAGGGAGCATCTAGAAGAAACAAGTTATCACACCCGCGGTTCTGGAGACCAAATTCATTCCATCCACATGATCTCCATTGATTTGACCGCACCCATCCGCAATCCGACCGATCCATCATGGTCATTGCATCTAGACATGGATGCCATCGACTGGGATCGCGTCAATTCACCATTGTCACCATCAGAGTACTGGCCTTTCGGTGAAATGCTTCATTTTACCCCAAGGACAACTCAGGATATTTTTCAAGCTGAAGAGGGACCCGAGGTTCCAAACGCAGATCTTAACTCAGCTGATGATATCCATTTAATCCCAACTCCACATCAGTTGGAGGACGGATCCCACATGTCAGTCGAGGAGACGACTGACGTAGACATCGACACAGATCCAATGAATCCACGGATTCTCAAGCTGGGGGTAAGCCTTTCCCCCGAAGAGCAAGCCGATTACATTGCCCTTCTTAAAGAAAAGAAGGAGGTTTTTGCATGGTCGTACAAGGATATGCCAGGACTAGACCCGTAGCTAGTCATGCACAATTTAACGCTTGATCCGACAATCAAGCCTGTAAAGCAAAAACTAAGAAAGATGCACCCAACAGTGGCCTTGATGGTCAAAGATGAATTGCAAAAGCTATTGGATGCACAATTTGTCATCTGCGTGGATTATCCGCCATGGTTGTCCAACATGGTTCCCGTCAAGAAGCCCGACGGGAGGATTCGCATATGCACCGACTTTCGAGACCTAAACAAAGCGAGTCCTAAGGATGATTTTCCCTTGCCAAGCATCGACGCATTGGTAGACGCTACAGCAGGTCACGAAATGCTCTCCCTAATGGACGGTTTCTCAGGATACAATCAAATTCGTATCAATCCTGAAGACCAACTCAAAACGGCATTCACAACGCCTTGGGGGACATTTTGCTATAAGGTCATGCCTTTTGGCCTTAAAAATGCTGGCGCTACATACCAACGTGCTATGACTTATATCTTCCATGATTACATGCACAAAACTTTGGAAGATTACATGGATGATTTGTTAGCCAAGTCTCTCTTGCGCTCAGATCATCTCGATGACTTAAGCAAGATTCTCGATCGCCTCATAGAGCATAAGGTCAGACTGAATCCCAAGAAGTGCGTGTTCGGCGTCACATCTGGAAAACTCTTGGGTTTTATAGTCTCAAAGAGAGGCATCGAAGTGGACCCAAACAAAGTCAAGGCAATCCTTGAAATGGCTCCCCCAACCACTATCAAGTAGCTCAGAAGTATCGCAAGGAAAGGTCGCGTCGATTAAACGCTTCATAGCGCAATTATCTGACAAATGCCGACCCATGAACAAATTATTGCACAAGGGGGTCACATTTCATTGGGATGACGAGTGCCAGTCAGCCTTTGACGAAATCAAACAATACTTGGCTTCGTCGCCAGTATTGGCACCACCTAGACCAGGAGTGCCGTTCTACTTATACATCTCAGCTACTGAGGTGGCATTGGGAGCCATGCTAGCCTAGAAGAATGAACTTCACAAAGAACAGGCTACTTACTATCTTAGCCGCACCCTGGTCAGTTACGAACTTAACTATGCATACGTTGAGAAACTCTGCTTGGCAGTGGTGTTTGCTACCAAGAGGCTATGCCACTACATGCTGAGCAACACTACGTATGTTGTGTCTAAGGAGAATCCATTGCGATACATGATGAGCCGCACTTATCATAGTAGTCGCACGGCGAAATGGATCATGTTGTTGATGGAATTTGACATTGAGTTTATTGGGCAAAAATCTATAAAAGGACAAGTCATAGCCGATCAACTAGCAGAGGCTCCTCTTGAAGACGATCAGCCTCTGGTCATAGAACTACCCGATGATGGGGTCTTCCATGTCTCAGAATCGCCAGATTCGATGAGCCTGAGTCTCAAGCCGACATAACCTTATTTTTTGATGGTTCTAAATGCAAGCAAGGGGGTGGCGCAGGAATTGTATTCTTCACACCGCAGGGCGCTCCAATGCCCCTGTCATTTAAATTAAACTTCCAGTGCACCAACAACAATGCAGAATATGAAGCCTTGCTCCTAGGTCTTCAGACAACAATCGCCATGAACATCAAAATATTGAACATCTTTGGCGATTCGCTGTTAATCATCAATCAAGTCAAAGGGGTATATCAATGCAAATGCCCGGTTCTGAAGGCCTATAAAGCCCTTGTGGACAAATTCCTGGCAAAACTTGAGTGGTATGACATCGAGGCACTCCCTCGATCATCAAACCATTTTGCGGATACAATGGCCTCCTTGGGGTCACTAATCCCGCAAGACCTTTCCGGTGATATAACAACCATTGAGGTCAAAACCTTATCGCAACCCGCGATGGAGCGCGCAAGCTCAGACTTCATGCCAGGAGTCCACATGATCCAGATCGAACCATCTTCGGATAAGTTCTTTCGAATCCGAGACTATTTGAAACGGGCCAACTGGGGGTCTTTGTTTTCCCCCACTCCCATTAATAGCAACACAACGCTATTCTTACAAGTTCTATCCCAATCAGCATTTGTTAGGGAAGAACTCCAAAAGGGATTGGCTGTTCAAACTGTCGAGGTATCCGATCAACAGGACTAGTATTTACCCATAAGAGACTACCTCAAGTTAGGTAATCTACCCTTTGGATTGACGCACGCCGCAAAACGAACATTCAAACAGAAAGCGGCAAAATATGTCTTGATAGGAGACATTTTGTATCATCGCAGCTACGACGGAATTCTTCTTCGTTGCTTGGACCAGCAAGAGTCCACTTGGGCAGTCGCCCAAGCGCATGACGGTACATGTGGCGGCCACTTCAGTGGTATGGCCATTGCAAAGCGCATTCTTCGCATGGGCTATTATTGGCCATCTTTAGAGCGAGATTGCTGCGCGTATGTCAAGAGGTGCGTGAAATGTCAACATCATGCCAATTTAATGCACGCACCTTCCCAGGCCCTACAGACAGTCCAATCTGCTTGGCCATTTTTGCAGTGGGGCCTCGATCTAATCGGAAAGATCTCCCCGCATCGTCAGAGCCGTCACACGTTTATCATAACGGCCACAGAATATTTTACCAAATGGGTGGAAGCAATTCCGTTAACCTCAACGAAAGGACCCCGTATTGCGGAGTTCATCTTGCATCACATCATATGTCATTTTGGTATTCCATCCAAAATAATCTCGGATAATGGGCCATCATTCAAGAACAAAGACGTGCGTGCTTTAACCACAAAGTACAAAATTCAGCACAGCTTTTCAACACCCTATTATCCGCAAGCAAATGGGCAAGCGGAGGCATCAAACAAAACGCTAGTGGCCATCCTTAAAAAGACCGTCGCAGACAGTCATAAGGATTGGCACATACAAATCCCACTTGCCCTTTGGGCTTATCGCACTAGCATTCGGACGCCCACTGGGGCAACTCCGTTTTCACTAGTGTATGGCTCAGAGGCAGTAATGCCTCTCGAGTTGGAAATTCCTTCCCTGCGCATATCAATGCAGGAGTTCATCGATGATAACACTGCGTGGCAAGCCCGATTGGACCAACTTACGTTGCTTGACGAACGACGCGTTAATGCTCTCGAGCACTTACGTATCTATCAAGAGCGGCTTAAGAAAGCTTACAACATGAAAGTTCACCTAAGAGACTTTCGGGTTGGTGATTTGGTTCTGAAGGAAAACCAACAAAACTCTAATTTTCCGTCCCATATGAGGGACAAATTCATGGCAAATTGGTTAGGTCCTTATGTCATTGATAGCAAAATAGGACCCGGGACGTACCGGCTAGCTTCTCTTGACGGTATCAAGGAAACAGAACCCTTGAATATCAGTCATTTGCGACCATTTCATATCTAAGAAAGCCATATCCAAAAAAAAAAAAAATGCTCCAAGGATTCCCGTAATCTCTTGGTCACCCAAAAAAGCTCCAAGGATTATCGCAATCTCTTGGTCACCCAAAAAGCTCCAAGGATTATCGCAATCTCTTGGTCACCAAAAAGCTCCAAGGATTATCGCAATCTCTTGGTCACCCAAAAAGCTCCAAGGATTATCGCAATCTCTTGGTCATCCAAAAAGCTCCAAGGATTATCGCAATCTCTTGGTCACCCAAAAAGCTCCAAGGATTATCGCAATCTCTTGGTCAATCCAAAAAGCTCCAAGGATTATCGCAATCTCTTGGTCACCCAAAAAGCTCCAAGGATTATCGCAATCTCTTGGTCAACCCAAAAAGCTCCAAGGATTATCGCAATCTCTTGGTCAATCCAAAAAGCTCCAAGGATTATCGCAATCTCTTGGTCAATCCAAAAAGCTCCAAGGATTATCGCAATCTCTTGGTCAATCCAAAAAGCTCCAAGGATTATCGCAATCTCTTGGTCACCCAAAAAAGCTCCAAGGATTATCGCAATCACTTGGTCACCCCAAAAGCTCCAAGGATTATCGCAATCACTTGGTCAAACCCAAAAAGCTCCAAGGATTATCGCAATCACTTGGTCAAAAAAAAAAAAAAAAAAAACAACAAAAATCATCAAAAATAACAAAGATTTGCATCTCAATTCTAGGCATAATCAAATTCATCAATCGAAATCTCTTCTCACACCTCATCTTCATCTTCACCAAAAACAATCCATCAAAAATACAAAAATACATAGCTGCATTAAGCATTGCATCCATACATTGCAAATTTGTAGTCATACAGGTCAAAAGCACCATAGGCTATAATAGCTCTGCTAGTCCATCTTATTCCACATTGTCCCATTTTACAAAAACAACAAAAACACCATACATCGCTTTTACCACATAGAGTCAGTGGTCTGTTAATGTACCAAGAGTTTCAATGATTCAGTCATCATTTTCCTCTTTAGCCATGTAGCGTATCAAGTCGAACAGATTTTACGAAGGTAGAGTCATACTTGAAATACACCTTGTTACGTAACATCCCAACACAAATTAAAACACTAAAAATTCCCAAGTTGTGTGAACGAAAGATGAAACCTGCAAAGTAATCTAGGTCACCACAAGCGAAACGGTTATCTTGCTCATCCCCCTGTGCGAATGACCCCTAGAATGCTCGAGAGTTGGCAAAAGGACAAGCATCCTCCCTACCCAATTCCCTAAGAATCCCTAAAGTTCTCAATAGTTGCAAAACACAAAAAATTTGCAAAATGTCAAAACTCCAAATTTGACAAACTACAGTGCACACATCAAAAGGCACAAACAACAGTGATTTTCGTCACTCCATGACCCCAATCCCTTGCTCAAAAGAAAAACAAATCAAAATAAATAGTGATCTCATCACTACAATGAGCAAGTATCCCAATACAATTGAAGAAAAGAAGGGAGTTGACCTTGAATCCCTGGAACTCTCAGCATTCTAAAAGGTCATAAGGCAAGCTTTAGTACCAATTTGGTTGATAGCCTATCGGTAATGAAGTAAACCTCCCGCATGACGATATATCTGTCACATTAACTTGCGTACGGATCAATGTTTGCATGTGGATGAGCTAGCTTATGGCATCCTGGATTACACCGCAGATTAATCTTAGTACATACAACAAAGGAATTCGTGGAGCTAATTAGGTGATCCTCGAGTACGAGTTCGGTTGAAAGCCCATCTGGCACTGGCGGTATCCTAACAAATACCACTAAATGAACTCAATTGCACACACAGGGATGTGAAAAATAATTGGGTCAAAAACAAGTCCGATTCATACCTTGGTCAAAAAGTCTTGTAAGATAAAGTACAGTCATGGATGGTGAGTTAAAACTGATCGAATCTCAGAAAACCTTACATTCATTCCAAAACCATCTGCGCTACTTATCATCCTTATGATACCATCAGAAAATACAAAAACAGAAAAACCATGTAAATAAAGAGCTTCTTAAACAACCTACAGTGCAATCACCACAAATATCATTCATCCATTTCACTTCGCATATCACATAGACATCTAAAACATTTGCATTCATCATAACATCTGCATTCATCAAAATGAATAAACATGCATAACAAAAATCACATCATCACATGTACAAAACCATAATAAAATCGGTATATATATATATCGTCAAAAAGATGCCCGCAGGCTACAAAACCGGTCCTCAGACCTACCGTAATCGAGGATAAGATAAGGATTAACCTCCTTTTTAAGGATGGAATTGTTTCATTCCATGTCATATCCAACACCCAAATCAACATCCTAACTCCGGCATCGACCATGTCGCATGATCCAACGGATCCCAATCATCCTCGCTGCCTTAGGAC
This sequence comes from Wollemia nobilis, assembly GCA_028583015.1. Classification (NCBI taxonomy): domain Eukaryota; kingdom Viridiplantae; phylum Streptophyta; class Pinopsida; order Araucariales; family Araucariaceae; genus Wollemia; species Wollemia nobilis. The sequence continues at coordinate 186,884 of JAQPPZ010017059.1, forward strand.
TCCACTACCCATGATACCCCTCCTATGGCCCCTCCACTCTCCATCGCCATAACACCCACCACGAGTCATACTAGTGGTAGTCCCGACGTCATCACATCCGGACTCAATCACCGCATCCAACTCCTCACCTAATGGCACGGTGATCGGTGGATTCGAATCCCTCTCATCTCCCCGATGTCGATAGACCACGAGCTCACAAGGCAACCCCGTGCACCCCAACTCATGTAACCCGACGGTAAGGAAGAATCATGCTGTCCTGCATAACCACCGCTCCCATACCCGTCGAACCACTCTCCACTTCGACACCGACCCGATAAGGACGCCAAACCACCTCCCCTGGAGTGAGCAGAGAGAAGGCATCAGTATAGTGTTGTACAACACCTGCCCATCGCCGACTCTGCCCTTGCTCCGTAGATCGCCGCCACAAAGCTGCATAGCCAATCTCCTCGTCATCCATCACCGCCCGAGTCGTCCACGGTAACCCGGTCGGCCTCTCCACTGCTATGTGCTGCCAACCCCAGCACTGAAGAAGATAACTGCAACTCACCCCCTTCCATCGCCGATAGCGGACACCGTACAGCTCCCCGTAGAGCTGTGCCAACAATGTCTGTCCCCATCCATAAATCGGCGGTGCCTCTATCGGGCACTCTACCAACTGCCATACCAACTCCAGCAGGTTCCACGGGAACCTCGCGCCTGACGAATCAGGTAGAAGCATGTTAGAAATGAGGCCCATCAAGAATGCGTGCCTCACTCCTAACACCCCCCTCTCCTGCCACCAGCTAACAAAAATCCTGCTAGCCTGACAGTCCACCTCGGCTATCTCCACTGGGTTCGTTACACCCAGCCGCTCCGCATGCCCAAAACATCTCGTCAGTATAGCAGTTCGCTGATCACGCGGCGATGTCCTAATGGGCAGTCCATCTATCGGAATCCGAAGCAACCGATAAACGTCCTCCAGTGTCACAGTCATCTCCCCTGTCGAAATATGGAAAGTGTTGGTCCGCGGATCCCAAACTTTGATCAGGGCCGTCAGATAGGCCTGATCCGGGACCATAGGCTCCAGTCGAGCCACCTGCTTGAGCCCAAGGGCATCAAGCCACTGCCGACCAACATCAGTCAGTGCCGACCACGCCTCAACGAATGCGGCAGGTACACGGTACCGGCTCCTAACCTGCAAAACAATAACACACAAAAATTCAAAACCAATTTTTCAGATTTAGGGTTCCTAACCTAAACTGATTAATTACAAAAAAAAAAAAAAGATTACAAAAAGCAAATTTTCAGATTTAAGGTTCCTAACCTAATCTGAGTAATTACAAAAAACAACACAAAAATTCAAAAATAAAACTTTCAGATCTAGGGTTTCTAACCTTAACTGATTGAATACAAAAACAGAATAAAAATTCAAAAAAAAAAAAACATAAAAAATTAGGTTTATCCTAAGGTTTACTTCAATAAATCAAATTTTCTTACATAGGTTTCTATACTTACGTTAATGTACAATAAATATTAGTTTATAAACTAAGAGTCGGGTCAAAATTTTTTTCAAACAAAGAAATAAACAAAATCAATTCAAATCAACAATAAAATTGCAAGAATAAACTCTAGGGAGCACTTACGGGTTTCGCCTCCGCTCGCCGCTCGAACCAGTTTGTGCACTCATGATGACAGAGAGAATTCCGGCAGCGCTTCGCTTCGCAGAATTACCTCCTCCTCCCAGAGCTCCCAAATCGCAAGAAAAAAATGACACAAATGAGCCCAAATCCAAGTTTTGGGCCTTAAATAAGCCTACCAACTGGAAATCGTCCTTGGCTGGGACGAGCGCTCTGGTCAGCGCTCGTCCCACCTAGGACGATTGACGATTTGCAATTGGAAATCGTCCCACCTGGGTGGGACGATTTCCAGCCAGAAAAGTCAAAACATCAAAAAATCAACAAAAATGCACTAAAAACAACAAATAAAGTTGCCTAATAGAATGTTGTTACACTCGCAATCCAAGGCAATCAAAATAGACGTTAGGGTCATATATTGTAGCTATCTCACTCCCCAAGAAGGCTACCATAGCCGGACCGCTCCACGGGAAGAAGATTACAACAATTTTATCCCCACATGCGTCACACAAAACAACAAAAACAATAAAAAAATTCAACAAAAACAAACAACAAAAAAAACATTGCCGGACACAAGTGCTCTTCCACTTAAACTCCGGGAAAAGAAAATCGATGTCGAGGTCCAAATTATCGCTCTCCTACTTCCCCAAGAAGGCTACAATAGCCGGACCGCTCCACGGGAAGTTAGATTTTCGATGATTTCACCTCATTACGGCATCACCAAAAGGGTTAACACCCACCAAAAATAGGTCCAAATGTTGGAAAAATTGCACACGCTTAACGGTAAACCCTCTAAAGGCACCCTTGCACAAGTCATCTTGGGTCAAGCGACTCGTCGCTTCTCTCACGAAGGTCATTCCCTCATCGATTCGTCGCTTGAGGGGGTAGTCACACTTAGTCACCAACCAACAATCACACACCCAATTAAGGAAAACGACATGCATTCAAAGAATCATTGACAAAGACAATCACGCTCCTGCTTGGGGCGGTAAACAAGCAACAATCAAATCAATCAAACACTTGGCATTTCGTGAATCATGAACACAAGGTTCCCCCTGAGGATAAAAATGCCCTTTGCCTGTTCATGACTGATCAATGTCTAAGTTCAAGTCACACCTCACCAAAACGGGTTAATACTTGAAATCAAATTCCTTAGCTCGTCAGAAGCAAGGATTCAAGAATGCATGCCCTTTCCATACTTGGGGCATCAAAAGTTGGTTAGGTTACCAAGAAACCCTAATCATTAGTGCTTTGGTTATCTATTTTTGCTCAACACTGCGTCACCCACAGCGCTTCCCAAAAAGGGGCATCTGTAGACACCAAAACAGCACCAATCCGATTATGTGACTACAAACACTGATCGCTTTGACAAACACAGCCCCCAGGGCAGCCCTCAGAGGTCAAACGGTGGTCTTAACCACTTTCATAGCAATTTTGTGAGGTCAAGAAGCAATTTGGCACACTTAGACACTTTGCCTAGTAATCGTCTCACCCAGGGACGATTGCTAACTTGAAATCGTCTCACCCAGGGACGATTTCTGAAATCGTCTCCAGTAAGGACGATTTCCAAGTTTAACGGGCAAAAAGACAAATGAGGCCAAGTGGCAGCCCAGAACAGTCAGTTGATGACTCCTGCCTCGCACGCGTGTGTGAGTGGACAAATAGGCCGTTTGAGGACTGTCACAAGGGCAGTTATGAAAGCCCAAGTCAATGGAGGACTCCCCTCCCTCATGGGAAGACAAGACTGCCACATGGCACCTATGACCAACACATGGCATTTGTGCTTCCCTCCCAAAAGAGACCCCTTGGGTCTATAAAGGGTGAGACTTTTCTCACCCAAGATATACAGGTTGAAGGAGTTTTCAAGCAACGAAGTGCTGCCGAGTTGAAGACCCACTTGCATCCCTTTTGGTTCACCTTCCCACATCCACCAATCTCTTTTGCAAGGGAGGTTGTTGGGTGGCTTTTGGAAGCTTGAATCGGACCTAAATCCAACACATGGACACCTGAATCAACCAATTCGCCGACCCCCCAATCCTAAGAGGTTTTGGGCCCATCCCTAGTGGATTGGCGCTGGAATCAAGTGCCAACGGTGGGAGGCCCACTTGGGCATCCCCGCACTTTTCTTAAGTTTTATTTCAGAAGCATTCTAGTTTATTTTCTCATGCTGCATATTGTGTTTTCTGTTTGGTGAATTCATAGCTGCAATTTCGTAACCTTTGATCAGATTCTAGTATGTTTTGTGTCGTTTTGTAGTTTCACTAACTTGCAGGAGGCGATATCAAATTCCCGAGGGTAGAGGCCAAATTGGGAGAATCCGACCATCTGGGTCATCCCAAAATGGCCCCAATTACATAACCCCTCTGTCTGCAGGTGTTTTGGAGACCTCGGGAGTCGACATTGGAGCGTGTCAGTTCGGCTTCCCCAACACAGAAGAAATCGTCCCACCCAGGGACGATTTACAGTCAAAAATCGTCCTACCCAGGGACGATTTCCAGTTGAAAGCAGATTGGCCGACTGTCTCAGTGGCAATGGCCTGTTGGTAACATTTTCTGTCTTCTGGCAAGTTTTCAGGCTGTTTAGAATCATTTTGTTTACTGTTTTAGATAAATGTTTGCATGCATCTTTTGATGATTTTAGAAGAACGAACACTTTTCACTTGCAGCAGGTGCTACTGACATCTTGGTTGTTTCTTTGTTCATAGGAGAAGCAGCGGAGGTGAAGAACTCATCGACATCAGCGACGGCATCATCTTGGCCCGCCCATTGCAATCGTGGGCACGCGGAAAGAGGAACATTGAGTGATTGTAATCGAATTCTTTTAACGCTCCTAGCCCCCGAAAAGGGAGGAGACGTCATTGTAACAGAGATCAAGGGATATTAATGAAAGGGCTGTGTTTTCTCCATTTGCTTGTGTCTCTTCCAATGCGTTTCTTTTTCATTTCATGCACTTTACGTTTCTAGGACTTAAGCGCATTTGGTTTTGGTTATATTGCAATTAGTGTTTCCTTTGCCCGGAATCTCGTGCTTTCATCAACATTTATCTTGAGGGTACCCATAATGGAATTCTATTTATCATTAATAATTTTGATCAACTACAACAAATTGTAGAGTGATTCCTCCCTGTCCAAGTCAAAAGCTACCACACCTTTTGATCAAGTATGTTGTGTCACCTCAAGTTGGGCCATCGAAGTAGAATTGACTAACTTAAAATTTGAATCTCATTTAGAGTAATTCTCTTTGGTAATCTCCTAGATCATATCTTCTAACTTTACCTCACCCCTTTCAATATCATAAAGAGCCCCCTGACTTCTTGCTGCCAACAAATCCTTTAGATGAGTTCAGAGGGCTCTCACCTTAGACATAGTTTGAGAAGGTGGATCCTGAACTTCTAGGCCAATACAACTTACCTTCTCTTACACCCTTAGAGGAGATGGAAAGCTTCCTAACATTACCAGAATGGTGCATAGGAAGGCTTGGGTAGAACTTTGAATCACTAGAAACCACATGTGAGGAAAAGGTCTCCTTAAACATTGGTAAATATAGAGACAACAAGGAGATTTTTCAAACACGAGGGACCACTAAATAGAGGATTCCAATGCACCAAGTCATGATGACACCTGGTCAAAGTTCCATAAGCCACCGAGGGAGAGTGTCCATCTAAGGATCTAGAGGAAATTAGAACCCACACTCTTGGGCCAACTCCAAAAAGGTTAGGATCCTTCAACGTTGACAATGACTTTTATTTCTTCAGGGTAACTACATCTCCAATCATATTTTCCCATGTGAGAAACATACTAGTTAACCAAAAAATCTGCTACTTTATTGCCTTCTCTTCAAATGTGCATGATTTGTACTTCCTCCATAAGTTGAAGAATTCTTCTCATTTTATAAACTATATTAAAAGACACTATTTTGGAGGCTTTTTCGACTTGAGCAAGTTCATAAGACTCAAGGAGTCCCCTTCCACGACCACCATCCTCAACCCTAAGTCATGGAGCAATATCACACCTTGATAAGCCACTTTGGACTCAAAAATGAAGGAATTTTGAGTGGAGAGGTGTTCTATGAAAGCTTCTATAGCCCTGTCATTCTCATATCTAATAACTCCTCTAGCCTCGACTAAGCCTGGATTACCCTTAGAAGCACTATCAAAGTTAAGTTTCATCCATATTCTTAGAGGAGGAATCCATTTGGTAGTCAATATCGGGTTGAGGGTTTGAACTAGAGTCCTTTCTAAGGAAAACCTTAGGAAAAGCTCAATAGCCACTTTAAACGTAGAATATATTTGGTTGCCTACAACCTACTCATGGAAAGCCACACCCACATTCTTGACAACACCCCATAGGGTTTGAAGCCCACTTGAAGGGGACTACATTTAGAATTTTTAAAGGTTGGGGCATTCCTCTTTTTTCAGATACCTCATAGAAGGTGGGGAAGGAGCACATTTAACAAACATCTAAAACTTGGGTCTTCCTCTCTTTTATGCATATGCTATATTAGATTTGATTTTTCTATATGAGTGTGATTTTAATTTCTATAAAGTGTGTATTTTAATTTATACGAATGTGACTTAAATTCCTATAATGTGTTATTTTAATTTTTGTAAGTGTGTTATTTAATTTTTACAACTGTGATTTATTTTTTTCAAGTATAATTTTTGTTTAAGAAGGTAGTAAACCTTAAAAGTTCTAATATTGATATATATTTCCTTCCTCTCTAATGCATACAACCATTACACGTCACCCCAAATTGAAAATTTAAAATGCAAGTATTAGTAGCACTCATCACAGTGAAAAATATGTGTTCTTATTATTGTGTATATTCTATTTTGGTTTCTCTTCTATGGTAGAATCCCACAACCATCTAGATTTTATTGCATCAAATTAAAGAACCATGGAAAGATGATTGATGGAAAATATATTTTTTCATGGATCAAAAATGCATTTGAGTTATATTCTTTTTTATGGACTTATTTAATGTACATGGCTAGAAATAAAAAAAACTTAAGAAATCCTCTTCCTCATTCATTTTGGCAAGATAGACTTTGTCATGTGAACTCTCTTCTGAATATTGAAACAATTAGATAACCTTAGCTAAAAATAATTTGTATCAAATAGAACTGGATAAGTAGGATTTATAAAAAATTCTAAGATCCATGGGATTAATTAGGGTGATATGTGTTCAAATTTATTTTTGTTTTCATTAATCACAACTAAAAAAGTTAACATAAAATATATTATTGATGAAATTTGAAACTTGATAGTGAAGTAAGCTCTAATTACTAGTCATTTTTCATCATTTTAAAAATTTGTTTTAGAAGGATTATGATCTATCTAATTAAAATTTTCTTCAATAGTTTATGGACTATAATACCTACAACCTTTGAAAGAAGCAACTAGATTTTGTAAATAGTCTAATGTCCTTTAAGGAAATGACTATGCACTCTTTGTTATGGCCAAGGGCAAGGCCCTTGGTATTAATGAACTTTCAATATAGATTTTAAGGGAATGTAGAATTTGAAAGGGATTTACTTGTTAATGATGTATAATTGTTTTTTGTAGATAAGATACTACAACATTAATACCGGGTTTTACAGGTTGACCCAAAACCTTTAACAAAAATCAGCCCAAGGTTGTTGATGAACATATCCTTACTAAGAATCCTATATATGTAAAATATACATGCTATCAAAGCCATTACATCTGGTAAGGCACACAGCCTGCTATCAAAAATAAACTTCCCATACAACATTTTGGGTATACCCCAAGAAAACACACATGCATCATAATTACAAAAAATAAACAGACACAAATCCCTTCCTTGAGACAATGGAGAAACAAAAATATTCAAACATACATAACATAGTACTGAAAAAAAATCCCACAAGCTCTGTATTGACAATTACTCTTAATAATTCTTTGGTAATTGCATTCTTTTGTATATGACATGCTTTGGTACCACATACTATCTTGGCCAATTAGCCTTGGAGAAGTGAACCTGTTGGCTATATTTATGGTAGTGGCTATCTGGTGGTCCATGTGGCTTTGGTTCGAAGTCTTATATTGTCGTTTATTTCCTTCCCTGTGAATTAATGATGTATAATAAGGTTAATAAAATTTAGGTCCTTTTATAAATCAAGGTTTGATAAAGCTCATGCTAAAATTTTGTAATAGGGATAATGTATCTAGCTAAAGATCTAGAAGTTTCTTTAGTGTGGTATATAAGATAATTCAAAAAGCCTTGGAAATATGTATCACTCATGTAGCCTAGTAATACATTTTCCACAAGCAAACCATATTTCTAAATGGAAGTTACATTCTTAAAAATCCTATTATGGCTTGAAAGGATATTGAGTTGACAACTACTCTAGGATATGATGTGATTTATCAAATTGTACTTTGATAAGGCTTATGACTAGATGACATGGCAATTTAGATTACAACTAATTATGGGTTAAATTTTAGGCCTAATATTAGGCATAACACATTTATCCTTTATCTTTTTAGACTGCCAGGTTTACTGATTTCACTTCTATCTTGTATATTATTTTAATTTGTAATTAATTTATAAATTATTTTTATTATTTATTTTAATTTATTAGGTTAGTTTTATGCATATGCTAGATTATATTTTATTTTTCTACAAGAGTGTGACTTTCCCAGATGATCAAATATTTAAAGGATTAAATCCTATGAGCTCTCTCAAAGCGCCAGGCCCGGATGGGTTTCCTCTGGATTTCTTTCAGAGGTTTTGGTATATTTATGATAATGATATCTTATAAGCGATTAGAGAATCTCAACATTCCTTGGTGATTTCTAATGCTGTGAACTCCACCCTATTGGCCCTTGTTCCTAATAAAGATTCGACATTTTCTTTCAATGATTTCATGCCAATTAGATTGTGTAATTCATTTTACAATATTTTATCCAAATTCATGGTTAATAGGTTGAAGCCGATTCTCCAAATTATGATTGATAATTCTTAAAGTGCATTCATTCCTAGGATACAGATCTTGGATGGTGCAATTGTTATTCATGAGCTTTTACACTCTATTAAGAAAAGTGGTAGGGCATATTTTATCTTAAATCTAGATATTAACAAAGCTTACGATAGGGTTTAGTGGCCCTTTTTGCTAAGTTTTTTGAAATTTTTTAGCTTTGAGGACTCTTGGATTGGATTGGTTGAGGTTGTTGTCTCCATGACCTAGTTTTTAGTTCTTATAAATAGATCTTCGGTTTGGTTTTTCAAGTACAATCATGGTATTAAGCAAGGAGATTCATTATCTCCCTTCTTGTTCATTTTATTGTGGAAGATCTTGGGAGATCGATCTCTCGAATAAGTATTGATTTTGGACTTTGTTCAACTTTACCTTACCGTCTGATTTCCCATTAGCAATTTACTGATGATACTCGCATTTCTTGTGTTGCTTTAGTGATCTATGCTAAGGACATCAAGTCTCTCTTAGACTGCTATGAGAGGGTGGTTGGGTAGCAAATTAGCTTTGAGAAAAGTAATATATTTTTTGTTAACACCTCAAAGTCTTGATAGAGAAATAATACTAATATTTTGAATTATAGGATAACAACTCTATTGGCTACCTATTTGGATCTCCCTATTTTTGTTGGTCATATGAAGAAATCACTTTGGACATTAGTGGTTGAAAGAGTCCAAAGAAAATTGGCCTCTTGGAAATGTGCTCTCCTTAATCAGGCAGTGAAGGTTGTGTTGGTCCAAAGTACTCTACAAAGCATCCTGATTTATTTTTTATCCCTTTTCCATATCCTTGGCAAGGTGGCAATGAAGCTTGATAGTATATGTAGAGTTTTTTTATGGGCTAGTCTAGACATGAAAGGGAAATTTGATCTTACCTCTTAGGAGAAGGTGTGTAGAATAAATAAGGAGGGTATTTTGAACTTGAATAATACTACTATGATGAATTAGGTGTTGGTAGCTAAGCTTGGCTAGAAGTTGGATTCTAACACCACCCACCTGTGGTGTAGTATTTTAAAGACCAAATATAATTTTATTTATTTTTTATCAGAATCTATCCCAAGTGGGGGGTCAACACTTTCGAATAGTCTAATTAAGTCCCATAATTTTCTTAATTCCAATTTTAGATGGGTTGTTGGTGATGGTAAGACAATAATTTTTTGGGAAGACCAGTGGAACAGGGATCAACCACTTATTGAAGACCAGAGGTTTGGGCTTTTAATTCAATATTCTTGATTTGGTGGCCTTCAAAAGGTGGTAAAGTTTTTGGTAATTCATAATGGTAAAAAATATTGGTCCAATCCCAAATCAATATTAAGGGATAATTTGGACATACATCTATGGAGATCTCTATTTGAGGAGTTGAGGTTGATTGTGGTGTATCAATAATATGTATATGATCGGTTGGTATGGGGTGGGGACAATGAGGGTTCTTATATAGTCAAGTCAGCATATGAGATATTGTGTTCTACTCCTATTGGTCATTTCATAGTGAATTTAATTTTTATTAAGAACTTAACACCAAATATCAATATGTTTTATTGGTTGGCGATGCAGAACAAATTTCTCACATTGGAAAATCTCCATAAAAGAGGTTTAATCTTGGTCAATAGATGTTTTTGTGTAAGAAGGATTGGGAATCAGCTTCTCATTTGTTACTCAAATTCTAGGGCTTTTAGGAGGTGTTCTCATTTATTCTTTCATGGTTGGGTGTTACATGGATGCTACCAAATTTAATTTTTGATAGTGTTTCTCAGTGGAGATCTTCGTTTACCTTCCTGAGGCTTAAGTGTTTTTGGAAGTTCCTTATTCCTCATTTTCTTTGGGGTCTTGCAAGGAATGTAACGCTAGAGCATTCAAAGACATGGAGAATAATATGGAGTATGTTAGTTTTATAATTATTTGTAAGGCTATGGAGAATGTTTCATTAGTGTTCAAAATTTTGAACTCTCCTCAGGCTCATTCCCTGAGCGAAGATAGGCTCAAGGAATAGTTAGGTTTCATGTCATTGGTTCAACCTCCACCTACTCCTAACCTGAGAAGGCATGTTAATTGGTCCCCACAACCTCTAGATTGGTTTAAATTAAACATTTATGGAGCTTCTAAAGGGAATCCTGACCTTGTTGGTGCGGTAGGAGTGATACAAGACAATAATGGTAATATTATTCTGGCCTTTCTAGACTGTCTCGATACTCAATATTCCATTTTTATAGAAGCACAGGCTGACTTTGTTGGTGTGATACCTTTAAAAAAAATCTTGGTATCTATAATGTAATAATCGAAGGTGACTCTTTGTTAGTGATTAATATTCTTAAAGGGGTCTATCAACCTAGTTGGAATGTGTCTAATCTTATTAGTGAAACAAATTGGATCTCTCACTCCTTTTATAATGTGGTGTTTGAGCATGTTCTTAAAGAGGACAATGCGGTGGCCTATTTATTAGAGAATATGGGTGTTTTATCCTAGGGATTTTATGTTTTTTAGGAGAATTTTCCCATGGAGATCGTTAGTTGCGTTAGAGATGAAGTTCCTTATATTGTCAAAAGTTTATTCATGGGCTATGTTTGTGGTGGATCATTTGCTACCTCTAAAAATCATTGGTAGTGTGTTGTAGGTACTTGGAATTTATGGTGTCATTTGTGTGTAACTGGATCTGCTCTTATTTGTTATACCTTAACCTTCCCATTGGGTATGTCGATCTCCTTTTGGCATGTTCCTTTGGATATGTTGGTTATAATTGATGTACCTTCACCCTCTCGTTGGGTACGTGGTTCTCCTCACAACATGTGCCTTATAGAGTCATTGGTAAACTTTAAATTTTGAGTCAGTGCCCTTGAAGCAATGTGGTAGACGTGGGATTGTTCCCTTGGTGCTTTAGAGTAGAACTTCCTTGGTTCTCTCTAGCCCTTTTGTTCATTCCTCTTGTCTACTTTTGTCTCTTCAGTTGTTTTTTTGGTTCACCTTTGGGGTGTTTGTTGTGTTCTTTGGTTGTGGCCACTAGGGCTTATTTCATGTAAAAGGTTGTGGGGTACCTTTCAAAACCCTCTTTTTATTAATAGTATCAAAAAAAAATTATACAAATATGACTTGAATTCCTATAGTGTATTATTTATAATTTTGCAAGTTTGATTTTAGTTTGAACAAAGTGTGTTTTATAATTTTTACAAGTGTTATTTATTTTTTGCATGTGTGAATTTTGTTTAAGAAAGTAGGCAACCTTAAAATTTCTAATATTCATTTATTTTTCCTTTCTCTCTAATGCATACAACCATTAGACGTGACCCCAAATTAATAATTTAAAATGTAAATATTAATAGCACTCGTGATAATGCAAAATATGTGTTCTTATTATTTTGTATATTCTATTTTGTTTGTCTTCTATGGTAGCATCCCACAACCATCTAGATTTTATTGCATCAAAGTGAATGACCATGGAAATATGATGGATGGAAAAGATATTTTTTCATGGATCAAAAATTACATTTGAGTTATATTATTTTTTTGTGGACTTATTTAACGTACATGGGTAGGGATAAAAGAACTTAATAAACCCTCTTCCTCATTCATTTTTGCAAGATAGACTTTGTCATGTAAACTCTCTTATGAATATTGAAAAAATTAGATATCCTTAGCTAAAAATAATTTATATCAAATATATTGGATAAAATTGTAGGATTTATGATAAAATATAATATCCATAGGATTAATTAGGGTGATGTATCAAAATATACACATATTTATGCACATCAAAATATGCACATATTTATCAAAAATTTACCATTAAGCAAAAATGGAGTAACTTTTTTTTTTGGTCGATTAAATATATGAGGTATATATTAAAAGAGGGGTTTTAACAGGGACCCTTACCCTGAGTACAAAAAGATACAGGATACCAGCCGCGGAAGAAGGTGGTAAAGTAAAAGTAACCAGGAACAAAGGCTGGCCTTTAACAAAACACTAAAATACTAAGCAGAAAGGGGAAAGAGAAGTCCTGGGGGGGTAGAGGAAGAAGAACACATCCACGAGGCACAGACTAGTTCCCAGAGAAACAGAGAAGGAGCTGCAGACATTAATTTAGACTTTTCTCCATGCAAGACTTGCCAGTGTTAGTGAAAACCATTGCCTCACCAGCAGGGGATTCCTCAGGAAGGAAGCGGATGCCATCAGCTACCGCCATCAGATCAGCGTTGGTGTGGGGTTTCATGAAGAAGTGAGCATTGAGAAAATAACAATTCATACTGGGTTAACATGAATCCGGTCAGCAATGAGGATATCACACTTCATCAGGACTCACAAAGGAGCTAACACAGGTGGCATTAACGGACCTTGATTGGCCCCCATAAGAGACTTTGTCATTAATAATTAGCTGCTCGAACATCGGAGGTAGGGTAGAATTCCAGATGGACATCTCCTCGATAGATACAACATGATTTGCAAGAGCATCAACAAGCTTATTGTTCTCCCGGAAGGTGTGTTGAAAAATGATTTCTTGAAAATTGCAAGACAGAAGTTTGGATTCGTCAACACAATTCCTAACCTTCCAAGAGGGGTTCTTATTATTCTTGAAGTAATTGATGGTCATTAGGGAGTCTCCTTCCACCAAGATCTTAGAAGCAGCAAACCGTTGAGCAAGGGTGAGTCCCCGCCACAGGGCCCTAGCTTCAGCCACTTGGTTGGATTGAATACCCAGTGGTTCGGCAAAAGCATAGAGAACATTACCTTGAAAATCTCTAACAACACCTCCAGCACTGAATTTATCGGGGTTACCTTTAGCTGCCCCATCCACGTTAAGTTTGACCCAACCTTTGGGAGGGGGAGTCCAAATTGAGATGCATCTAGGTTGGGGGTTTGGAGGCACAGAAGAGACAATGGGAAAGTCCAAGGATGCGGCTAATCTCATTTTAGCAACAGGACAAGACTTGGATTGAAGAGGAATCAAACCAACATTCTCTTTGGCAGCATTGAGGATTTTCAGACATAAAATATCAGCGTTCTGGGATAAGTTTTTGAAAATACGTATGTTTCTTTCAAGCCAGATATACCACATGAAGTGATGGAGACAGAAATGCCAGAACGTTTTAAGACGTAGGTTGAAGAAGGGGTTCGACCACTGTATAAAAATATCGGCAAGGGTCTGGGGGGAAGCCCAGGCAATATTGAACCAGTCAAACAACTTGTAAAGGATAGGTGTAGTGAATGAGCATTCCAAAAAAATGTGTCGAGGGCATTCCCAATTGGAACAACACAGATGACATCTATTGGGAATAAACATACCTCTTTTCAAAAGGTTGTCATTGGTCAGAATTTTCCCTTGGATGGCAACCCACACAAAAGACGCAATTTTTGGAATCAGGTGTTTGGACCAAACAAGCTTGAAAGGCAATTCAGTAGGTTCACTAGGAATTAGAAGATTGAAGGCAGTTTTGATCGAAAAAACCCCTGATTCGGAGGCTTGCCAAAAAAATTGATCATTGTGAGCCTGCTATCGAATGAAGACAACCTGAATGATTGCTTGAAGCTGAGTAGACTCATTTGGCAACTCATTAATGTTGATCTGCTTCCATCTTCTCTGCCCATTATGGTTTTCAATAAATTTAGACACTAGAGGCCCAAAACTAATATCTGTAAATTGCTTGAGATTAGCCAATAATGGGTTTTGAATCAGAGGGGTTTCCAGCGCCCAATTGTCCCTCCAAAAATCAATCTGACTACCATTGCCAACCCTCCACCGGAGGCCCTCGAGGATGAGGGGACGAATAGTAAGAATAGATTTCCAAAAACAAGAACCCCGGGGGTGAACCTCAACCATGAAGAAGGTAGATTGCTGAAGGTATTTCTGTTGAATGATGTTAATCCATTCCACGTCCTCACTGGAAATTAGACGCCAAGCCTGCTTGGCCAAAAGAGCGCTATTAAACAACTGCAATTTTCTAAGGCCAACCCCACCAGAATGTTTTGGTTTACAAACCTTGTTCCATTCCACCAGATGAAATCTGCTCTTGTTCTCAGCCCCTGTCCACAAGAAATTCCTTTGGATCTATTCTAGCTTCTGGCTCACCTTGACTGGAATTTTAAACACGGACATGAAATAGATTGGGATATTTTGGAGGGAAGCCTGAGTCAAAGTGATTTTCCTGGCTTGTGAAAGTAAGTTACCTTTCCAACCAGCAAGTTTCCTCTGCAACCTTTCCACTACTCCATTCCACATGGAAGCTTTGGCTTGACCCAGGAAAAGAGGAATTCCCAGATATGAAGCAGGGAGGTGGGAAATGGGGCAATTCAGGATTTCAGAAATTTTTTGTTGCCTGCAAACTGGAGTATTTAAGAAGAAAATTTTGCTTTTGTGGAAATTTATTTTTTTCCCGATAGCCTCTTCATACCACTGAAGGATGTACTTAATCACTCTCGCCTCAAAATAGGAAGCTTTGGTGGTGACCAAAGTATCATCAACAAAATGTTGATGGGATACGGGTCTAGTGTGAGAAGCCACTCGTAAACCAAAAATGAGTTGAATATTGCTGGCAGCTTTGAGAGTGCATCCTAAAGCTTCAGCGACCAAAATGAAAAGTAATGGGGACATAGGGTCCCCTTGTCTGATGCCTCGTGAGCTATGAAAATAACCAGCGATAGAGCCATTAATCAAGACAAAAAACCATGGGGTAGAAATGCAGCCTAAAATCAATGCAACCCACTCCGGATGGAAGCCAAACTTGGTGAGGAAAGCCTCAAGGAACTCCCAGCTGAGCCTGTCATAGGCTTTGTTCATGTCTAGTTTCAGAAGGAAAGCCGACTGTTTGGACAAATGCGCTGAATGAAGGGCCTCATGGATAGTAATAACCCCATCCAGAATAGACCTTCCCTAGACAGAGCTACCTTGGGGGGTGTCAACAATGAAATGGAGGACCTCATGCATTCTATTGGTCATAGATTTCATCAGAACTTTATAAATAACATTGCAAAGGCTGATTGGTCGGAAGTCAGACATGGAGTTGGCATTTGGGCATTTAGGAATGAGGGCTATAAGAGTAGAATTGAAGCCTCGAGGAATGGACTTGGAAGTCTGGAATTCCCTAATAGCATCACAAAAATCAGTTTCAACAAGGTCCCAAAAGGTTTGGAAAAAATGGGGTGGGAAACCGTCAGGGCCAGGTGCCTTATCAGGTTGCATGGCAAACAAGGCATCATGAATTTCAACATTAGAAAAAGGCTGGAGAAGCTGAGAATTTACCTCATTAGACACCAAATTGGGAATATGGTGGAGCATTGACTGAAAGGCGAGGTCGGAGGAATATTTGTCCTTTGAAAGAAGCTCAGAGAAGTAGGAGACAACCTCATTCCTTATCTCATGAAAGTCCAAAACCATACGCCCATTCGAACACTTCAATTCCTTGACCCTGTTGAAACTCCTGTTTCTCATTGTTGAGGCATGAAAGAATTTTGTGTTAAGATCTCCTTCCTTGAGCCATAGAGCGCAAGATTTTTGTTTCCAAAAAACCTCTTCCTAGGCCAAGAGGTTATGATAATCAAATAGAATTGTTCTTTCTTCAGCTCTGTCATGATCTGTGCAAAACCCAGATTGGATTTTGCTTTCAATAACCTGGAGTCTGTCTTTCAAAGCCTGCTTAACTTCAAAGATATTGTCAAAGACTTCTTTGTTCCATATTTTGAGATTGGCTTTAACATGTTTTAATTTTTGAGCAAGCCTGAAGGAAGGTGATCCTTGGTCAACCTGCTGCCACCATTCAAAAATTCTTCCCTTCAGATCAGGATGTTGAACCCACATGGATTCGAATCTGAAGGGTCTCTAAAAGGGGTATTCTGGGTGATGTCAAGTACTAGTGGGCTATGGTCAGAACCTATTTTGGCCTGTGCCATGAGATCAGCATCCCAAAAAGGTTTATGGCTTCCTTGGACATGAAGAAGCGGTCGAGCTTGACCTGGATTAACTGATTCCCCATCCTTCTGTTACTCCATGTAAACTCTGCATTTTTGAGTTTAATGTCCATCAAATTATTGGAATTGACAAACTCAAGAAATTCTTCCATACCTTTGTCAATTGCCATTGAACCACCAGATTTTTTAGAGGGGAAAAGGTGGGTATTAAAGTCACCCACAATAATCCAAGGTTCACTGTCAAAGGACCTTCTCAACGAACTTAGGCTGGACCAGAAATCATCTCTGTCGGTGGGGTTGTTCGGCGCATAAACGTTAGACATGACCAAAGAAATGTTAGAGTTGAATTCTTGGAACCTCATGCTTAGAGATCTTCCATCCATATGTATTAGGTTCCCTTTAAATTTTTTGTTGTCCCACATGATCAAGAGGCCTCCAGCGGTGCCCTGGGCAGGACTGTAAGTGAAATCGGCTACGCTCCAGATTTTCTTGGCAACTGAAGCAACTGAATCCGATTGTAACTTTGTTTCTTGGAGGATAATAATGGAAGGTTGAACTTCTTTTCTCAATGAGTTAACCAGACGATGTTTGGGTAACCCATTTAATCCTCTCACATTCCATGAGAGGATTCTCATTTGGAATTTCTGGAGGATTTTTTGCCCCCCTTACCAGAAGGATGGGGAGGTTTGGTATTTACAGCATCTTCTTTGCTCTAAGCTCTGTACAGGGGAAACAATATTTTTTGAATTCCATTGTCGATATCTTCTCTTACTTTGTGGTTAAACTGCTCAAAAATTGGAGGACGCCCTCGCTTCTTGTCGCTGCCCACATCGAGAGGGGATTCCTTGGAGCTACGAGTTATTTTGGGGCTGAACTTATGCTGGGAAATTTGCTGCACCATAGATCCTGAAGCTAAGAGAAGATTGGCCAGCTTCGTGGGGGTAAAGGTCTCCGGTTCAGGGTTAGACGACCCAGATTTAGACGGTGAGTTTTGGGCATCGGGAGGAAGCATCGTCTTGGGTTCAGCCATCGGAATGAAATTCTCAGAAGCAACGTTGGTTATGTCAAGTAACATCAAAACTTTATTTGGGCTATCATTAATAAAACCCCCTTCATCACTTGACTCAGGAGAAGAAAAGGGAGTGGTAACCAAATACTTACCTTTTCCAGTAGGTTCAGGGACCGGTTGAGTAGACCGAGCTTGAGCATTCTCATTTATGACAATTCCTTTGTTACCAGAAGGTGGACCCCTATTCCGTCGAGTGCCTTTTCTAGGACCAATGACTTTCCACCCCTGATCTGTTGGCTGTAGCTCCTCCGCCTCTTTCCTTTTTGAATTTTGAAGATGGTTTTCATGAGTGGGAGGGACTTGCACTTCCTTATTTTACTGAATAGCTTTGGCTCTTAGTGAGGGACACTAGCTCCTCAGATGTCCTTGGGTGTTGCATTCCACGTAGAAAACTGGTTTGTTTTCATACTTGACCGCCTACTTATGATAAAACCTGATGTGTTCAAGCTCCACAAAGGTTGGAAGGGCTGAGTCGAGGTTAGCATGAACGTAGATTCTCATAGCTGTCATATGGGATCTGGCCAGAGTCGCATGGTCGATGGCCACCAACGTGTCGATAGTCGATGCAATGGCTGCTAAGATATCAGAATGCCAACAATGCCAGGGGAGGTTGGGAAGTTTAACCCATATTGGAGCAAAATTAATAGACTGAGTCTCCAGGTTAAATTCAAGGTCCCATTTGTGTAAGAATAAGATTCTCCTACCTAGGAACCAGGGGCCCTCGATGAGAATACGGCTTGTGTCACTACTATCACTGAGGCGTATGCCAAAGAAACCTCTGGTTAGGCCAATGATCTCAAGTGATCCATGGGGTTTCCATTTTGATCTAGCCTAGGATCGGATGACCTCCAGATTAGGCCTGCCTCCTATTACCTTGTCGACAAGGTTGTACGACTCAGCAGAGAGGTATTTTTTGGCAATGCTATCAGGGATATGCACCTTTGAACCAACTACCTTTAAATACTGTGAAGACTCTACCAAGGTAATCTTAGGGTCTCCACCAAAAGTTTTGGCATAGGATTTTTTTGAAAGCCTCTCAGGGCGAGAAACATCTCCAGGATGTCTTTGAATAGGGGATGCTCTGTTCTGAACAAATTCCATCCCCGACCCTTGATTCATGCTTCCATATAGCATAGAAGAAGAGTTGAGCCTCTCTAAGAGAGGTAGGTCAAACTTCTGGGAAACCCTCTTATCAGGGGGTTCATCTCCCCAGAACTTACAAGGAGAAACACGTTCAAAAAAAATGTTGCCATCCTTAGCATTGTTGTCCTGTCCTGCACCAGCCGTGATGTCTAGAGATCCAAAAACTCGAACTTGAGTATTCTTGCCTTGCTGAATTTGAATATCCGAGTTCCCTCTAGAACAAAACTTGCAGCCTGCAGTCATGGTCTTATTTGATATCTGAGTTCCCTCGACAACCAAAAACTTTGAAGTGTTTTTCATTTTGCTGACAATCAAGTATGGGACTACATATTGCTGCAAAGATCTTGTACGAGCCCTATTTTTGGGCTTTCTATCAAAGATCAGCTATGTAGGGGCACTTGTTGACACAATGAGCTCCTTGGCATAAATAAAATCCACTTGGAGGAGCTCTAATTTCCTTGTTACTTTTATTACTACTTTTATATACAAAACTTTTAGTTTTTCTCCATTTCATCAGCCCTGGATTATTTATTCTCTAATATCCCTTATCATTTTTAATGTATTTAAAGCCTTGAAAAACCCCTCTTGTTGTACCGTATTGCCTATCATGGTTTCCTCTTTTAGGCTCTTTGCTTTACTCCTTATCCCATATCATAAATCCAACACTCTTCTACTTTTTGAGTTCTTTTTCCTTTCTAGATAGCTTTTGATAATTGAAGTAAGTCCTTTTAGTTCTTTGATAGACTTCTTATTGTTGAGTTAAGGCAAATGCTCTTGGAATATTTTTAGTATTTAGCATGTTAACCTCAGTCCTAATATTATAATTTAATCCAAGTATAAACGTTTTCACCATCATACCCTCCATGCCCTCACAATTAGTTACATATTTTAATAGTTTGTTAAATTTATGATAGTAAACTCATACTAGCATTAATCCTTGCTGCAACTTAGTAAATTCCTAGAACTTTTCCACAACATTATCTTCTCTTGTATCATTGTACTTGGAATTCACAACCTTCATTATATCCCTTGCCAACTCAGAGCCTATTCTAATATCATCCACTCTTATTTTCTCTTTACGTACTTCCATAGGGATACCTATATGTTTCCTTTCCTTTATCAAGCCCTTAATTAGTTTTTTTTGTTGATCTATTAAATCTTGTTGTTGATCCAAATGAGTTTGTAATAATTGCACAACCTATACAAGGTTCCTTTCCTCCCTACCAGGCTCATTTGAAGGAGGTTCATTTAACTATTTTATCCTTATTTCATGATGAGGACCTTATCATATTATACCTAATATTGGTCCTCTTATAGGTCTTTCCATGGCTTCTTCCTCCCTACCTCAAATAGGACTTCTTGAAGATCCACCTCGCAACATTCATACCATTTAACCTATAGGTGAAAGATGAAATTTAATAGTCTTATATTGAGTAAAAAATCTTAATCAACAGTCTACAACTTAGAATCTCTTCTACTCTGATATCATATGTAAAAACCCAAGCCTACACACCTATTTGTACTGCCAAAATAGGCCAAGCATTTTCACAAGCTATTTTTTGTTTACAAACTACAATTTTGTTCCTAAGAGTTCTTTCATGTATGTAGCTTACCTATTTTACCCAATGTAACACTAGCATAATATTTAATCAGTACATGAATATTAAACAACTTTTGGGTTCAAGACTACTATAGACAACCAGCAAAATGGATAAAATTGGCCAAATCCTGTGATAGGTGTCATTATGTGGAATCAATTTACCTCATTTATATCCTCTATTTTTTGTATGAAGGTTGAACCACAGTAGGAGTTATCCTCTAGGGCCCATAACACATAGAGTGTGGATACTTGCTTCCCCATTCCTTATCATACTAAACCATCGACCAATTGATTGACTTGTTGTAATATTTGTATGAAATAAATTAGCATAAATATTCCTTTGTGGCTAACTAGTTGTCACATTCCCAGAGTTATTTAGAGCTATGTCAATACCCTGACCTTGGATTTCATCACTCATGTTCATTATAACTCATGATCATTTATCCCATACCAAACTCCATGGCTAATCTTAGCTATGTTAAATGATCATGGGAATTACCATAGTACTACCCAAGCAGCAACCTAGAGGTGGTGTCCCATACCACCCCTCTACCAATTTTGACCAAGTCATATATTTTGACCAATTTTATTATACTGTTGTTGCTCTCAAGACTCGTGTACATACACACACCTCAACGATATTGGGTGAGTTATGAGAATCCTTCATCCTTGATGCTTGATTTTATAGAAAGTTTAAAAGTTTCACAAACTAGTTTAAATTTTTTTTTTTAAAGGCCCTCTTGGCTACTATGTTCCCAAAAGTTAAAACACCTAAATCTAGTTTTAAAAATTTCCACTAAGAATTATATCAATCAAGAAGACCTACGTAAAAGTAAGCTAAAATTTTGGAACATTTTATAACTTGCTTCTTATACTAATAACATAGGCAAGGATCATTTCATATTCAACACAAGGCCTCTATTTCATTGATTTACGAAGTTTCTAGATTCATCAAAATAGATTGTTTCAATAAAATACTTGGTCTTCTAAAAATTATAGATTTTCAATATAAATAGCACATATATCCTACTAAGCTAAAATTTTAATGCAATAAGATCAATTCATTTTGTAACTTAAAATGTGTTTTACAAATTCATGAAAACGTGTTTCTTCATATCATGGTGCATTACATTATGAATACAAAATATATATTTCTCCTATATTTCTTCATTTGTACAACTAAAAAAATGAAATTCTCAACATATTATAAATCCAATATGTAATACAATCTCTTACAAAATTCTAAAATTTTGTAAGAGACCGACGCGTGGGTTCACTATCTCAATTTTTAATTTAATACATTCTTAGGGATGGGATTTAGGATTCTTTTTAAAAATTGGAACACAATAAATGGATGTACCACAATCCATTTAAATTTCTTGGTCCCAACACATTACATTGTTTCTTATACAATACAAACTACTACTCTAGAATAACAAAACACACCAAAAGCACCACACTAGTATACATGCAAGCCATACTAGTCATATAAGTTAAAACCAAATGGATTAACACTTTTCAATTATAAAGGTAATTATAGTGTTGAATACATCATTTCGTAAGTTCCATATTGTATTAGTTATGCATCTTCAGCATATGTATTATTTAGAAGGCCCTTCCATAGTTTTCACTGCTCTTATAATGCAAACTCATAAACTATAAATTTACTAGATACTTAGAATAATTTGTAAGACTCTGGTCCATAATGTACACAAAAATTTTGATAGAATGGTTTTACCCTTCCATATGATGTATGGTTTTACTAGTTTCTCTAGACATTGGTTTTAAAGTAGAAGGTTAAAGAAAAAAATTTAACATAATTTGGGCCAACATTTACATTGATCTTACCATGGTTTCATTTCTATAAATACGTATAAATTAGATATAGAACTTATGTTTGGCCAAGAAAATAAATTCTATTTATCATGAAACCACATCCATATTCTTCATATTCTTTTAGAACATTCAGTGCCATACATTCTTTGAGGTTATTGAATTAAACATCAAACTGAACCTTTAGATGACTCAAACAAAGTTTTTCATTTTATAAAAAAACCTTCCATAATCCTTTATTGCAATAACAAGATAATTTTACAGACATACTATTTGGGCTTTGGTTCTTTAGAATACATTGTAACTATCCATAACATTCAGTAGGGATGTTCCTACTCTACTATTTTCCTTCCAAATCAACATTTACATCACTAATATCTCTAGTCGTTCATGACTACATTTGACCATTAATAGACAACAACATCTACCCAAAAATAGATGAAGAAAATAATTGATCAAATGGTAATATAGACTTTAAATTATGGCTGCTATAGGTCCTTGTTCGACTTCTATCATACTCAGCAAATTCTACATATGCTAGCTTAGACAAATTTGAGTTTTAAGACAAGAGGGATCAGATTTTATCTCTTTGTTCTGTGAATTCATATCTACTTGCATACAACCATAGTAACATACAAAGACATTCTAGATATTCATAAAGCACTCTGTAAATCATATACATGTAATTTACATCAATCATCCAAAGTTTTCTGATAACATTAGCACCAATAACTAATGCAAAGCATATATTCTTAAATAGAATAGAGAAGAGAAATATTCAAAGCCAACAATCTCATCATGCATGTGCACACAGTATTGCATTTCCATTTCACTTACATACATAAAGACAATGTAATCTTTCCAGCACAAACATAATTATTCCCTTTTAAAGCAATACCAAAAATTAATATGAGTATTCTACCAGGAGTCTTTTGCTATGCTATGTATTCCAAAGTGCTCTCCAATACTTCCAGTAAAACCCCACTCTAAAACTCTCGAGTGTGCATTTCTAAAATAACTAACACACTTAATCCCTTTCCCCACCAAAGGTGGTGCTAAAAATGAACAAATAGTATCAACCAACAAAAACATCCATGCATTTCCTTTCTTATTGGTTAAAAAATATAGAAGAATTTTGATTTCATCATGACACCATATTCTTAGCTCCTATGCCGTTAAGCATACATCCACTCCATACAATACTCATTCGTATCATATAGAATGAAACTATATTTTTTATTCAAACACTCACTACCAACTTAATATTACCTATATCATATGTGCAAAAGCATTCAAATAATATATTTATCTATGCTTTATATAATTGACACACATAATAATAAATTCACATTCGTATTTCTTTTTATCATGTATATATATTTATTTAAATTCATATTTTATATATATATATTTTTTTAAGTTAAACTATTGAACATATGCATAATCAAAGACAAAGTGGCTCTCATCATCATCACCATATAAATCATATGCATATCTTATTTATGTCAATCAAACAACAAACAAATCTTCAGTAAAAAACACACACACTATCTACTTAGTCATGAGATATACATGATATGAAAGTGTGTGAGTGTCCATGTACTCATGAGTCAAATCATCACTTCCCTTCTTACCATTTTATGTCAAATTTCTTCCATTCATCGATGATTTTGAACCTGGTCCTACATTCATAGTAGCTATCAGCAGTACCACAATTCACAGGAAAAGGTAGGTTTATCATCAATTTTACTTTTTAGCCAATAATCATGTGAATAGGGTCATTACAATTATAGATTATTGAAAATGTGTTCTTAATACTCCTTGTTTACTCTTCCTCCTTTTTATTGCATTGCAAGGAACATTATGACTAGTTTAACCATCTATAACTATTTGTTGAAGTAATGTGATGAAAGCCAAAGAAAAATAGATGTGTCATAGTCAAATTGTATTCCACCTAAGAATCTTAACGGGGATTGGGTCTTATTGACTCATAGATATAAGAGGTGAGTTTTGAACTCAAAATTGATACCTAAATTGTTGGTAGATAAGGAACTTGCAAAAACCTAATAAACTATAAAATTAACCATAATTATACAAATGAAGCTTGACTAGATATCATGTTATTTGACAAGATCCCTAATACACAATATTTTTCATTAAAGGATCTCTCCTAGTATATTATCTCTAGAAAATTTGATAATCGAATTCTTTGTTATTATAGTGGGAAAGATCATCCTTGAGGAAAGGTCTTAGGATTACCACCTCTTCAATATGATGGAATCATTTGTTATTAGTTATGATAAACCTCTATCCGTAGAACCCCTAATAAAAGGTAATAACTTTTTCAATAAAGCTAAATATATATTCAAATATATCTAGGACTTAGCTACTACTAACGGAAAGCCATTTCAATAACTCAAATTATAATTTGTTCCTTCTCAATGTAAATTTGTTATGGCATGTATATATTCAATGATTAATCATGTGTAGCATTATAACCTTTTCCATGCACATGCTTATAATAAAAAGAATGACTAAAGGTAGCATTATGGGAAAATAATATGTAAGCCAACTATTAGAGCATTGTATGCGGCCCTTCTATTACCTATTGTTCTAGTTTTCCTCCTATTGTATGAGTGCTTAAGTTGAGAAATATAAAGTTGAAATGTCATATATATTGCTAGCAGGGAGGGTTATTCAATATGAGCTTCCATATAGAATCAAATTATTTATGGTTGGTGTCACATATCCTAATTGTGTAAACTATGATAGGCCTAAGGGATTAAATCATATATTTTAGAATTATAGCTTTATAAGTAATAATTTAGACAATGTATAGTATGATTGTTTTTTTGAATTTTTTTTTGAAAAAACTTGTATTAAAACAAAGATCATTTACAAGTTGGGATGAGACTTCTCCCAACATTAGCCAAAGAGGACACATGTGTACAATAGTAAAAGAATATTTGCATTGGAGCCACATATCTTAAACCATATTTCTAAAATGGTTGTTCACCAATTTACAACTATAAAAGAAGATCTACTTTGGAGCACAAATCTCCTAAACCATATTTCTATAATGATTGTCCAAATTAGCTAAACACTGGATTTTCTCACCAATCTACCTAATCATCTCATCCTCAATAGCCATGTCATTGTGCCACTAAACCCCTGCCTCCTTCTTAGTACCCATCTCAGCCAGAAAGTCTACCACTTTATTCAAATCTCTACTCACATAAATTAGAATCACATCATCTAATTTCGTACAAAATTCTTTAATTTGAGTGACAAGAATCCCCAACATCCATTTATTCAAAGCAAAGTCCCTCATGTAATCTAGAGCTCCAACCATTATTTGAGAATCTGATTCTAGGATTATCCTTCTGTAACCTTATGTTACTGCCCATTGATAGCTAAGGATTCTGCTTCATTGTTTGTGGCTCTTTCCAAGCCTTGCAGTTCCCAATAGAGCATTGTTCCAACATGATTCCAAAAAACCACTCAAATTCCATCTCTACTTGAATTACATTTGTAGCTCCATCAGTATTAATTTTAATTCAACCTTCTACAAGTGGTTTCCAACTAGCTCTATCCTGCCTCTCTTGCACTTCAACTTCCTATAGTATGATTTTTGACTATTGTTTAAGTGATAATTGTAATCAAGCAAAGTTGTGTCATGGTTGTTAATAAAGTTTAGTAAAAATTTTGAAATCCTTATTTGGTAATAATTAGTATTTTAGATGTTATAATAGCTTTAATGAATCAACATTATCGTTGAATTTTGTATTACTTTGATTATGATCTAATAAATTGCTAGAGGTGGCTACTCTAGAAAAAAGATTCAAGGATATGAACCAATGGATTTAGGACAATGTCAATTATAATTCTCTACATGCAAATATAGAAGCTCAATTCATGGTAGATCAAGACTTTTTGGAGTACCTTCAAGTCATTGTTGATAATGATGTCTATGTCAATTTTTTCTAGTATCTTCCTTTGATCAAGATTCAACTATTAAAGGCAATTAGTAAATTATAGACTTAAATATTTCTCATATATAAGTCTTGTTTTATATAGTCTCTATTAATGATTGACTAATGTAGACGTAATTACTATATTTTATAATTTATTTTGCATATGCAACACAAAAAATATTTTATTTTTTCACAGTGTTGTTATACTCTTAATTAATGTGTTATTATACTCTTAGAAACTCAAAGATCATTTTTTGTACAAAGCGATGTACTCTTATATGTGGGAATAAGATTAAACGCAACTAAATTGCTTCTAATATTATTGTTTGGGGTTATATAAACCATTTTTTTAAGGATAGAAGAGAGTGAGGAGAACAAAACAATGAGGAACATAAATAACTCATTTACTAGAGTGGTGAAATTATACATGTTAGAATTTCTCTACAATAACACTCTAATAACACATGTAAAATTAATACTTGCTCTAATATCAAATTACTCTTAAATCAAACATATTATATATATTCACACTTTTATATTATTTAATTCAAAACATTTATATGCACTCTACAACATCAAGTACTAAACTTGGACAAAATTGCAAAACTTAAAATTTTCATTCTACTACAACTTTATACAATTAAAACCAGTTATGAATGATGTGCATATTCGATCATTCACCTAAAAAAACAAAAAAAAAATCAATTGATAGAAGATACATAAACTCATTATAATAATTTTTTTTAATTACATTTTTTAAACTTTTTATTATTATTTTGTCTCTAATTTTTATTTTCATAACATTTCCTATCCTCGTTTAAAAGCGTTTTTAATTTCTCTGCCTAGTCTTTTTCTTCTATGACAAAACAAACAGTATTTTATTTTCTCCAATAAGGAGACAAGGAAGAATCTTACTTTAGATAAGATAAATTAGACATTTTTTTCTTCAACAAGAAAGCAACGACGAACATAGCCTGAGGCATATACATTGAATCCAACATTTGTGCGTATACATCTAGTGTGAAAATAAGACAAAAAAAAAGGTAATACAACGATGATAGATCCAGCTTGTCGGGCCCCATGCTTTATCAATAACTGTTTCTAGAGCATTATGCGACCCTTGGTGTTCCGCACTGTTCATCAATTGATCGTTTTTTTCTTCAACAAGAAAGCAACGACGAACATAGCCTGAGGCATATACATTGAATCCAACATTTGTGCGAATACATCTAGTATGAAAATAAGACAAAAAAAGGTAATACAACGATGATAGATCCAGCTTGTCGGGCCCCATGCTTTATCAATAACTGTTTCTAGACCATTATGCGACCCTTGGCGTTCCGCACTGTTCATCAATTGATCTAGATGCTGTGTACAAAGCGCGTGTTTATCTTGCCATGTACATGATTGTTGTACATGCAAAGCTGGAACAAGTGTAATTTAATAAATTGTCATCATATGTCCTGCAGCTCGAATTTGACATAGACTTCTATCCGGCGACTCCACATTTGATGACAGGCTGTTTTCAACACGGTCAAAAATCTTGAAATTAGACACTACTATGCAAAATTATTAGCTTGTTGAAATTGGATCCCTGGTACAAGCTGCCAGTAAAACAGGGAAGACTGAGAAGAACAAGCCAAAGCACCGACTTCAATTTTTTAGAGGTCAGAAACAGCGGCGCCTTTTTCTTAGAGGTCAAAAAAGAGCGGCGCCTTTTGCCGTCGTCGTATCACTTTCTGCTAACGCCGACCTTCGTATGGATGCCACTACTGGGAGTTCAGACGGTGCTTTCGGGCTTTGAGATAACTCCGGATAGATTATTAATACTATTACTGTCAGATACGTGATCCATGCTTCTCCTGGGAAGTTTAGTTTGGCTCTCGTCTCTTTAAATCTGATGACAGCATCGTCGTAGTCTTTGCGTGCATCCTATGTTGTCATGAATAATCCATACACGAGCTGCTTTCTTTGGATCTCTATTCTCAGAGGATCAAATATGCCATGGTCTTTGCCTTTCCCCTCTCTAACTCCTCTTTCCCTCCCGCTGTGAATTTCAGAATCTGTCGGCGAAATGAGGGATATGGTCCTCTTTTCTCATCGATGTCTGACGGTCTGTGTGATTTATTTTTTGCTTGACGTTTGCTTCTGCTTACACCGAGGCAACGATCAAAACTTTATTCGTATAATTGCGCTATTTTAAAAATTTAGTCGTATCTTCTATTAATTTATTTTTAATCAGCTGACCACTACTCATATTATTTTATTAGTCTAATTTTTTGTTTTCTTGAAGGGAACTTTTATGATGGTACCATACCTTCCACAGAAACGAAGTTGAGCGCCTCGATGAACACGCAGGAGCTATTAACCTGCTATCTTTTGGGTATGAAAATAACATTAATTATTTTTCTTCTTTTTTAATTTATTTCTCACACTGTTGTTGTTATAGAAAAAATTCCATTTGTAACAACAAAATAATCAATGTGTATAAAGCTTGGGAAGGATTATGCTAGTCAATCACACTCTTTCCTTGTTAAATATTTCTGTGTCGTTTCATTGAATTTGACACGGAATACACAAATGAAAAAATTATGAATTAATGGAAAACAAGTTCTTTGGAATAAGATGGTAGCATCAATCTAACCTCTGTATAATTTACTTTGAAAGAATTACTTTACGTGACAAGAGATCCCACGGTAAAGCCCACCGTGTTTATCGATATTGTTCTATTTTTATCAATACTGATGTTCATGCTATAGCCATGTAGCCATTAAACGCTATTTTCCTGTGACGTGTCACATAGCTGTCCTCAAGGGAATAGTTGCAAGATGGATTGACCTTGTTCTCTCGTTGCAATCAGACAGTATATGCTAGATTTTCAAGTAACGTTTAGCAACAGATTGGATCAGAGTCCTGTGTAGATATCGACATACAATTTTAGCTCTAACCAGTTTCCTAATTTGTTTTAGATTTATGATTTAACAAGTCACACGGAAACGTTATCCATGGTAGATTATTCTTACAGTTTACAGATTGTAGAGGTATAAATTGCAATTAATACATGGTGTTCTAAGTTATAGAATTAGTAGACTTTCATATGGTTCCTTGGTTTTTATTTTTGCTGAGAATTTGGATATTTTTTCCAATAATATTGTTGAGGGGTATGATATCCTCGTAGGTCTTCAGGAGGCTACTAAGGTTGGATGGGAAAATGTGTTAGTTGATTCTGACTCTCAACTTATGATTAATCTCTTGAAGACTCCTAAGAATCTTAAGGTGGATTAGAGAATAAAAAGAATTATTGAGAAGAATCAGTTAATCCAGATGGGATTTTTGAAAGTTGATTACAATCATGTGGTTAGAGATCAAAACAAGAGTGCTGATGCTTTAGCTAATTGGGCTTTGGACAAAGGTGATCTTACTTTTTATGGCCACCCTCCTATATGGTGGGCTTCTCAAATTAGGGATATGGTGGGCTTCTCAAATTAGGGAAGCTCTTCTTTCTATCATTTCTTTGGATGGCTCCAATTCTGAAGGTACCTAGTTTCTTCTTCTTTTTTTTTTTGCTTCTCTTTGGTTCATTCAGTTTTTTTTTGAGTTCCCTAACTCATTCTAATCTTTATTTTGTTTCCTCTGTTGATTCTTGCCTTAATAGTCTTCTGGTCTAGATAGGTCATTATTTTGTTTATTTTATTTTATTTTATTTTAGTTTTTTAAGGTGGGTGAGTTCTTTTGTTTTTGTGTTATTTGTGTTGTTTTTTGTTGTTCTTGTGTTTATGTTGTTTTGTTTTTTTTTTTTTTTTTTATGTTTTTTTGTTATTGTTCTTGTGTTTTTTTCGTTATTGTTCTTGGGTTTTTCTTTGTTTGTGTTATTTTGTGTTTTTATGTGTGAGTGTTTTCTATGTATTTTGTTTTTTTTTATTGTCTGTTGTTGGTTGTTTTTTTTATTTTTATTTTTATTTTATTTTTTTAATTTTTTAGGTTTTGATTATGTTTATTTTTCATGTTTTTTTGGGTTATGTCTTTGTAGTGTTCTGTTGTTTTTGTCTTGTTTGTGTTTTGTTATGTGGTTCTTGTGTTTTTCTATGTGGTTTGTGTTGTGGTTTCTTTTATCTTATTGTGTGTGTTTGGTTGTGCTTTTGTTTTTAACACACTTAAGGAGCATGTTTTTTATTTTATTTTATTATTTTTGTTGTTATTTACTTATTTTTAAATTGGTTTTGTATGTTTGTTTGCTCTTTGAGTATGTCAAAGGTGGTAAGCCAGGTCCGAGTCCTAGACGTTTTTGGCAGAATAGATACCCCTGCTTCCTTGGATCTTACCCGAATATGACATCCCTTTTGGATGTTTTCCACAAATAAAAAAAAAAAAAAAGTTTTAGTGCATAATACCTTGTGTGATCTCTCATAGGATGTGTTATCCGTTATAGATTGTCGTTCGCATTAAGATTTTGGAAATGTTTTGTAATTTTACAGAACCAGAGCAGAGCAGGTTAGATGGTTAGTTCATCTATGAAATTAAGAGAACAGAAAATATTTTTAATTGTAAATTAGATTCAACATTTTTATTTTAATAACCTATAAATTGAATTCCGAAACACAAGAAAGTCTATAATCCTTATAAAAAATAACTAAAAATTAAAATTAAAAAACAACTATGTAGGCATACGTATTAAATTTTAATGTTTCCCCATTTGTTAACTCAATTTTGGAGATATGAAAACTGGAATCAAACATCCCTTATTTGAATGGTTTAAAATACTCAGTGTTATGTACCCAAAATCATGAATAGTTTGGATGCGAGAACAAATGGAATACAAATAGAGGACAATATGTTTACACTATGAAAGCTTACCAGCAAAATGCCTATGTGTAATTTCGGTCATGAAACTGCCACGCCTTGCGACTGCCACCGTGTTTCGTTCGATGACTAGTTCATCTGTCGACTGCCACCGTGTTTCGTTCGATGACTAGTTCATCTGTCTTTCTTTCCACGGAATTCATAACACTACTCAACGCAGGCGAAAGAGCAAAAATCACCTCCAAAGTATTTGTGGTGCAGGGAAAGGGAGGTTTTCTTATTTACACTGAAACCCTAGTCTATCAAAGTTAGATTCAACCACGATTACACTCTTTTTCCTGCATCTCTCCTCCCTTTGTAATTTGGGTCCTCGTTTTCTGCCCTAATGTATAGGATTCCGGCGATCTTATCTTATTTTCTAATAAGAGGACATGCCAGATGCAGTCCACACGGAATAAGTGTTTCCTCGGGCACAACGATTTTGCTTAAATTCAGTTCGATTTTACTACTAATGTTTCTCGATTGACCGCAAATATCTGACAGTATGAGCGTCGTAGATTTTGTACTTTATAAAAAAATGAGATGCACCCTGTAATCCTCTCAACTTCAAACTCTGGTAACCGCTGTTTTGCTTTGACACCGCTATGCTGACCAAAACACTTTCACATTCAAGAAAACGCCTTTAAATTTTGGTCCAAGATTCTTTCGAGAGAAAGATTATAATAAATATAGTTCTGAATATTATTTTTAAAATAAAATCATTTTCCTTGAAATTATGTGTATTTATAAATTGTTATTATTCTAGAACGAGGTCGTACCTCTCTAATCCAACCCTAACCTTGGTTGTGCGTATATACACGTTTCCTTCGCTCCTTTCCTTTCCCCACGTTGCGGTTTGAATCCATAACTGTGGACTTTTTGCGAAGAGCAAAGTCATACGAATTAGGTGTAACCCCTAAGAAATACTGCCTACCCAACATACACGCAATTATGATCACTAAAATCTTTAATTAAAGATAAATTTTTAATACAATAAACAATAGTAACATTAACAATGGCTATGTATGTGATTTATTTTTAGCTTAGTTTCATGCCCGAAATGGTTTAAAATTATATTTTTCCTAAGGGTATAACTTTCTATATAAGACTTTACTTAAAAATACTAGAGAACAATAATTTCAACATTTTTGTTAACAACTTTGTAAAAAAAGGTCTAAAATGTAAAATAAAATATTTTATAGAACTAAGAATTTGTTATTTTTAGATTTTGATAGTTAAAATTTATATTAGTATTATTGATATATTAATAAAAGATAAAACATAAGAGATAATTTTTAATTAAGTGCTTTTTGTGATCAATGGAAGATGAGTCATCATATTTTTATATGGGTGGCTTAACTCATGAAAGGTGAACCATCACATTTTGATGTGGGTGACTTTTAATATTCTATATAACTAAAGCACACCAAAAAAAATTGTATGAAAAAAGGTACCATTTTGATTGTAAAGACATGATATTTTGCATGTGTGCTTTTATATTTTGGTTTATTATGTTGTATTATTTCCAAATTATAATCTTTAGTGATCTTCTTAAACTCAAAATTATTCATACTTCTTATATACATCTATTGTGGGGATTAAACCTGGGTCACATCACCGATAATGTAAGTGGCATCCTTTACAGTAGTCCAACTAAAATTGAGTCTTCCAAACCATAAATAATATAACCACCAACATACACATAAAAAATAATAAAATTGTCTTTGTTCTAATCACAAGCAATGTTGTTAATTAGCCAACCTTAACCACCATTGTTGGAGCAACATCACTATGAGATAAGAAAATATAAAAATCTCCATCAAGGTTGAGTGTCTAATACAATAAAGAACAAGGCTATGATTAGAGTAGAATCTTCCATACATGAATAGAAAAACAACTACTATAAGGACTGAAAGCCACCAAACTACCTGTGATATTACCAACAACATGATCTATCATAGTCACTAGTACAAGCCAACCTACCAAGCTATGAGCCATAAAATTTTGACAAAAAATAAACTATAGATCTTAAAGTTTGAAGCTATGTATGTTGATGAGCATCCATAAAACCCACCAACTTGGCTAAAATTTTGAGATATGAAATTTGATCAATATTATTTTACAAAACCACCCTTTATATAAAAATAAATATGTATTATTTATGTTCTCATGATTTCATTGTTTATTTAATACTATTTAATCAAACCATTTATATATTTTCTTCATTATATATATTTGTAAAATTACTTAATTCAAATTTAAATAAATTTACAACATTCAAGGTTAAAAAAATTGTTTGATTTGTATATATAGAGAGTTTATTGGTAAAAATTTGACCCTCGTAAGAAAATTCTTGATTCTATATGTAAAGAGTTCATTCAATCTATTAATTGAGAGAATCCACCTTTATGATCTTATGAGATAGAATGTTATTTAAAATAAAATTGTGAATTTAATCAAAATGTAATTAATCTATCCCATTATACCTCTTGAATATTATAGAACACACTTATTAATATACATCCCTCCATACATTTTTTTTATTAAGAAAAATAATTTCATTAATTTTCAAATTTTATAAAAATATCTATTTAGATTATTTTTCTATAGAAACTATGTAAAAGATGTTTTTGAATGTATATAAACAATTTACCTAATATATATAGTCTTAATTATCATCTAAGCATACCTCACATCATCTAAAGATACCTTTACTTTTTTTTCATAGACATTAGTGTCACTAATATTCTATATTTTAATGTGCTTTGAGGCGACAACCTTTCTACACTTAAGATTAGACATTGTAATATATATATATATATATATATATATATATATATATATATATAAACAAATGTTATTTCTATGTGGATATTTTTTTTGTATCAAATTAAATATTTAAGCTATATATAGAATAATACATAATATTCAAAGAAGAATGCAACATATTAAATAATAGTTTAATATAATCGTTTTTATCATCCAAATTTAATTTATAAATGTATACATTAATTTTATAAATATAGTCATATTCAAGTAAATTTTATAAGTCTATTAGAAAATAAAAAGTTACACTTTTTGGAATTGGTATTCTATCAAATTGATTAAGTTTTAGTATTATAATATTTATTATAATATCTAGAATATATATGTGTTTTATATTTTTATTATTTAACTAAAATAAATACATAAATATTTATCCTTGTAAATTCAAATATTAGACATTTTGAGTTTTAATATATATAAAGAATACATATCAAATCAAATTCTAAATATACCTTATAATCTTCTATTTAAAATTTCAAAAAAATTATCTCTTTTCTATATAAAGTAGATCCAACCCCTTGAAAACATTCCAACTAACTACTCCAAAAATAACCTTTTAATCTTATATTTAATACATATTAACAGCATCACCTATATATTTAATAAAATTAAATAAAATAATTTAAATACTTAAATAATACAATCATTGTACATGTAATCAACTTACTACTCTAACTTAAATTACAACGTTATATTTAAATATTTTAAAATACATATTAGCAACATCACCTAGTAAAATTAAATAAAATCATTTAAATATTTAAATAATACAATCATTGTACATGTAATCAACTAACTACTCTACCTTAAATTACAATGTTATCTTCAAATATTTTGAAAGCGGCAACTAAACGGGTAAATTAGATAATCGAAAGTGTTCATGAGATAATTTTTTTTTATTTACACGCAACGTCATAGCTACAGCCTTGAACGTTCTTACCGAAGTGCAAAAATCAGCTGAACACGTGAAAATTCTCGAGAAAACTGGATTGGAATATTCGAACGAATCTTTTTATATACATAGAACTGAGACCACTGAATCCGAAACTATTCATCTCTTCATATTGATCCACTCACCGCTCCGTCAAATCTCGCTTCAACCAAACGGATTAATGTGGATTTTTGTCTGGAATTTGCAAAGCAAGAAGGAAGATCAGATGCTCTGAGATCTACTCTTTTTTCAATTAAAAAAATCCTGGTTTTTAAGCAGTAAAACACGAATTGGGAAGAAAGAAACGTAACATTCCGAGGATGATTTTGAGCGGTCGACACAAAGAATATTGCAGATGAAACAGGTACTAAATATGACTTTCGTGCGTTTCATTGATGTTTTGAAATTGAACAAGGCACAACATGAGAGAATACAAATCGGAGAACCAAACTCTTCGATCCAGCCCTACCGCTCTTCGAAAATCTGAAAACTAGTTCTTTACTTTGATGTCTGTATTATAAGAATAGCTGTTCATACACTGACTGCTTAGCTTTTAACCTGTTACATACACAGAATTTGTAAGAAAATAGGGTTGTAATTGAAATATTCACCATGGGGCGGAGCAATAAAAACGATTTCGGACGGACAATGATTTCGGGATGTTTAAAATTAAAGTCGCGGTGACAACGTTTTCGGGAGGTTTGAGAATTAAGTCGGTCCAGAAACAATTTCCGGAGATTCTTAAAATGATTTCGCGGCGAAATGCCTTTTCGGGAGAACTTAGATCGAAAATGGATTTTCGGATTTTCGGAGGAGCGAGCGGGCGAAAATTCCTTTTCGAAAGAATTTAGGGTGAAGATGGATTTTCGGAGGAGCGAGTGCCGAAAGTCTTTTTTCGGAAGAACTTAGGGCGAAGATAGATTTTCGGAGCGAAGGGCCAAAGTCTATTTTCGGAAGAACTTAGGACGAAGATGGATTTTCGGAGGAGCGAGAGGACGAAAATTCTTTTTCAGAAGAACTTAGGTTGAACATGGATTGTCGGAAGAGTATTGTCGGAAGAGTGAGGGGCGAAAGACTCTTTTTCGAAAAACTTAAGGCGAAGATGGATTTTTTTGGAGGAGTGAAGATTTTTCTAAGCACACAATAATTTAATCACGGGAAAGCAACAAGTATGCTCAAATAAATATGTTTTCTATTAACTAAAACAAACTTGACTACCACTGCAGTATTATAAAGCAAAACAAAATCTTACACCAACGCCTTTTCCAACCGAAACTTTACAAACATCTACAAATGATGTTGCAAGTTTAACTCAAACATGGAGATTATGAATGTTATGGCTTCAACTCCTTGGTCGGCTCTTCCACACTATTCTGCTCTACTTCCACTACCTTGTGTCGCTCTTCTCCTTTGCTCTACTTCCACTACCTTGTCTCGCTCTTCTCCTTTGCTCTCCTCCATTCTCTCTACCTTGCACTGAAAGAAAACACCGCCTTATATAGCCAGGCAAAGGGAGGGATAAGGGTTATCTTATGGCACCTTCTAATTGTCAAACAATTGATAAAGCTTGTCATCAAACATGCTAGGGTTTCCATCGAAACTGTAATAACTATGCACACTCAAATTTTTGGTGATCATATTTTCGACGATAAGATCTATCAAAGATCTTTTTAGAATGTGAAATAAAGTTTAATTTCTAACATCCTCCTTTAAACGAGGTTTCACAAAGACATTGATATCGAGCTTTTCTCTCAGCCTGTTGAAGTCTTCCTCCTTCAAAGGAGTCTTCCTCCTTCAAAGGTTTTGTGAAAATAACTACTACCTGGTCTTCAAACCTGCAAAACAATAACTCAATTTCGTTAAATTTCATCATCTATTTGATGAAATGGTAGCAGATATCGATATGCTTCATCTTGCCATGAAACACTGGATCCTTTGATAGTGCTATGACAGAGTTATTGTCACAATAAATTGTTGTCGTCTTTTCCTAGTGATGATTGAGTTCATCTAAAATTCTTTGTAGCCATACTACCTGGCATGCGACTGAAGTGATAGTAACATACTCTGCCTCAGTAGTGGACAATACAACAATCGATTACTTCTTTGAAGACCATAAAACTATTCCCGATCCAAGATGAAATGTATAATTGAAAGTGCTCTTTCGATCATCTATATTGCTAGTCCAGTCACTATCAATGTAGTCAACTAGTTCAAGCTAGTCTTTTTTGGCATAAAATATTCCATGGTCTTTGGTCCTATTGACATACCAAAGAATTATTTTCCCTGCTTGCAAGTGAGTGTTATTTGATGCTTCCATAAATCGGCTAATAAGACTCACTGTAAACATGAATTCTGGTCTGGTTGTAGTCATGTACATAAAACTTCCAATAAGTTGCTTATAGAATGTTGGATCAACATTACTGTTGCAATCATTTTTGGTTAGATTCAGGCCTGTGGCAACTAGTGTGATGGCAGGTTTATTGTCCTCCATATTTAACCTCTTCAAGACATCTTTTGCATACTTACCCTAAGAAATGAAGATGTCATCCATAGATTGGTCAACTTCAATGCCTAGAAAATATTTCATTAGGCCTAAGTCCATCATCTTGAACTCCTTCTTCATGACATTTTTGAATTATGCAAACAACATATTGTTGTTTCTAGTATAAATTAGATCATCTACATACAAACAAACAATTATTATCTCCCGCTCAGCAATTGTCTTCATATACAAAGTGTGCTCATATGGGCATTTGATAAACCCATTCTCCTAAAAATAAGCATCAATTCAACTATACCAAGTCATGGGTGCTTACTTTAACCCATACAGGGTCTTCTTCAATTTTAGGACCTTGCCTTCTTGCCCTTCTAGCTCATAGCTAGGTGGCTAGTCTATGTGGACCTCCTCTTCCAACACTCCATTGAGGAAGGCAGAATTGACATCCATACAGTAAACATTCCAGCCTTTCTAGGCTGCCAATGCCAAGATCATTCTAACTATGTCAAGTCTCGCTACAGGTGCGTACACCTCATAATAGTCAATCCTTGACTTCTTCTTGTAGTCTTTTTCCACCAATGTGACCTTATGCCTATCAACCTCACCTTAGGCATTAAAATTGGTTTTATATACCCACTTGACTCCAATGGTCTTCTTCCTTGTTAGAAGATCCATTAACTGCCATGTATTATTCTTCTCTATGACCTCTATCTCTTCATCCATAGCTTGCACCCATTTCTAATTTTGAATTGCTTCTTCAAATAAAATTGGATTACACTCAAAAAATAAAGCAAAATTATAATGTTCTTCATCTATTTGATTTTGGGTTACCTCAAAAATGTCTTACAAGCTCCACGTCTTGGCGAGTGTCTTCAAGTTGGATATCCTTCTTGCAAGTGGAGACATTTGTGATAATGAGGTAGCACTACTGCTAGCACCAATAGTACTACTTGAGGCTACAAACAGTTGCACTCTATCTTCATTCAAATCCTCAAATTCAGTAATTTATGGTTTTGGTTGACCAGTCTTGGATTTCCAGTTCCATGCTTCATCTTCCATGAACTTCACATCTCGAGTGATGATCAGTTTCTTTGCCACATGATTGTACAACATGTAAGCCTTTGAATCTTTGCTATAGCCAATGAAAACACATTTATCCTTCTTTTCATCTAGCTTCTTTCTCTTCTCATCTAGAACATTTGCATATGCTATGCACCTGAAGACTCTTAAATGAGCCACATTAGGCTTTTGGTTGCTCCAAGCCTCCTGAGGAATTTTATCATTCACACTCTTTGTGGGACACCTATTCAACAGATAAACTACACAACATACAACTTTTGGCTATAAATCATGTGGTAAATTCTTTGCCTTCAGCATACTTTGTTCCATCTTCATAATGGTTCTATTATCATCTCTACAACACCATTTTTTTGTGGTGTGTATCTTACTATGAACTGCCTGCAAATTCTATATTTCTTGTAGAAAATATGGAATTCATTGGAGATATACTCACCTCCTCCATTTTTCCTGAGAGACTTCATGTAATAGTCACTCTATTTTTCAGTTAGAGTCTTGAACTCCTTGAATTTTTCAAAAGCCTCTAACTTTTGCTTAATAGGATATATCCATGTCCTTCGATTGAAATCATCAATGAAAGTTAAGAAATACTTATTACCGGTAAATGTGCTAGTTTGCATTGGACCGTAGATATCAGAATGCACCAGTTGTAATGGCTATGAAGGTCTCCATGACTGTATTTTAGGGAATGCATCCCTGTGCTACTTGCTGACCAAAAATCCTTCACAAACCTGATTTGGTTGCTCTATAAGGGGTAAACCCTTCACCATCTATTTCTTGTGTAGTAGTTTCATGCCATTAAAGCTCACGTGACCAGATCTGAGATGTCACAACCATGTAGCATCTTTCACAACTGCACTAAATGACAATAGCAATTCATTTTGAATCTGAAGGGGGGAAATTTTATTCTTTGTCATGGACACAGTTGCTACGAGCCCATTCTCTTTATCCTGGATGATACAAGATCCATTATTAAATTTCATAGTGTGCCCCTTCTACACAAGTTGTCCAACACTCAGCAAATTGTATTTCAATCCAAGCACATAATACACATTAGTGATTTGCTTCCTTTCACCTTGCTTGATGCGAATAATGATTTTCCATTTTTCCATGATCAATACCTTGCTATTGTTCCTCATATTCACTTTGGATTAGATGGATTCATCCAACTGTCAGAACATCTCTTTGTTCATGGACATGTGGTTACTACAACCATTATTGAGATACCAGGTATTCTGTTGGCTATCCTCCTCAGTACTGGAAGTTAAAAGTAGATTTCCACAAGCATCTCTACACTCTACATTTTCAAATTTATTAGTGTACTAGGCTTGCTGCTTATTGTCCTTGGTCATCTTATTTCTACACTCATAGTTATAATGACCAAATCTCTTGTAGTAATAACATTGGTTCTTTGATTTATCATATCTCTCATTAGATCATCCTTGCTGATTTCTTTCGTTGCCTCTTCCTCCTGCTTGATGGAAGTTGTAGCTAGCCTCTCTATCATTGGACTTTGACCTTCCTTCTCGCTTGTTACCTCTTCCATGTTTGTCTTTGCTATTCTATCCTCTTCCTCCTTGATAAGTGTAGGCTTCTTGGTGGGATTCTTCTTTGCTACTATCTCAAAATGAGACCTGCATCTTGAATGCTTGCTCTAATGAGGACCAAGATGATCGAATCAGCCTTTATTCATGTGTTTGCAGAGAACCCATGAGCTCATCTACAGGGAGGGTTGTCAAATCCCTTGATTATTTTATTGTAATCACTACTGAGTCAAATCTTGTTGGTAGGATCCTTAGTATCTTCTCCATAATTCTTTGGTTCTCCATATTGTTGCCATTCATCCTCATCTGGTTGATGATACCCATTATCTGGGTAAATAAGTTACTCATGGACTCTGATTCACTAATTTGTAAATTCTCAAACTCCCTTATCAGCATCTACAACCGTACCAACTTCACATTGTTGGTGCCCTTGAAGGAGTTGGAAATAATTTCACATGCCTCCTGTGATTTTGTTACTACTACAATTCATAAAAATATTGTCTCCTCAACCACCTGCATTATGTAGAATAATGCCTTATGGTCCATATTTTGATTCTCCTTCAGCAAATCTAACTCTTCTTGGGAGAGAGTGCTCACGGCTACTGCATCTGTTGGTTCTACATAACCATTATGGACTAGGTCCCATAGCTCCTGAGACCCAAACAAGATCTTCATCTAGATTCTCCAGTAATTGTAGTTCTTACCATTGAAATATGAGATCTGCAACTCCAAAATATTGCCTCCAGAAGCCATCGCTTCTTATATTCCATGAACCTGGATCTGATACAAATTTGAAATATTCTTGCAGTGGCAGAACAACAAAAATGATTTCTAAGCGACAATTATTTTAGGAGGTTTAAAATTAAAGTCATGACAACAACGTTTTTGGGAGGCTTGAGATTGAAGTCGAGCCGAAAACAATTTCTAGAGATTCTTAAAATGATTTTGTAGTGAAATACTTTTTCGAAATAAGTAAGGCCAAAAATGGATTTTGAGAGGAGCAAGGGGCGAAAGTCCCTTTTCAGAAGAACTTAGGACGAAGATGGATTTTCGAAGGAGCAAGGGGTGAAAGTCCCTTTTCAAAAAAACTTAGGGTGAAGATGGATTTTTGGAGGAGCGAGGATTTTTCAGAGCACACAATAATTTAATCATGGGAAAGCTACAAGTTTTCTCAAATAATTATATATTCTATTAACTAAAACAAACTTGATTGTGGCTGCAGTAACAAAACAAAACAAAATCTTACACCAACATTGCTTCCAACTGAAGATTTACAAACATGTGCAAACGATGTTGCAGGTTTAACTCAAACATGGAGATTCTGAATGTTGTGGCTTCAGCTCCTTTGTTGGCTCTTCTACACCTTTTTGCTCTACTTCCACTACCGTTTCTCGTTCTTCTCCTCTGCTCTCTTCCATTCTCTCAACCTGCACTAAAAGACAACATTGTCTTATAAAATCAATGGTCGGATTTTTGGTA
This sequence comes from Wollemia nobilis, assembly GCA_028583015.1. NCBI lineage: Eukaryota > Viridiplantae > Streptophyta > Pinopsida > Araucariales > Araucariaceae > Wollemia > Wollemia nobilis. The sequence continues at coordinate 228,194 of JAQPPZ010017059.1, forward strand.
ATAAGTTTTGTCACAAATGTGAAATCAAATTTAATTTCTAACAATAATTTTAACATATTTATTAAATACATCATCTTATATGACCACGTAGATGTCTAAATTTTTTTTCCCCTTACTCTTATTTTGGCGTTGTCTTCATTGCGTAGGAAACGCAAAGCCAACGTTCTAAGCCTCGTGTTGTCGTCGTAAAGAATATGGTGGACAATGCTTTGCCTTGGCTTTGAAGAAATTTTAGATTGTAGAAGTACAAGAAAGAGAATTGAAGCAAAATGTTTCAAGGGAAGAACACAAGGTGAACCTAATCCAGGGGGATGCCAATTGCTGCAAAAATTACAGCAGAACAATAGGGGGATACCAATTGTTTTGAAATAGTACACGATAGGAATACAATTGAATATGATACCCATGTAAGGCTGTTAGGTGAATTTATTATGGTCAGCTATATTTGGATGAACTATACGCATTTTACAATCATTTTGTCTAGGTGCATACACATAGTTGCTTGAGCATGTGTAGTAGAAAAATTGGACATATGTGCTAGATTTGGAAATAAGTGACCTCAAAAAAAACTCGTTCAAAAAACACATTAGTCAATGAATAAACATTATATAGTGTAATATGAGCATGTGTAGTAGAAATATTGGACATATGTGCTAGATTTGGAAATAAGTGACCTAAAAAAACTCGTTTAAAAACACATTAGTCAATGAATAAACATTATATACTAGTGTAATATGCTTTGTTTTTCCAACAAGTGTAGGATTCAATTTTGTCATATTTATGAATTGTTTCAACGGTAGCTTTGAAAGGCACCACACAATACAGTTATCTCTAAAAACGTATAGATTGGGATTCTTCTCAAAGGGAAAATATCTACATGTTGGTTCAAATTAGACTATAAAATAGTGTCCATTATTCCAGGTATTGTATCGACTTTTTCAAGACTTGGTCACGGTTGTCTAAGTCTTCTAGTCGTGCTACATGGGTCAACGGAAATCTGTAGATGCCCGAGTCTTTGGGGCGAGTAGACTATGAGGCACATCTCACGGGTTTTAATGTGTGGTGTAAAACCTCTACATATGGCTCAGAGATGTTTCAAAGATGTGCTGAGTAAAAAAAATCTTGTTCAAAGAACTTCTGCAAGGTAGACTACGGCTTTGCTTCTCCTCCGGAATAAATTCAAGTGGCCAAAATCTTACGCTTCATAGGAATAAGAAATAAATATACTTCTTTCTTTCTTTCCTTCCTCTCGCTCGCAGTGAGCAGAGGGAGCACTAATCTCATGGAAAACAGAGCAGACGGGTTGCTGATTGGAAGGAAGAGAGATAGCCACGGAGAAGAGAAAATGGCAGTCACAACGCCCACGTGCATCAATACAGAAATTACGGATCGCCATTTTTCTGGTACATCTTCTTAGCCATATTTCGTTTTAGTTTTTTTCGATCGCCATTTTTTTGGTACATCTTCTTAGCCATATTTCGTTTTAGTTTTTTTTTTTTTTTTATATTGGTATTCAAACTAGTCATATGCATTGTAATTCAATCCTAACCGAATGCAAAAACATTTATGCGAAAAATCTTAATATTTTGAAGATATTATTTTGATGCCAGCTGCATAAAATGCTTCTGCTCTCAACTTCAATCTAAAAAATAAATAAAAGGAACATTAGTCTAATAATCATAGGGTCACGACATATTATTTCATGGAAGACCATAAAATGCCCTACAAATTGCGTTTTAACACAGATTTATGATCATGTAGATTTTCATTATAAGCTGGGTCCATCTAACACCTTATTTTTAAAGATCTCTTCTTATGAATGATGTTACCTATATTATAGGTTCATTTGATATATCAAACAATTTTGTTTAACACTTACCTATAAACCATCTCATATCCTCCATGTTTTTATGAACCGAATTAATAAATACAGTTGAAAACTAAGATGAACACAAGGTAAAGAATACTAAGATTACCATAATATAAATAAAATTGCCAACAAGTTTTTGACATCAAGAGGTATTCATGGTCTCTAATATAATTGTTATCTAACTATTATAAAGTTTCATATATATTATCGTCTCATATATGTAATTTATTTAAAGTATAATTTACAATGGGAGATCAATATACAATCCCTTTAAATAGTTGAAATTTTGAAAAATGTTTTAAAATTTTAATGTAAGATATATAAATCTATTTTTTCAATGAAATTGTACAAGTTTTATGAGGGATCATGATCTACTCATACTGAGTGGGGTTTGAATCTTGGACCTCCCAAAAAGAGGTCAAATCTCTTACTACTGATGCTCCATATAAATGTATGTTTAAAATATATTCATTTCCTTGATTAGTATGATATGAATTCTAGTAAGAAGCTACTCATACATAAAGGATTATTAGAATTTTGTATCAATTTCTCATAACATAATATATTATGATCAAATATGTATTGTGTGAACCTATTATTAATTATGAAAGTACTATTGTTGTTGTATTATGAACAACTTGAGCTTACCCAAATTATCTTCTAACATTTTTGTAAGTTCTACCTACATCACATTAAACGATTCATTCAAACTTGAGACTTCACTTTGAAAGGCCAAGTTTATAATTGTTTGATCTTAAACCATTTGATCATTTTTTTTTTAAAAACTTGTATTAAAACATTGATCAGTTACAATTGGGATAAGATACATCCTAGCCGAAAACAATGAAAGCACATGATTACAAGAGAAGAGGAAGATTTGCATTGGATCCAAATCTCTTGAACCAATACCAAGCTAGCTGAGAGAGCTGATAGGTCAGTTACAACAACTTATCGTGAAAACACGCAGCAAACACCAACTTCACCTCTATCCGCAAAAAAGCTACAAGTCGTGAAATCGTGACACAAGACACCTCTGACCGCAAAAAAGTCAACCTGGCACAAAATCACGACAAAAATCTAGCAGCAGCCACAACGACGCAACATGTCATGAAATTGCGACAATTTTCCTCCAGCGGCCGTGATGGCGTAACATGTTGCAAAATCATGACAACTTTCCTCCCTTGGCTGCGATGGCGCAACATGTCGCGAAATAGTGACAATTTTCCTCCCTTGGCCGCGTCGGCGCAACATGTCACGAAATCATGACAACTTTCCCTCGACGGCAGTGACGGTGCAACATGTCACGAAATTGTGACAACTTTCCATCCTTGGCCACGACGGTGCAACATGTCGCAAAATCGTGACAACTTCCCCTCGACGGCAGCGACGGTGCAACATGTCACGATATCGCGACAGTTTTCCTCCAATGGCCGTGATGGCGCAATAGGTCATGAAATCATGACAAAAATAATACTTAGCTTTTTCATTGATCATTTGTCTTAAGGATATTTCAATGACAACTTCCCCTCGGTGGTAGCGATGGCGCAACATGTCGCGATATCGCGACAACTTTCCCACATCGGTCGCAATAATGCAACATGTCGTGATATCATGACAACTTTCCCTTGGTGGCAACGAAGGTGCAACATATCACGATATCATGACCACTTACCTCCCTTGGTAGTGACGGTGCAACATGTCATGATATCGTGACAGTTTTTCTCTAATGGCCATGATGGCGCAACAGGTCACGAAATCATGACAAAAATTATACTTAGATTTTTTATTGATCATTTGTCTTAAGGATCTTTCAACGATGACTTCCCCTCGACGGCAGTGACGGTGCAACATGTCGCGATATCGTGACAACTTTCCCTCGGTGGCAGCGACGGTGCAACATGTCGCAATATCGTGACCACTTTCCTCCCTTGGCAGCGACGACACAACATGTCACGATATCGTGACAGTTTTCCTCCAATGGCCGTGATGGCGCAAGAGGTCATGAAATTATCACAAAAATTATACTTATCTTTTTCATTGATCATTTGTCTTAAGGATCTTTCAACGACAACTTCCCCTCGGTGGCAGCGATGGCGCAACATGTTGCGAAATCGTGACAACTTTTCCACATCGGTCGCAACAGCACAACATGTCACGATATCATGACAACTTTCCATCGGTGGCATCGACGGTGCAACATGTTGCAATATCATGACCACTTTCCTCCCTTTGCCGCGACGGTGCAACATGTCACGATATCAAGACAGTTTTCCTCCAATGGCCGCGATGGCACAATAGGTCCCGAAATTATGACAAAAATCATAGCTTTTTCATTGATCATTTGTCTTAAGGATCTTTCAACGACAACTTCCCCTCAGCGGTAGTGATGGTGCAACATGTCATGATATCGCGAAAACTTTCTCACATCGACCGCAAGAGCGCAACATGTCATGATATTACGACAACTTTCCCTTGGCAGCAGTGACGGTGCAACATGTCACGATATCACAACAACATTTCTCCAGTAGCCACGACGACACAACATGTTCCTGATGGTGCAACAGGTCGTGAAATCGTGACAAAAACCATACTTAGCTTTTTCATTGATCATTGTCTCAAGGATCTTTCAAGGCCCTACCTAATAACCTCATCTGTAATAGGCATGTCACTGTGCAGCTGCACCCCTACCTCTTTTGCAGCACCCATCTTAGCTAAGAAATCGACCGCTTTAATGAAATCTATGCTCACATATACGGGAATCACATCATCTAATTCCCTCCATAATTTCTTGATTTGAGATACCAGAATCCTCAACCTCCAAACGTTTAATAAAAATTTCCTCATGCAGTCTAGAGCTCCAACTAGAATTTGAGAATTAGATTCAAGAATTATCCTCCTGTGACCTTGAGTAACTGTCCAAATAGAGGCAGATTTGATAGCAATGGCTTCTGCTTCATTATTTGTGGCTCTACCCAAACCCTGCAATTCCCAATAAAACACTGATCCCTCATGATTTCGGCAGACCATGTCAATACCGGCTCTACTCGAATTGCCCTTTGCAGCTCCATCAGTATTGATTTTAATCCAGCCTTCTGGGGGTGATTTCCAACTGGTTCTATTCTGTTCCTCTCTCTAGTCAACTCCCTCTACCATTGGCCCAGGAACAACCCAAGTTTCCTCTTTAGCGTAGACAGCAACAGTTTCGGTGACTTTGCTCCAGATGACCTGCCAAACTCCATCTAGCGAGGAAAAGGTTTCTCAAAAAATTCTAGCATTTCTCTCCAACCACACTTGCCACCAAATGAAGTTTAAACCAAGCTCCCACCTAATTTGAAGAGCTTTGGATGTAAATCTACCCCACTTCCATATTTCCCAAATATTAGTCCGATTCATGTCACCATGAACCTGGATTTTATAATGAGAGAACCAGTGCTTCCAAATCTGACGTGTGAAAGGGCACTCAAACATCAAGTGATCAACTGTTTCTTCATTCTTATGGCATAAAACACATTGAGAAGGGCCGATGATTCCTCTACATCTAAGATTGTCAAAAGTGAGAATACCATTGTGCATAAACTTCCAAGAAAAAAAGTTTACTTTCGGCCAACCCTTAGAGTGCCAAATCTTTTGCCAATCCTCAACCAAAAAATAATGGGGGGGAGGGTTTGGGAGGATCTTGTCATACCTGGCTTCACTGTATAAACAACAAGGCTCCCATAGCCCCAAGATAATTCATCCTCCTCGTCTTTCCCTGTGATAAACCTTTCTGTCAATATTTTGGATAATATGGGTGCCAACTCCGGGGGGATAGGAATTGGCCACTCCTCCAACCTCTTAAACTTCTTAAACCTATACTCCCCCAGCTGAGAAGTGTTGAAATAACTTTCAATTTGGACCCAACCCATGATTTCTATGGAAAATTTTATTGGAAGTAACTCGGGGAACTCAACAATGATGGGTGGATACTGATCCCAAGAATCAGTCTAGAAATGGGCCTTCTCCCCTCTCCCCACTTTCCAAAAAAGTTGATCTTTAATAACCTGAGATCCTAGCTTGAGAGCCTGTCACACTAAGGATCCAGTACCACCCAGAGGGAAACGGCCCACCTCATTGGGGCTAACTTGACCCAAATATTTAATCGTGAGAATTCTACTGAATAAGGAAGTTGGTTGAGAAATCCACCTCCAGTACAACTTTTCGGCCAAGGATTGATTATTTAACTTGGATCCTCTTAGTCCCAGTCCACATTTTACCTTAGGCTGAGTGACTTTATCCCAACCCACTAAGGCCCACTTTCTTTTTCTGTTAGCTCCTTCCCACAAAAACTTCCTCGCCATCCTGTCCAACTCTTTCCATATTGTAAGCAGGGCAGCCGGGATAGAAAATTTGTAGATTGGCATGGCTTGAATGATAGACTGTAAGAACGTTAATCTGCCACAATAACTTAACCACTTGTGAGACCAGTGATTAATTATGTCCTTGATACACTCCAGCATATTCCTCCAAGTGTCTAATTTTAGCCTCTTGAAGTGCAAGGGGATACCCAAGTAAACTACAGGGAGAGAAGTCCTAGTGAATCCCAAGATTTCTAAAATTTTGTTCTGAAGCCTGTGCTCCAGATTAAAAAATACCACTTTGGATTTCTTGTCGTTAATGACCTGTTGAGTAGCCCTGAGATAGACATTAAGAGTATCTCTAATCGTTCTAGCTTCCCTGATGCTGGCTACTCCCATCAAACCAATGTCATCCACAAACTACAGGTGCGATACAACTTCATCCCCCACCCTAATACCCATTAATCTACCTTGTTGTCTTCTCCTCATTAAAATTCTGCCAAGACATTTAGCCAGAATGAGAAAAAGATAAGGGGAATAGGGATCCCCTTGGTGCAGGCCCTGAGAAGCTCCAAAAGGTTGCGAAGGAAGGCCCTTGATAAGCACAAAATAAGTCAGAGAAGAGACACAGCTCATAATCCACTCAATCCAACCCTGAGAGAAGCCGAAGGCTACCATCATTTTAGCCAGGAGGCTCCATTCAACCCTATCATAAGCCTTTGAAATACCCAATTTAATGAACATCCCTTTATTACCAGAAGTGTGCATTGAATGGATTGCTTCCTGGGCCAAAACCACCCCATCTAGAATCTATCGTCCCTCAACAAAGCCTCCTTGCTCAGAGGAGATAATGTTGTGAAGAAGAGGTTTTAGGCACTCAGCCATTACCTTTGTGAGTATTTTGTATACCACATTACATAAGGCAATAGGCCTATAATCTGAAATATGAACCCCCTCCTCCCCTTTTGGAATCAAGGTAATGAACGTGTGGTTTATAGCTTTAAGCATTCTCTTATTTTCTCTGGATTCGTCAACAACAACCCTTACATCTTCCCCTAAATAGTCCCAGAAAGCTTGAAAGAACTCAATTGGGAAGCCATCTGGACCAAGAGTTTTACCAGTGCTCATTCCAAAGACCACGATTTTCAATTCATCCCTATCAATGGGTTTAAGGAGGGCCTGATTTTCATCCTTCGAAATAATATCAGGTATGACAGAAATAACTTCATTTTGGGCCTCTACATCTTGAACCACACTTTCCTTAAAAAGCTTTGAAAAATAATCCATAGCATGGGAGTGAATACCTGGAAGAGTATCAAAGGAATGACCATTGTCATCTTGAAGGGCCTCTATATTATTCATCTGTCTTCGAGCACAAGCAGTCTGATGAAAGAATTTTGTATTTTTATCCCCTTCTAATAACCAGGAAGTTCTTGCTCTCTATTTCCAGTAGATCTCCTCCTGGTTGTCAATGTCCTCAACTGTAGAATGCAAGGCATCATCCTCAAATTTGACCTGATCAGTTATTACTCCTTCTCTAAACTATTTTTTGACCTCATCCCAATCGGCCACCAATGGAGCTCTTTTGTTCTGGAAGTCCGATTTATTAGAACGCCTCCAATACTTCAACTGAGATTTGACATATTGAAATTTTTTGTGGATTCTAAACATAGCTCTCCCATAAGCTAGGCGACCCTCTTCCCACCACTGTGGAATTTTCTCCCAAAGTTCTTCTTTTTGAAGCCAAAAATTCTCAAATCTGAACAGTTTGTGATGGATCCCCATCCTAGTCCCGCTTTCCAATAGAATAGGACAGTGATTAGAAATAGGTCCTGCAAAAATCTAAAAATTGATATTCCATTTTACAAACACCTCCTCTGAAAGAAAAAAGTGATCAAGCTTCACCTTCCTACTATGGGGCTCCCATCTTTTATTATTCCAAGTGAAGTTATTTCCAGGACATTTAATGTCCACTAAGTGCAAAGCCTGGACTTGAGAAATCATGAACTGGTCCCCTGGATCCAAAAGAGGTGATCCCCCTTCCTAGTCTCTAGACGATAATTTAGCGTTAAAGTCCCCCACTATAATCCAGTCTATATCTTCCCTTGATGCTCGCATGTCATGTACAACCTTACACTGTCACCGCTGACCCTCTAGAGTTTGAGAACCATAAAAGTTAGTGACAAGAATGAATTCTACAGAGACATTATTCCTAAATAGGTAAGTGAGAAAACCCCTCCAGGTAAGGTGTTCTATTGTAGACCATTCCAGAGAGTTCCACAGAGTAACAATCCCCCCTGAGGCACCTTGGGTAGCCACATCCATATGACCTGCACCCCTCCAAATTCTGTTGACTATTTTAGACATAAGATCCAAAGACATCTTGGTCTCTTGTAAAAGCAAAAAATTAGTATTGCTATGCTCTAATAATATTTGAATAGTAGATTGATGGGTTCTGCTGTTTAAACCCCTCACATTCCAAGATTGTATAATCATGGGTTACCCTGGGAGTAGTAAGAGTCAATTGTCCTCACCAATCCTCCCATAATCAATTTGTCTCCCAGGGCTAGTAGCAACTCCTTATTGGATCTTCTACCAGCTCCCTAAGAATTACTATTTTTGGATATTTTTTCTATCTGGGTTATCCCCAAATATGGTCTTTCCCTATTTTTCTCTGCCATCACCATGCGAACATCCTAAGAAACTGTCTACTCCTGGTTATGGACTACTAAGGCACCAGAACACACTGGCTGTGATACCTTAGAGGGATCAACTATCTCGTCGAATGACAGGAGAAGATGAGAGGGGGATTTGCCCAGGAACAACAGAGGATTCTCTGAAACCCTCCAAGCCCTCCATAGAGTGATCCTCATCATCAACCAATGACTTAAAAATCTCATACCTATTAGCAGGCCTAAGATGAGATTGCTCCTTTCCCTTCTCTTTCTTTGTTCGTATTTTTCTTTTGGGCTATTCAAAACCCTCTCTCTGAACTTCCTGGCCCTAACTGGTGCTAATAGGATCTTTATTGGGTGTAGCCTTATCCTCTTTAGGTGAGTTTAGCACTCTTGAGGAGGCTTCCATATTGGCATTCATATTAAGAGGACAGAAACGAGCCAAATGTCCATGCTTGTGGCAAACCTGACATCTAAAGGGTAGGGCCTCATAGTCCAACTGCTGAATCCAAGAAAGACCTGCCAGTTCAATTACCAACTCTGCCAGCAAAGGCTGGCTCAGATTCATCTCCACACATATGCGAGCATACACCGCCATGCTCCATTCAATAGTGTCTTTGGCAACACCCAGATGTCTACCAATCGAATTGCCAATCATTGCCAGTACCTGCTCACCCCAAAATTCCATTGGAAGAGCATATAATCGAATCCACACTGGGACAACAATAGGTTCAACATGAGGATCGAAACCTACCCTCTAGGGTTGAACAAAAATCCCTGTTGAGCCATGGTTTTTCCTCTCCGACTCAAAAGCCTTATTTCTATTGGCCAGAGCTGAGAAGCTAACAATAAAATAACCATTACTAATAAACCACAATGAAAACTCATCATGGGTCTCCTAGTTCTTGCGAATCCAAGAATACAAAAAGCTCAGGGAAGGGAAAATACCCATGAACTTGTAGATTAAATCATGTCTAGCTCTATAGAGGACAGACTCCTCCACCATGCTGGGATCAATGACAATTTTTGGCCTGGAATCGGCCTGCGGTAAACAACCATTCACACGCCGTGCTGAAGACCTATTCCCAGAAGTTGTGAAGAGCTTTCTATATGCCATATTTTGGGCCTCGGCATTCTTTGGAGGAGAATCTTCTTTAAACAAATCAACATAAGAGCTAGTACTTCCTAGAGGAGTCCCCATTGGACCCTCTTGGGGCACCGATCGAACCTTCAGAACCACCGTACCCCAAAGACACCTCTGCAAGCTAGCAGAAGCCAAATTTTTTTCTAAAAACTAGAAACCCTAGTTCAGATTCAAAAATCACCAAAGATCATTTTCCCGCTCCTAACCATTTTTACCACCTATACCATTTGATCATAGAAAGATATTTTAAGTTTATTGAATAGTAGAGAATTATTTTCTTTTACAAATTTCCTCTATAAATTATGGCCATTTGTAGAATGATTTTAATGTATAATTTTATGGCTACCCTATTTTATAAATTATGGTCAATTGTAGAATGATATTGATATCTAGATTTATATCTACCCTATTTTAATTTGAAGTATACTAGATATTATTGATCCATTTAAACTATTATTAAGAACCAATTTTCAAGTTTAGTAATTTATTGAAATTTAGCATTCTTAATTGATGGCATCTTATTTACTCTTTGTTTATTTTGATGCTTCATAATTTTTATGTTTAAGGATGTGATATCTCTTATTCATAAATGTTCTATGAATTTATCTAAGAAGAGTACATTTTCTCAAAAGTGTTCTAAATAACCTAGAAATATAATACAATCTTCATTTTACTATTGACAACCATTTCTCCCTATGCTCTAACAAATTTTATTCATGTCATAGTATTATCGTTTATCATTTGAAACATAATGACCCTAATTTCATGCAACAATGATGATCATAACTTCTTTTACAATTATTTTTACATATGCTTATATGATCCTCTACCTTGATATTCATAAATATCCATGTTCATAAAAGAACCTAATCCTTAAATCATAGGATTAAAGGACAAAAAGAAGGCAAGAAATGAAGAGTGGGAAAGCAGGCGAGTGAGTGGTTAATGGAGAGCGACCGAGAGGATACGACAGAAAGGAGGTAGGATGGTTAGGCGAGGGTCCAGGAGGAAAAATCCATGGTAGTGATGATGGGGCAGGGCCATATGCAGTAGCGGCCCTGGCGGATGGGTCGGATAGGAGTGAAAAAGACCCTCCTAACAAGGAGGAACCAAGAGGATGGATAAACCTAAACCAAAAAGGATCCTACGCCCAGGTACTAAGTCCAGGATCCCCAAAAAAACAACCCACCCAGAAACTACTTCCTTGTGGAGCAGATTTGGTCATCCCTGAAGACCTAATGGACAGCTACTTGGACCTTGAGTGTTTCACTCTGATTGGCAAGTTCGTAGGAGGGCGATCAAACATGGAGACCATTCGAAAATGGGATTTTTCCAAGTGGAAGACCAACGATAACATAAAAATTGCTGCCCTCTCTTGGGGATTTTTTGCCATTATGCTCAACACTCAGGAGGACTACTGCAACATATTTGTCAGGGGACCATGGTTCCTAGGGTGCAAGAGCCTTTTTCTCTGAAAGTGGAGAGAGGATTTCAACCCTGAAACCCAAAATATAAATGTAGCTCCTCTATGGCTTAGGTTACCAAACCTCACTTTCCAATGCTGGTACGAGAATGTCATTAGAGAGATATCTCGGTCTATAGGTGAGCTCATTGCCATTGATTCTTCCACCAAGGTCCAATCCAGGATGGTCCATGCCTGCTTCTATGTCTCTGCTAACCTAGAAATAGAGTTACCCACTTTCATAAAATTGTATAGAGGATCACGCATCATCAAGAGGCAGCCCATCGAGTACAAAAACAAGCCAAAATTTTGTACTCATTGTCACACTCAAGGTCACCTCTTGAATTAGTGCCCTATCTTGAGGGCCCAAAATCTAAAGGTAACAAGTCCAAACAAGGGCATGCAAAGGAACCAAGGTATTCCTCCTCTCAATAAGGAGCCAGTGCTATGCCTGAAACACATCATGTGTAATCCCATCCATCAAGCACCTCAAGAGAAAGGTCAGAGTGATGTTCTAGATCAAGGCAAGCAAAAATGTGAGTGAGGAGAAGTCTCCCCGTCAACCCAAAAGGAGTAGGTGGTGCCCTCAAAATCCCTACTTTACACTAGTCATAGCATAGAGGATCCAGTTACCTAGGTATAGACCCTTCCCAAAATTATTGTTCCAAATTCTTTTATTGATGAATACCTAGCGGGCAATCTCCGCAAACTGCTCGAATAGGGGTGAGGTACCCCTTTCTTATTTCTATAAAAAATAAGGCGCATCCATATTTGGGAGAATCAGCCCCAAAAACACCAAGAGCAGGAAACAAACCATTGAGTATGAAATTGAAAGGAAAAGAGAGATACCCTCTAACAATGAGAAGAGAAACAAGGAAATGACAAAGGACATCATAAATGGAACCTATTTGACACTTTTCTCTGATAATTTTGACAACCAGAATGACAAGCAAGTAACCAAACCCCCCTTCCAACTGGTGAAGGGAGGCAAGAAAAACCCTAAACCCTCAAAATGAAGGTCCTCTCTATAGCAAGTGTGAAAAGGGGTCTTTCCTAAAGTGGCTAAGAAAACACCATGTTTGTGGCCAAGTGTGAAAGGAGCTTGATTTGGATGGCAAGTTTTTTGGTCAACAAGTTTTTGGTCAGCAAAAACCCTCCTCCACCTTCTACGTCCCTATCTCCCATCGTCCTTCCTCCTATATTCCCTCTTCGTCCATCACCTCCATTTCCTTCTCCTCTGTCATCTCTTTCTCCTCCCTCTCACCTTTAATTCACTATATAAAGCATATAATATTGGTTGATTAATAAGTTAATTTAAATTATAATTTTTGTTGCATTTTTGGCTCTACGATTTCGTAGCTGTGGGTCCACTTTCCTTTTTTCTTTGTCTTACACTGGTATCAGAGCATGGGCCTATGGGACATGCATTTTTTAGAAGTGGACGTGAGTCGAGGGCTCAACAGATTGCTCAGGGAACTGACAAGGACTTTGAGGCATAGTTTTCTAGGAAGCACAAATTTTTGGATCAGAGCAGAAGTTAGACTGTCGATGTGAGAGCTGAGGTAGAACATAGCAGGAGGCACAAATCCTAAGGAACCAATCAGGAGGTGACATGTGGATAGCTAACATGGAGGGCCCATAGCTCGAGGAGCTGAATTGGTAGCAGAGCTAGCAAATGGAGGTGGCGAGGAGTTGACACTAGGTAAATTTTGGTTGGTCTGACGTGGCGAGGTGATTGCAAGAAAGGACACCACATGGTGAACAATGATTCATTGATAAGGGCAAAAGTTTGCCTTGGAAATTTCTTGAAGGCAATCAGTTTATAATGTGTGCCTTTACATTAATAAATCCCTCTGCACCCATCTCACAGTGCATGTGGGATAAAAGGGAGGTTCATTTAAAAAAGTAAAAACTTTTTTATTACTTGCTTTAAAATATCATTATTTGCCCTTGATGTCCATCTGAAGCACATAGCACAGTTTGTAAAGTCAGACGAGTTGTTTGGCAGAGGTCTTTGGTTCGAAATCCACCGTGGCGCTAATAAATTTTTTTCTTCTTTTTCCTTATTTATTGGTGAAGAAAGGTTTAAATAAAAGGCTTATCGCCTTTTTTCCCATCCGAAGGAGTATACGGGTTGGTTGAATGCCCTCCATGAAGACTTTACCTAGTCACAGGTCGGGGGATCGGTTCCCCTCCGCTCCAAAAAAATAAAGTTTTTTGTTAAAAAAAGGTTTTGCAAGTTTTTTAAAGTTTTTTTTTTAATTTTTATTAAAGTTTTTCTAATTAATTTAATAGTTTTAAAATTATATTCTTCAATTTTTTTAAAATATAATTTTGTTTAAAAAAATGACGAAGAATATAAAAAATTATTAATTTTTTTAATGAAAACTTTATAAAAAAAATTGAAAACTTTGAAATTTTTTTTGGAAAGGGAAATTGAAAAACTTTTTTTTGAAGATCAAAATTTCTTGAGCATTTGAAATATAGACATATGCAACTCAACTAATTTATTTTGCCATGATGAGTAGATGATTCAGTCAACCGATGTTATCACACCCTATGCTCTCTACTGAGGAGAGAATCAACTGAATCTTTTGATGAGCGAATTCGAAGAAATGGAATACATGTGGTATTCAGTCAACTGCAGAACTCAGTAACAGCCCACCAGAGGAAGCTCGATTATGGATACAAGGTTGACTCGGAGGATAATATCTTCAAGAAAAGAATAGAAGAGTTTGATATGGTTGAAGTTGTACCTGAAGGACAATCGAGTGACAGTTATACCCCTCCAATGCCTGAAGTAGAATCAAGTGAGAGATATACACCACGCTCTCCTGATCTAAAATAAATAGAAGAAGAAGAAGAAGAAAAAGAGGAAGAGGAAGAAGGGGAAGAAGAACTAGAAGAAGAAGAAGCACCAGAAGTCATTGTGATCAGTGACGACGGAGCAGACAACTTTGACCTTCTAGTTTTGGGTGATCCTCAAGAAGAAGAATGCCAAATCAGTGAGCGTATTAAAAAGGCTAGATTTGATTTAAATTAATAATCTATTTTGTACTTCTTTGTACTACTTGTTTGTAATTGAAATAAAGTCTACTTTTTGAAATGGCATCCAATACTAGTCTACCAATCCCTGAGTTCAATGGTGGTGATTACAAGTGTTGGTCAATTAAAATGAAAACTCTTTTGATAGGCAAAGGTCTTTGGGATGTTATTTAAGAGGGATATACTGAACCTGCTGCTACTGATTGGGCAGCTTTGAATTTTTTTGATAAAAGGGCTAAAAAGGAAGATCAAAAGAATAATTCTTCCACCCTTTATCACATCCAAGCTATCCTTGACATAAGTATTTTCCCTAGAATAGCTTCTTTTATAACTGTTGAATCTGCTTGGAATGCTTTAAAATAAAGTTATAGGGTTAGTTACCAAGTCAAAAAATTCAAACTACAAACCTTGAAACGATATTTTGAAACTCTTAAAATGCAAGAAAATGAGAAGGTTTGTGATTACTACGTGCGGGTAAAATCCATAGTAGATAAGATGATCACTTTAAGAGAAGAAGTCAAGCCTGAAGTCATAGTGAAGAAAGTATTGATGATACTTCTTCCTAAGTGGAATTTAGTTGCCATAATTATAAAAGAATCCAAAGACCTAACCTCTTTGTCTTTTGAAGCCCTCATTGGTTCACTTCTCTCACATGAAGAAAGGTTACAAAAATCTCCTTCCACAAGTTACAAATGAGTGAAAAAGCCTTTGATTCTCATGAAGGCAGAGGTAGAGGCCATGGTAGAGGACAATATAGAGGTAGAGGCATAAATAATTAGAGAGGTGGAACTCCTAATAGAGGAGGAAATCAGAACAGAGGAGGATTCTCAAATAGAGAACATCATAATAGAGGAGGACAAAAAAATAGAGGTAAAAAATCAGACATAGGAAAAGGAGGAGATAAATCAAAATAATATTGCTAAAATTATGGTAAACCTGGTCATTATGCTCATGACTATTGGTCAAAGCCTTCACAAGGCAACAACAACAGCCATAGCAGTCAGTTTAGCAATTTTGGAGAAGAGGAAGAGGCCACAAATCTCTTTCTCTCATATGGTCAGGTAGATTAGAACATGAATGATACATGGATTTTGGACACTGGGTGTTCCAACCATATGAGTGGCAAAGAAGAACTCTTTGCTACTCTAGACTCCTCATACAAATCAAGCATTTGATTAGGAGATGACAAATCATTGGCAGTTGAAGGCATTGGAGCCATGGCGATTCCAACTAAAGAAGGCGTCAAGCAAGTAAGTGATATCTATTACACACCCCATATCCAACACAATCTTTTAAGTGTTGGTCAAATGTTAGAAAATAACTACAAGTTGCTTTTTGATGAGGGTAAATGCACCATTTTTGATAAAAATAATAGTAATAGAATCATTACACAAGTGCCAATGTCAAAGAATATATTATTTCCTTTAAAGTTTGGCCAGCCAGGGGGATATAAGTTAGAAAATATTGCTATTACCAATCCAAGTGTCCTATGGCACTTGAGATATGGTCATTTGAATTCAGCTAGTTTGAAAATACTAACTTCACAAGCAATGGTAACCAAACTTCCCAAAGTTCAAGATAGTAAGGAAGTTTGTGAAGGGTGTGCCTTAGACAAGCATGCTAGTTCAAAATTTCCTCATGGACAAGCATGGCGGGCCAGTCATCGACTTTAGATAGTGCATACAAACATATGTGGTCCAATGCAGAGCAAGAGTCTTGGTAACAACTCTTACTTCTTACTTTTCATTGATGATTTTACTAGAATGTGCTGGATATATTTTTTGAAACATAAGGATGAAGCATTTGAATGCTTCATCGATTTCAAAGTAAGAGTTGAAAATGAGAGTGGATATTTTGTAGATCAGATAGGGTAGGAGAATGCTCTAATAATTTTTTGATTTTTTGTAATCATCATGGCATTAAGAGGCAGTTCATAGCTGCCTACACTCCACCACAGAATGGTGTGGCAGAGAGGAAGAATCACACCATTGTGGATATGGCAAGGTCTATGCTTTAGACGAAGCATTTGACTAATTTATATTGGGCAGATATAGCCAGGACCAGCATACATATCTTGAACAAAAGTCCTACTTCAAGTTTATAAGGGCGCAAACACCTTACCAAGCATGGTATGGTAAGAAGCCAAATGTTAAGTATTTTAGAGTGTTTGATTCACTGGCATATTCTCACATTCTTGATGAGCTGAGAAAGAAGCTCGATCCAAAGAGTCAGGCATGCATATTTGTAGGGTATTTTGAGAACACAAAAGCTTACAAACTCTACAATCCTAGGACTCTAAATATTGTGCTTTCTAGGGATGTTATTCTTGATGAAGGGGGAGAATGGGGTAAGCCCCAAATATTCAGTGATGATGAATCCAATGATGTAGTTTCTAAATAGGTGTAGCAACAGTCACCATAGAAAGGTAAGAAGTCTCCTTCCACAAGCCCAAGTTCATATTCTAGTTCTTCACCAAGTCCTTCTTCGTAGAGATTAGTAAGTTCCTCACTAATGGACATCGATTCTCCATCTAGAGGCAAGAGAACTCTATAGAATCATCCATTATATTAAATGTTGGATAATTTTTTTAAAAAAGATATACTATAAGTCAAGCTAATGAAATTAATTTTGTTCTACAAAGATTAGAAAATATGCACTTGTATGGTGATGATGTCTCCCAGTAGGAACCTAAGGGAGATCTAGTTAACTTTTCTTTGTTAACTAGTGCACAGCTTGAACCTTCTAGTTATGATAAGGCTTGTACCCAAAAGATTTGGCAAGATGCCATGAAAGAGGAGATAACCTCTATAAAAAACAATGACACTTGGGAACTAGTAAAGCTTCCTAAAGGAAATAAACGTGTTGTATGTAAGTGGGTCTTCAAGACCAAGTTTAATACTAATGGTAGCATTGAGAGGCACAAGGCAAGAATAGTTGCAAAGGGATTCACTTAGAAATATGGAATTGATTATGAAGAAAATGTTGCTCCTGTAGCCAGATAGGAGACTATCAAAATAGTTCATGCCTTGGTTGCACATAAGGGTTGGAAAGTCCAACACATGGATGTAAAAAGTGTGTTTCTCAATGGTTACTTGACAGAAGAAGTATATGTTGAGAAACCGTAGGGTTTTGAAGAGAAAAACAAGGAGAACCTTGTTTACAAACTGAAGAAGACACTCTATGGCCTCAAGCAGGAAACAAGATCTTGGTACTCACACATTGATGGGTAATTTAAATATTTTGGGTTCATCAGAAGGAAAAATGAACCGACACTCTACTACCTAAATCAAGGTAATGACATCCTCATATTTTTTTTGTATGTGGATGATCTCATTTTTATGGGTAGTAATGAAACAGTTAATATGGAGTTCAAGTACTCCATGATGCAGGAATTTGAGATTAAGAATCTTGGCTTAATGCAATACTTCCTTGAAATAGAAGTTCATCATATAGATTCAGGTATCTTCATCTGTCAACTTAAGTATGCTCGAGATATGATTAAGAATTTTGATATGGAGTAATGCAAATCAGTTGCAACTCCAGTTGGACATGGAATCCAATTAAGCAAGGATGACGGAGCACCAAAAGTTGATGAGACCACTTTTAGAAGCATTGTTGGGAGTTTGATTTTTCTTGCCAAAACCAGACCAGATATTTAGTATGTTGTATCTCTTGTCTCTATATTTATGTCTTACCCATCTTAGCTACATTTGCAGGCAGGTAAAAGAATTTTGAGATATGTGAAGGGTACATTTTTTTTTGGAATCCAGTACTACAAAAGTGATACTATCAAGTTTGAAGGCTTCAGTGATAGTGATTGGGGCAGCAATATTGATGACAAAAAATCCACATCAGGAAACTATTTTAGTCTTGGTTCGAGACTAATAACATGGAGTTATAAGAAGCATATAGTAGTAGCACTATCTTCAATAGAATATGAGTATATAGCCATCACTATGCTAGTACTCAAGCTCTATGGCTATGAAAAGTATTGGAAGAGATTGGAGAGTAGCAAAGTGGTCCAACCAGAATATACTATTACAACATTAGTGATATTCAGTTGGCATACAATCCTGTCCACCATAGTAGATCAAAATATTTTGATATGAAGTGCCACTTCATCAGAGATATGGTAGAAACTAAAGTTGTTGACCTTCAATATTGCCATACTTTGGAAAATGTTGCTGACATATTCACCAAAGCAATGGCTAAAGCTCAATTTGTAAATATGAGAGACTATGTAGTCATTCCTCTCAACTTTAAGGGGGAAAATATAGCAAGTGTGAAAAGGGGTATTTCCTAAAGTGGCTCAAAAAACACCATGTTCATGGCCAAGTGTGAAAGGAGCTTGATTTGGATGACAAGTTTTTTGGTCAGCAAGTTTTTGGTCGGAAAAATCCCTCCTCCACCTTCTATGTCCCTATCTCCCACCACCCTTCCTCCTATATTCCCTCTTCGTCCACCACCTCCATTTCCTTCTCCTCCACCATCTCTTTCTCCTCCCTCTCACCTTTACTTCACTATATAAAGCATGTAATATTGGTTGATTAATAAGTTAATTTAAATTATAATTGTTGCTACATTTTTGGCTCTATGATTTCATAGCTATGGGACCACTTTAATTTTTTCTTAGACTTACACTCTCATGGAATGTGAGGGGTCTCAACAGGGTAGGCAAGCAGTGGCTGGTGGCTGACCTAAGGAAAAGAATCAATCCTTCCATCTTCATTATGCAAGAAACTAAAATCGATGAGCTCTCTTCTCAGAAGTATGCCAAGGCCATTTGGGCCAATGGAGAGTGCCTTATTAGTCTAGCTTAAGGCACGTCAGGTGGACTCATATACTTTTGGGACCTTACCCTGGTTGAAGGAAGGCTTTTATCATCCTCGAGTAGGATCCTAAGCATTTTTTTTCACTCCAAGATCAGCAATTAGTCTTGGATCCTATCCAACATTTATGCTCCAAATTCCTCCATCAAGCAGGCCGAAATGTGGGAAACTGTAACTCAAATTAGGACTACCTTCAACACCTTTCTATGGATCATAGGATGAGAATTCAATAGCCCACTACATCCATCTGAGAAGAAAGAAGGTAATGAATATTTTAGCAGAAGCATGAAGGATTTCATAGATTTTGTAAATACTAATGAGCTCACGGATGTTTACCTCAAGGAGTCCTATTTCACTTGGAGAAATAGGAGGATTGATAGCGGAATCATCTAGGTGAAGTTGGATAGGTTCCTCATCTCTCAAGGAGCTATCTCTTTGTTTGGCAATGCTACCATGTTGGCCTTACCTCGGATTGGATCAGACCATAGTCTCATCCTCCTTGAAACTAGTAGGTCCCCCTCCATAAAAACTCTTTTCCTTTTTCAAATCCATGTGGACTCTCCACAAGGATTTAAAAGATCAAGTTTCCTCATGGTGGCATCAAAATTTTGGAGTATCTGCCACTTCTCGACTGGATCAAAAACTGAAGATGGTCAAAGAAAACTTGAAAATCTGGAATAGGGAGGTTTTTTGCAACCTTTTTGCCAGTAAAAAGGCCATTACTGAGAAAATTTAGGATATGGAAAGGAGAAAAAAGCTGAGGACCATAGCAGCCCCACTAGGGAGGAGGAAAGGAAACTCCTAGAAGATTTCCCTAACATCCTGGTTAGAGAGAAAATATTCTAGAGGTAGAAGTCAAGAGACCTATGGGTCAAGGAAGGTGATGCTAACACCAGGTTATTTCATGCCTCCACTATGCAGCACATGGAATCCAACAATATCAAGGATATTGTGTGCAGTAATAGATCATCCACAAAGGATATAGTTGAGATTAGGGCTAAAGTGGTGTCCTTTTCCCAAAACCTCTTGGGAAGTGCCCCGGAGGGTGACATCCAAGTTCAAGATGCTCTCCTATCAAATATTCCTTGCATCGTTCCTCAGGATGTGAACCTCATACTGGTGGAAAATTTCTCCCACGATGAGATTAAAGTATAATTTACAATGGGAGATCAATATACCATCCCTTTAAATAGTTGAAATTTTAAAAAATGTTTTAAATTTTTAATGTAAGACATAAATGCATTTTTTTCAATGAAATTATACAGGTTTTATGAGGTATCATGATCCTCTCATACTCATACTGAGTGGGGTTTGAATCTTGGACCTCCCAAAAAGAGGCCAAATCTCTTACCACTGATGTAAGCTTGCAACTTCATATAAATGTATATTTAAAATATATTCATTTCCTTAATTAGTATGATATGAATTCCAAAAAGAAGCTACTCATATACATAAAGGATTATTAGAATTTTGTATCAATCCCTCATAACATAATATATTATGATAAAATATGTATTGTGTGAACCTATTACTAATTATGAAAGTACTACTTTGTTGTATTATGAAAAACTTGAGCTTACCCAAATTATCTTCCAACATTTTTGTAAGTTCTACCTACATCACATTAAACGATTCATTCAAACTCGAGACTTCAATTTGAAAGGCCATGTTTATAATTGTTTGATATTATACCATTTGATCATAGAAATATATTTTAAGTTTATTGAATAGTGGAGAATTATTTTCTTTTACAAATTCCCTCTATAAATTATGGCCATTTGTAGAATGATTTTAATGTCTAATTTTATGCCTACCCTATTTTATAAATTATGGTCAATTGTAGAATGATATTGATATCTAAATTTATCGATACCTTATTTTCATTTGAAGTATAAAAGGTATTATTGATCCATTCAAACTATTATTAAGAGCCAATTTTCAATTTTAGTAATTTATTGAAATTTAGCATTCTTAAGTGATGGTATCTTCTTTACTCTTTGTTTATTTTTATGCTTCATAATTTTTAGGTTTAAGGATGTGATATCTCTTATTCCTAAATGTACTATAAATTTATCTAATAAGAGTACATTTTCTCAAAAGTGTTCTAAATGACCTAGAGATATAATACAATATTCATTTTACTATTGACAACCATTTCTCCCTATGCTCTAACAAATGTTATTCTTGTCATAGGATTATCCTTTATCATTTGAAACACAATGGCCCTTATTTCATGCAACAACGATGATCATATATTCTTTTACAATTATTTTTACATATCCTTATATGATCCTCTACCTTGATATTCATAAATATCCATGTTCATAAAAGAACCTAATCCTTAAATTATCATATGCTTTTTGAATTGATATATAGATAACATGATGGACCTATCTTGGATGATCTCTTTTTATATTACATGATCTTAACATCATTGTTCAAGAAGACCTTGTATTATATAACCTAAATATGGTTTCCTCAAATGATCTTATGATTACTTCCATAGATGATGAATGATAAACATCTTATAAAAAATATCCCAACAACAAATTCTTTGGATAGGCCTATAGTATCTTCTACATATTACTATATTTATAGTCATGAATAAGGTTGACATAGATATCTCAATGTGTAAAATGAAATAAATGTATATACACTTTTATTTTCATCTAGGATAATGTGTGGATACATATTTTGATCTTTCTCATTAATAATATATACCCATACCACATATCAATTATTTTAAGATGTTCAATACTAGTGTATTTTTATTTGAATATTAATTTTCAAACAACATTGGTAAAAGTAACCTTTAGGATGTTGTTCTCAAGAAAGCATTATCTCCTCTTAGAATATTCGATCCAATTATTACAATCAAAACACACATTTTGTAATTGCACAAGTTTCTTGTTTTGATAATTGCACAACTTTCTTGTATTTTCTTTCTATAACATCCTTTCATTGACAAATATAACTTGTGTTCCTTTCTCATAATATCCCCTTATATCGTAATATGTCCTTGGAGTCATTATCAATTACTTCTTGTTTGTGCAAGAAAAATAATCTTGATAGAAATCCCACTATGGCTTAGAAGGAGGACCTTCAATTTAATAGGTTGAAGTCTCAAATACCATATCTTTACTCTTTTTAATGCATATCCTTCTTATTGTTTTATCATAATAAATAATGTCCAAGTTGTACCTATTTAGATTCTTTCAATATTTTTTCCATGCTTTTTCTATTTTGGTATTTTACTAATGAGGTTCTTTTAGTGAACAACCTTTATACTTGTTTTTATGAGATTAATAGTAGAAATTTTTTATAATTTTTTAATTTGTATTAAGTTTAGGCTTTGTGAGTTTAAATTTTTAAGATTACTCATGTTGGTATTTTTTACTTCAAATAAAAATATTCCATGTTTTAATATCCTTATAGAATTATATGTTATACTTTTCATATCAAAGTATATGTAAAATCATTATTGCACACAAGTATAAAATATTTGTCTATCAATTTTCTATTTTTTTAAACTAGATTGGATGATTTAAAAGTTAAATATAACCAATATTAAGTAATTAAAAAATCTGATAAAACTTTGTAATATTCCCATATTCATAGTTAGAATTATCATATCTTTCAATGTAAAGTATAATGTTTTGTGCTATAATATACTTTACTCTTTGGCTTTATGAAGTAAAGAGATAATTGATCCATATTATGCAAACACACAAAATCAATAATTTTTTCCTTTCAACAATTATTTATATAGGGAAGAAAAACAACAAAAAGGACTTGAACATTGTTACTATTGTTAACACTTTTATTAATTTGGTATCACGAGAAATATATGTCTATAAGTTAATGTTCTTGTATTTTGTTTTTCCATTGTTTAAGAGTCATATGATTAATCTATGGAATTAATATGTTTTTTAAAATATCACTATTCATTATTTTCATTTTGACTACCTCATTATTTTTCTTTAAATGCAATGCATTTTAGTAAATATTATTTTATTTAAAGTTAAATGAACTTCCTCATATTTTTCAACTTATACTTTTTCTTAAATGCTTGTTGAGAAAATGCAACTTACAACACTTATCATAAATGGCTTACTTATTTTTAATTCTAACTTAGTTCCAATTAAGGATCTTGGCTTAATGCAATACTTCCTTGAAATGGAAGTTCATCAGATAGATTCAGGGATCTTCATATGTCAACTTAAGTATGCTTGGGATATGATTAAGAAGTTTGATATGGAGTAATGCAAATTAGTTGCAACTCCAGTTTGACATGGAATCCAATTAAGCAAGGATGACGGAGCACCAAAAGTTGACGAGACCACTTTTAGAAGCATTGTTGGGAGTTTGATTTTTCTCGCCAAAACCAGACCAGATATTCAGTATGTTGTATCTCTTGTCTCTAAATTTATGTCTTACCCATATTAGATACATTTGTAGGCAGGTAAAAGAATTTTGAGATATGTGAAGGGTACATTGTTTTTTGGAATCTAGTACTACAAAAGTGATACTATCAAGTTTGAAGGCTTCAGTGATAGTGATTGGGGCAGCAATATTGATGACAGAAAATCCACATCACAAAACTGTTTGTCTTGGTTCGGGACTAATAACTTGGAGTTATAAGAAGCATATAGTAGTATCACTATCTTCAATATAATATGAGTATATAGCCATCACTCATGCTAGTACTCAAGCTCTATGGCTATGAAAAGTATTGGAAGAGATTGGAGAGTAGCAAAGTGGTCCAACCAGAATATACTATTACAACATCAGTGCTATTCAGTTGGCATACAATCATGTCCACCATAGTAGATCAAAATATTTTGATATGAAGTGCCACTTCATCAGAGATATGGTGGAAACTAAAGTTGTTGACCTTCAATATTGCCATTCTTTGGAAAATGTTGCTGACATATTCACCAAAGCAATGGCTAAAGCTCAATTTGTAAAGATGAGAGACTATGTAGTCAGTCCTCTCAACTTTAAGGGGGAAAATATAGCAAGTGTGAAAAGGGGTATTTCCTAAAGTGGCTCAAAAAACACCATGTTCGTGGCCAAGTGTGAAAGGAGCTTGATTTGGATGACAAGTTTTTTGTTCGACAAGTTTTTGGTTGAAAAAATGACTCCTCCACCTTGTACGTCCCTATCTCCTGCCACCCTTCCTCCTATATTCCCTCTTCATCCACCACCTCCATTTCCTTCTCCTCCACTGTATCTTTCTCCTCCCTCTCACCTTTACTTCACTATATAAAGCATGTAATATTGGTTGATTAATAAGTTAATTTAAATTATAATTTTTGCTACATTTTTGGCTCTGTCATTTCATAGCTGTGGGCCCACTTTACTTTTTTCTTAGACTTACACTCTCATGGAATGTGAGGGGTCTCAACAGGGTAGGAAAGTAGTGGCTGGTGGCTGACCTAAGGAAAAGAATCAATCCTTCCATCTTCATTATGCAAGAAACCAAAATTGATGAGCTCTCTTCTCAGAAGTATGCCAAGGCCATTTGGGCCAATGGAGAGTGCCTTATTAGTCCAGCTTAAGGCACATCAGGTGGACTTATATACTTTTGGTACCCTACCCTAGTTTAAGGAAGGCTTTTATCATCCTTGAGCAGGATCCTAAACATTTTTTTTCACTCCAAGATCAGCAATCAGTCTTGGATCCTATCCAACATTTACGCTCCAAATTCCTCCATCAAGCGGGCCGAAATGTGGGAAACTGTAACTCAAATTAGGACTACCTTCAACACCTTTCTATGGATCATGGGAGGAGACTTCAATAGCCCACTACATCCATCTGAGAAGAAAGAATGTAATGACTCTTTCAGTAGAAGCATGAAGGATTTCATAGATTTTGTAAATACCAATGAGCTCATGGATGTTAAGCTCAAGGAGTCCTATTTCACTTGGAGAAACAGGAGGATTGATAGCGAAATCATCTAGGTGAAGTTGGATAGGTTCCTCATATCTTAAGGAGCTATCTCTTTGTTTGGCAATGCTACCCTGTTGGCCTTACCTCAGATCGGATCAGACCATAGTCTCATCCTCCTTGAAACTAGTAGGTCTCCCTCCATCAAAACTCTTTTCATTTTTCAAATCCATGTGGACTCTCCACAAGGATTTAAAAGATCAAGTTTCCTCATGGTGGCATCAAAATTTTGGAGTATCTGCCACTTCTCGACTGGATCAAAAACTGAAGATGGTCAAAGAAAACTTGAAAATCTGGAACAGGGAGGTTTTTGGTAACCTTTTTGCAAGTAAAAAGGCCATTACTAAGAAACTTTAGGATATGGAAAGGAGAACAAATCCGAGGACCATAGTAGCCCCACTAGGGAGGAGGAAAGGAACATCCTAGAAGATTTCCCTAACATCCTGGTTAGAGATAAAATCTTGTAGAGGCAGAAGTCAAGAGACCTGTGGGTCAAGGAAGGTGATGCTAACACCAGGTTATTTCATGCCTCCACTATGCAGCACATGGAATCCAACAATATCAAGGATATTGTGTGCAGTAATGGATCATCCACCAAGGATATAGTTGAGATTAGGGCTAAAGCAGTGTCATTTTCCCAAAACCTCTTGGGAAGTGCCCCAGAGGGTGACATCCAAGCTTAGGATGCTCTTCTATAAAATATTCCTTGCATCGTTCCTCAGGATGTGAACCTTAGACTGGTGGAAAAATTTCTCCCATGATGAGATTAAAGTATAATTTACAATGGGAGATCAATATACCATCCCTTTAAATAGTTGAAATTTTAAAAAATGTTTTAAATTTTCAATGTAAGACATATAAATGCATTTTTTTCAATGAAATTATACAGGTTTTATGAGGTATCATGACCCTCTCATACTCATACTAAGTGGGGTTTGAATGTTGGACCTCCCAAAAAGAGGCCAAATATCTTACCACTGATGTAAGCTTGTAGCTCCATATAAATGTATATTTATAATATATTCATTTCCTTAATTAGTATGATATGAATTCCAAAAAGAAGCTACTCATATACATAAAGGATTATTAGAATTTTGTATCAATCCCTCATAACATAATATATTATGATAAAATATGTATTGTGTGAACCTATTACTAATTATGAATGTACTACTTTGTTGTATTATGAACAACTTGAGCTTACCCAAATTATCTTCTAACATTTTTGTAAGTTCTACCTACATCACATTAAACGATTCATTCAAACTCGAGACTTCAATTTGAAAGGCCAAGTTTATAATTGTTTGATATTATACCATTTGATCATAGAAATATATTTTAAGTTTATTGAATAGTGGAGAATTATTTTCCTTTACAAATTCCCTCTATAAATTATGGCCATTTGTAGAATGATGTTAATGTCTAATTTTATGCCTACCCTATTTTATAAATTATGGTCAATTGTAGAATGATATTGATATCTAAATTTATCGATACCCTATTTTCATTTGAAGTATAAAAGATATTATTGATCCATTTAAACTATTATTAAGAACCAATTTTCAATTTTAGTAATTTATTGAAATTTAGCATTCTTAATTGATGGTATCTTCTTTACTCTTTGTTTATTTTTATGCTTCATAATTTTTAGGTTTAAGGATGTGATATATCTTATTCCTAAATGTACTATAAATTTATCTAATAAGAGTACATTTTCTCAAAAGTGTTCTAAATGACCTAGAGATATAATACAATATTCATTTTACTATTGACAACCATTTCTCCCTATGCTCTAACAAATGTTATTCTTGTCATAGTATTATCCTTTATCATTTGAAACACAATGACCCTTATTTCATGCAACAATGATGATCATATCTTCTTTTACAATTATTTTTACATATCCTTATATGATCCTCTACCTTGATATTCATAAATATCCATGTTCATAAAAGAACCTAATCCTTAAAAGATCATATGCTTTTTGAATTGATATATAGATAACATGATGGACCTATCTTGGATGATCTCTTTTTATATTACATGATTTTAACATCATTGTTCAAGAAGACCTTGTATTATATATGAAAGCATGAGATTCCAAAAGAAAAACAATACTAAGATGCAATATAAACAAAACTAACTCGATGCATGAAATAGGACGAACGTAATCAAATCAAGACCAAACATAAAGAGAAAGCAGGAGCATAGCCCTTTTATATTAATGTGATTCCAAACTCGGTTACAATCCATCTCCTCCCCTTTTAGGGGCTAGGAGTGTTAGCATGTTTTGGTTACAATCGTGATCAATAATCCTTCTTCCGCATGCCCACGTTTGAAATGGGCGGGCCAAAGTGTTGTCATTTCTTATGTTGATGAATCCTTTCTTCTCGTTGCTTATTTTGCGTTCAGAGACACAACGACATTGTTAGTAGCACCTGTTGCAAAGAAGAAGCACTTGTTCTCTAAAAACGATAAAAGATGCATGCATAAAACCTAATAAAATGATGACTAAACTGATTCCAAATGACTTCCAATTTGAACATGAACTAGGAAACATTACCAGAGGGCCACTACCATCGAAACAGTCGGCCAATCTGCATTCAACTAAAATTCATCCCTGGTCAGGATGAATTCTGCTGTAATTCGTCCCCGGGTAGGACGAATTCGCCTGTGATGAAAAGCCGAAGTGATGCCATCTAAATGTCAAACCTCGGGACCTCCAAAAGATCTGGAAACACAATAATTAACCAATTGGGGGAATTTTGGGACGACCCAGATGGTCGTATTCTCCCAATTTGGCCTCTATCCATGGGAATTCGATGTCGTTACCTGCAAGTTAGTGAGGGCCACAAAATCGACAAAGCATGATAATATTTAATCAAAATCTTATGGAATCAAAATCAGAAACTACCTAAACAACATAGCATGTAATAGAAGATAAACAAGTGATAATAGAATAGATTAAAATGAAACTTAAAAGAAAAGTGTGGGGCACCCAAGTGGGCCACCCACCATTGGAACTTGATTTTGGCACCAATCCACTTGGGATGGGCCCAAAATCTCTTAGGATGGGGTGTTGGCAAATTGGTAGATTGATGTGGTGAAATGTCAGGTTTGGGTCCGGATCCACACTTCCAAAAGCCACCCAATAACCTCTCTTGCGAAAGAGATTAAGGATGTGGAAGAAATGAATCGAAAAAGGGGTGCAATGGGGTGTTCAATTTGGTAGCACTTCATTGCTTGAAAATGCCTCCAACTTTTCTCCTTTTGGGTGGGAAAGTCCACCAATTTATAGACCCAGGGGGTCTCTTTTGGATGGGCATGCAGGGATGCCATGTGGCGGCCATGCCTTCCCAAGAGGGAGGAGACTCCTCCCTAACTTGGGCCTCCATGACTACCCTTGTGACAGTCTTCCAACGACCAATCTACCCACCTACACGCGCATGCACGGAAGGAGGCAATAAATGACTGTCTTCAGCTATCACTTGGGGGCATTCTTCTTTTTGCCCGTTAAACATGGAATTCATCCTGAGAAAATACAAATTTAGAATTCGTCCCTGGGTGAGACAGATCCCAGATAGAATTCATCCCTGGGTGAGACGAATACTGAGCAAAGTGCCTGAATGTGCCAAATTGCCTTTTGACCTTACAAAATTGCTACAAAAGTGGTTAGGACCACTGTTTAACCTCTGAGGGCTGCCTTGGGAGCTGTGTGTGTCAAAGAGATCAGTGTTTGCAATCACATAATCGAATTGGTGCTATTTTGGTGTCTACAGATGCCCATTTTTGGGATGCACTGTGCATGGCACAGCGTCGAGCAAAAATAGATAACCAAAGCACTAATGATTAGGGTTCTTGGTAACCTAACCAACTTTTGATGCCCCAAGTATGGAAATGGCATGCATTCTTGAATCCTTGCTTCTGACGAGCTAAGGAATTTGATTTCAAGTATTAACTTGTTTTGGTGAGGTGTGACTTGAGCTTGGACATTGATCAGTCATGATTAGGCAAAGGGCGCAACCTTTTGTCCATAGGGGAACCTTGTGTTCATGCTTCAAGAATGCCAAGTGTTTGATCAATTTGTGATAATTGCTTGTTTACTGCCCCAAGCAGGAGTGTAATTGTCTTTGTCAATGATTCTTTGAATGCATGTCATTTTCTTTAATTGGGTGTGTGCTTGTTGATTGATGACTAAGTGTGACTACCCCCTCAAGCGACGAATCGATGAGGGAATGACCTTCGTAAGAAAAGCGAGGAGTCGCTTGACCCAAGATGACTTGTGCAAGGGTGCCTTCGGAGATTTAGCATTAAGCATGTGCAATTTTTCTGACATTTAGACCTATTTTTGGTGGGTGTTAACCCTTTTTGCGATGCTTTTTGGAGCTAAAATTGGCAAAAATCCATCTTCTCGTGGAGCAGTTTGGCTAAGATAGCCTTCTTAGGGAGTAGGACAATGAAAATTTATGACCCCAACATCTATTTTGTATGCCTGGGATGTCTAGTGCAACAACACTCTCATCGGGCAAGTTTATTGTCTGTTTTTAGTGCATTTTTGTTCAATTTTTAATGTTTTTTATTTTTTTGAATTTCTGGCATGAATTCATCCCAGGGTGGGACGAATCCTAGCTTTAGAATTCATCCCTGGGTGGGACGAGCGCTAACCAGAGCGCTCATCCCAGTAAAGGATGAATTCTAGCTCAAACGCCTATTTAAGGGCCAAAACTAGGGTTTGGGCTCATTTGCATCTGATTTTTCTTGCGATTTGGAGCTCTGGGGAGGAGGAGGTAAATTCTACGAAGCGAAGCGCTATTGAGATTTTCCCTACCATCATGAGTACACAAACTAGTTTGAGCGATGGAGCCGAAGCCAGACCAGTAAGTGCTTCCTAGAGTTTATTTTTGTTTTAAAACTATAAGTGTGTTGTTTTTCTGTATAGTTCTTTTCCATGATTTAATTTTTTTTTGAGTTATTTTCTTTTGCAGGTTGTTAGGAGCCAATACCATGTACCCACTACTTTTACTGAGGTGCAGGGGGAACTGACTGATGTTGACTAGGAGTGGCTTGATGCCCTTGGGCTCATGTAGGTGGCTCGACTAGAGCCTATGGTCACAGATTAGGCCTATCTGACGACCCTGATCAATCTTTGGGATCCACGGACCAACACTTTCCATCTACCAATCATGGAAATGACTGTTACCTTGGAGGATATCTATCGACTTCTAAGGATTCTGATAGATGGACTGCCCATAAGTACATCGATGCATGATCAGTGGACAATTGTACTGACGAGATGCTCCAGGCATGGGGAGAGGTTGGGCATAGAGAGCCCAATGAAGACAGCTAAGGTGGACTGCCAAGTTGTCGGGATGCGCTACGAGAGAGGGATCTCCTACGGGCTCAGTTAGTAGAGCGGGATAGGGTTTTGGCATAGCATGATGATGCAGTAGCTTACTACCATCGACGGGAGGCAGAGTGGGATCGACGGGAATCAGATTGGCGATGACATCGGCTGGAGATGGAGGGAGAGATTATCCGCCTCGATGGGCGGCTACCTGAGCCATCGGGAGGTGGATCTTCGCGTCGGATGAGAGACAGTGGTACTGAGCAGTCAGCATCATCTCATCGTAGGCGATTGGATGAGGGAGGGGGTAGCAGGCGTGATGTGGGGGCTAGTAGTAGCCGCTATGAGGGGTCCCATAGGACCCACACCACGGGGGTAGTTCCCATCGCACCGATCCTACGTGATCATGGTGGTCGATGCCTTAGGTTGGGTGGTTTTGTTAGATGATTGCGGGGTCAGATGACCAGTTTTGTAGCCTACGGGCATTTTTTTGATGATATATATATATATACCGGCTTTATTGTGGTTATGCATATGTGATGATTTGATATTATGCATGTTTATTTATTTTGATGGATGCATATGTTATGATGAATGCAAATGTTTTTGATTTATATGTGATATGCAAAATGAAATGGATGAATGGAATTTGTGATGGTTGGTTATGGCACCATAGACTGTTTAGGACTCTATTTATTTTTTAGGCGATTGTTGTGGTAACTGACTTTGTATGTATACATGTGATTTTTGATGGTATTGTAAGGATGAAAAAGTAGCGCAGTTTGGTTTAGAAATGTAGCTAAGGTTTTCTGAGACTCAGAGGGTTTTAACTCACTAGCCATGACTGTACTTTATCTTACAAGACTTTTGAACAAGGTATGAATCGGACTTGTTTTTGACCAAGTTATTTCACATCCCCGTGTGTGCAATTGAGTTCATTTATGTGGTATTTGTCAGGATACCGCCAGTGCCAGATGGGCTTTCAACCGAACCTGTATCGAGGATCACCTAATTAGCTCCACTAACTCCTTTATTGTATTTAGTCAGATTAATCTACGGTGCTATCTAGGATACCATAAGCTAGCTCATCCACATGCAAACATTGATCTGTACACAAGTTAATGTGACAGATATATCATCATGCGAGAAGTTTACCGCTAGTGACCGATAGGCTATCAACCAAACCGGTACTGAGGCTTGCCTCATGACCTGTTAGAATGCTGAGAGTTCCAGGGATTCAAGTTCAACTCCCTTCTTTTCTTTAATTGTATTGGGATACTTGCTCCTTTGTAGTGATAAAATCACTGTTTATTTTTGTTTTATTTGTTTTTCTTTTTGAGCAAGGGATTGGGATATGGAGTGACGATAATCACTATTGTTTGTGCCTTTTGATGTGTGCACTGTAGGATGTCAAATTTTGGTGTTTTGACTTTTTGCAAATTTTTGATGTTTTGCAACTATTGAGAACTTGGGATTCTTAGGGAATTGGGTAGGGAGGATGCTTGTCCTTTTGCCAACTCTCAGCATTCTTGGGGTCATTCGCACAGGGGGATGAGCAAGATAACCATTTCGCTTATGGTGACCTGGATTACTGTGCAGGTTTCATCTTTCGTTCACACAAGTTAGGAATTTTTATGTGTTTTAATTTGTGTTGGGATGTTACGGAACAAGGCGTATCTCAAGTATGACTCTACCTTTGTAAAATCTGTCTGACTTGGTACAGTACATGACTAGAAATCAAAATGATGATTGAATTACGAAAACTCTTGATACATTAGAAGACCACTGACTCTTAGTGTGGTAAAAAGCGGTAAATGGCATTTGTTTTTTTTTGTTTTATAAGATGGAACAATGTGGAACCAGATGGACTAGCAGAGCAATTACAGCCTATGGTGCCTTTGACCTGTACGACCACAAATATGCAATGTATGGATGTAATGCTTAATGCAACTATGTATTTTTGTATTTTTGATGGATTGATTTTTGTGAATATGAAGATGAGATGCGAGACGAGTTCTCTATTGATGAATTTGAGCATGCCTAGAAATGAGATGCAAAATTTTTGTTGTTTTTGATGATTTTTGAATTTTGAATTTTCTTATTTTTGACCAAGCGATTGTGGGAATCCTTGGAGCATTTTTGGGATTGACCAAGCGATTGCAAGAATCCTTGGAGCATTTTTGGGATTGACCAAGCGATTGCATGAATCCTTGGAGCATTTTGGATGACAAAAAGAACCTGAGCATTTTTGGATTACCAAGCATTTAAATCCGGAGCATTTTTGGGATTGACCAAGCGATTATAGGAATCCTTGGAGCATTTTTGGGATTGACCAAGCGATTATAGAATCCTTGGAGCATTTTTGGGATTGACCAAGTGATTGTAGGAATCCTTGGAGCATTTTTGGGATTGACCAAGCGATTGCATGAATCCTTGGAGCTTTTTGGGATTGACCAAGCGATTATAGAGAATCCTTGGAGCATTTTTGGGATTGACCAAGCGATTATAGAATCCTTGGAGCATTTTTGGGATTGACCAAGCGATTATAGAATCCTTGGAGCATTTTTGGGATTGACCAAGCGATTATAGAATCCTTGGAGCATTTTTGGGATTGACCAAGCGATTATAGGAATCCTTGGAGCATTTTTGGGATTGACCAAGCGATTATAGGAATCCTTGGAGCATTTTTGGGATTTGGCTCTCTTAGATATGAAATGGGCGCAAATGACTGATGTTCAAGGGTTCTGTTTCCTTGATTCCATCAAGAGAAGCTAGCCGGTATGTCCCGGGTCCTATTTTGCTATCAATGACATATGGACCTAACCAATTTGCCGTGAACTTGTCCCTTAGGTGGGACGACAAACTGGAATTCTGTTGGTTTTCCTTCAAAACCAAATCACCAATCCGAAAGTCCCTCAGGTGAACTTTCATGTTGTAAGCTTTCTTAAGTCGCTCTTGATAGATACGTAAATGCTCGAGAGCATTAACGCATCATTCATCAAGCAACGTAAGCTGGTCTAACCGGGCCTGCTGCGCAACGTCATCATCGATGAACTCTTGCATTGATATGCACAGGGAAGGAATTTCCAACTCTAGAGGCATGACTGCCTCGGAGCCATACACGAGCGAAAATGGAGTGGCCCCAGTGGGTGTCCGAATGCTAGTGCGATAGGCCCATAGGGCAAGTGGGATTTGAATGTGCCAATCCTTATGACTATCTGCGATGGTCTTTTTAAGGATGGCAACTAGCATTTTGTTTGACGCTTTTGCTTGCCCATTCGCCTGTGGATAATAGGGTGTCAAAAAACTATGCTAAATTTTGTACTTTGTGGTCAAAGCACGCACGTCTTTGTTCTTGAATGGCGTCCCATTATCCGAGACTATTTTGGATGGAATACCAAAATGACATATGATGTTATGCAAAATGAACTCCACAATGCGGGGTCCTGTCGTAGAGGTAAGGGGAACTGCTTCCACCCACTTGGTAAAATACTCTGTGGCCGTTATGATAAACATGTGATGGCCTGACGATGCAGGGGAGATCTTTCCAATTAGATCGAAGCCCCACTACAAAAATGGCCAAGCAGACTGGACTGTCTGCAAGGCCTGGGAAGGTACGTGCATCAAATTGGCATGATGTTGACACTTCACGCACTTCTTGACATATGCGCAACAATCTCGCTCTAAAGATGGCCAATAATAGCCCATGCGAAGAATGCGCTTTGCGATGGCCATACCACTAAAGTGGCCACCACATGTACCATCGTGCGCTTGGGCGATCGCCCAAGTGGACTCTTGCTGGTCCAAGCAACGAAGGAGGATTCCTTCATAGCTACGACGATACAAAATGTCTCCTATCAAGACATACTTAGCCACTTTTTGCTTGAATGCTCGTTTTGCGGCATGCATCAATCCAAGCGGGAGATTACCTAACTTGAGGTAGTCTCTAATGGGTAAATACCAGTCCTGTTGATCAGAAACCTCGACAGTATGAACAACCAATCCCTCTTGAAGTTCATCCCTAGAAAACGCTGAGTGGGATAGAACCTGTAAGAATAGCGTTGTGTTGCTATTAATGGGAGTAGGGGAGAACAAGGACCCCCAGTTGGCATGTTTTAGACGATCTTGGATTCGAGAGAACTTATCCGAGGATGGTTCAATCTGGATCATGTGGATTCCTGGCGTCAAGTCTGAGCTTGCACGCTCCATCATGGATTGCGATAAGGTTTTGACTTGAATGGTTGTCATATCACCGGAAAGGTCTTGCGGGATTAGTGACCCCAAGGAGGCCATTGTGTCCGCAAAATGATTCGATGACCGAGGGAGTGCCTCGATGTCATACCACTCAAGTTTTGCCAGGAATTTGTCCACAAGGGCTTTATAAGCCTGTAGAACTGGGCATTTGCATTGGAATACCCCTTTGACTTGATTGACTATTAACAGTGAATCACCAAAGATATTCAGTCATTTGATGTTCATGGCGATTGCTTTCTGAAGACCTATGAGCAAGGCTTCATACTCTGCATTATTGTTGGTGCATGGGAAATTTAATTTAAATGACAGGGGCATTGGAGCACCCTACGGTGTGAAGAATACTATTCCCGTGCCACCACCTTGCTCACATTTAGAACCATCGAAGAATAGGGTTATGTCAGCCTGTGACTCAGGCTCATCAGAATCTGGCGATTCTGAGACATGGAAGACCCCATCATCGGGTAGTTCTATGACTAGAGGCTGATCGTCTTCAAGAGGAGCCTCCGCTAGTTGATCGGCTATGACCTGTCCTTTGATAGATTTCTATCCAATAAACTCTATGTCAAATTTCATCAACAACATGATCCATTTTGCCATGCGACTACTATGATAAGTACGACTCATCATGTATCGCAATGGATTCTCCTTAGACACAACATACGTAGTGTTGCTCAGCATGTAGTGGCATAGCTTTTTGGTAGCAAACACCACTGCCAAGCAGAGTTTCTCAACGTATGCATAGTTAAGTTCATAACTGACCAGGGTGCGGCTAAGATAGTAAGTAGCCTATTCTTTGTGAAGTTCATTCTTCTGGGCTAGCATGGCACCCAGTGCCACCTCAGTAGCTGAGATGTATAAGTAGAACGACACTCCTGGTCTAGGTGGTGCCAATACTGGTGGCGAAGCCAAGTATTGTTTGATTTCATCAAAGGCTGACTGGCACTCGTCATCCCAATGAAATGTAACCCCCTTGTGCAATAATTTGTTCATGGGTCGGCACTTGTCAGATAGCTGCGCTATGAAGCGTTTAATCGACGCGACCTTTCCCTGCAGACTTCTGAGCTGCTTAATGGTAGTTGGGGGAACCATTTCAAGGATTGCCTTGACTTTCTTTGGGTCCACCTCGATGCCTCGCTTTGAGACTATGAAACCCAAGAGTTTTCCAGATGTGACGCCAAATACGCACTTCTTGGGATTTAGTCTAACTTTATGCTCCATGAGGCGATCGAGGATCTTGCTTAAGTCATCGATATGATTTGAGCGCAAAAGAGACTTGGCTAACAAATCATCCATGTAATCTTCCAAAGTTTTATGCATGTAGTCATGGAAGATGTACGTCATGGCACGTTGGTAGGTGGCGCCAACATTTTTAAGGCCAAAAGGCATGACCTTATAACAAAATGTCCCCCAAGGCATTGTGAACGCCATTTTTAGTTGGTCTTCAGGATTGATACGAATCTGATTGTATCCTGAGAAACCATCCATGAGGGAGAGCATTTCGTGACCTGCTGTAGCGTCTACCAACGCGTCGATGCTTGGCAAGGGGAAATCATCCTTAGGACTCGCTTTGTTTAGATCTCAAAAATTAGTGCATATGCGAATCCTCCCATCGGGCTTTTTGACGGGCACCATGTTGGACAGCCATGGCGGATAATCCATGCAGATGACAAACTGTGCATCCAACAGCTTTTGCAATTCATCTTTGACCATCAAGGCCACTGTTGGGTGCATCTTACGTAGTTTTTGCTTAACTGGCTTGATTTTCGGATCAAGCATTAGATTATGCGTGACTAGCTACGGATCTAGCCCTGGCATGTCTCTATATGACCATGCAAAAACCTCCTTCTTCTCTTTGAGAAGGGCAATGTAGTCGGCTTGCTCTTCAGGGGATAAGCTTACCCCCAGCTTGATAATCTGTGGATTCATGGGATCCATGCCGATATCTACGTCAGTCGTCTCCTCGACTGACATGTGGGATCCGTCCTCCAACTGATGTGGAGTCGGGATCAAATGGATATCATTAGCTGAATTTAAATCTACGTTGGGAACCTCGGGTTCCTCTTCAGCCTAAAAAATATCCTGAGTTGTCCCTGGGGTAAAATGAGGCATCTTACCGAAAGGCCAGTACTCTGATGGGGAGATAGGTGAATTGACATGATCCCAGTCGATGGCATCTGTGTCTAGATGCAATGACCATGCTGGATCGACCGGATTGCGGATGGGTGCGGTCAAATCAATGGAGATCATGTGGATGAAATGGATTTGGTCTCCATTACCATGGGTGTGATAACTCGAACATTCTGGATGCTCCCTATTCTCTGGATCTGGCTCTAGAGGGACGGGCACGAACGGATCGGCCCTATGTGCTAATAGGAGGATAGGGTCTTCCCTCGGCACTGATGTCATTATAGGGTCTCGGGGTGGACGGTGCTCATCGTAAATTTGGAGCCATGGATCCAACACTTGGTCCCACCCCGTTGGGTCTACATACCACTCATGCCCTGGCACTATGCCCATCTATGCAAATAATTCATTAATCCCCAAGGGACGCCGTTGTTGCACTTGTTGCCTTTGTTGCATTTGTCGCATGTGGTTGAGGTAAGCCATCTCAGTCTCATCTTCCGAATCACTGTCGGAGATCCAAAAATGTTCATTTTCTTCAACAACTATTTGCGACATTAAGGGTTCACCTTGTTCCAGCAAATTAATCTGGTCCCATTGCGGTTGTTCCACTCTTGGTGGAGGGACCTGATTCTCTTGACACAACACTGGTTCCATTGGAACCTCTAAAGGGAACAGTTTCAAAAAGATCTCTGGACACTGTTTATGTTCTCCTTGAAAGTTAGTGTCCGAACTTTCACCTCTCTCTAGCAAAGGGGAGGGGTTTTTGATGTTACCAAGGGTGGTTGTTGACCATGGAAGGTAATCTCCCAAGGTATACGTTGTGTTTGGGTTGGCATAAGGATCTGATGCCAATCCACCCTTGTTGCCTATTTCTAGGCCTTGCATGTTTTCCACCAAGATGTCTAAGGGCAGGGGGTGGTTGAACCCTACTCTCGACTTATCATACGACATTTGGTATCTTGGATGGCAAAGGACACACACCCCTTGCTCATACCTGCCTAGCCCGTATCCATGCCAATTGCATTGGCCGAGATATCTTAGAGCGAAGTCCGGGTTTGATAGATAATTGACATTTTTGGCAAAAGGCTCTTCATCTTCGTCCTTTTGCTTGCATGATTCAACACCATGATCAAGGCCCCCATACACAAAATTAGTCTGGTTTGGTGGGTAACCTAAAGGAACAACTGTCCCTATGGGAAGGCGAGGTCTCCCCATGTCCTGCACGGATTCTAGTGTGGGCGTTGCTACCACATTCTGCACTAGATACTCCCCTAGGCCCGTACTGGCCATTTCAATAGTAATTGTTGACGATTGGGAGGGAGGGAATGGGAGGCCTTCCTGAGTCCATTCCATGTTGGGTGGATTAGGAGCCTCAGCTTCCATTGTGCTAGGTATCTCTTCTGTTGAGATAATTGATATCATTGGCAACACCTCTTCTAGGGGCTGAGCCTCTTCCAAGATTTGTTTCCCTTTGTCCTTCTGTTTAGCCATGACAGGTGGCATTGGTAGTGAAGGAGCAGATGATGAAGATGCACCTGGCTGGGGTTTTGATGGATTAGTCACCAATGGTGCCCACGACATCGGACCCTGTCTAGATGGATTTAACTGAAAATCCAAGTGCGTCGATGGGAGGGTCGATTGAGGCATCAATTGCACTGCATTGCAATATTTGAAGGGTTCTAAGTCCATCGGGACTACATGTACTTCTCCTTCAAATGCATACTTTAGACACTGGTGAGCTATCGAAGGGACACACTTCATGTCCCTGATCCATGGCCGCCCTAGCAATATGTTGTATGCCATCTCGCCTTCCAAAATATGGCACAATGTAGGTATCATCTTTTGTCCTACCTGGATGGGTAGAACAATTGTGCCAACTGTCGAGCATATCGCATCGTTGAATGCTCGTAGTGTGTATGTGGAAGCCATGATATGAGAGGCTGGCAGCTTCAGATGTTTTAATGCTGCAGTGGTAATGATGTTATTGGACGAGCCAGTATCTACCAACACTCTCTTGTACGGGATCCCGTTGACCCACGCGATAACGTGCAGGGGTGGATCTGCCATGTCATTCGATATTGTTTTAACTTCATCCTCTCTGAAGGTAATGACCGGCTCCGTACATCATTTCACATGTCCCACGAAGTTATTGAAGGAATTCGCTTCGTGAGGCTATAACTCGATGGCTTTCAAAATTTCCATGAGAGCTTCTCTATGGGGTGTTGACTATTGTATAAGCTCATAAATGGAAAGCCTAGCCGATGTGGTCCGCAAACTCTGCATGAGTTTGGTCCGTATCGTGACCTCGGGTCTAGGCGAAGGCAACTGCACAGGGCGTTGTTGAGGTTGCGACGTTGTTGGAACTTCTCTTGTAGCTGCCTCGGGGGCAACTCCTGGGTACTTTTTGTTCCCGGTCACTATGCTGATCATTCCCACAAATCCTTGCATGGGAAGATTCTGTCGCACCTCATTGACCTGAAGAGGTTTTGCCTGTGCCTCGTGGGCAGGCAAAGGGTCCTTGAAAACCCCCATCTATTGATTATTTGGCGCTATGGGGTTGTCCACTGCCAATGTTTTATTATCGATCAAATCTTGTATTAATCCCTTGAATTTCCAACATCCATTCAGGTCATGTCCCCTTCGCCTATGGAACCTACAATATAATTCCTCTCTGTATCCCTTAGGCTTGGGAGCGTTAGGATCTATGGTTTGGATTTCTGGAAGGGTGATTAAATTTGTCGCTGACAAGCGGTCAAATAGGGAGTCCCGAGACTCCGTATAAGGGGTGAATTGTCGCCTAGGGCGACGCTGTTGATTTTGCTCCTATTTTTTGTTTTCTTTTTCATAATTAGGAGGCACTGCCTGATAATTAGCCTTTTGAGGCTGTATTTCTTGCATAGGCTTGGGAACATTTATCGCAACTTGATTAACCGTAGCGGGTTTTGGTTGCGTAGTCCCGGTCTTAGTGTTTTTGTTCCACTCTTTCTTTTTAGGCTTGGCGATTTTGCCTTCCTGTATTTTGATCTCTTCAATAACTCTGGCTTGCGCCAAAGCTTCTTCTAAGCTGGCATATTGCTGCAGCTGCAATAGCCCAGAGATCGATCTCAGACAACTCCGTGAAAACATTTGTGTGAGGTCGGACATAGGGGGAAGGTAAGGTAGCTTAGAAAGTAGAGCCCTCCATCGATTCCCGTAAGCTGCCATTGTCTCTTCCTCATATTGCCTGAGGCTGGCCAGATCACTCAATGATGCCTTCTTCTTGGTGTTGAAGGCAAAGCGTTCAAGGAACGCATCTACTAATTGATCCAAGTTATTTATGTTGTGCTTCGGCAACTATGTGAACCAATCCGAGGTAGGACCTACGAATGTGGTTATGAAGGTCCTTAGCAACAGTGCATCATTATCCTGAATGCCAAAGCATTGGCTCAGGAATCTTGTCACATGCTCTTGAGCATCCTCTTCACCCTTAAAGACTGCCAACTGAGGCAACTTGAAATGTTTGGGGTAAAGAGGTGTGGGCACTGAGGGATGCACTGGATGACTACGGAGTTGACGTAACATGGGCTTTTGATGCCCAGAAGCTTTTGTCTCCATAGACTCCAAACGCTCTAATAGCGCTTTGTATGCATCGAAAGATTTAATCTCTTCCTCTTTTGTTTGCTCTCGTTGTGAGTTGTGGGAGACTGGAGGCCTATGGGGGGGTGGCCGAATGGCAGCCCTCCCACCTTGATAGGGCATTTTGGCCCATTCTATTTCTCGGTTCATACTCCTCATAAACTTCTTG
This sequence comes from Wollemia nobilis, assembly GCA_028583015.1. NCBI lineage: Eukaryota > Viridiplantae > Streptophyta > Pinopsida > Araucariales > Araucariaceae > Wollemia > Wollemia nobilis. The sequence goes on from JAQPPZ010017059.1 coordinate 269,008, forward strand.
AGGAGTCTCTGGGCGAGACCTATGACCCTGAGTGAGTCCCCGCTGAGGGTACCCATCATTGTTTCGGGGAGTGGCCTCCCTCTCAGGTCTATGGGGTCTCGGAGGCAAAGCTTGACGAGGTCGCGGAGACCTATCTTGCACCAAAGGATTATACCTCTCATATTGCTCTGCTTTTTGGGTGCGAGGGGTTGGCACCCTCTCAGGTAGTTTATAACGCAGCTCATCCACTTCGTGCTGCATGCGCTCTTTGTTAAGGCGGTATAAGCGCTCTAACTCCTGATGACCTTGCTCAAGCCGCATGATTCGGGCTTGGCGGGCGGCATGTCTGGCGATTGCCAGGTCAATTTGGTCTGCCATATTTTGCTCAGGAGGCTTGAATGTTTCTCCTATGTATTTGCCTCGGTCTTGATGATCCGAGATTTCAATGGGTCGCTTCCCTCTATCGAGGTCGACGACATTTATCTGAGGCTCTGGCCTCGATGGATGACCATGATATCTAGCAGGTGCAGAAGCGCAAGGCTCCCATGCTGTATGTTGTTCTCGAGGAATGCGATGGCCTTCCTCGTACTCCCTTTCATGGGTGTGAAAGGGGTGGGCGGAGTTAGCTCGCCCTGTGTGGAGAGCCCTGCGCTCTGGGTTTTGTCTTTCAGTTCTAATGGGAGGCAAAGGAGAGATGCCATATTCACGTTGTCTCTCCTCATGGACACTGTGCCTCTCTAGCACTTCATTGCATGGTGGCCACTCATATCTAGCCTCTAAAGGTGGTCCTCTATTTTCATTAAGTGCCACATGTAAAGCTTCTTCCCGAAAGGGGCTGTGTTGAACGGGCGTGTCCCCCAAGGGGGTATCCCTATAATTCCACCTTGACGTGGAATGATGTGGACTCTCTTGTGGTCCAGACCGCCAAGGCGGTATGGCCAAGTCCTCAGGACTAAAGCGAAGGCGACTTGTGCCCGCTCCTTGTATACTTTTCGTAGCTTCTGCCCTTGATTGGGCTTGGCTCCGGGTATACACCATTGTGGTGCTCTTCTACCAGCTAAGCAAATTTTATCTCGTTTATGATGATTTTTTTTTGTTACACTAAGCAGAAATGAACACACACATACACAAATGGTGATTATCTCTTTTAAAGATTAATGGTGTGTCCTAAACTGGTTTAGTGCATTTTGATGATTTTGTTTTGTTTTTGCAAGTTTTGAAGAACGTTTAAATGCAGAATGTTGGCTCATATGACTCCCATAAATGGTCGCCCCTTCAATATACCATTGTCGGACCGATATACCAACCTCTCTATATACCCGCCCTTACGAGAGGGAAACTATAGGTACGTGAGAGCAGATGGTACATGGAACATAGGCGGTACGGAAGGGGGATTGTCCTGTTAATGACACCTACCATAGAAGACTTATCCTCATGCTGCATGGGAATCACCCCAATGACACTCGGTCAGCTTTCGTCAGGATTTACGCCTAACAACAGTGACAATCGGGGAAATGGATGCAAAAATCAAGCCAAGGTGGTGATGAACCCACCGTTGGTCTTGATCAAGGGCTGGGGTCTTACGACCAGCTCCTTGGTTTAAAGATACCACGTGATGTGTGTGTGGTTTATTTTAATTAAAATTGAAACATGCAAGCAACCAACTTTCCCTAAGCAAGCAAAAGTTGACAGAAAAATAGAAACAAAAAATCAAAAAAATGACAGGGATAGTTTTGGAACCTTACCTCTTTTCTACCTAGACTTGCTGTTTCTGATCCTCGGCTCTGAAAATTTACAGACAAAAATTCGTCCCTCTGTGAGACGAATTATAGAACAGAATTCGTCCTTGTCTGAGACGAATTTGAATTCGTCTCAGGGTCAGACGAATTACAGTAAAGTATTCACCGCAGGCAAAGACGAATAATAGTCTACTTTTGAAAAATGGTACCTGTCAAGCACCAAACACAAAAATGGATCAGTTACTTGATCTTAAAAACCAGGGGACAGAGTCCCACCGTGATCGCCACTGAAAGCATGAGATTTCGGAAGAAAAATAGTACTAAGATGCAATATAAACAAAACTAACTCGATGCATGAAATAGGACGAACGTAATCAAATCAAGACCAAACATAAAGAGAAAGTAGGAGCACAACCCTTTTATATTAATGTGATTCCAAACTCGGTTACAATCCATCTCCTCCCCTTTTAGGGGCTAGGAGTGTTAGCATGTTTTGGTTACAATCGTGATCAATAATCCTTCTTCCGCATGCCCACATTTGAAATGGGTGGGCCAAAGTGTTGCCGCCGCTTATGCTGATGAATCCTCACTTCTCGTTGCTTATCCTACGTTCAGAGACACAACGACATTGTTAGTAGCACCTGTTGCAAAGAAGAAGCACTTGTTCTCTAAAAACGATAAAAGATGCATGCATAAAACCTAATAAAATGATGACTAAACTGATTCCAAATGACTTGCAATTTGAACATGAACCAGGAAACATTACCAGAGGGCCACTGCCATCGAAACAGTCGGCCAATCTGCATTCAACTAAAATTCATCCCTGGTCAGGACGAATTCTGCTGTAATTCATCCCCGGGTAGGACGAATTCGCCTGTGATGAAAAGCCGAAGTGATGTCGTCTAAATGTCGAACCTCGGGACCTCCAGAAGATCTGCAAACATAGGGGTTAACCAATTGGGGGCATTTTGGGATGACCCAGATGGTCGGATTCTCCCAATTTGGCCTCTATCCATGGGAATTCGACGTCGTTACCTGCAAGTTAGTGAGGGCCACAAAATCGACAAAGCATGATAATATTTAATCAAAATCTTATGGAATCGAAATCAAAAACTACCTAAACAGCATAGCATGTAATAGAAGATAAACAAGTGATAACATAATAGATTAAAATGAAACTTAAAAGAAAAGTGTGGGGCGCCCAAGTGGGCCGCCCACCGTTGGAACTTGATTTTGGCACCAATCCACTTGGGATGGGCCCAAAATCTCTTAGGATGGGGTGTCGGCAAATTGGTAGATTGATGTGGTGAAATGTCGGGTTTGGGTCCGGATCCACACTTCCAAAAGCCACCCACTAACCTCTCTTGCGAAAGAGATTAAGGATGTGGAAGAAATGAATCGAAAAAGGGGTGCAATGGGGTGTTCAATTTGGCAGCACTTCGTTGCTTGAAAATGCCTCCAACTTGTCTCCTTTTGGGTGGGAAAGTCCACCAATTTATAGACCCAGGGGGTCTCTTTTGGATGGGCATGCAGGGATGCCATGTGGCGGCCATGCCTTCCCAAGAGGGAGGAGACTCCTCCCTGACTTGGGCTTCCATGACTGCCCTTGTGACAGTCTTCCAATGGCCAATCTACCCACCTACACGCGCATGCATGATAGGAGGCAATAAATGACTGTCTTCGGCTGCCACTTGGCGGCATTCTTCTTTTTGCCCGTTAAACCTGGAATTCATCCTGACCAAAGATGAATTTAGAATTCGTCCCTGGGTGAGACGGATCCTAGATAGAATTCGTCCCTGGGTGAGACGAATACTGAGCAAAGTGCCTGAATGTGCCAAATTGCCTTTTGACCTTCCAAAATTGCTACAAAAGTGGTTAGGACCACTGTTTAACCTCTGAGGGCTGCCCTGGGGGCTGTGTGTGTCAAAGCGATCAGTGTTTGCAATCACATAATCGGATTGGTGCTGTTTTGGTGTCTAAAATATAACCTAAATATGGTTTCCTCAAATGATCTTATGATTACTTCCCTAGATGATGAATGATAAACATCTTATAAAAAATATCCCATCAACAAATTCTTTGGATAGACCTATAGTATCTTCTACATATTACTATATTTATAGTCATGAATAAGGTTGACATAGATATCTCAATGTGTAAAATGAAATAAATATATATACACTTTTATTTTCATCTAGGATAATGTGTGGATACATATTTTGATCTTTCTCATTAATAATATATACCCATACCACATATCAATTATTTTAAGACGTTCAATACTAGTGTATTTTTATTTGAATATTAATTTTCAAACAACATTGGTAAAATTATCCTTTAGGATGTTGTTCTCAAGAAAGCATTAGCTCCTCTTAGAATATTCGATCCAATTCTTACAGTCAAAACACACATTTTGTAATTGCACAAGTTTCTTGTATTTTCTTTCTATAACATCCTTTCATTGACAAATATAAGTTGTGTTCCTTTCTCATAATATCCCCTTATATCGTAAGATGTCCTTGGAGTCATTATCAATTACTTCTTGTTTGTGCAAGAAAAATAATCTTGATAGAAATCCCACTATGGCTTAGAAGGAGGACCTTCAATTTAATAGGTTGAAGTCTCAAATACCATATATTTACTCTTTTTAATGCATATCATTCTTATTGTTTTATCATAATAAATAATGTCCAGGTTGTACCTATTTAGATTCTTTCAATATTTTTTCCATGCTTTTTCTATTTTGGTATTTTACTAATGAGGTTCTTTTAGTGAACAACCTTTATACTTGTTTTTATGAGATTAATAGTAGAATTTTTTTATAATTTTTTAATTTGTATTAAGTTTAGGCTTTGTGAGTTTAAATTTTTAAGATTACTCATGTTGGTATTTTTTACTTCAAATAAAAATATTCCATGTTTTAATATCCTTATAGAATTATATGTTATACTTTTCATATCAAAGTATATGTAAAATCATTATTGCACACAAGTATAAAATATTTGTCTATCAAGTTTCTATTTTTTTAAACTAGATTGGATAATTTAAAAGTTAAATATAACCAATATTAAGTAATTAAAAAATATGATAAAACTTTGTAATATTCCCATATTCATAGTTAGAATTATCATATCTTTCAATGTAAAGTATAATGTTTTGTGCTATAATATACTTTACTCTTTGGCTTTATGAAGTAAAGAGATAATTGATCCATATTATGCAAACACATAAAATCAATAATTTTTTCCTTTCAACAATTATTTTTATAGGGAAGAAAAACAACAAAAAGGACTTGAACATTGTTACTATTGTTAACACTTTTATTAATTTGGTATCACGAGAAATATATGTCTATAAGTTAATGTTCTTGTATTTTGTTTTTCCATTTTTTAAGAGTCATATGATTAATCTATGGAATTAATACGTTTTTTAAAATATCACTATTCATTATTTTCATTTTGACTACCTCATTATTTTTCTTTAAATGCAATGCATTTTAATAAAGATTATTTTATTTTAAGTTAAATGAACTTCCTCATACTTCTCAACTTATACTTTTTCTTAAATGCTTGTTGAGGAAATGCAACTTACAACACTTATCATAAATGGCTTACTTATTTTTAATTCTAACTTAGTTCCAATATTGTTTACAAAAATCTTATAACATGACCATGTTAAATAGATTTGGTTTCTTCTTTATATAGTTAAATAACTAAGTCCATGAAACATGTTTTTAATTCTAATGCATGGTTATCTTAATTGAATTAAGGTGTTTAAATTTAACTTTCCTCAAATTTGATATCTCTATAATAGATATTTTGATGTTTTTATGCGATACTAAAAATATATGATTCAAATATACTTCATTCACATTGGATTAGATGGTATTTAACATCTCTATAATAAAAACCTTGCTTTCAACATTTTAGATGTGATAATGAACATCTATAATATAAATAACTAACTTCATTCATATCTCACTTTTAGAAACTCTACTTTATATAAAAAAAATAGTTCACCAACTTAAATATGCTTTGAACTTGATATACCTCAAACGCATTCTCTTAAATCATAAAGCTAGTAGAAACCTAGTAGAAACGATGTCATATAATCTTAAATTTAAAAAATATGTTTATACATATAAAGTTACTGTATAACATCATGTTGAAATCCCAATAATTTTAAAGGAAGGCCGATTTATTTTATTTAAATATTTTTTCAATCTAAAAATTGTATTGAACTATTTATCATAAATATTGTATTGTTACAGTTCGCAATTTAGCTTTGTTGCCGTCTTCAATTATACCGTAATCAAAAGTATCTCCAAAAGTAATAGAGACAAAGAATTTAACAAAAAGACAATATCAATAAGTGGACTAATAGTACATATGCGACTACTCGACTGCTTGGATTGTTAATGGAAACAATCTTTTGATTTGAATCAAATTTTTGTGGTTTGAATAACTTAACAGTTACTAACCTAAATGTAACCATCCTTATATATTCAACCAAAAAAACAGTACTCAAATATTGACAATCAATTGTTCAATAAAAAAATATCCTTTACATGGGACTTTTACTACTATAGAAATGCAAAGAATTAGGTTTCTACGTACTTACAATCAAAGGAAAATATTATTGAAATGTGTGAAGACAAAGATTCCTTGCAATTCTAAGCTAATCGATATATGCGGCTGCCGCATCAACCATATAGAAACCATAACACTAAGGAAAAGAGATATTCAGTTGGCATACAATCCTGTCCACCATAGTAGATCAAAATATTTTGATATGAAGTGCCACTTCATCAGAGATATGGTGGAAACTAAAGTTGTTGACCTTCAATATTGCCATACTTTGGAAAATGTTGCTGATATATTCACCAAAGCAATGGCTAAAGTTCAATTTGTAAAGATGAGAGACTATGTAGTCAGTCTTCTCAACTTTAAGGGGGAAAATATAGCAAGTGTGAAGAGGGGTCTTTCCTAAAGTGGCTCAAAAAACACCATGTTCATGGCCAAGTGTGAAAGGAGCTTGATTTCGACGACAAGTTTTTTGGTCGGCAAGTTTTTGATCAAAAAAATCCCTCCTCCACCTTCTACGTCCCTATCTCCCGCCACCCTTCCTCCTATATTCCCTCTTCGTCCACCGCCTCCATTTCCTTCTCCTCCACCATATCTTTCTCCTCCCTCTCACCTTTACTTCACTATATAAAGCATGTAATATTGGTTGATTAATAAGTTAATTTAAATTATAATTTTTGCTACATTTTTGGCTTTGTGATTTCATAGCTGTGGGCCCACTTTACTTTTTTCTTAGACTTACACTCTCATGGAATGTGAGGGGTCTCAACAGGGTAGGCAAGAAGTGGCTGGTAGCTGACCTAAGGAAAAGAATCAATCCTTCCATCTCCATTATGCAAGAAACCAAAATCGATGAGCTCTCTTCTTAGAAGTATGCCAAGGCCATTTGGGCCAATGGAGAGTGCCTTATCAGTCTAGCTTAAGGCACGTTAGGTGGACTCAGATACTTTTGGGACCCTACCCTGGTTGAAGGAAGGCTTTTATCATCCTCGAGCAGGATCCTAAACATTTTTTTTCACTCCAAGATCAGCAATCAATCTTAGATCCTATCCAACATTTACACTCCAAATTCCTCCATCAAGCGGGCCAAAACGTGGGAAACTGTAACTCAAATGAGGACTACCTTCAACACCTTTCTATGGATCATAGGAGGAGACTTCAATAGTCCACTACATCCATCTAAGAAGAAAGAAGGTAATGACTCTTTCAACAGAAGCATGAAGGATTTCATAGATTTTGTAAATACCAATGAGCTCATGGATGTTAAGCTCAAGGAGTCCTATTTCACTTGGAGAAACAAGAGGATTGATATCGAACTCATCTAGGTGAAGTTGGATAGGTTCCTCATCTCTCAAGGAGCTATCTCTTTATTTGGCAATGCTACCCTGTTGGCCTTACCTCGGATTGGATCAGACCATAGTCTCATCCTCCTTGAAACTAGTAGGTCTCCCTCCATCAAAACTCTTTTCCTTTTTCAAATACATGTGGACTCTCCACAAGGATTTAAAAGATCAAGTTTCCTCATGGTGGCATCAAAATTTTGGAGTATCTGCCACTTCTCGATTGGATCAAAAACTAAATATGGTCAAATAAAACTTGAAAATCTGGAACAGGGAGGTTTTTGGCAACCTTTTTGCCAGTAAAAAATCCATTACTGAGAAACTTCAGGATATGGAAAGGAGAACAAAGCTGAGGACCATAGCAGCCCCACTAGGGAGGAGGAAAGGAACCTTCTAGAAGATTTCCCTAACATCCTGGTTAGAAATAAAATCTTCTAGAGGCAGAATTCAAGAGACTTGTGGGTCAACGAAGGTGATGCTAACACCATGTTATTTCATGCCTCCACTATGCAGCACATGGAATCCAACAATATCAGGGATATTATGTGCAGTAATGGATCATCCACCAAGGATATAGTTGAGATTAGGGCTAAAGCGGTGTCCTTTTCCCAAAACCTCTTGGGAAGTGCCCCGGAGGGTGACATCCAAGTTCAGGATGCCCTCCTATCAAATATTCCTTGCATCGTTCCTCAAGATGTGAACCTCAGATTGGTGGAAAATTTCTCCCATGATAAGTATAATTTACAATGGGAGATCAATATACCATCCCTTTAAATAGTTGAAATTTTAAAAAATGTTTTATATTTTTAATGTAAGACATATAAATGCATTTTTTTCAATGAAATTATATAGGTTTTATGAGGTATCATGATCCTCTCATACTCATACTGAGCGGGGTTTGAATCTTGGACCTCCCAAAAAGAGGCCAAATCTCTTACCACTGATGTAAGCTTGCAGCTCCATATAAATGTAAATTTAAAATATATTCATTTCCTTAATTAGTATGATATGAATTCCAAAAAGAAGCTACTCATATACATAAAGGATTATTAGAATTTTGTATCAATCCCTCATAACATAATATATTATGATAAAATATGTATTGTGTGAACCTATTACTAATTATGAAAGTACTACTTTGTTGTATTATGAACAACTTGAGCTTACCCAAATTATCTTCTAACATTTTTGTAAGTTCTACCTACATCACATTAAACGATTCATTCAAACTCGAGACTTCAATTTGAAAGGCCAAGTTTATAATTGTTTGATATTATACCATTTGATCATAGAAATATATTTTATGTTTATTGAATAGTGGAGAATTATTTTCTTTTACAAATTCCCTCTATAAATTATGGCCATTTATAGAATGATTTTAATGTTTAATTTTATGCCTACCCTCTTTTATAAATTATGGTCAATTGTAGAATGATATTGATATCTAAATTTATCGATACCCTATTTTCATTTGAAGTATAAAAGATATTATTGATCCATTTAAACTATTATTAAGAACCAATTTTCAATTTTAGTAATTTATTGAAATTTAGCATTCTTAATTGATGGTATCTTCTTTACTCTTTGTTTATTTTTATGCTTCATAATTTTTAGGTTTAAGGATGTGATATCTCTTATTCCTAAATGTACTATAAATTTATCTAATAAGAGTACATTTTCTCAAAAGTGTTCTAAATGACCTAGAGATATAATACAATATTCATTTTACTATTGACAACCATTTCTCCCTATGCTCTAATAAATGTTATTCTTGTCATAGTATTATCCTTTATCATTTGAAACACAATGACCCTTATTTTATGCAACAATGATGATCATATCTTCTTTTACAATTATTTTTACATATCCTTATATGATCCTCTACCTTGATATTCATAAATATCCATGTTCATAAAAGAACCTAATCCTTAAATGATCATATGCTTTTTGAATTGATATATAGATAACATGATGGACCTATCTTGGATGATCTCTTTTTATATTACATGATTTTAACATCATTGTTCAAGAAGACCTTGTATTATATAACCTAAATATGGTTTCCTCAAATGATATTATGATTACTTCCATAGATGATGAATGATAAACATCTTATAAAAAATATCCCAACAACAAATTCTTTGGATAGGCCTATAGTATCTTCTACATATTACTATATTTATAGTCATGAATAAGGTTGACATAGATATCTCAATGTGTAAAATGAAATAAATGTATATACACTTTTATTTTCATCTAGGATAATGTGTGGATACATATTTTGATCTTTCTCATTAATAATATATACCCATACCACATATCAATTATTTTAAGATGTTCAATACTAGTGTATTTTTATTTGAATATTAATTTTCAAACAACATTGGTAAAAGTATCCTTTAGGATGTTGTTCTCAAGAAAGCATTATCTCCTCTTAGAATATTCGATCCAATTCTTATAGTCAAAACACACATTTTGTAATTGCACAAGTTTCTTGTATTTTCTTTCTATAACATCCTTTCATTGACAAATATAAGTTGTGTTCCTTTCTCATAATATCACCTTATATCGTAAGATGTCCTTGGAGTCATTATCAATTACTTCTTGTTTGTGCAAGAAAAATAATCTTGATAGAAATCCCACTATGGCTTAGAAGGAGGACCTTCAATTTAATAGGTTGAAGTCTCAAATACCATATCTTTACTCTTTTTATTGCATATCATTCTTATTGTTTTATCATAATAAATAATGTCCAAGTTGTACCTATTTAGATTCTTTCAATATTTTTTCCATGCTTTTTCTATTTTGGTATTTTACTAATGAGGTTCTTTTAGTGAACAACCTTTATACTTGTTTTTATGAGATTAATAGTAGAAATTTTTTATAATTTTTTAATTTGTATTAAGTTTAGGCTTTGTGAGTTTAAATTTTTAAGATTACTCATGTTGGTATTTTTTACTTCAAATAAAAATATTCCATGTTTTAATATCCTTATAGAATTATATGTTCTACTTTTCATATCAAAGTATATGTAAAATCATTATTGCACACAAGTATAAAATATTTGTCTATCAGGCTTCTATTTTTTTAAACTAGATTGGATGATTTAAAAGTTAAATGTAACCAATATTAAGTAATTAAAAAATATGATAAAACTTTGTAATATTCCCATATTCATAGTTAGAATTATCATATCTTTCAATGTAAAGTATAATGTTTTGTGCTATAATATACTTTACTCTTTGGCTTTATGAAGTAAAGAGATAATTGATCCATATTATGCAAACACACAAAATCAATAATTTTTTCCTTTCAACAATTATTTTTATAGGGAAGAAAAACAAAAAAAAGGACTTGAACATTGTTACTATTGTTAACAATTTTATTAATTTGGTATCACGAGAAATATATGTCTATAAGTTAATGTTCTTGTATTTTGTTTTTCCATTGTTTAAGAGTCATATGATTAATCTATGGAATTAATACGTTTTTTAAAATATCACTATTCATTATTTTCATTTTGACTACCTCATTATTTTTCTTTAAATGCAATGCATTTTAATAAAGATTATTTTATTTTAAGTTAAATAAACTTCCTCATATTTCTCAACTTATACTTTTTCTTAAATGCTTGTTGAGGAAATGCAACTTACAACACTTATCATAAATGGCTTACTTATTTTTAATTCTAACTTAGTTCCAATATTGTTTACAAAAATCTTATAACATGACCATGTTAAATAGATTTGGTTTCTTTTTTATATAGTTAAATAACTAAGTCCATGAAACATGTTTTTAATTCTATTTCATGGTTATCTTAATTGAATTATGGTGTTTAAATTTAACTTTCCTCAAATTTGATATCTCTATAATAAATATATTGATATTTTTATGCGATACTAAACATATATGATTCAAATATACTTCATTCACATTGGATTAGATGGTATTTAACATCTCTATAATAAAAATCTTGCTTTCAACATTTTAGATGTGATAATGAACATCTATAATATAAATAACTAACTTCATTCATATCTCACTTTTAGAAACTTTACTTTAAATAAAAAAAATAGTTCACCAACTTAAATATGCTTTGAACTTGATATACCTCAAACGCATTCTCTTAAATCATAAAGCTAGTAGAAACCTAGTAGAAACGATGTCATATAATCTTAAATTTAAAAAATATGTTTATACATATAAAGTTACTGTATAACATCATGTTGAAATCCCAATAATTTTAAAGGAAGGCCGATTTATTTTATTTAAATATTTTTTCAATCTAAAAATTGTATTGAACTATTTATCATAAATATTGTATTGTTACAGTTCGCAATTTAGCTTTGTTGCCGTCTTCAATTATACCGTAATCAAAAGTATCTCCAAAAGTAATAGAGACAAAGAATTTAACAAAAAGACAATATCAATAAGTGGATTAATAGTACATATGCGACTACTCGACTGCTTGGATTGTTAATGTAAACAATCTTTTGATTTGAATCAAATTTTTGTGGTTTGAATAACTTAACAGTTACTAACCTAAATGTAACCATCCTTATATATTCAACCAAAAAAACAGTACTCAAATATTGACAATCAACTGTTCAATAAAAAAATATCCTTTACATGGGACTTTTACTACCATAGAAATGTAAATAATTAGGTTTCTGCGTACTTACAATCAAAGGAAAATATTATTGAAATGTGTGAAGACAAAGATTCCTTGCAATTCTAAGCTAATCGACATATGCGGCTGCCGCATCAACCATATAGAAACCATAACACCAAGGAAAAGAGGAGAACGAATATACGATTACCTCTTGCCGCCTATCCGAAGCCATTGTAGTACTCAGACAATGAAAGACAAGAAATAAATGATACTACGAGGAGAGGAATTTATGAATAAGTCTGTATAAGAAATGAGCAACGCTGTGCGCATTTAGGTGATATCGAAATTGGAATGAAGTAAAATCTTGTAAATGAAAATGTCTCTCAAATAATGAAATAAGGTAATTACATGAACGAATTGGTGTCTTTTTCCTGCATGCAGGAACAAAACTGAGCAAGGAGATAAACAAGGACGAGACGCTGAATACAGGAAAGGATGAGCTCGCTCAGCCGCAGAAAAAGAGGCGTTATAGAGGAGTAAGGCAAAGACCTTGGGGCAAATGGGCTGCAGAAATTCGAGATCCAAAGAAGGCAGCTCGTGTATGGCTAGGAACATTCATGACAGCAGAGGATGCAGCCAAAGCCTACGACGACGCTGCCCTCAAACTCAGGGGAGCAAGGGCCAAATTGAACTTTCCTGAAAGAGCTTACCTCACTTCCTGCAACACTACTACTACTACTAATATGGGTATTATTTATAATCTCGAAAATGCGGTCAGAGGTGACAGTCGCAGAATCCATGTTACATACGCAACCTCAACATTATCGGACTCCCCGTCCATGTTACATGTCCATTCCGAAAGGTATAACAATTATCTTGCCTGTAATTTTCCTGAGAGATACTCTGGTTTTACTAGGTGGCAGCAGCATCAGCTTCTGCAACATGATCAAGAAACCCAGTTGGCTGTCTTGTCCGTTCAGAGCCAGAGAAGCGTAGACTATCGTCCAGTGATTGGGAGGCCAATTTCGGATTCTTTGATTAACAAAGGTCACAGATCATCTATGTGCAATAATTATGTGCATGGGCTGCATCAGAAGATGCTTCTTCCACAGCATCTTTTTCAAACAAACAATACGGGACAAGATGAGTTGCAAAATAGTCCAGGAAGAGTTGTAATGAAGCATCTTCCAACACCGCTCCCTATCAATCTCATTCCGAATCTTTCAATTCTTCAGTAGCTGGTTTTCTCCACGATTGTTGTGGCCCAGCTACTTGACAATAATACAAGGAAATAATAAGTGGGATGTTTTTGATGCTATTCAGTTTAGTTAAAACCAAAAAGGGAACGGGGATAATTAAAAATATTTAAATGTATGTACTGGATAGTGGGTGAAATTTTGTGGGATGCTAGTTGAGAATCATGTTTGGAAGCGAGTCCTTATATATATAGAGAGGATAGGTTACAAAGGGTAAGAGGAAATTGAATTTTTTTTCTCTTTTCGTTTGGTTAGACTCAATAAAAAGCTGGACTATTACTTCAATTTCTTTGTTATTCGTGTGTCTTATATCTTGTCTATCTATGGGGATTATATAGCAAGCAATTGCACAAGATAGTGTAGGAAGGCCTTACGAGAAGATATTATAAATTGATAGGAATGCTGTGATAAATTGTATTATTGGTTTGGAAATATTTATATATAATTGTTATGTTTATTATAACCCAAGTTATAACTAAGGTTAATTATTTTTATTTTTTAGTGGATTTATAAATCATATGTTAAGTGTTTGTAACCATATAATTATTCTAACTATGATGGCAATAATTTCTAATATTATAGTTTTGAGTTTTATGGAAAGAAAATATTCAAAGGTTTCAAACATAATATATGCAAGTTGTTTGGTGAAGATGTCTACACATTGTTCTTGAGTAGGGCAAAATTTGAGCGGAATGTTATATTGTTGAATATGTTCATATAGTAAGAGGTATTGAAATTCAATGTGTTTGGTACACTTGTGGAACACTATATTAAAAACAAGGTTCAATACACCTTAATTGTTGTAGTATATGGGTGTTGGTTTAGGTTATGGTACACCAATATTTGCTAGCATATTTTTCAACTATATTACCTCATAGACAACTCTTCCTACAACACAATATTATGTTTCTATAGAAGATCAAGCAATTATTTATTGTTTCACTTCCTTGTGATATATATCTAGATCCTACAAAGAATACATATCCAAAAGTGGATTTTCAATCATCAATAGATCATACATAGTCTATATTTGTGTAGCTCATTAAAAAATTGATTGCTTCTCATAAAGGTTAGACCATACTCACTGGGACCATGGGCATACCTTAATATTTTTTTTGATGACTTCTAGTATGACATTTTTTGTTCTTGCATGAACCGTGAGAGGTAACTTACTACAAAGTGGGTGTCCTATTTAGTATATGTTAGGTAACTAAGACTTACAACCAATTTGTGGTAGAGAGTTGAATTACTTGTAGAGAGGAGTTCGTCCATAATATTTGAGTCATCATGGGTTTACAACCATTCATACGATACTTATTAAGAATATCTTAAATTATTTTATTTGTAATACAAATATGCAATTATGTGTTTTTCGTACATCCAATCCTATAAAATAGTATAATATTCTAAGATTGATCATGTCAAATGATATTTTTAGTTCATATTTTTTTGTATAGCGCCTGGCTACAAGCCATACCTTGTATTTATCAATACTAACATTTAATTTATATTTTATCTTGAAAATCAATTTACATCCAATGGCCTTCTTCCTTGATGGAAGATCAACAAGTGTTATAGTCTTGTTCTTCATTAATGCTTGATATTTAGTATCTATAGTATTCTTCCAAGAATTAAATTAAAGAGCTTCCTACACTATGGTTGGTTAAAAACTTTGTACATCCAAAATTATTAGGGCCAAACTTACCTCATCCTGAGCCACGCTACATGTCCTTGGTCTTATGGTAGATGTGTATAGAACTCCATCTATTCTTGAAGCTCTTAACATGCTAGTATACCACTTGGGTATTTTTTGTGTGTGATGTAGCAAAGTAGACTAGTTCACATCCCCTTAATTATCTTCATCATTGTTATCCCAAGAGAATTTCTCACTAACATATTCTTCATCCTCATCACTTTAAGTATTACTAGAATATAGATGGATGAAGATTCCTACACAAAGTATGAGGGTGACTTATCTTTCTCATCAAATATGACATCATGGTTGTATATAATTTTTTTGTACCCATATCAAATAATCTATTGACTTTGGATTCATCAATATAGCCTAATATAATGTATTGATGAGAATTCTCATTCAATTTTTGTCTTTATACTTTGGGATGTGGATATATGTTGTACAACCAAATACATGAAGATGAGAGATTTATTACTTACATATTATCCATGTATCTTCTAGAGTGATGTGATCAAGTGATGGGATGAGGGGTACAATTGAGCAACGAGACTATAATATGTACTAACTTTGTGAGAAAAGAGAGTGTATGTTAAGAATATTTCAACATGAAATGAACCACTTCCATGATGGTTATATTTCTACATTTAGAAACACCATTCTACTATGGTGTATAAGCAACTTGTCAATTGTTGATGAATTTCATGTTTTTTAAGGAATGCTAAAAAATCATTATTGGTAAACTCCCCCCTTAATCTGAGTAGAGTACACAGATTCGATGACCTATGAATATCTTAACTTTAGCCTTAAGCTATTTGAAGTAGAAAAAGAGGTCATTCTTGTTCTACATAAATATTACCCATATTTAGTGAGTATGATCATCAATACAAAGCTAAAATTATTTGGAGCCATTATAACCTAGAGCAATGGATTTATATAGATCAATATGAACTAGATCAAGAGACCCTTTGGATCAAGATTGTGATGAACCAAATAGATCTTGATGTTGATTTATAGCTAAGCAACAAGGACAAATGTGAGTAGATTTCTTACAAGAAGAAAATCTTATGACCATGTGTTTATTTTAAAGTTCAAGAAGATGACCCAAATGTAGATGACCATACCATCAATGCCGAAGTGATGCAAAAATATTAGAGTTAAAAATTAGTACTAGATTTTCCTGATGAACTATATGAAGATCAAACATTTTTCAAAACTTTTTCTATTCCTTTAGCATACACAATAATCATGGGCTTTCTATTTTTTCATGAATGACACATACCGTGAAGCCCTTTTGTTTTTCATACTCAACCTTCAAATTTTGGTCAAGTAATTGGTTGATAGAGAGTATATTCTTAGTGAGTATTAGAACATACAAGACTTCTATTACCTTGCATGTGTATGATCTAAGTCATAATTTGACATCACCTGTGCATTTTATATCATAATATGTGTTATAATCTAAAGAGATATTTCTTGTATGATTAGAATAGTCTAGAGGCTAGAACAAATATTTTTGACTAAATATATGTTTGGTTGCTATAGAATCAACATACCAAGCATCATTGAGATGACTTAGTTCATCATGAGAAACAAATATATGCTCATATGTTCTTCTATGAAGTGGTCATATTTGACAATATTACTATACGTTGATGTATCTTCTTCCAATATGGATTTTTCTTGTTCATTGATGACTTATTCTACCATGAATGCATTGCATAAAAAGAGGATTAATTTGTGAAAGGATTATTTCAACACTCTTTCAATGTGTATCCATTATTACCACAAAGTTCATATGTATTTTATGTGCAAAAAATATTTCTTTAATTATAGAAGCGCTGTTGAGGTTTTGTAGCTCTTTTCACTAGTTGCTTCCTCTTTTTATTTGAATGGAGAACTTGATTTTCATCTTATAATATATGAGAGGCCTTTACTTTGTGAGGTAGATTCACCAATTTTTCAAATGATGGTATTGGCTCAATGATATTCAAAATTGTTGCAATCACATTATATTGTGAAGGAAGAGATCATAAAATAATGGGAATAAATATCTCTACAACTCATTTTCAAAATAACTCATTTTTTTTTTCATTCTTCAATTTTAGACAATGAAGTTGAATTTGAAGGAACAAGATTTGGTTCTTCTTCTTTATCTCAAATAATATCTAGATATTATCCCATGTATCTTTAGCATTGGTTGATTCATGAATGTATAATTGAATGTCATCAAAATACCAAACATGATGATGATCATCATCATCATCATCTATGTTAGGGCAGGTAATGGTCTTGTTTACAACTTCTTAAACTTACTCAAATTGAATTTGTGTTTTGGGTATAGCTTTCCAAGAAAAATAATAATCTCCTCATAATACCTACGAATTGAACAATAGAAACATTGGTACATCATAATCCATGTTGAAAATTCACAAAAATAGAAAAATTTAGTTCCACTAGTTTGGCAACAAAAACTTATTTTCAATGAGTTTATATAATCCTATACTCAAAAATTGATTTATTCCTATGATTGTAAGAATTCAATAGTATTTTTAAAAGGAAAAGAAAGGTAGAGGATATTCCTCTAAGTGAAATTTCCAAGGAATATTCTTGAAATATTTCAATGCTCTAAAATAATATAGGAATCTCCTTCTTATTAAGCTACATCCAATAAAAAGAAAAAAAATAAAATATGGGCTTCAATGATCCCTCCCATGATTTATGTGGGATAGTTAAAAGGAGATATTTGACTAGATATTTATGGATAGGGTTGGAGGAATGGGTGATATCCTCAAGATGCTTCAAATTTTATTGATTTAATAACAACACTTCAATTCATTGCCAACTTTCATTAATATATATATATATATATATATATATATATATATTTGGTTTATCAAATATTCATACCTCATTAACCATACACATGACATGGTGGCCAAGGATATTCAGGTAGATCCTATAGTGGTTGTAGGTTAGGTTGAGATCCTAAAATGATCTTGTAAGTTATTCATATAGGAGTGACATAGTAGTTAAAACATAACTTTGTGGCCCAAATTCATTCTAATTTATGAATTTATTTTTGATGGATAAGTTCACATCATTCAATGAAGTACCAACCCTCATTAATCAAGAACCTATGTGTTATGAATTTTTGTAGTGTTTTCTCCATGTAAATGTCATCAAGGTAAATTCCATTGGTGTTAGAGTGAAATAGGATCTTGGCCAAGGCTCACCTCACCAACAACATAATATGGCTAAGTTTTTGGAGTAGAGCATATTGGTGACATGCCTCGAGACATTTTGTTTAGCACATGGCTATTTAGATCCGAGTCTCAAATATTAACTGATCAATGCTTAGAAAATATAGATGTTGATGTTGTTAGGGCCTATGAAGTCTATTTTGAGAGCAAGTAAATGATAAATTTTCTTAAATCTTGTATGAAGTTGATTAGTATACTTCATATCAATAATAACTCATTGATAACTATATTGACAATCATTCTTTCTTTTGATTGCTTGGATGAAAATTGAAGAATATTTATGGGTAACCTCCTTAGCCTACAAAAATTTCTTCATGCACACCATATAGAGTGTTTTGGAGCCTCTCTCTATTGAAGCAAGAGGAATATTTTATTGATATTCCTCACAAAGACATCAATTTCTCATGGATCAAAAGAAAAGTTGGCTTCAACCTTCTACTCTAATACAACTTATAGAAATGCATCAATAAAGTGCATTATTAGTTTCAAAATATTTACACATAATTGGCTTACCTAATATATCATAACAAACCATAACTAACAAAAATTACTTTATCCTCTAGTGGATTTATGAACCCTATATTGAGTGGTTGTAACCACTTGCAATCACACTGACTATGATGGTAATAATTCCTAAATTGACAAGTTATTATATTTTTTTTTATTTGGTAAAAATAGGGGTTTTGAAAGGGTCCCCAAACCTTTTACAAGGGGGTTTTCCAAGGGTCCCCAAACCTATAAATAGATATTCAATAAGCTTAGAGAGAGAGGAATAACCGATCTGACAATCGATAAACAAACAAAGATTGAGTGCCCAAAAAATAATAGTGCATGAGACCCTAGGGGCACTCGAAATAAGCCAATTATGCCAAACTAAGAAGTAATCAATGTGAAGTTGACCCAAATGGAAAAGTAACATGAGCAAAAAAAAATTAAAATTTGAATTTGAATGTCCTGCTCAAGATCCAATTCAAACGGATCCCATCCGAATGAAAATTTTAAAATTAAAAATAGCCTTAGGATAAAAAAAACTACCCAACATAGAACAAATATTAGGACCCCTGAAGTAGCATAGATATTGATCTTACAATCCGTTAGAGGCCCAGCAGAAACATACGAGAAAAAAAATAAAAAATTTGAAATTCTTGCTCAAGCTCTAGATTACAAAAATATCCCATTCGAATGAAAGAATTAAAATTGAAAATAGCACTAGGATCAAAATACCGCCCAAAGCATACCAAATATCGGGACCCATGAATCGACATGGAAACTAATCTTGCAAGCTGATAGAGGCCCAAAAGAAACAACACATACTTAAAAAATGAAAGCACTAGTAAATTATAGCAGAATAACAAAGATGTTACCAGTTGAAAATAAATTCACAAATAAAAATTTCCCAGACCAAAGCATATGCAGCCTACTAGGAAAAGAAAAAATAGAATCCTATCTTTTTGAAAAAAAAATCCATTAAAAAATGTACATAATAGGATAATCCTGCAAAAGAATAGCTAGCTTGAGGAAAAAAAAACTAGAAAATACCAGCCTAAAAAATCCATAGCAAGAAATATGTCTAGGATATCTACATAAGAAATCAGTGAATAAAAACCCCTGCCTGTCATAGATAGGAAGCTAAGTCCTAGACCCCTCCACTAGGAGTTACCTAAAAACTACAACTAACATGGGTTTATGTGGTGGACTCAACATAGCCATTGTGGATTTGGACCAAAAACATAAGGTTTAAAGGGAGATACCTTGAAAATTAAAATCTCTAAGGGCATTAGAAATTTTAAAACTTTACCATCTTGCTCTAAGAAGACTCGAAAGCTAGCAAAACCCTCATTAAAAACACCATCTAGGAAAATTGCACAATAAAATAGCACACTATAGCACCCTCATATCCTATCTAGGATGCAAAATCCTATAGCCCTTCACCAAAATGTACCCAGAAGCCCAAGCCCTCAACACAACCACCTAAACAACCAAATACCAAGCCATTGACCACAAAAACTAGTCTATCCTTCCATACACCAACAAGGCTAGTAGTTACATCTCATTTACCTAGGACATCCTTCCACCCAACCCCCCAATTGTAGCTCCTTCAGCTAACCCCAACCTTCCACCCAAGAAACAAACCTTTTTTTGGAGTTCCATCAACCAACCCAATAAACCCTACCATCCAAAGCAAACCAAAACAATAGATTACCCCACATCATCACCCACCATTGCGGATCCTTTAGCTAACTGAGTCTCCTTCCTGCAGGCCCCCAAAATGAGGTTCCAACTATCAGATATTCCTCCCAATAGATCAATGAAAAGCTACAAGATCATTTGTCACAAGGTTCACTGCTCAAAAGAGAAACCACCAAATTGCACA
The DNA here is from genome assembly GCA_028583015.1 of Wollemia nobilis. Lineage (NCBI taxonomy): Eukaryota > Viridiplantae > Streptophyta > Pinopsida > Araucariales > Araucariaceae > Wollemia > Wollemia nobilis. The sequence continues at coordinate 289,847 of JAQPPZ010017059.1, forward strand.
AAAGTTTTCAAAAATTAGGGCTCTCCATATAGGCCCTCAAGCCCTACCCTAATTGAAGAGAAATTAACAACCCCAATAAAATTAAAATTGAAAAGCATTAAGAACATAATAAAAAGAAGAAGATAACAAATTCACACATTACACAATATTTATCTTGGAAATCCTCAACCGGGAAAAACCAGCATAGTATTATTATTATATTAACTTCACCATCTCCAATACAAAAATATTATCTCTCTATCTTCTCAAACCCTTATGCAAGTGCAATATATAACAAAAGCACATGCACGGATTTTTATAATATCATGGTATTATTTTATTATTGCATTAACTAAACCGTAACCAATGCAATAATATTCTCTTTTTATCTCTATTAAATCCTCATGCAAGTGGGATATATAACAAAAGAACATGCATGGATTTTTACAATATCATGGTATTATTTTATTATTGCATTAACTTGATCATTTCCAATGCAATAATATTCTCCTTTTATCTCTCAAAACCCTCATGCAAGTGTGATATATATAACAAAAGCACATGCATAGATTTTTACAATATCATGGGTGAATAATGCAAGGGTTCAAATATAGTAACCCTAAAAGCCCATATGGGTCTAAAAATAGCACAACTAAAAATAGCATGTCTAAAAATAGCTTAAACCCTAAAAAAATTTGGAGTGTCTAGTACATGTCTATAAATAACTTGTCTAAAAATAGCCTGAACCTGAAAAACATGGATAATATTTAACATATTTTCAACATTCTCCCACTTGTTGAATACTTTCCATAGGGGGCCAAAAAATACCATTGTCAACTATCAAGGGCAACCGTGCCCATAGATCTTCTACACCAAGAAAATTTTTGAGTAGGTACAACCTTTTTTAATGAATCAGTAGTATTCTTCTTCGTGTCAACTTTCTCCAATATCACCTGGTTCTCTTCAAACATATTCATCACAAAATGGAACATGATATCAATATTTTTTGACCGATCATGAAAACTAGGATTATTGGCCAAAAATATTATGCTTTGATTGTAACTGTTAATTCTTAGAGCCTTCTATTTAATGCCAATTGTTGAACACAACCTTTGTAGCCACACTGCTTCTTTACTGGCATGAGTTGTTGTAATGTACTCTACTTCTATAGTGGATAAAGCAACAACTGGTTGCTTTTTACTCATCCAAATTACTGCCCCTCCAAACAACCTGAACACATAAGCACATGTGGATCTTCTCTTATCAAGATCTCCAGCCCAGTCAACATCCACAAACCCTTGTAGATTTATAGTATTATTACCTTCAAAATTTCCTCCATAATAGATAGCATAATCTATAGTTCCATATAAGTATCTAAATATCCTCTTCACAACAGTCCAATGTTCCTTTCTTGGATTTGACATATATCTGCTCACTACTTCCACTGCATGTACAATATCAGATCTAGTACATACCATTGCACACATCAAAATGCCCATAGCACTAGCATAAGTAACATGATGCATTCCTCATCTATTTTATGATATTGTTCAGTAGATAACTTTTGATCAATTTATTCTTCTTCCTATTCCAATTTTACCTGCACTATTTTCGGTTCTTTTCTTGGTTGCATTTCCTATTTTAAAATCCATTTTTTTCTCTAAATATCACATTATGACTGTAAACAACCTTCTATGTTTCTAGGTTCCACAACTTATATCCTTTAACACTAGTACTATAACCCACAAATATGCATTTTTCATATTTATAGTCTAGATTATAACTTTTTTCTTTTTGACATACATATAAGCATCACAACCAAAAACCCTTAGATTTATAAGAGATGGTTTCTTACCAGTCCATACTTCTTGTGGAGTCTTGTCCACCAAAGTTGAGGTAGGAGATCTATTGATGGGATAACAAGTTGTTAACATAGATTCAATCCACAACTTATTTTCTAACCTTACACCACTTAACATACTTCTAGCATTATCCATAAATGTCTTGTTCATCCATTCTACAAACCCATTCTATTGTGGAGTATACAAAGTTATTCTCTGCATTTATATTCCACAGTACTTGCAAAATTGCTTAGATTCATTAGAAAAATACTCACCACCATTATCACTTCTCAAAACCTTTATCTTTTCTCTATTTGATTTTCTACAAGAGCCTTAAACTCTTTAAATTTATTAAAAACCTCAGATTTATTTCGTAGAAAATATACCCATGTATTTCTTGAGAATTCATCTATAAATGTAAAAAAATACATAGATTTACCTAATGATGGTACTTTTGCAGGTCCAAACACATCATTGTGAAATAGATGTAGAATTCCTTCAAACCTTGTAACACTACTTGGAAACTTAAATCTAGTTTGTTTCCCAAAAACACAGTGCTCACAAAAATCAAAATTTAATGGGCAATCAAAAATTCCTTCATCCATACCTTTCATTTTCAATGTTTGAAGTCTTTTCTCACCAATATGCCCCATGCATTGATGCCACAACATTGTCTTTACTGTAGGAATACTCAGAGCCATTTCAGCCATATTATTTTCCTGTATAGTTGAAGTGTTATTGCAATTAATACTTACAGTGCTAGCCTCAAGTCTGAACAAAGTTCCTATGCAAACTCCCCTTGCCAACACCAAATATCCATGAACCATATTGCAACTATCCTTATTAAATACTACATTCACACCAACAATATGCAACACACAAAGAAGGTTTTTAATTCTTCCATATTTTAGCCTCAACTTGACTTTTCATCGACCTATTATTTTATATGTCGAATTGTATCCCAACAATACTTTACCTCCATATATCTTTTCATATTCATTGAACCCCTCCCTATGAGGACTCATATGAAAAGAAGCACTTGAGTCAATCAACCATGAGTCGAGGCATTCACTTGAGCATGCTGCAACCAAGAATAAGTCCCCTAAATCTTCATTTGTAGTATTCATTTCTATAGAAGTTCCTTCATCATATGATCGATCATTATCAACCTTTTTGGATCTGCAACCTTTTTTATAATGCCCTACTTTATCACAATTCCAACATTTTCTCTTTTTTGGGGCAACATATTTACCCCTTGATTTTGATTTCTTTTCTTCTGATTTTTTTTTGCTTCTTTCTTGAGAACGACCTCTCACCATAAAGGCTTCATTTTTATGATAATACTCAGAATATTTTTGTCTCATCTCCTCAGATAGCAAAGTTCCTACGATATCCTCTACTTTCAATGTAGATGTAGTATCGGTGATAGCCATAACAAGGTTATCCCATGAATCAGGTAATGAACAAAGTAAAGTAATAAATTTTACCTCTTCATCCATTTTTACTTCTACATAGGTTAATTGACCTACCATAGTATTAAAAGCATTCAGATGTTCAGCCACAAAGTCACTATAATTCATCCAAAGTGAATACTTCTTTCGAAGAAAGATTTTATTTTCTATTGACTTTATCTGATACAAATTTTCCATCTTACCCCATAAGAACTTTGTCATGGTCTCTGTAGATACATTCAATAATACCAAATCAGATAAGCACAAACTGATAGAGCTTCTTTCCTTCCTATCAATTTTTAGCCAATCCTCATATGTTGTCACTTTTGGTTTTGATTCTATGACTACAATCCATTGATCTCTATCAACCAACAGATCCTCCATATTGAATTTCCACAACTCAAAATTATTTCCATTAAATTTTTCAATTTCTATTCATGTGCTTCTCATATTTCTATTTTTTCCTGGATCTTGTCACATACGACTCCCACACAAGAATTAATTTATCATAGGGTTGAAACCATTACACCTTGAACAAAGGTAAAACCTAGCTCTGATACCAAATGAAGAGAAATTAATAGCCCCAATAAACTTAAAACTGAAAAGCAATAATAATAGAATCAAAAGAAGAAGATAACATATTCACACATTACACAATATTTATCTTGGAAATCCTCAATCAAGAAAAATAAACATAGTATTATTATTGTATTAACTTCATCATCTCCAATACAATAATATTCTCTCTTTGTCTCTCTCTGTCTTCTCAAACCCTTATGCAAGTGCAATATATATAACAAAAGCACATGAATGGATTTTTACAATATCATGGTATTATTTTATTATTGCATTAACTTGATCGTCTCCAATGCAATAATATTCTCCTTTTATCTCTATTAAATCCTAATGCAAGTGCGATATATATAACAAAAGCACATGAATGGATTTTTACAATATCATGGTATTATTTTATTATTGCATTAACTTGATCGTTTCTAGTGTAATAATATTCTCCTTTTATCTATCCAAACCCTCATGAAAGTGTGATATATATAACAAAATCACATGCATGGATTTTTACAATATCATGGGTGAATAATGCAAGGGTTCAAATATAGTAACCCTAAAAGCCCATATGGGTCTAAAAATAGCACAACTAAAAATAGCTTGTCTAAAAATAGCTTAAAACCTAAAAACATTTGGAGTGTCTAGTACATGTCTATAAATAACAAGTCTATAAATAGCTTGTCTAAAAATAGGCCGAACCTGAATAACATGGAAAATATTCAACATCTTTCCAACACTAACATAGTTATTATATTATGAAGTAATATTTAATATAATTTTAATTAAAATAATATAATATTTTTCATATGTTATTATAACGTGATTATAAAAAAAAAATTTAACAATAATTTGTATTACTTTGTGATGAAGGATGCACAAAAGTAACCAATTTTTGAATTAAATTTATTAAAAGAATACAACACTTTAAAAAATAAACTTATATATTAATGCTCTTGTCTTGATAATTGATCAACAAATTTATAAAGAAATAAAAATTGATTTGTTATATAAATTTGGTACTAAGGATATTATAGTATTACACTTTTTTAGGTATTAATGAGACACACGAAAACAAAAATAATAAGTTGTCAATAAACAAAAGGAACTTGGCCTTTTTGAAATGCATGACTTAACAATCCATATCAAGAGGTAATATTCTTAAATTCTAAGAGAGTTATATTTTAATATGATTTGGCATCTCAAATGTGTTGGAGAATATTACATTATTTGGTACATGCTAATGTACCCCCATGGTACCTTCATGGTAAATTTATAGATAGTATCTTAGGGTTGAGTCAATATTTTAGTGTTTGATTTGCATTACCTATTTATATAAGTGTGAATATGCAGGAAATGCACAAGTGTCATGTAATGTTGTAATGTGCAAGAAATATAAAAGTGTCATATGAGTTAGAGTGCAAGTGTAGGTTGAGTAAATATGCACAAGTATCCTCAATTAGGTGTGCAAGTAGTAGAAGTGTAAGAGTCATGTAAAGGTGTGCAAATATTATAGATTCAAGTGTTCATCAAGTATGCAAGTGTCAAGTAGATAATATAAGAGTCATAATATTTGGAATATGGAGAGTAATAGTCAAGTATCCAAAGAATGACATTACTATTTCTATATTGTGGAGACAATACTCCATAGAATGCAAGTAGTTCATTCAAGTATCTGTTAGAATTTCCCAAGAGTAGAACTACAAAGAATTACAAGATTTGAAGAAACAAAATAGAATTGATTGATTATTCCATGGATCAACTTTGTATAAATAACAAAGTTGATCATTGAGAGCCGTTGGATTACAACAACTCATCAAATATTATGTAGACTATAACTGAGAGTTCACTTGACTCATGAATGAGTGGAAACTCAAGTAAGTCTATCCTAGTAGAACTTAAGAGAATAATTACTTATTCTAACACCCCCCTTAAGTGATACTAGGGGTGTGTTGTGTAAATGAGTCCAAGAAACAGAGCCTAATGAGGTACTCATGTATAATGGTTTCTTTTCTGAAGATATGGTAAAACCCCACGAGAAAAACCATCTATCAAAAAAGAAAAAAGGGAGAGGCATATCTTCGATTTGTGAAGATTGTCCTCTTAATACAAAAAATGTGAGTCCCGACAACATCGCCTGATTTGGTACTTATTTACAATATATGAGAGATGGTGAAAAAACCACATGGGAAAACCATCTACTATGAAATAAAGAGGTATGTCTTCGAATGGCAAATATTGTACTTAATAACAAAAAAATGAGTCCTAGAAACATGGTCGGATGAGGTACTCATGTATAATATATAAGGGAGAGATGATAAAAAAAAACCACATGGGAAAAAACCATCCTCCAAAGAATACAATAATAAAAGGAGAGGTGAAAAGACCTTTGTTTCAATGTAGCTATAATACTCCAAGTTTCTCTCACAACTGTATGTAACGTGGAGAATAAAATGACTTGGTGAAGATGTCTGCAACTTGATTTTTAGTTGGAATATAGTCCAATTATATGTCCCCATTCTGAATATGGTATCGAATGAAGTGCATGTGTATCTTAATGTTCTTGGTGTGCTGATGCTCAACTAGATTGTGTGAAATATGAATTGTGCTTTGATTTTCACACCAAAGAGTAATAGGTTTATCATGGGAAAAACCAAATTGTCTTAGAATATGATGAAGCCAAAGAGCTTCCTGACTTGCTAAAATTGTTGCCCTGTATTCTATCTCTGTAGATGATAAGGCCACTGCTTTTTTTTTTTTGCATAACCAAGCAATTGATGAAGAGCCAAGACAAAAGACATAGCCAAAAGTTGAACATCTGTCTTCTACTGATCCTTCCCAATTTGAATCCGAGTAGCTAATGATATCCATGTATTTTCTGTCATATAAGATCCCAAAGTGAGTAGTTCCTTACAAGTAGAAAATTATTCATTTTGTTGCTTGCTAGTGATTGAAATGAGGTTGATGTGAGAATATGGATATTAAGCCAACAACATATGAGATATCTGAACGAGTATGTGTAAGGTATAATAGAATCTCTACAAGCTAATGGTATATATTTGCATCACATAAAGGGAATGTGCAGGAAGTACTTAGATTGATTCCAGACTGAAAAGGTGTAGGATAAGGTTTGCAATCTATCATTTTAAACCTTTGAAGAAGATCTAGAACGTATTTTTTTGACACAATGAAATTCCTACATCTTTTTGATTTATTTGGATCCCAAGAAAGTAATGAAGTAGACCCAGATCAGCCATATCAAATTTTTCATAGAGGAAGTCTTTTATAGTTTGAATGTGAGTGAAGTCACTACTAGTGAATAGTAGATCATCAACATATAGAACAATTATGGTGATTTTTCCTTCATATTTCTAAATGTAGACTATGTTATGAGACTCACAATGACAAAAACCTCATGAAAGAAGGAAGGAATCCATTTTTTCATACCAAGCTCTAGGAGCTTGTTTGAGGCCATAGAGAGACTTCTTTAGCCTACAAACACGATAGGAGTTTTGAGTGAAATCAACAGGTTGTTCCATGAATATCTCTTCCTTTAAGTCCCCATGTAAGAAAGAAATTTTTACATCCACTTGAAAGATAGGCCACTTTTGGGAAGCAACCAGCGCAAGAGCCAGTCTAACAGAATCTATTTTGGCAACTAGTGCAAAGGTTTCAGCATAATCAATTCCTTCAATTTGAGAGAAACCTTTGACTACTAGGTGAGCTTTGTGTTTTTCAATTTCTCCATTAGGCCCATATTTTGTTCTATAAATCCATTTACAATGAACTAATTTCCATCCTTTAGGTAGGGTAACTAAATCCCAAGTTTAATTTTTGATTAAGGAAGAGAACTCATTTTCCATGACATCATCCCATTCTTTAATACCAATTGCTTATTTGAAGTATTGAGGACCAGAGGAAATAGACTGATAGACAAGACCAATGCCTATGGAGTTGGTTAATTTGGATGATGGAAGATTTTAGATGTAAGGAGTAGCTTCTTTAATAATGGTTCAGGTCCATTTTGGAATATTGGAAGGAGTATAAGGAGTGGAAAGAAAATGAGTTGGAGTTACAGGTTCCTCATCTTGATCAACAACCTCTAAATTAATCTCTAAAGTTGGTTCTTTATTATATTTAGGTTCTACTATAGGAGAAGGCTCAATAGAGGAAGAGGATGTTTGAGGATATTTATGAGGGAATGTTTCATAAAATTGGACATTCCTATGAAAAATACCTCATGAGTTATGGGATCAAAGAGTCTGTATGCTTTAATTTTCTCACAATAACCAACAAATATGAGATTTTTACTTTTCTTATCCAGAGCCTTCATTTTCTTCTTTGGGATGTGCACCCACGCAATACACCCAAAAATATTGAAGGAGACATCTAGTTTTGAACCAATCCATGCTTCTTCAGGAGTTAAATGATCAAGATATTTATGAGGTGTACGGTTTTGAATATAGTTTGCATAGTTGATAGCTTCTGCCCAAAAAACTTTTGGAAGATCTCTTGAATGGAGCATACAATTTGCCATTTCCTTTAATGTTTAGGTTTTTCTCTCTACAATGCCATTTTCCTATGGATTATGGGAGATAGAATGCTGATGAATGATGCCATGACTTGATAGAAATATTAAGAACTCATTACTATAGTATTTCCCCCCATTATCTCTATGGATTTGCTTGATGTTGCAAGAGACCTGATTTTCAACTAAGGCTTTGAATATTTTGAAGTGGAATAGAACATCAATTTTGTATTTTAGGAAGTAGACACAATTTCTTCTGTAAAAGTCATCAATGAAGGTTAGAGCATATTTTACTCATTTGAAATAAGGCTCTGGGAAAAACATCAAGTCACTATGGATTAACTCTAGAGGGGATGAGGATTTTAGAGAACCACTTGGGTGGAAAGGATATTGATTTTGCTTTCCAAGAGCACATCTAGGACATAATCCCTCAATAGAAGACACTTGAGGTAAACACTGTTACTATTTAATGGGTGTTCAATTCCTTTAGGTAGTTATAATTGAGATAACCAAACCTTTCATGCCAAATTTTGCTTTCAATATCTCCATGAGCCACAAAATAGGAGGCCCCTTATGGATTTTTGAATCCTTTGAAGTGAAATAGGTGAGTGTTGTGATCAATATATCCTTTTGCTATAAGAGAGTGGGGGTCTTGAAAGTCTCTTATCTCAACTCTTGTTGGATAGAAGAGAACAATTTTCCCCTTTCTAGAAGTACAAATCTAATAGACAAAGAGGAGATTTGTTTCAATGTTTAGAACATAGAGAAAATTATTGATAGAGCCACCATCAATGGATATGTCACCCTTTCCTTTGATTGGGATAAAGGAAGAGTCACCAACTTCTATGCTACATGTTGAACTTGAGGAGATAGAAGAGAATGACTCATCTGAAGCAAACATGTGATGAGTTGCTCCAAAATCTAGGACCTAGTAATTATATGAAGTATTGGTGGTCTTCCTTTGAATATTTAGGGATTTTCCTATCTACTTTTTATTGTCTATATTTTGATCCTTCATAGTTGCCTCTAGTTGTAATATTTTCCAGCATTTATTTGCAGAATGACCATTCTTTTTGCAGTGAGTACAAGTTATGGGATTCCTTTCTTTCTTTTTGAATTTTTCTTTAGTAGAGGTGGAGGCTACTAAGGATTTTGAGGAAGAGGAAGAGATCTCATATTTTACAAGTTTTTTTTTTTCCCTAGTTAGTCTATCACAAAATTCTTCTAAGGAGGGCATTTTAAAAGTTGCACCAAGAGCATATTTTTTAGATAGAAAGGCGGTTGCAAAGATTTGAAATACACCATTTACTTTAGAAAAAAATATATAAATGTATTCTTCTTTAGTTTTATTATTTCCACTACCTTTGTATTGAGTGAGGACTTCTTTGAATTTGGTGAGAAATTCAACAATATTGCTGAAATCTTCAGGAGATAATGTTGTTAATTCTACTTTTAGCTGCATTGATCTTATTTGATCTATTTTTCCAAAAAAGTTCTTGAGTTTCTCTCAACTTTCATAAGGAGTTTTACAATCTGTAATGTGAAACCATAAGCTTTCATTTACATTAGAGCTTATAAAACCCATTGTTTCATACATCTTCCCTTTATGAACAAATTTTTCATATTCTTTTTCAAACTCATGTTGCTTTTCTTCTAATAGGTGTGTGAGCTCTTTTTGAGAAATGAGATTTAATATTTTGGGTTTCCATGTATGGTAGTTATGAGGAGTGAGAGGATCAATTGTATTCATTGAATTTATTTTGCCAAAGAAAATTGAAGTGAACCCAAACTTCCCCCCTTTAACTTTAATTTAGAGAATGCAATGGATATTAGTGAATACAAGCCTTTAAGAAACACCAAACATATCAAAATACCTGCCCTAACGAGAGCGAAACTATAAGAAATTTTGAGGATATTTGATATTAATATAAGGCTGATGAGAATAAATATGCCAGGCCTATATATCTTTTCTCCTCAAATACCCACCCTTATGAGAGGGAAACTATAAGTATTGAGTAGATTTGATACTTGGAACATAGGCTTTTAATCAACTAGACTCCTATATTGGTTATCTTAATAACCCGCCCTTACGTGAGGAAAACTATAAGTTATTTAGAATTTCCAATATAAGTGTATAGTTGATTTAATATATTTGATCTTTAGAAAATTTTAAGAAAGGAATAATGAATTGAGAATAAAATAGATTAACAAGGGTTAATTAAAGAGATATCCTCACTTAAATTACTTGATCAATTTTTTTTTATATAAATTAATAAACTCTTTGTAAAAATTTAATAAAAATAATTTCATTAATATAGAGACCTATTGCAAGAAATAAAATAATGAAATAATATATATTAATGATATATCCTCACTTTTGTCCACTAAAAAAATCTCTATGTAATATTAAAGAACTTTGGAAAGAAAATTAGTTAGAACAAAGTAAGTTATTTAATATAGAGATTTGATTTAAGAAGGAATTAAAAAAAGAATAAAATATTTTCATTTAATATCTTTAATGTATTAAGGAATGTAAGTTGAAATAAATTATCCTCACTTATATTTCATTACCAATATTTATAAACAAATGACTTATAACAAAGGTAATGAGGTAAAAATAAAAGAGGCAAAAATTGACACAATAACAACCCCCATTGATGCTATGATAGGTGCAAAAAGGTACCTATAAAACCCCCCCAAAAAATTATATTATAGATAATACAAGTGTCCTTTTATATCTTCAGGCCAAGGAGATACCAGAAAGAAAAGGATAGAAACATTTGAAGGCTACAAATTTAAACAAAGATCAGATGTAAATTTTATCTTAAAAAACTTAGTAGAATTGAACTAAAATTTAATTGAAGTCAGATAGATGACAAGAGGTAGCAAATAAACGTTGATGCTGCATTTGTCAATGAATAAGTGACACCAATGGGTAGTGAGGAAGGAGCTTTGAAAGGCTATGATTTGTTCCACTGAGATTTGAGTAGGGCAGAAACATAAAATATCATAACGATACCTGAAGGTTCGATGCCCACGATAAGCTAGATTGGAACTTCAAAAAATGTGAACTTATAAATTTTTGCTTCCTATCACTGCACCTACAAGGTTAATAAAGGAGTGAACTTTATAAAAAATTAAATAATTGAATACCACCTCTCATTGTGATTGCGATACGTAGGGAAGGCATCATTGTTGTAAGTGTGAATAGATCATCACAAAGGAGGCTTAGAAAAATCTAGTTTCTAGCCTCCAGTGTGAAAACTCCCTCACTTTGTCGGCAAATGTTGTCGGCAATTTGTTTCCCTATTCTCCCTAACTCCTACTTCTTCTCCTATATTCCCTTCATGTCCTCCTTTTCCTCTGTTATTTCTATCTCCTTATCCCTCCGATCCCTCTCCGCTATCTCTCCAATATTATCCCTCCATATCCTTCCACACTCATCCCCTTATCCCTCCGCCCACACTTCCCTTATTGCTCCAACCTTTCCCATTATTCCCGCCAACTCCCACATCCTAATACTATTTATTTATGCATAGTTTGTAAAAAAAAAATTAGAAGGTGGAGCATATATATTTAAATAAAATATTTTCTTCATTTTCTGCTATGACTGTATTTTCTGACATCACACTGCTCTCGGTCTTCATTTGGTATCAGAGCGCGAAGGCCGAGACTGTGCCAGGTCAGGCATGGATCCCGAGGCACACGACATTCGAGGTTTCGTCAGAATCGGCTCGGATCCTAAGGTGGATCGTGGGTAGGAGCGACACATTTTTTGAGGTTTCGAGGTGATGTTAGGCAGACAATTGGAGGCTCGAATCTCGAGGACGTGACACGTGGCGGCACGAGGAAGAGACACGTGGCAGCAGAGCAGATGTGCTGACTGAGCAGCATGCATATTGAGGCGGCTGACATGGCAGCTGAGCTGGCAGAGGAGCGAATCGAGGCGGACAAAATTTTGCCACGTGGCAATTCGGCATTGGTCGACGTGGCAGCGAGGTGTCAGGTTGTAATTGGTCGAAGCGGCGGTAAAAGGCAGCAGTTGAGGATCGACTGCCCGAAGGCAGTCGACGTCTATTGTGCGAAGTAAGGGTTAAAAACCCTTATCGTGCCCATCTCCGGGCGAATGTGGGATAAAACCCGCATTATTATTTTTTTTTAAATCACGGCCCGTCGAATTCTATACGGGCCGCATTCCCTTTTGAGCTCGATCGGACGCCTAGCGGAGGTGGCTAGGGTCGTTTACTTTCCCAGAGGAGGTCCGGGGATCGAATTCCGCCGAAGACTATCAAACAAATTTTTTTTTCAACAAATCGCACCGTCGGAGGATTAAAAGGAGGGTGTTGCGCTTTGGTTCACAGCGAAGCCGCGTGGTTGAGCAGCTAAGGAGCCTACCGCGCATACAGAAGGTCGCGCGTTCGATTCGCGCAAAGGTAAAATTTTTTAATTGTGTTTTTTAAAGGTTTTAAATTTATTTAATAATTTTTATATTATTGTTTTAAAATTATCTTTTTTAAATAATTTTTTTTAAAAAGGGTAATTTAAAAATAATAAAAGGTTATTAAATTTATTTAAAAAACCTTTATAAAACATTTTTTTTTGCAAACCTTTTAAGAGAATTTGTGAAAGGAGGAATAATTTGCCCGTGCAAATGATAGATGTTCCGATCTAAAGGGTGCTATTATGCACTACTTTCAATTTTGAAAAGATAGACACCAGAATCCTTTGATCAAAGGTTTCAAAGTTTAGGACTACACACAGTGTTTAGTCAACTTGAAAATCAGGTGATAGCTCACCTAAGAAAGCCGGATTCAGGGTACGAGGCAGATTCAGAAGACAATATCTTCGAAAAGAGGATTGAAGAATCCGAAACTGAGTAATTTGTTTCAGATGTATGATCAAGTGCCAGTTACACACCAGGTGTACCAGTAGCTGCATCAAGTGAGAGCTATTCTCCACGCTCTCCAGAACCTAATCCAAAAGAAGAAGAGGAAGAAGAAGAAGAAGAAGAAGAAGCAGCAACAGAAGAAGACAAAGAAGAAGAATATGAAGAAGAAGCAGTAGAAGTAGATCCAGAGGAAGTGAAACCTGAGATCATCATAATTAGCAGCAATTTCGAAGCAGAAATTGAATGTACTAAAAATGCAAGATTTGATTTGAATCATTAAATCATTCTGTACTGCTTTGTATTTCCAGTTTGCCTTAATAAAAGTTTGTTTTTTAGAAATGGTTGCAAACACTAGTCTACCAATCCCTGAATTTAATGGTAGTGACTATGAATATTGGTCTATTAAAATGAAAACCCTTTTTATAGGAAAAGGTATTTTGGATGTAGTCGAAGAAGGATATACAGAACCAACTGCTATTGAATGGGCAGCGTTCTCTAATGCTGATAAAAAGGCAAGAAAAGAAGCACAAAAGAATAATGCTTTTGCCCTTTATCACATTCATGCTGCCTTAGATAAAAGTATCTTCCCTAGGGTTGCATCTTATGTAATTGCACAGGATGCCTGGAGTGCCCTAAAAGAAAGCTATAGAGGTAGTGACCAAGTGAAGCAGGTAAAACTGCAAACTTTGAAACAAAATTTTGAGAATCTCAAGATGCAAGAGAATGAAAGAGTCAGAGATTACTGTGTGCGAGTGAAAGAAGTAGTCAACAAAATGGTCACACTAGGGGAGGATATTAAGCCAGATATGATGGTAAATAAAGTGTTGAGAACACTTCTTCCTAAATGGAATTCTGTTGCAATAATCATTGAAGAATCCAAAGACTTAACCACATTGTCTTTTGATGCATTAACTGGTTTACTTCTCTCACATGAAGAGAGGTTGTAGGAATCCCCTACCACCAGTTATGGAGGAGATGAGAAAGCTTTTGCCACACATGAAGGAAGAGGTAGAGTCCGTATCAGAGGTCAACAAAGAGGCAGAGGAAGGAATAATCAAAGAGGGGGAACTCTTAACAGAGGAGGATCATCCAACAGAAGTGGAAATCAGAATAGAGGAGGACATCAGCAATATAGAGGGAAATAATCTGGCAAAGGAAAAGGAGGAGACAAATCAAAACAAGTTTGCTATAATTGTGGCAAACTTGGCCATTATGCTCAAGATTTTTGGTCAAAGACTTTGCAAGGAAGTAGCAGCAACCAGAGCAGTCAGTTTGGGAATTTTGGAGAAGAGGAAGAGTCAAAAAATATCTTTCTTTCTTATGGCCAGATAGAGCAAAATATGAATGATACATGGATTTTGGACACTGGGTGTTCAAATCACATGAGTGGAAAAGAAGAACTCTTTGCTAAGTTAGACTCCTCATACAAATCCAGCATTCGATTGGGAGATGACAAGTCATTGGCAGTTGAAGGCATTGGAGCCATGGAAGTTCCAACGAAAGAAGGCATCAAGCAAGTAAGTGATATCTATTACACTCCTCATCTTCAACATAATCTTCTAAGTGTTGGTCAAATGCTTGAAAAGAATTATAAGTTGATTTTTGATGAGGGTAAATGCACCATTTTTGACAAAAACAATAGTAATAGAATCATTACACAAGTGCCAATGTTGAAAAATAGATTATTCCCTTTGAAGTTTTGCTAGCCAGGAGGAAATAAGTTAGCAAATGTTGCCATTACCAATTCAAGTGTCCTATGGCACTTGAGATATGGTCACTTGAATTCAGCAAGTTTAAAGATGTTAACTTCACAAGCAATGGTGACTGGACTTCCCAAAATTCAAGATAGTAATAAAGTCTGTGAAGGGTGTGCCTTGGGCAAGCATGCCAGATCAAAATTTCCTCATGGACAAGCATGGAGGGCCAGCTGTCCTCTTCACTTACTGCATTCAGACATCTATGGTCCGATGCAGACCAAGAGTCTAGGTAACCACTCTTACTTCCTACTTTTTATTGATGATTGCACAAGAATGTGTTGGATATATTTTTTGAAGCATAAGGATGAAGCATTTGCATGTTTTGTTGATTTTAAAGCAAAAGTTGAAAGTGAGAGTGGATATTCTATAAAATGTCTTAGATCAGATAGAGGAGGAGAATACTCCTCTAATCAGTTTTTGAATTTTTGTAAACATCATGGCATCAAGAGGCAGTTCACAACTGCCTACACTCCACAGTAGAATGGTGTAGCAAAAAGGAAAAATCGCACCATTGTGGAGATGGCACGGTCAATGCTTCAGACAAAGCATTTGAGTAATGCATATTGGGGAGATGCAATAAGGACTAGTGTTCACATCTTGAACAGAAGTCCTACTTCAAGTTTGAAATGGAAGACACCTTACCAATCTTGGTATGGTAAGAAATGAAATGTGAAGTATTTTAGAGTATTTGGTTCATTGGCATATGCTCACATTCCTGATGAGCTGAGAAAGAAGTTGGATCCAAAGATTCAGGCATGCATTTTTGTAGGATATTGTGAAAACACAAAGGGGTATAGACTCTACAATCCTACGACTCGAAAGATAGTGGTTTCAAGGGATGTGATTTTTGATGAAGGGGGAGAGTGGGGTAAGCCCCAAATATTCAGTGATGTTGAAGCCACTGATGTAGTTGCTCAGCAAGTGCAACCATAGCTACCATAGAAAGGAAAGCATTCTCCGCCCACACATCCTCCAAGTCCATCTTCTGATTCAACTAATTCACCAAGTCCTTCTCCATAGCGATCAGTAAGTTACTCACCAATGGATATTGATGTTGCATCCAAAGGTAAGCAAACTTTACAGTATCATCCATCATCTCAGATGTTGGATAAATTTTTTTCAAGAAGATATACTAGGAGTCAAGCTAGTGAAATGGAATCTATTTTACACAGATTAGAAAGTATGCACTTGTATGGTGATGATGAATCCTCCTAGGGGAGATCAAGTTAACTATGCTTTGTTAACTAGTGCACAGCTTGAACCTTCTAGTTATGATAAGGCATGTACTCAAAAGATTTGGCAAGATGCCATGAAAGAGGAGATAACCTCTATAAAAAACAACGACACTTGGGAGCTTGTGAAGCTTCCGAAAGGAAAGAAATGTGTTGGCTGTAAATGGATCTTTAAGACCAAGTTTAATGCTGATGGAAGCATTGAGAAGCATAAGGCAAGATTAGTGGCAAAGGGTTTTACTCAAAAATATGGAATAGATTATGAAGAGACTTTTGCTCCTGTGAGCAGACAGGAGACAATCAGAACAGTTCTTGCCTTAGCTGCACACAAAGGATGGAAAGTCCAACACATGGATGTTAAGAGTGCATTTCTCAATGGTTACTTGATAGAAGAAGTGTACATTGAACAACCATAGGGATTTTAAGTGCAAGGTAAGGAACACCTTGTTTACAAATTGAAGAAGGCACTCTATGGCCTCAAACAGGCACCAAGAGCTTGGTACTCATGCATTGATGGGTACTTCAAAGATTATGGGTTCACCAGGAGCAAAAATGAACCCACACTCTACTACCTAAAGTAAGGTAATGACATCCTCATAGTTTTTTTGTATGTGGATGATCTCATTTTTATGGGTAGTAATGAAAAAATGAATAGGGAGTTCAAACACTCCATGATGATGCAGTTTGAGATGAAAGATCTTAGCTTAATGCACTATTACCTTGGAATGGATGTTCATCAGTCAGATACAGGGATCTTCATCTTTCAACATAAGTATGCTCAGGATAAGATCAAGAAGTTTGCTATGGAGCATTGCAAACCAGTTGCAACTCCAGTTGGACATGGAATCCAATTAAGCAAAGATGATGGAGCACAAAAAGTTGACATGACCACTTTCAGAAGTATGGTTGGGAGTTTGATGTTTCTCGCCAACACCAGACCAGATATTCAGTATGTTGTATCTCTTGTTTCAAGATTTATGTCTAACCCCTCTGAGCTGCATTTGTAGGCAGCTAAAAGAATTTTGAGATATGTGAAGGGTACATTGAATTTTGGAATCCAATACCATAAATGTAACACTATCAAGCTTGTAGGCTTCAGTGATAGTGATTGGGGTAGCAATATTGATGACAGGAAGTCAACATCAGGAAACTATTTTAGTCTTGGATCAGGACTAATAACTTGGAGTTCAAAAAATCAGACAGTAGTAGCGCTATCTTCAATAGAAGCAGAGTATATAGTGATTACTTATGCAAGTACTCAAGCCTTGTGGCTAAGGAAAGTACTGGAAGAGATAGGAGAACAGCAAAGTGGTCCGACCAGAATCTACTGCGACAACATCAGTGCCATTCAGTTGGCATATAATCCTGTCCACCATATCAGAACAAAGCATTTTGATATGAAGTATCACTTCATCAGAGATATGGTGGAACATGAAATTGTTGAGCTTCAATACTATCACACTTTGGAGAATGTCATGGACATCTTCACCAAGGCAATGACTAAAGCTCAATTTGTAAAGCTGAGAGACTGTGTAGTCAGTTCTCTCAACTTTAAGGGGGAGAATGTTGTAAGTGTGAATAGATCATCACAAAGGAGGCTTAGAAAAATCTAGTTTCTAGCCTCCAGTGTGAAAACTCCCTCACTTTGTCGGCAAATGTTGTCGGCAATTTGTTTCCCTATTCTCCCTAACTCCTACTTCTTCTCCTATATTCCCTTCATGTCCTCCTTTTCCTCCGTTATTTCTATCTCCTTATCCCTCCGATCCCTCTCCGCTATCTCTCCAATCTTATCCCTCCATCTCCTTCCACACTCATCCCCTTATCCCTCCGCCCACACTTCCCTTATCGCTCCAACCTTTCCCATTATTCCCGCCAACTCCCACATCCTAATACTATTTATTTATGCACAGTTTGTAAATTTTTTTTTAGAAGGTGGAGCATATATATTTAAATAAAATATTTTCTTCATTTTCTGTTGCGACTGTATTTTCTGACATCACACTACTCTCGGTCTTCAATCATAGTATGTAGAGAAGACGCTAGAAGGAGGGCTTCCCAGAAGATGATATGAAGGCAATGACACCACACACACAGATATTCCTTAAAAATAGAAGATATTAGGCATCAAAAAAACCTAACACAAAGCACAGAATGATTTCTGCTGAATATCCATCTATGGCACACTTGTAGAGATCCTCAAAGGATAGAAGATGGTAGACACCACTAAAAAATCATCAGTATAATGCGTAAATGAAGAAACACTATTCAAAACAAGAGAATAATATTATTCAAACATTTTTAAGATGATTATATAAAAAAAAAAAACTGAAGTTCTTGAGCGCCAAAGGAAAAAAAGTTAGAAAAAGTTTGAGTTGAATGAATATTTGGAAATCACAAGATCTTCGAACGATTGATATTTAATTAGGAAAATACCTATTTTTTGAGATGTATTCTCTATGCACACCAATATAAGTGGTGGGAAAAATCCATGTTTCTAAAAAAAAAATGGACTTTGGTCTACTCAAATTTAGACCAAAATTCCATTCTATTTTGATGCGAGGAGCGCTGCTTCCTCTAATTAAAGATATCACGAAGATATAACGAAATTCAAACTTCAATTAAAAAAATTATATTTCCCACCAAAATATTAATGCCTATGAATCTTTAGGCTACACTTTTGAGTGATATGTAGTTATGGCTAAATGGAGCCGAAGTGAGCTAAGTTCGAGATGGAGAAAAAAAAATTAAAACATAGGCATACAAGGAGGACACATAAAATTGCAAAAAAAAAATGAGGAGAGTATTTGCATAACAAGGTAAAACAATATTTATCTAGATATTACCATAAACAAGTTCCTCAAAAAAATAAATTATAGATATAGAAAAACAATATACAATAGATATAAAACCTCTTTCTTTAAAAAAAAAAATATATATGAGAATAAGAACCAGTTCGAGAGGCTGCCATCAAGAGAGAATACCTAGAAAAATCTATGCTGATATGGTACCATGTTAGAATTTCCCAAGAGTAGAACTACAAAACATTACAATATTTGAAGAAACAAAATATAATTGACTGATTATTCCATGGATCAACTTTGTATAAATAACAAAGTTGATCATTGAGAGTCGTTGGACTAAAACAACTCATCAAATATGATGTAGACTATAACTAAGAGTTCACCTGACTCATGAAGGAGTGGAAACTCAAGTAAGTCTATCCTAGTAGAACTTAAGAGAATAATTATTTATTCTAACAGTATCAAGAACTGCAAATTGAATTTGTAATGAAAAAAGAAGCAATAAAGCTTGTATATATTTTGAACAATTAATATTATAAGTTATATTTTATTCATAGTAGATGAATGATTCAAGCTATTTACACCATATTTTAGCATATAAATTAATGTTATTTGATTTATTATAAGCCTTGATACACATTAATTTTCTCATATTATTCTACTCATATTATTATTTTGACCTTTATTACATTATGGATATTTTATATTAGATCCTATGTGAAATAATTTTTGATATATTGTGGTAGTATAAAATTTATAAAGCCATCAGTGGTATCAAAGCTACCACTTGACTTTGTCTAGACTAACATAGCTCATTTTATTAGTCACTAATATTAATTGATTTTTTCTATATTTGATTAATATTATATCCACTTTTAAGGCATTGAGACTCATAATCTATATTTTAAGGTCTTATTAAGTAGAAAGGCTAGGTTTATTCCATGGTTGAAGAATAACCAGTGAATACTAGGACTCAGCTATATTGATTGATCAACATACCAACTCAAATATTATTTTGTTATTTAGGGATAAAGCCAATCCTTGATATTGATTTAAAGTTTTTACAAATTAAAGGTTTAAAGATGAATCAACTCTAATAAAGTTGACCATTCAAGGAAAATCCAACCCTTGATATTGAAATATTAGGCATAAAAAACTCAGATAAAGTTTTTCATTTAGGGCTAAAGCCACCTTGACATTGAATATTGTTGAATAGAAATAAAAATAGAAAAAGAAGAAAGATAATAAGGAAAGATAAAGTTGTAGCAAAAAAATATAGATATATCATAGATATGTCAGTCTTGGAGAAGGATAAATAATCATACAAAGCTTACTTTATATAGCTTCAAGCATTTAGTTGAAATTTATACCAAAAGAAGTTCTCAAAATATTCAGATCTTGACATAGGCTGAAAAAGCCAATATCATAGAAAATAGTCAAGAAGGATATTATTGTTGAGCAAGGTGCAACAACAATATTGTCATTGTTGTCAACACACTCATATGGAAAGGTTGATGTAGTGGATAGTTGATCGGAAGTTTTTTGGAGTATGTATAGTTATATTAAATTCTTATGAGGATGTTTTTGATGTTTGGGTGAATTTGTTACAGGTTGTTTATGCAAATTTGCAAAAGTTGAAAAAATCGTTAGGAAGTTGTCAAAAATTTGCAAATTCATCACGAGCGTATTTGGACAGGATGGATCAGTTTGGAACATGCCAAAATGTCAATAAATAATCTAGAACAGTGTTGGAGGTGTCAGCATAGTGTTTGGATTGATCGATGGCATTTCCAGTATCTTGGCGGATGATTTTGCAAGTGGATAGGCCGAAAAAGGGCAGTTTTGTCAGAAGCACTACGAGCAAACCGAGAAGAATTTGATAGAGCAATTCAAACTGTAGGTGGTTGTTATATTAAAGAACATGTGTTCCAAATTTTCACCAAAATGGAAAAACGAGGTGAATATTACAAGTGTTGCAAGACTATCACAAAAACACTCTTTTTGAAAAAGTGTGTCAGTAGCAGTTTTCGTGGAGGTGGTACAGGCTAACCATAAGGAGTTATGCAGCAATATTCGGACTCGATGTAGTCAAAATTTCATATATTCTATGTTTCAAATTGTAGAGAAAACATAGTTACGAGGTAATAGTTATGATTGTTGTAAAAATGATACAGGTCACTTTTATGTCAATTTGTTCCATTTGTGAAAAATCCTTCAGTTGGCCATTTTGACCTTGCAGAGTCGCCAGAGTTTTGTTGTTTGTGTTGTTACACCTTCAAGGCATCAAATAGAGCATATTTTGTTTTTGGTTTGAGGTGTCACATGGCTCCGATGTAAGATAACAAGTAAGGTGTCAATTCTTTGCATGTGACGTGTTTGATGAAATGCCTTCTCAAAAAAAAAAAAAAAAAGTTATATTTTTTTAAGAAGCTTCATTAAAGAAAATATTTTTAAAATTGAAAAGAGATAAATAATGCAAGTGTGTTATTTTTAAGTGACAAGGGATTTTATTGAAAAGTGGGGAATTTATTTTGTGAAGAGAGAAGTGTGTGTGGAGAAAAATAAAGAGTGAAAATCAATGATTTTTGGAGAGTGGTGAAAAATATCGCTTCCTTAATTTAGGTATAACATTCTCATATTATATCGTTTTTGGCTAAAATTTTGATATAATTTGACAGACAAAGTTTTACACAATACCCAGAAAGCGTTTAGCAATTGGCAAAGTGAGCTAAGAGAACACATAATTTGTTTTGTGAGAAGAGAAGATTCAAATTCTGAGTAATGCAAAGAGATGGATGTTATACTGGGTGAAATAAAAAGTTTTATATTTTGAGATTACAGACCATAGGGGGTTCTGGTTTTAGTTAAGACATTCATATATGTCATTTTATTATCAATATCAAAATCAAGTGGGTGCTTGATAGAGGGGTTGGTGCTCCTTTATGTTGGTGCAGATAAATCAGGGGTTGGTGCTCCTTCTAGTGGGTGCTGGTAAATTGATTGTAAATAGGGTGCTTTGCAAAGGCTAGATTTGGATGGGAGTTCAAACAACCATTTTTGAGGATGTAGCCAAATTGTTGAACCTCGATACATCTTGTGTTGTGTGATTTTCTCTTGTTATACTTGCTTTATTTGGTTTTATGTTTTTATTGTTTTGGTTTTTAGTGTTGAAGATTTAATTTTTAAAGAGCTACACTAATTCACCCCTCCTCTCAGTATCATTGTGAGACTAACAATTGGTATCAGAGCAAGGTTCCTGAATAGGATTAATCGGCTAGGGTGATATTGGAAGTGACACAATGGTAGGTGGTGAAGGCTTCTCATCAAACAAAGCACCATTGTTTGACGAAACTAATTACTCATTTTGGAGACTCAGAATGCAAACATATATTTGTGCTTCAGGATATGATATTTAGGATTTAGTAGATAATGGATACACAATACCCACCACTTCTCCAACCAATGTTGTCGATAATAAATTGTTTGAGAATGCCTCAAAAGCAAAGAATGCTATCATGTGTGGATTAGTGGACAACAAACTGGTAAAGATTATGGCTTGCAAAAAAGAAAAGGAAATATGGGACAAACTAAAGAGCATTCATGAAGGAGACATTAATATCAAAGAGGCCAAGTTCCAAACACATCAAGCTCAGTTCAAAGTATTAAATATGAATTACGATGAGAATATAGAGGCATATATGCTGATATTTAATAAAGTCATTAATGTGATTAGAGGACTCGGTGAGGAAATCAAATATTCTATCATCGTAAAAAATGTATGAAGATCCCTTCCCCAAATATTTGATTCTAAAGTTTCAACTATAGAAGAAGCTAAAGATATAAATTCTTTTAGTATGGATGAGATGCATGGTTCTTTGACTACATATGATATGAGAATAGGAAAATATAAACCCATAGACATAGAAGTTGCTTCTAAAGCCCATAAAAATATGAAATAAAAACAAGAATCCTAGGAAGAAGATACATCAGATGAAATGGAAGTAAACTTTGTTAAAAAACTAAAAAGGGGAAAAGAAAAATATAGAGGAAACTTACCATTTAAATGTTTCAACTATGGAGGCATTGGGAATTTTTTAGCTAAATGTCCACTTAATGAGAAGAACATAAGTGATGAAGGATCACACGAAGAAAGAAGTGACTGGAAGAAAAAAACAAAATTCAAAAAAGGCAACTTCAAGAAGAAAAGTTTCATCTTGTAGAATGTCAGTTCATCAGAAGATAGCTCTAGTGAGGATTCTAAAAAGGAAACATGTGAAGCTCTTTTCACAGCACTCAAAGAAGAAAAACCAAAAAAATATCAGGAATGTGATGAAGAAGAAATTGATGCAAAAGTGAATTTGGAAGAGGAACTAATTGCAGCTCTAGATGAATTGAAGATAGAAAGAAAAAAAAAAGAAAATTTCAAGAAATCTTGAGGATGCAAATGAAATCATAACAAATTTGAAAGTACAGATAGAAGAATCCAAGAAAATCTTTGAAGATATCGAAGTGCAAATAACCATGAAAATATATTATTGTAGCAATCTAGAAGAAGAGATTGTTGGTTTAAGAATGCAGCTAGAAGAGATGAATCAGAAAATTAGTTGTTATCACAGACGTGAAGAAAATTCTATGAAGTTGGATAAGATCATATATAACCAAAATACTATAGGCATCAAATTTTGTTTGGGTTTTGATGAAAGAGAATCTTCAAATGGATCAATGGCCATAAATGAAGAATCCAAAAAGAATGAAGAGAAGAAACAGGTTGATCAAGAAAAAACAAATCATGCAAAGGAAAGCAATAATGCAAGGCACAAAAGGAGAATTGACAATGATGGCTTCACCAATGTCACATATCAAAGAAGAAGAATATTTATAGCTCCTACAATAACATGGCAAATACCACCACCCAGGTTCAATCATCTCTTTTTTGGTTACTATTTTAAATGCGATGGTTATGGACATAAGATCTCAGATTGCAAGTATAATGTAGGACCAAGGAATTTACCAATAGAAATGCTTTTTCACCTTTGATGGATTATGTAGTAGAATGTTATAACTATCATAATTTTGGCCATATTGCAAGAAATTGTCGAAGTACATTTGCATCAAATCAATTTTAGGGAATAAAATTTCAGCCAAATGGAATAAGACAAAATAGAAAATTTCTCGAAAAAACATGCACAAGCTACTGAAAAAGAAAATCCAAAACAAGAGCCCAAAATTGTAATCAAACCTGAGTGGAAATAAAAAGAGTGACCTAAGGAAGAAAAGGAATCCTTGATCGTATAGAAGGCATTTAAAAAATAGAATAAATACACACCATGGATACTTGATAGTGGATGCTCCAGTCATATGACAGGTGACAAATAAAAAGTTGATAAGTTGCAGCAATATGAAGGTGGTTCAATAAATTTTGGAAATAATGATGGAGCTAAGATAGTTGGCAGAGGTTCAGTTAAGATTAGTGATGGAAAAATCATGTCAAAATAAGTCTTGTTTGTGGTTGGTCTAAAGCATAACTTGTTGAGCGTAAGTCATATTTGTGATAGAGGTCATGAAGTGATCTTTAAGAAGTAAGGTTGTGAAGTCATAAAGGTAAACAATGGGAAGTTGATAGCAACTAGATCAAGGAAATATAGCAACCTATACACTCTATTAGAGACTTTAGAAGGAACTTGCTTTATTGGACAGGAAGAAGAGAATTGCTTGTGGCACAAGAAGCTCGGTCATATCAGTTTTGACAATCTAGTAAAAATCAACTCAAAGAAAGCAGTGAGAGATATTTCCACCATTGGCAAACCATCAAATAGCATTTGTGCTTCATGTCAAAAGGGGAAGCAAACTAGAGTCTCATTTAAAACAAAATAGTACTACACAAGCAAACCTTTGGAACTAGTACATACTAAATTATGTGGACCCATAAGAACGCAAAGCATAAACGGTGACAAATATTTCATGTTGTGTATAGATGACTATTCCAGGATGAAATGGGTACTATTTTTGAAGTATAAATCAGAATATTTTGAGATGTTCAAGGTTTTCAAAAACCAAGTTGAGAATCAAACATGAAAAATGATTAAATATTTAAGGTCAGACAAAGGAGGAGATTTCATTTTATAGTTCATAGAGTATTGTGAAAAATATGGCATTAGGATACAGTTTTCAGTAGCCAGGACACCTCAGCAGAATGGTGTGGTAAAAATAAATAACAGGACAATGTAGGAAATGGCACGAACTATGTTTACTAAGAGCAAAGTAGCAGACATATTTTGGAAAGAGGCAGTCCATAGTGTGGTATACATCCAAAATAGGTGCATGTTGAGGACGCATGAAAGCAAAACTTCTTATGAGTTGTGGTTTAGTAAAAAAGTAACAACAGGATACTTTAAAATTTTTGGCAGCAAGTGTTATATCATAAGAACTGAAGAAAACCT
The DNA here is from genome assembly GCA_028583015.1 of Wollemia nobilis. NCBI lineage: Eukaryota > Viridiplantae > Streptophyta > Pinopsida > Araucariales > Araucariaceae > Wollemia > Wollemia nobilis. The sequence goes on from JAQPPZ010017059.1 coordinate 315,328, forward strand.
TGGTAAGTTTGAAGACAGAGCGGATGAAGGTATTTTTCTTGGATATTTATCAAAAACCAAATCTTACAAATGCTACAACAAGAGGCTAAGGAAAATTTTGGATAGTGTCGATGTTAAATTTGATGAAGAAAGGGAACGAGTAATTAGCTATGAGGAGAACTACCAAATTTATGAAGAGGTCACTGAAGGATATGAGGAAAAGAAAATAAAAGAAACCAAAAATTGAATCAGAGGATTCAAGTAGTGATTCAAAAGTGGAAGAAAACAAGAAATTCAAAAGGCAACTGGTATAAAAATCATCCTAGAGAGCAAATAATTGGAGACCCCACAGTTGGTGTTCAGACAAGAAGAAGATTAGTAAGTAACTAATCTTTATTATCCAACATTGAGCCCAAAAATTTTTTTGACGCAAGAAAATATGAAATTTGGGTAAAGGCAATAAATAAAGAATCAGATCAGATCGAGAAAAATAAGACTTGGGAGTTAGTACCAAGACCCGCAAATAAAAATGTAATCGATACTAAATGGGTCTTTTGAAACAAATTGAATGAATATGAACATGTAGTCAGGAACAAAGCAAGATTGGTATGCAAAGGCTATGCACAAGTTGAAGGTATTGACTTTGAGGAAACCTTTGCACCTGTGGCTAGACTAGAGGCAATTAGAATGATTCTAGCTTTAGCAGTTTACAAGAATTTCAAAGTTTATCAAATGGATGTGAAATCAGCATTTTTGAATAGGAAACTTGAAGATGTTTATATTGAGCAGCCAGATGGTTTCCAGCTTGGTGATGATCCCAACTTGGTTTGCAAGTTGAAGAAAATGTTATATGGCTTAAAACAGGAACCTTGAGCATGGTATGCAAGGCTAGACAATTATCTTACTCAACAAGGGTTCAAGAAAGGCATGGTGGATAGTAATTTGTATGTTAAAACAAAAAATTATCATCATATTGTTCTTTTTGTATACGTAGATGATATCATATTTGGCAGCAACAAAGATGAGTTGTGTAAAGATTTAGCAAATAATATGCAAAAAGAATTTGAAATGTTAATGATTGGTGAACTTTTGTATTTGCTTGAATTGCAAGTTAATCAAAAGGAGAAGGGCATATTTATTTCTTAAATTAAATATGTGAAAGAGATGTTGAAAAAGTTCCCAATGGAGGATTGTAATCTAGTTAGCACTCCCATGATGACAGGTTGCAAGTTGAGCAAGGATGACAAATCTCCACATGTTGATCAAACTATGTATAGATCTATGATTGAGAGCTTACTATACTTGATAGCTACTAGACTAGATATTTTGCAGGCAGTATGCATGGTAGCATGATTTCAGGCTAGTCCCAAGGAGACTCATGTGACAACAGTGAAGAGAATTCTTTAGTACCTCAAGGGTACTATGGAGTACGGGTTATGGTATCTGAAAGGTAAGGACTTTATACTTATTGTGTATTCAAATGCATATTGGGCAGGATGTGTAGATGACAGGAAGAGTACCAATGGAGGTGCATTCTATCTTGGAGATAGGTTGGTCGCATGACACAGTAAGAAACATGAGTCAGTCTCCTTATCCACAGCAAAGGCATAATACATTACAACGACAATGTGTTATACATAGGTGTTATGGATGAAACAAACTTTGAAGGATATTAGCATTAATTTAAGTGAGCTAATTTTAGTTAAGTGTGATAACACCAGTGCCATTAACATCTCAAAGAATCCGGTTATGCATTCTCGCACAAAACATATTGCTATCCGATATCATTTTTTGAAGGAGAAAGTTGCGAAAGGTGAGGTTAAGTTGGATTTTGTTCCAATAACAGATCAAGTAGCGGATATCTTCACCATACCATTTCCCAAGGAAGTCTTTTAGTACCTTCACAAGAAATTAGGAGTGCTCACACTTCCCAAGAATTGACTAGCTATTGGGGCCACATTCTCAAGGGGAGCATTTGAGTATTTATTTATATTTTTGCTCATGTTTGTAATTTTTGCTAAGTGTAATAATTTTTGCCTGATAATTTTATGCATGGACTCAGGGGGAGTTTGTAGCAGCCCTTGGGTCTTGTTGTCAAAAGGGGCAAAAATTTATAGGAAATTGTGCGTGTGTTGTCAAGGTGCAGCGACAATATTGTCATTGTTGTCAATACACTTAGATGGATAGGTTTATGGAGGTTTTTTGGAGTACGTAAAATTATGTTCAATTATTATGAGGATGTTTTTGATGTTCAGGATAAGTTGTTACAGGTTGTTTGTGCAAATTTGTAAAAGTTGAAAAAATCCTCAAGAAGTTGTCAAAAAATTACAAAAGATGTCACGGGAGCAGTTGGACTAGATGGATTAGTTTGGAACATACCAGCATGTCAGGAAATAGTCTATAATAGTATTGGAGGTGTCAACATAGTTTTTGGATTGATTGGTGACATTTTTGGTATCTTGGCGGATGATTTGGCAAGTGGTTATACAGGTCAAAAAAGGGTAGTTTTATCAGAAACATTGCAAGCAAACTGAGAATAATTTGCTATCAAAATTAGTACTGGAGGTGTTTGTTATCCTCAAGAACATATATTCCAAATTTCGACCAAAACAGAGAAACAAGGTGAATGTTACAAGCATTGCAAGACTATCACAAACACATTGTTTTTGAAAAAGTGTGTCAACAGTAGTTTTCATGGAGGTGGTACAGGTAAACCGTAAGGACTTATACAACGAGATTCTGACTATATATATTCAAAATTGTATATATTTTATGTTTCAAATTTTAAATAAAAAATAGTTACGAGGTGAGAGTTATGATTGTTGCAAAAACGGTATGGATCACTTTTATGTCAATTTGTTCCAATTGTGCAAAATCCTTCAGTTGGCCATTTCGACCTTGCAGAGTCACCAGAGTTTCAGTTTTAGTGTTGTTACACCTCCAAGGCATCAAATAGATCATCTTTCATTTTTTTTTGAGGTGTCATGTGGCTACAATGTAAGATAATGATTAAGGTGTCAATTCTTTGCATGTGACGTGTTTGATGAAATGCCTTCTCAAAATAAAAAAAAAAAGTTATATTGTTTTAAGAAGCTTCATTAAAGAAAATATTTTTAAAATTGAAAAGGGAAAAAGAATGCAAGTGTGTGCTTTTTAAGTGACAAGGTATTTTATTGAAAAGTGGGGACTTTATTTTGTGAAGAGAGAAGTGTGTGTGGAGAAAAATAAAGAGTGAAAATCCATGATTTTTGAAGAGTGGTGAAAAATGTCACTTTAGTATTTTGGTCATAACTTTCTCATATGATATCCATTTTGGCTAAAATTTTGATAGGAGTTCACAGAAAAAGTGTTGCACAGTACCAAGAAAGCGTTTAGTAATTGGAAGAACGAGATAAGAGAAAAATCAGTTTTTTTGTGAGAAGAGAATATTCAAATTCTGAGTAATGCAAAGAGAGGGATGTTATATGGGGTGAAATAGAAAGTTTTAGGTTTTAAGCTTACATACCATAGAGGGTTCTGGTTTTAGTGAAGACATTCATATATTTCATTTTATTATCAATATGAAAATCAAGTGGGTGCTTGGTAGAGGGTTTGGTGATCCTTTCTGTTGGTGTAGATAAATCAGGTGTTGGTTCTCCTTTCTATTGGTGCAGATAAATTAGGGGTTGGTGCTCCTTTCAGTGGGTGCTGGTAAATTGATTGTAAATTTGGTGCTTTGCAAAGGCTAGATTTGGATGGGATTCCAAACAATAATTTTTGGGGATGTAGCCAAATCGGTGAACCTCAATACATCTTATGTTGTGTGATGTTCTCTTGTTATACTTGCTTTAATTGGTTTTATGTTTTAATTTTTTTGGCTTTGAGTGTTGAAGATTTAAGTTTTAAAGAGCTACAATGATTCACCCCCCACCTCTCAATGTCATTGTGAGACTAAAAATTATATTAGAAAATTTTCCTAAGACATAAATTAAGGTATAAGATATTTGAGAGTTTATTTGATCAAAATTAGGACAAAAGGATTGGTAATTTATTTGGCCAACATAAGAAGATAATATTGGCCATTCATTTGGTCAACATAAGAAGATAAGATTGACTATCAAATTGGCCAACAGAGAAAAAACAATGGTCATTTATTTGACCAACATAAATGATTAGTATAGTCAAAGAGTGACCATTTGATCCAACATAAGAAGAGAGTGTTCATACAAGATAACTTAAGTAGGAAAGAAGTAATTTCGATCAACATAAGTAAGGAAGTGGTCATCCAACTAGCATAAGCTAAAGTGACTATTTGGATTAATGTAAGTTAAAATGACTATACGGCTAGGGATGAAATATAATCTAGAATAAAAATATATTTAGCATACCAAGAAAAACTATAGGGTCATTTGGTCAACCCAAAAAATGATAGTGGCCATTCGGTCAACCAGAAAAGAAAAAGGGCCATTCGACCTACTTGAGAAAGGATAGTAACCATTCAACCTATCATAAGAGAATAGAGATCCTACAACCTAACTAAAATAATATTCAAAGAATATCTTTGACAATATTGTGAAATGAAAAGTGAGAAAAAGATAGCAATATTATCTTTGGGATTGCACTCATAGTCCAAAAAGCACCCAATAATTCACCTGCATAATTAAGAAATAAGCACATATGCAAGTAACATGTTAGTGCATTAGAGATATAATATATAAATGTGGATTGTTTTTATCTATAAGTGTCAACGTTCTATCAAATAACATATCAACCAATAATGTCTATGTTCTATTACATAATAAAATGACAACCAAGGGTATCAATATACTAGAAGACAACAAACCAAGAAGAAAGTTCGTTGTTCCAAAAATAAACCAGCACAAAGGGAACATCTACAATATTTTATAAAGGGAAAATGCTTCACTAAGGAAGGACAACACTTCACAAAGGAAGAGGAAGCATCACAATGTACATCAGGGAGCTAGTGGAAGCATTTGGTGTGAGCAAAGGCATTGTTTGAGAGCAATAATACATTGGAAATGTGGATTCATGTCAAATCATGCAAAGGTAAAACCTAAATATTAGTCCAATGAAACGTTTTAACAACTAGCATGAATTATTATTGTCAAGTAATAAGCACTCATATTTTTGGACATTATTGAAGTTAGGCACTTTAATTAATTTTTGAGAGGTATAACGTTTTGATTAAATTTTTTATTTGTTTCTAAGTTTTTTTTTGGGATAGGGAGACATAAGGAATTAATATTTGAAATTAATAAAGTTTTTTTTAATTAGATATTTTTGGAGATATAAGGTGTTAAGTAGGGTAATTAGAATTTTTGAGAATTTTGAAACTTTTAAAATTATTGAAGTTTTTAAATTTTGTAAATTAATCTAGGGAGTTAAAAGGTTTTCAACATCAAAGGTTAGAAAATAAAAATTTGCAAAATTTATATTTGATTAATTTTTTTGAATTTGGGAGTCATAAGGATTACTACTTCATTGGAATTAAACTTAAAATTTTCATATTTGACTTGAAGATAAAAATGGATAAGAGTAAATTTTCAACATAGGAGATATCATCAAAATGAAAAACCATACTTTGTGAAAGGAAAATTTCAAAAATAAAATCTATATCAAAAATAATTTGTTGACCCAAACTCCAACCCGACCACAAAAAAAAAATTATGGTATTATTACTTCTTTAAAATATGGTAAGATTTATAGAGCTCTTTTGCCTAAGGTTTACTTGCATACTGTGTTGAATAGGTGTTGGAGGATTGTTTACCTCGAAAAGAGATGGAAATCAAGACTTTCCAAAATATGGAAGTTTAGGATAGCTCCTCAAATCAAAGTCTTCTTATGGTTATTAATTTTTTAGGGTATTGAATGTAAGGCTATATTGGAAAAATGGATGAGGATTTCAGATCAATGTATTAGGTACGAAAGGAAGGAAACTATCAAACATATCTTTTGGGACTGCAAAACTTCAAAGAATGTTTGGAAGAACCTCGAGTGGAAATATTTCTCTATTCTCAAGGATCAATTTAGTTGGAAAATGGTTTTTTTTGTGATGAATTTGGTTGTACTCGAAATCTATTGGGTGTGTGGACTACCATTACAGCAGTAACTATGTATGCTATATGGAGGGCAAAGTGTAGTTTGATCTTCAAATATGAAGTACTAAGTGCTTCAGGGATTGCTTTTAGGGTTGTTATTGATATCTAGGATCAATGTAGAGCATTTAAGAGGCTGATGATAAAAGACATTAAGGATTGTTCTACTCAAGACAAATTTGATTGTTGGATTTCCTTGAGTAGGTTTTTATAATATTTGTATCTACGATGTATTATGAATTATTTTTAGTAATATAAGTAGTATTTATTCAAAAAAATAATAATAATTTTTTGAATTCGATGGGCAACATCATAAAAACTTTCTTTAAAACTCTTACGAAAGATGCAAAACAATCTAATGTGAGTCTAATAAAAGGGTTCAAACAAAAAAAATTATTTGGTATATAGACTTAGGAGCTAGTCATAATATGGTTGGTGACTTACATTGGTTTGAGTCTTCAAGAATAATTTCACTCAAAATTTTGTAGATGATAAGAGATATCTAGTTCATGGAACTGGTAAAGTAATACCTAGGATGCCTGTTTTAGGTTTTGTGCTAGAGAATTTTTTATATGTTCCAGGACTATCAACCAATATTATTTTAGTTACTCAACTAGTTGAAAATGGAAGATCAATTGAATAAAAAATATCAATTAAAATAACAAATGCATAATCAAGAATCAAAACATAATAGAACTTACATGATTAATAAAAAAAATAGAATATATGCTTTAGATTAAATTGGTTTTTCTCAATGACTTATTAAATGTATATCTTAAGATGAAGGTGATGTTAGATTGCCTGAGTGTTCAAAAATATAGGATATAAGGAATTGGATCCAACATAGTCAAAAATTCTTCTTACAAGTGTAAGCATTAGGTGAATCCAAGGTTCATGATGATGAAGTAGATTAAAGATAAGCAAATATTCATGAACAATGCAATGTTGAGTGAAGATTGAAGATAAATATGAAGACCATGATTGAAGACTAAAGTATTTAATAACCAAATAATGTAATATAGGGGGGTTTTGGAGAATATTTTCTTATTTGGTACATGTTAATATACCCCATTGTACCTTCACTATACATTTGTAAATAGTATATTAGGGTTGAGTCAATAGTTCAGTGTATGATTTATATTTCCTCTTTATGTAAGCGTGAATGTGCAATAAATGCACAAGTGCCATGTAAAGATGTAATATGTAAGAAATGTATAAGTGCCATGTGAGTTAGAGTGCAAGTGTAGGTTGAGTAAATGTGCACAATTATCTTGTATGTATGAGAGCAAATATGTAATGTAAATGATGAGCAAAAATTATGTTTAGAAAACATTAATTTCTTTTACCATAAATTATAAATATGGTAAGTTCGTAAACTTACGAGTATCATGCATAGTATATGCCTACAGTACGGTGGAATGAATCCTTCTGTACCTTATTTATTTTGGTGGGGGATGTTTCTGCATTTTGATTTCAGCCAAACAAATAAAACTAAGTGCATAAAAATAAATAAATAAATTGGAACTAAAATTAAAGTGTTGAAAGTAAATGTATGGGAAATTAAATGTGCACAAAAAAAACACACACAACTAAATTAAAATAAAGCGAGAAATAAAGCAATAAATCTAATCTACAAAAAACAAATACAAAAATAAAATAGGGGAGGACTATTGTAGGGAGTGGGCCCAAGCTCCCATAGATAGTCCACCCGACTAATTACGTAGAGCTTACTTTAAGAAAGTAAGAGAAATTGCACTCTTAATAAATTATACATAAAATAATATAAAATAACTTCTATGTAAATTAATTCTCTCCCTTCATTCATATGGCCCACGTCTTTATATAAATTGCACCCATATTTCATTACAATAACAACTCAATCTATTTTAATCACATAACGTGATTAGTTACAGTTGGTTCATACATAGGTTTTATTTTACTATTCTAAAGTATGTCCATTCACCAAAAGGATAAGTATAAAAATAATTAAGTGTACGTAACAAACAAATCCTAAATTAATGCATCCTAAAAAAAATATTGTAAGAGCTTTACAAGGTCAATCAGCCAATCGGTTAAAAAGTGTTTTATTCTATTTTAATAATAATGAATGATTAAAATATTTCTCCTTTTCTTCATGTGCAACAACCTCCTTAGCCCATTGGTCAACCGGTCAATATTTATATTGTCTTATTAAGAGTCTCCAATATATGGCAGTAAGGCGCCTGCTTGAGTAAGGCACCTACTTGAGTAAGGTGCCTCTTGTTGACTTGGTAAGAGTAAAGAACCTTCCTATTGACTTGGTCAGAGTACGGTGCCTACAGTATATGGCACTAAGGTGTCTACTTAAGTAAGGAAACTGCTTTAGTAAGTCGTCTTATTGAGTAAGGTGCCTCCTTGAGTAAGGTGCCTGGTTGAGTAAGGTGCCTGTTTGAGTAAGGCACCTAATTAATATACCTTAGACTCATGAAGAAAAAGCATGCCAGAACCAATTGGGATGTAGACTGGAAAACACCATATTAGAAGCAAAACCTGCATTTATACATAGTTTTTGCTAAAAACACCCGTCAAGCACAATATTGGATTTTCTATCAATTATATGCATAAGTTAAATAAAAATACATCTCACATGCTAATTAAACCAATAATGATACCCCTTAAAAGTGTACATAAAATGAGCATTTATGGTGCTCATCATCCCCCGATGTGTAAATATTATCATGTCCTTGTGACAACAGCCCTTGGAATATTTTTTTTTTTAAATGGCATTCAGCATCTCTATTTTTATTCATTAAGCATTGTTGTTTTTCTTCCATCGAGCACTATTATTTTTCTTCCATCGAGCACTACTATTTTTCTTCTATCGAGCACTACTATTTTTCTTCTATTGGGCACTACTATTTTTCTTCCATTGAGAATTGTTGCACTAGTAGAAGTTAAAAATACATCATGGTCGACCATCAAACTATGGGAAAATAGTGAAATCATGACCACATTGTTCAATCACCAAGACCAAATCACAACTGCACTAATTTTGTTAAATGTTGTCATGTAATTTCTCATTTGAGCCTTCATGTAGCTATCAAAGAGCTAGATGTTCCTATTTTGCACAATGATCAAATTTTGTTAGACCAAATTTTATGATGAGTGTAGTTGTTTACCGCTACTTTTTCCTACATATGATATATGGTTGACCCTCATTTGTGGTATAGAGTAGCATCATCTACATGTGTTGGTCACCATTGAAACAATGCCAAATTTATTCACGCTAATGTCATAGTTTTTTTTTAATTGTTCCTAGGGTACTGAATGTTTTCATATTCAAGGCATATCATATGCTTGAAATTTTATGGGAGATTTTGATAGAGATAATTTAAAGGTTCATCTACTAATGTTAGAATAGAAATTATTTTTAAAATACCTATACACATAATCAATAGAAAAAATAGTATATACCTAGGCAAATTTTGTAGATTCTAATCTATATGATGCTGGTGGTGTGAAAACGTCTTCATGCTTCCTGTAATCATGGTGTACTAGAAAATGTGATTGTTGTGACGTTGCTGCATCTGGAGAATTTTATTTTATTTTATTTTTATTTTTTTTCTTTGACTGCCTTCATCATCCACACCACTAATCATCTTTGTTGTTCTTCCTCTAAGTGTTGATTGAAAACTGCTCCAGTAGTGAAGCCCAAAACATAGGTAGTAGTGTGTATGCTAAAAACTACAATGGCTAGGGAATTTTTTCATGAAAGTGAGTGTCATATCCTTGATGAAAATAGGTAGGGGAACTTTTTTGCACATACATACAACCTTCAACATGAGCCAACTTCTATTTGTGTTGTTGTGCAATGGTAGTTCTCCATTTGAGGATGAGCGTGCTATCATCAAATACGAACGCTAGCTTCACATTTCTCCCCTATTTTATTTTGTTGCTACTTGTCAGAATTTTATCATTCACATTTCAAAGCAAGTTGGTTCTATGGAAAGAGGATACTATCTTCCCAAAAGTATCAAAATATAAAACTCTATTGTAGCCTTCTTAGAAAAATATTTTTGCTTACTGAAGATTCAAGTTCACCCATATCCTCCCCCATTTAAGTTGGTGATTCCCTTGTCACCAGTAATAGGTCCCTCTATGCAATAGGTATGTATCCCTCTGAATATTAGGTCCCATACTAAACAACATGCATCCCCATCCTATGGATAAGTTTGAGAATAATTTTGAACAACAGGTTGCTTTGTTTATTTTTTGGACTTTCCAACAAAAATTAAGTGCCTCTTAGTCAATAGGGCTAGTGCACTAGAAAATACATGAGATAAAGAATGCATGACATCAACACACCTTCTTGGATAGAATGCATGAAATCAAGGTGCCCTCTTGGTGTTGAAAAGTGAGTAGTTTCTAATGCATGTGCTTTTTTAGAGTTGATCAAGCCCTCCCATTTTTTTTGTACTACATAAACATCTTCTTCATACAAACATAAAGGTGGGTACCTCTTCTATTTTTAGGAAATTTACATCCACATCCATGTCCATATGTGTACTATCTCCTCTAAATGAAAATATTCAAGTTTCTACTTCCTAAAAAAACCATGCAGGTTCATGGATGCTGAGCCGTTTTAGGCCTTGTCTCCCAAGATACCATTTTTCGTACAATCAGACCATTTTACTTACAAAATAAATAATGATAAAAACTAAAGTACAATTCAGTGTAATCCATACCTATTAGGTACTAGATCTTAGGATACCTACAACTTGCATGCGGTTCATGATTTTCTACAAAGAAAAATAATTTTTATGGTAAGGAGGCCATATTCCATGTGTTTTTTTTTAACAGAAGTCAAGTATCCCCACTGATGGTTAGCAAGGTGCTCTTGAAAAAGGTACCTTATTGAAGAGTAAGGCACCTTCTACAAAGGCACCTTACTGAATAGGATGGCACCCTTGACCAAGGTGCTTTATTGAAGAGTAAGGTACCTTCTACAAAGGCACCTTCTTGAAGAAGAAGGTACCTTTAAAAAAGGCACCTTCTTGAAGAGTAAGGCACCTTCTATCAATGCACCTTCCTGATGATCAAGGCATATTATTGAAAACTATTGGTATGGTATGGGGTCTCACCCATGTCGATGTCACTTCACATATAAATATCACTTCACAAAATCTTCACCGAAATCATCTTATTTTTCTATATCGCACTTCACAAAATCTTCATCGAAATCTCCTTTTTTTTCATCATCTGCATCAAATAATAGAATATCAAAAGCAACAATGTGAGCCGACGATTTTTTTCTTTTCCTCAGAATGAAATGTTGTCGTAAAAAAATAATAATATTTGCATTGTGCATTAAGAAGTGGAGGTCGTGCAATCCAAGTAACTATGTAGCCTGGTGTGCAAACATTTACATCCCATATACAACTATTAGAGGATTTTAAGACAACCAACAACCCCAAAATTTGAAACAACAAGCTCCTTCTCAACAGAACATAACAAAAATGTTTCAATCCTCCTCTAACATGTCTCAAGAGTATTGAACTCTCGAAATGCATTGCAGGGATTAATATTTGTGCATTATTATTTTCTCATCGTGTGCTCCTAAACATGTCACTTTTTTTAATTCAATAGCTTTGACACGTGCATCTGAATCAAACTGATCTTCCACTCTAAATTATTTCCTTCGTAGGTAGAATTAGAGTAGCACTACGATCCTCTATTTACTAGAGTGAGGATAAATAAATCCATTCACCATCATCTATGACATGTATCAGACGTTCAGGTGTGACATTTTCATAAGATGCATCGTTGAGATTTATGTGCTATTATTTATGACCACTATGAGCTCCATTCATATTATTTATCATGCACAGGAACCATGTGGCCTTCTTATAGATATTTGGTATCTGATTACTTCCTGGATCCTCCCTTGATTTATTTAGCTACTAGTTGGATATTCACATTTCCCTTATGAGCCAATTTGGTCCTTAGAAAATAGGATACTCTCTTCCAACAAGTAGCAAAAATAAAACTCTGGTTTTTATTTTCTTTTAACTTGAATCCTTTTCAGTAGAAGATATTTTTTTTTAACTTTATCTTCATAAACACTGTAAACAGTGTTCATTGTGTTTTTTATGGCAATAATTAAGCTGGGGTCCCTCCATGCCTACATCTGAACTAGTCTTCTTAAAATCATCTCCTTCTTTATTGACTAGTTTTATATGTTTTAGCATGAGAAGAGTATTTTCCTTCCTGACCTCACAACCAAACTCTTTCAACGTAATGGAAATATGTGCATGCCAGAAAATGACAATCTACGACCTAGCATTTTGGAGAAAACATGGCATAGCAATATTTTTTTTTCTAAACATGTGCTAGTTTCTGATTCACTAGGTCACCTTAAGCACAAGTGAAGAGCATACTCCATAAAAATATGTTATTTTTTTAATTATGCTCTATCAATTTTCTTGCATCATTAAAAGAATTTGCCAATATGTTACAAAGCGTCAAGCCTATAAAAAAAAATTAATTGTTAAAAGGTATAATTTCCCAATGGTTTCTGTAAAAAAATACATCCCTAAAAATTTTCAACTACATCAGTCCTAGGTTGTGCTATTTATTTGATATCTTGAAACCATTCAAAATATGATGGAAATACCTCATTGCCTGATTTTCTAAATTTTTTCAAAAACACAATTTATTCCTACTTCTACACTTAATATAGTACATCAGGTTCATTTCCTTATTTATCTAAGAAGCTGGTAAATTTAAACTGTTGCCTATGGGATTTGGATCTGACTATGCTGGTAACTATTTTTGGCCTTGTAAAAATACCCTTAGTGGACTCATGCTTCTCAGGTAGAATATCTATAGGTAATTTTAAATGGTATTTTTATCTGACCTATAAATCATAACACTGCAATTTTGACATTCCCCAACAACAGTGCCAAAATGGTGAGCAAAAATTATGTTTAGAAAAAAATTATTTATTTTACCATAAATTGTCAATTCGGTAAATCCGTAAACTTATGAGTTTCACGTACAATATATACCTACAGTGCATGATAATGAATCCTTATATACCTTATTTAGTTTGGTAAGGATGTTTGTGCATTTTATTTCAGCCAAACTAAATAAAACTAAGTGCAAAAAATTAAATAAATAAATTACAACTAAAATTAAAGTGTTGAAAATAAATGTATGAGAAATTAAATGTGTAGAAAAAAAAACACACACAATTGAATTAAAATAAAGTGGGAAATAAAGCAATAAATCTAATCTACAAAAAACAAATACATAAATAAAATAGGGGAGGACTACTGCAAGGAGTGGGCCCAAGCTCCCGTAGATAGTCTACTCGACTAATTACATAGAGCTTACTTTAAGCTCTATGTAAATTATATTAAATAAATTGATTCTTTCCCTTCATTCGTCTGATTCATGTCTTTATATAAAGCGTAGCTAGATTTCATTACAATAACAACTCAATCTATTTTAATCACATAATGTGACTAGTTATAGTTGGTTCATACACAGGTAATATTATGCTATTTTAAAGTATGTATGTTCACCAAAAGGATAAGTATAAAAATACTTAGGTGTACGTAACAAACAAATCCTAAATTAATGCATCCTAAAAATAATGCTTTAAGAGATTTACAAGGTCAACTAGCCAATCGGTTAATAATAAGTGTTTTATTCTATTTTAATAATAATGCATGATTAAAATATTTCTCCTTTGTCTTCACGTGCAACAACCTCCTTAGCCCATTGGTCAACCGATCACTGTTGACTTGGTCATATTAAGCATATCGAATATATGGTAGTAAGGCACCTACTTGAGTAAGGCGCTTGCTTGAGTAAGGTTCCTTCTTGAGTAAGGTGCCTCCTATTAATTTGGTCATAGTAAGGTGTCCTCCTGTTGACTTGGTCAGAGTAAGGTTCCTGCTTGAGTAAGGTTCCTGCTTGAGTAAGGTGCTTGCTTTAGTAAGGCACCTGCTTGAGTAAGGTGTCTCCTTGAGTAAGGTGTCTGGTTAAGTAAGGTGTATTTTTGAGTAAGGCGCCTACTTAATATACCTTAGACTCATGAAGCAAAAGCATTTCAGGCCCAATTAGGATGTAGAATGGAAAACACCATATTAGTAGCAAAACCAACATTTATACACAGTTTCCACTAAAAACACTCGTCAAGCATAATACTGGATTTTCTATCAATTATATTCATAAGATAAATAAAAATACATCTCACATGCTAATTAAACTAGTAATTATACCCCTTAAAAGTGTACATAAAATGAGCATTTGTGGTGCTCATTAGTAAATATGTGCACAAGTATCCTAGATTATGTGTGCAAGTAGTAGAAGTGTAAGTGTCATGTAAAGGTGTGTAAGTATTATAGATTCAAGTGTTCATCAAGTACACAAGTGTCAAGTAGATAATCCAAGAACATGATATTTGGCATATGGAAAGCAATAGTCAAGTATTCAGAGAGTCACATTACTCTTGTTGTACTATGGAGATAATGCACAATAGAATGTAAGTAATTAATTCAAGTATCAAGCATTGCAAGTTGAAGTTGTAACAAAAATATCATTAAAAATTGTATACATTTTGAGCAATTAATATTCTAAGTTAAATTTCATGCATAGTACATGAATAATTCAAGCTATTTACGTTAACATTTCAGCATATAAATGAATTTTATTTGTTTTAAATTAATCATTGATATACATATTAATTTGCTCATATTATTCTACTTTAATTATTGTTTTGACATTTATTACATTGTGGCTATTTTATACTGGGTCCTTTTTGAAATAATCTATGATATATTGTGATAGTATAAGGCTTATAGAGAAATCAAAATGACACTATAATTTTTAACAATATGTGTCCTAAAGTGTTATATTTTAGTCTATTTGGATGAGTAGTAACATATTTTATGTGGTAAAAATTTTAGATGTTGTTTTGTTGTGTATATGCCAACTATAATTGTATGCTATTTATTATGATGGATATGGAAGCTACAAATTTAATTCGATAAACTTATTTATTTTATTATGATGGTGATATTAGACAAATATAATAACAAATAATATTTAGTTCCTTTTATTTGGAAGGAGATAACTTCAATTCCATGCAATTTGTTATGATGGAGATGGAAGCAACAAAGTTCACATGGAGAAAATAAAAAAACATGATATTTGATATCACTTGAATGGGTGAATACAATCTATTTGTTATATTTGAATTAGTCATCTATGTTGAATTTGATTTTTAAGAATGTAATTTATTCAATCTAATTTAGCAATAAAGTGGACTTAATTCTAACTTGAGAATATGCAACTTGAATAAAAATGGTTTTTTTGACAAATTTGTCATATGTCAATTTATCAAAGGAGTGATGGTCTCAAGTAAGCATACTTTAAAATATTTGAAATTATAGTAATAAAATTATTATCATTATTGAACTTATAAATATCATTCACATATTTTAAGAAAACAATAAGAGATGAATACCCAAACTTTTAAGTATATTGATGACCCATAGTTTGAAGTAAAAAAACATATGCCTAAATATATTTTCTATAATTAAAATCCAATTTCAGTTTATATAATTATGTTTCATAATAAAATTAATAAAAAAATCACATATATTATATTCCTTATACTATTGAGGGGGTATTTTTATACTATTAGATGCAATTGCTAGAATATAGTTGCTAATATTCTTGTAGACTAAGTTGCATCTCCCACTACAACGTGTCATAGTATTTACACAATTATTTATATAATTCATAATACTTATACTATTCAATACCTCATCTATCTAGTTGAAGCTTTATCATTTCCAAATCTCTAAAAAATAAATCTAAGTGTATAAATGAGCAAAAGGCACATAGTGACACATAACTACTTTATGTATTTCATGCAAATATGTAAGGATCTAATGCACTCATGACAAAAATATACACAAATAATTCAAAGGTATAAAAACATGAATGATTGTTTTTATCCTTTGATTGGTAGAATAATCTATTAATAAAAATAGGTGATAAAAACTTCTAAGAGACACTAATTCCAAAGCCCTAACATTATGGATCTCCATATTAAACCTTTAGATGGAACAAACATTAGTGGAAACCACACTATAATATTTTCATAGAGAAGAATGATCAAAACAACCATGACAAGGACCATGGCATGAATAATACCCTTTGCAACAAATATAATTATAATTTTTATATTGTTATTCAAATTTTCAAAGCTCCTAAGTACAGAATATTAAAACATATAATTGGGAAATAATAAGTTGGTTGAAGTTGAAAAATAAAAATTTTAATTGACTACAAAAATTTAAAAGCTACCAAATCAAACTTGAAGATAAAAAATGATTATTCATTAAATAATGTTAACAATTATGATTAACTATATGATCATATATCTTATATTTAAATATGGTGTTGCAATTGCAAAGTTCTTATCTTAGAGATAAAACAATAAAAAATCTTTTTAAAATTTGACGAGGTTTGGCTCTAAATTATGGTAATATATTATAGATATATGACTAGTTTTTACGGATAAAAATCAAAGGGAGAACATGGGCCATGACAACAGTCATGAAATGAATGTTAGCAAATTGCATAAATGTGAATTATACTTTGTACGATATTACTTATGTTTTCAAAGTTCCTAAATGTGAAAAAAATGGAAGGTAAAATTTTGAAATTGCTGGAGAGTTCGATGCAAAATTGATTAATTAATTATTAATTATATTTATTATTTTGATTAGATCTTATTTATGCAAAGATATGCAGGAAAAAAATCAATTTAATATAAGAAAATTAGTTCCAAAAATAGAAAGGGAAATTGACAAACTACAAAAGGCATATAAATTGCATAACGTAAAATATCTATAATTATAAATAGGTGAATGCTAACAATATAATTCTAAAAATAGGAACGAAAAATAAAAATAATAAAAGACAAGGAAATTAGATATAGAAATGTCATTTTTTTTTGACATGTTAGATGTCTATATATTGGGTGTGAGGTACCTATTTTAATTATGATTTAGGTAAATTCGAGAGGAATTTAAAGAGGATTTAATTAGTTGTAAACTCTAGTTTTATGATCACAAATCAGATCCGTAATATTAAAATAATTTTTGTGTATATTTGGGATTGTGGCATTTTTATTCTATGTAAAATTTGACAATATATTGATTTAAATAACATATTTATTTGTTATATATTCATTATTTGCACACTTGTATTAACATATGGTATGAGAACCAAGGGTTCTAGTTTACTTAATTTTAACTTGCAGGCTTGACATTACTAATCCAAGTTGTTCCTAGTTCTTTAAGGGAGAAAAGAGAAGTGCTTGGTGAAATATTTGACCCAGATATCACTTAACCATATTTTAGAAAATCTTGTGTAAGAGAAAATATCTACATCAATTGAATAATCAATCATGGCTCTTATTAGTGTTTCCATGATCATCCCTTTGTTCAAAGGAGATAATTTTAAGTATTGGAAATATCAAATGAAGTTAATATTAGTGGTGAAAGACATATGGGATAGCGTAGTGATGAGTTACATGGATCTAGTTGATTGCAACAACTTGCCATGAGATCAAAAAATAGAAAAAGAGATGAGGAGAAGATTGATGCATAAGATTCTTTCTATATTCAAAGTGTTATAGATTTAGAAATCTATCCTCATATAGACGGTAGAACATAGTTGAAGCATGGAGGTGGAGGAGAAGGGACAGTGAAGAGATCCAACCAAAAGGGAAATGGTTAAGGTAACTCAAAATAGAAGAACAAGCCAAACAAAAATAATTACTTGTTATTACTACAAGAAGCCTAGAGATATAAAGAAATATTGTAGTATCTTAGTGGTCAAGACTCAAGGATATCAAGGTAGCGAAATCAAGAAGGCATGCACTATGGAGTACAATAACAACTATGCTATAACATGGAATGGCTCCATTGAATATAGTAAGGAAGTTTAGTTTCTTGATAGTTGGTTCTCTAACTAAATATCTAATTGTAATGATCGCTTCAACAAGCTTAAAGATAGCTACAACACTCAAGTACAATTAGGAGATGGAAATATGGTTCAAATGCTGGGCAAAGACAATATGCCTATCAACTCTAGATATGTAAAATGAACCATTAATGAAATATATCATTACCCCAACATGAAATATACCTTGATAAGTGTCGGGCAACTTGTTGAAATAGGTTTCAAATTGGTATTTAACAAGAAGAAGTGCCTTGTATTCGATAAGAATCAAGGATACAAGTTTATTATCACATATTCTATGATGAACAATAGGATGTTTGTTGGATTTTACACCAGATTATCTTAGCTCCTAATTTTCTAGATCTTGAGTACTCGTAAATATAAGAGTAATAAATATATAAAATGACCAACATAACTAATAATAATATTCATGAAAATGACAAATATGAATATAAATGGCCAAATTCATTCATGCAATAACATGAAGAAAACTTACAATAGAATTGCTCAAAATATGCATACAAGCTTCAATATTAATGCTTGAAAATTTCATATATATTTTTTTAAATACATTCCATGGAGCTTTGTCTCCATAATATAACCCTAGAAAAGTGACTCTTCAAATACATTGACTATTGTACTCCTCACATATCCATGAGTTGTAACATTTCCTATTCCATACATAAGACCAAATCTCTCATATCATTTTGGCTTCTCATTTTTCCACTTGTATACATGACTCTTGAATCTCTATTTACTTGCACAATTAACTCTATGACACTTGCAAACTTCTACATGACACTTACACACTCCTACATGAACACCTAATGCATGATACTTATGCACTTTCTTAAATTACACACTTATACAGTTAACTACATGGCACTTGTACACTTTCTTACATTACACACTTGCTCACATAAATACATGACATTTATTCACATCCTACACATAACCACTTACATAAAGGAGAAATATATACCACACTCCTAAAATATAGACTAAAAATATATTTTAATATTTGCATTGTACCATAGGTATCATAGGGGTACATTAGAATATATTAAATAATGTAATACTCCCCAATAATGTTCCCTCCAAATATGTATATGATGACCAATTTTAACTGTTATGCCACTATTGAACATACAAGTTGGTTGTAGCATAAGAGGTATGGACACTTAAATTTTGGTAGTATTATATTCTTCACCAAAATTGAATGGTTAATGAGATTCCAAAAGTGTAAGAGAAGAGAAAATATAAGGCATAAAAGGAGTGCATACCTGGAAAACATAATAGTAATAAGTTTCCCTCTATCAAGTAGAGAGCTACCAACCACTTGATTTGGCCCATTTGGACCTATATAGTCCTATGTATTTTCCAAGAATTAGTAAGAATATCTATTTTATTAAATTTATTGATGATGCTACTAGACATGCATGGGTTTTCTTCCTAAAGGTTTAATATAAGCATTTTTAACCTTTAAGAAATTTAAAGAAATGGGTGAAAATGAGAGTGGAAGGTCCATCAAGAATTTGAGGATATATAGAGGAGGTTAATTTTTCTCCAAGGAGTTCCTTGATTATTGTACCTCACATGGTATCAAAAGGTAGCTAAGTGCACCTTATTATAAAAAAAAAAACAATATGGTAGAAATAAATAATAAGATAATAGTGGAATAATCTAGAAGCATGATTAGGATGAAGCGATGAAGATAGTTATTTACATACTCAATAGGAATTCTACCATGACAATCAAGAACAAAACTCCTTATGAGTCTTCGCATGATAAGAAACCATGTATTGTACATTTTGAAGTATTTTTATGCTTAATATATACATGTTAAGGACAAGAAGAGAAAGAATATGGATCCCAAAAATGTGCCTCATGTCTTCATTGGCTATAGCGATGAGAATAATGCATGCATGTTCTACATCCCTCAAAATAATAAGGTTATTATTTCCTACTGTGTTATCTTTATTGAGAGTTGTATCTATGAAGATCACTACAAAAAATAGAAGGATGTTGGACGTGAATGAGCACCCTAAATGGCTAAATATTTAAAGGTATAAGACATGCAATCTAATACATAAACACTTATTTAGGTATCACCTACTCTGGAATCATGTTGGTCATATAATACATCCTAAGGAGGAACGCATAAAAGTTTGTTTATACCAAAACCATTGACATAAATGTTGGTTAAAAATTATGATAGGATAAAAACTCAGCTTCAAGCATGATAAGGTAACAAAAATCAGGTGCTAATGAAAATGATTATGAATTGTCTTATTATTCATTGTCTTATATTTCTAGTGAGCCTTGGATGAAGTGGTCAAGTGTAAAGAGTGTGTTGAAGCTATGGAATATAAGATGGAACCATGGGATTTTGTATATCCACATAAGGACAAAGATATAATTGGAACCACTAGGGTGTATATGACCATATTCAATAATTATGTCACTATTGATAAGAACACATTAATATTGGTTACATAGGTTTCACACAAATATTTAGTGTTGATTATGAGGAGACATATTCTCTTGTCGCAAGTCATGACACCATAAAACTATTGTTGTCCATATCAACATAAATATATGGGATGTACATTAGCTAGATGTCAAGAGTGCTTTATTAAATGGATTCATAGAAGAAAATTTCTACATAGAACAACCAAGAGGACTTGAGGTTCATGGCAAGGAGATAGAAGTATACAATTTGAAGATAGGAAAGATCTTAGATCTTGGTCTTTAAGGATTGATAGAATTTTATTGGATAATAGCTTTGTACGAAGTAAAAATATTCCTACTATAAAAATAAAAACCATTGATACTAGTCCAAAAATGGACACTACATTAGTATTTAATTGGATTCTTATTAAGGAGGCTCATGTTCAAACCACATGACAAGTATGTGAGTGTGTTCAATAAAAATAACTACCAGTACTAATGCTCTCTATATTTGCATCTAGGTTGAAGACTTAATTGCTATACGTAGTCCAAGAGAAATATTGGAGAGATTCATGGAAGTTATGATATCTAAGTTTAATATGACTAATATTGGGATTATGAAGTACTTTCTTGGGATGGAGTTTCACCAATCACAAGGTGAAATCTTCATTTGTCAATCCAAGTATGCTTATGATATGTTGAAGAAAATTGGATTATATGATAAAAAATTGTTGAGACTTTAATTACAAATGATACAAAGCTAATGTAGGATGATGGAAGCCCTAAGTTTGAGGAGAAGAAATATAGAAGCATGGTTTGTAGTCTTATGTACCTTATGACTACTAGACCAAGCATCACTTTACACTCTTAGTAGTATCAAGATTTATGAGGAACCTCACTCATAGGCATCTTCAAGCAATGAAGAGGATATTTAGGTATGTGAATGGCATAAGGGATCATGGCATCCATTGTAAACCATATAAGAAATAAAATCTAATTGTATTTATAGAGTTAGATTGGGAAGGTTCTAATATTGGTAGAAATTCTACGTTGAACTCTTATTTCATTCTTAGTAGTGGATTCATCTCTTAGAGTTTCAAGAAACAATCTAGAATTGTTTTTTACTATAAAAAGGTAGAATATGTGGATTTAGCATCAACATGTACTCAAGGATTATGGTTATAGTGAGTTCTTGAGAATCTTGGAGAGGCTCAAGGAGATCCAACTCAAATATTTTATGATAATGAAGGGGTAATTCAATTGTCTAAAATTCTTTATTTTTATTCAAATACTAAACACATTGATCTAAAGCATAACTATGAGAGATGTTTGGTGCAAGAGAATATGATGAAAATTTAGTATCTCCAGACTAAATATTAAGTTGTTGATATCTTGACCTAGGGATTGGTGAAGCAAGCAAATGCAAAGCTAAATATGAAGTTGGATATTTCTCTATTTGTCATCAAAGGATGGAATATTGGAGAGTGTGATGCAAAATTGATTAATTAATAATTAATAATAATAATAATTAATTAATTAATTATTTCAACTTATCTTATTTATGCAAAAAGTTGGAGAAAATAAGAAAAGTATTCTAAAGGTAAAAAGTGAATCAGAAAGTAAGAAAAGTAGTTCTAAAAATAGAAAGGCAATTGAAAAACTAGAAAAGTGCATATGAATTACATAATGTAAAAAGTTCATAATTATAAATAGGTGAGTGTTAAAAATAGAATTATAAATATAGAAAAGGAAGTCAAAATTGAAAGAAAATGAAACCAAATATAGAAAAGTTTTTTTAATTTTTAGCATGCAATATGTCTATATGTATTTTGTGTGATGCATTTTTCCATTCAATATGTCTATATATTAGGTGTAAAACACTTATTATAATTTAGGAAAATTCAAGGAGGATTCAAGGAATTAAATGAGAATTCAAAGAATTCAGGGAGATTGAGCTGAATAATTCAAGGAGATTTAGTTGTAGGACTCAAGGAGGGTTTAGTTAGTTTTAAACTCTAGTTTAATGATCATAAATCAGATCTGTAATCAGGGTTATGCATAGTGGCTATTTATTGCCAAATTGGTTAAAATTAGGATTTTCAAATTTTGGAATTGGTTAATGTTTGGAACCCTTGACAAGGGCCCCAAAAATAATTGGGTGCAATTTTTTTTGGGTCGATTCGCCCCAATTTTATAATAATTTGAACATTTTAAGTTTAAATTTCCAACATTGCCCCTAATAATAATGAACCTTCTACATGTGTTTGGACACTATTCACCTAGATTTTGAAACTGATTCACTAGATTTTTATAAATACATGTTGAGGCCGATCCCTTATGCATAACCCTATATGTAATATAATATAGCATAATTGATATGCATATATGGGGTTGTGGTGTCTTTATATTAAAAATATAGATTTCTTGATTAAAATTAGATCTTTATTGGTTGTATATGCATTGTATCCATACTTTTATCAATAGAAATATCAAGATCATTGATTTTGTCAAATCTAACTTCTAATATCAATGGTGCTTATTCATTAAACAAAATTGATAATTATGATTAACACAATCACATTTGTCAAATTTAAAAATGATATTTTGAATATAGTATATTTATTTATTTTTTAATTTACATGGTGGAATCAGTAGCCACCATGAATATGGGTATGTTTTCCGGATTTTATGGTTGCCACAGTATTCTATGTTGTCTACCCTAGAAGCTGCCACATAGATATTCATGCATTATACCCCTATAACCACCATGCCACAATAATTTTAAACCTTTAACCCCACTGAAAGCACCAGGAAAGGGATAAATAAAATATTTATTTTAGAGATAAGAAATTTAAAAAATGATTGAAGAGTTCTATATATATATATATATATATATATATATATCCTACAATAATGTTTTACATCAACTATTAATATTAATAATTTAATTTACTGAGCTAATGTCATATGCTTGAGATTACTTATTTTTCATGAAATGTCTAGGTTAAAGTCTAAACAAATGTCACTAGTTGATTAATCATTTATAAAAAAGTAATCACAATAATCACAGATTATTATAATAGAATCTAAGCATTCCATAAAAAGAGGCACTTAAATATTCTTAGAATTATTCATATTTATCAAAGAATAAAACAATAATAAGAAATACTAATGAAATAATTCTTTATTGTATATTGATACAGGAGCATCCTTGTGTTTGCATAATTTTCAACCAAAAAAACATTTGCAGTGTTGTGATAGGTACCATGAAATTTTATGGCCTTGCACATAGTTATGTGGTCTGTGTGTGTAATATTATGGTCTTTGTGTGCATAGTTCTATGGTCTTTCTGCATGCAATTCTATGATCTTCATGTATATAGTTATGTGGTTTTTATTCTATGTATTTTTGATGGTCGACATGACCGTTGAATTAGGGTTCCTTGGATTAGGGTATCCTGGATTCATGGTGTGAATAATATATGTAGCATCTTAGTTCATTGTGGGACATAGGATTCCATTTAGGGATGATTTTGGTTCAAGATAGTTTTGGGAAGATTTTTAGATTTGTTTGATTGTAACACAGAGAGTCTCGATTGTAGATCTATGTGTAGTTATTGTAATATTTCCTTTCTTTCAGATAAAAAACAAAAAGAAAGATTTGTGTTTTGACTTCCATTGATTATTTATATTTTTGTTGTGTACTCCAGTGTGTATGTGCCTATTGTTAATTTAAATTACATATGATGCTACATTAGTTGGTATCAAGGCTTAGGCTCATGTTTTGCGGTGTTGTCTCACTAGAGTTGTTTGTTCTAAAGTATTCGTGTAGTTATGAATGCATTGCAAGTGAACCATAAAGATGGTTCATATAATTGAAACAGGAGGTGGCATATACAATATCGGCATACATTTCATGGAACTAGTTGATACAATGAGAGCCATCCTGGAGACACTAGAGGCTATTGAGGCCATGTAACATAGAGGTACTATAGTGGTAGGTATTATTAGTGAAGAGGATAGGGATGATTGTGATGATAGAGATGATTTTGAGGATAAGGGTGAGGCCACACAAAACCTCATTATGGAAGAAATATTTATGACTATCATAGTGAAGGTTAGAATTAAGCCATGGTTTGATCTTTTGAGCTATGCAGGGATCTTGAATCTAGAAGAATTGGTGGATTGGATCACTAAGATAGAGAGATACTTTAATTTTGAAGGAATTGAGGACCCAAAAATAATCAAGTGCACCATCACAAAGTTGAAAGAGCATGTTGCATTATGGTGGGACTCGGTCTAAAAGAGTTATGTGTAGAGGAAAATGTGTAAAATATCCATGTAGGATAAGATCATGGTGAAGCTCAAAGGAAAGTTTCTACCATCTAACTACATGCATGATTTCCTCAAAAAACTCCAAAGCCTATACCAAAGAGAGACCACCATGTAAGCATACATGGAAGAGTTCTATAGACCATGCATTCATGCAAGATAATTAGAGGATGATATAGGGAAGGTGTTAAGGAATGTGAATGGTTTGCACATCTTGATTCAAGATGATATGTGTTTGATGATGAGAAAATTTATTGAAGAAGCCTACTATTTGGCACTACATGCAGAGTTGTCCTATATATAATAAGGCTCATGCAACAATAATTATAAGAGTAAGGATGGTGGATAAAGCAATTGGGAGGTAATTCAAAGCACCCCATGCAATGAACACACTGGTGTGAGTGGTAGAACACAAGGCACTAATCATAAAAAAAACTTTGATAAATATGAAGACAAGTCTTGAAGCCACACAAAGCGTTTTGGATGTGGTCAAGCATGGAATTGAAAATTTAAATATTCAAAATAATGATATGGGGTCACATAGAGAAACACATGCATGTAGTACACTCAAGCATTGATGAGTCAGGTAGTGATGTAAAAATCACATACCCAAAGGATGAGAAAAACTTGATGGTGTACAAGGTACTACTAAATCCTGTTTGTGAAGAGGAATCACGGTAAAGGAAGCACCTCTTTCACACCAAGTGTAAGTGAGGAGGTATTTATTGTAAGTTGATAATTTATGGAGATAGCACAAACAACTTGGTCTCCATGGAGATGATGCAAAAGTTTAGATTGAAGAAGGTCATGCACCAAACACTATAAAATATCTCTTGGTTGCAAAAGGGACAACAACTGACTATGATGAAGTAGAGTCTAGTTGCCTTCATATAGGAGGATATGCAAATTTGGTTTGGTGTTATGTAATTACAATGGACGCATGCCATATATTGCTCAGAAGGACTTGGTGATATGATGTTAGTGCTATCCATTATGGTTGTAAGAAAACCTTCACCATCAGGAAGGATAGGAAGAAATTTGAGTTGAATCTAATGAGAATGGAGGAAGAGTGTGTGCAAAAGGGTGAAGTGATTATATTTTCAACAAAAGAGATTCTCAAGGAGGTGGAATAATTATATTATTGTTATGTACTAGTAGTCATATCCATGCAAGTAGAGCATTCAGATACATGTAGCTTTGAGGAGCCATAGATTGGTGCATTTCTAGAAGAGTTCATAGATGTAGTTGGCAAAGAAATGTTATATGTATTTTTGACCACATGCACAATATCACATTACATTGATATGATTCTAGGTTTTAGTTTGCCTAACAAAACACCACACAGGATGAGTCTTGACATGAGTGCATAGTTGAACAAGCAAGTGTAAGAACTTTTGAAACAATTTTTCATAATAGAAAGTCTAAGTTTTTACATTGCCTCTAGTATTTATGCCAAAGAAGGATGGATCATGGAGGATGTGTATAGACTCATGTGCTATCAACAAGATTACCATTAAGTATAGGTTTCCACTACCATGCATGGGTAACTTGATGAATTATTTGAATGGAGCCTAATACTTCTCCAAGGTAGAACTCAAGAGTGGATATCAGTAAGTCAGAGATTCAATATGGGGAAAAATAGAATGCCACATTGAAGAAGAAATAAGACTTGTATGAATGGTGTATTGTGCTATTTGGGTTGTCAAACACTCCAAGAACATTCATGAGGTTAATGAACAAGGTCTTGAAGAAATTTTTTGGGTAATTTTATGGTCATGTAACTTTATGACATTTTGGTGTTTAGCAAGACAATGGAGGAATATATTGCACACTTACATTAGGTGTTTTCCCAACTGATGAAGGAAAAATGTGTACATCAACTTGAATAAGTGTAGATTCTTGAATGATGAGCTCACTTAAATAGGATTTGTGATATATCAATACAAATTGGACATGGATCTAGAGAAGTTCTATGTAATAGTTGAGTGACTAGAACTTTGCAATACAATTGAACTCAAAATTTTCCATGGGTTGGTAAGCTTCTATCGAAAGTTCATTAGGAACTTTAGTGGTATTTGTGCACTGTTGATACAATCTATGTGCAAAGGAGATTTCAAATGGATAGATACAAATGAAAAGAGCTTTTTATTATTGAAGAAAAAAGTGATAAAGGAACCAGTGTTATTGCTTCTATACTTTGGAAAGGTGTTCCATGTTGATTACGATGCTAGTAGAATGGCTATCGATGTTGTATTGAGCCAAGAGGGTAGAACGATTGCTTCCATAAGAAAAAAAATGAATTAGGCTAGGTAGAGGTATTTTTTCTATAGTAAAAATTTGATGACATAGTGTAAGCTTTGTGCAAGTGGAGGCATTACTTGTTATCGAATGAGTTTGTATTGTACACTAATCACTAGGCACTAAAATTTATTAGTAGTTAGGTAAAATTGAACCAAAGGCACATGAGATGGGTGGAATATTTGTAGGGTTACTCTTTTGTGTTGAAGCATCATGTAGGAAGTATGAACAAGGTCATAGATACCTTGAGTAGAAGGTACACATTTTCCAAAATGATAGTTAAACTAGTGGGCATGGAGGGGATGAAGGATTTGTATGGCACAAATCTAGATTTTGCTTATGTATGCATGAAGCCATGTTATGGAGATAGAGGTCCATTTGTGTATTTTTTTTGTAATATGGATACCTATTCAAGAAAAAGCAATTGTGCATCCCATGTAGTTCAATGAGGAAGAATCTCATCAAGGATTTACATGGACGTGGACTTGGAGGGTATTTCATCATAGAAAATATATAGGTGATGATGAAAAAAAGGTACTATTGGCCTAGTTTATATAAGTATGTGCATAGATTTATGGAAAGGTGTAGAATATGCTAGAAAACTAAGGAAGTGGCATAAAACATTCAGTTGTAAAAGCCTTTGTGCATGGAAAATGGACCATGGGAGGAACTATCAATGGAATTTATTCTTGGATTATCATACACATAGAGATGTCATTATTATATCTCTATAATGTTGTATTGATTATATAAAATAATGCATTTCATTCCTTCTTAGAAGTCAAATGACACATGTAGGATAACATATTTGTTTTTCAAGGAGATAGTGAGTTTGCATGGATTTTCATTTAGAGTTACATCAGATTACAACACAAGGTTGGGTGCACAACTCAATTATAGTTTTGCATATCATCCTCAGATGGAGACTTGGCAATCTATTATGATATCTCATAGGGGATCACCTTGTGTAATGGGACTCTAAGTTGGTGCAAGCAATGTTTACATACAACAATTTGGTAAATAGGTTGATTAGAAGGATGCCATTTTAAGTGGTGCATGGATTGTCTCCCCGTGGATTCATAGATCTGTTGGAGGTATAATTTGGTACCCTTGCTAGCACTGAGGTGAAATACTTCATGTAACATATGTAGGAGGTGCATGCACAAGTAAAAAACAACTTGAGGAGAGTAATGCTAAGTATAAGAAGTGCATAAATGTTTTTCATACTAAAAATACCTACTCAAAGGGGGATTTATTCATGGAATATTTGAGAAAGGAGAGATTCCCATGCATAACATATAATAATTTGAAACCCAAGAAGATAGGTCCTTAGCACAATTTGCATCATTTTTTGAAAAAGTCTATGAAATTGATTTTCCTGAAGAGTTGGATATCTCACCAATATCCAATATATCTGATATATATTCATTTTAAGCACTCAAAAATTCTAACAATATGTAGATATAGGAATCACCAAATTGGAAGAGGGATATACCTAAGAAGCAGTGAGAGGAAATAGCACAAATATTGGATTTATGCATTGTTAAGAAAACCTATTGGAGCAAGTACAAAAGATATCTAATTTGTTGGAAGGGTAAAGAACCTGGGGAAGACTCACGGATTTTTGAAAATAAAGTAAGTTGGATTGGGTGATCAAATAAGTTGTTTGCAAATTTATATTGTGATCCCCAAGCTCACATTTGTTTAGTAAGTATGTCTAATGTAGGAGCATCCTTGTGATCATGCAATTTTGCATTGAAAAAATATATTTATAGTGTTGTGATAGGCATTGCATAGTTCTATGGTATTTGTGTGTGTAGTAGTGTGTTCTTTGTGTGCATAGTTCTATGGTCTTTGCACTTGTAGTTTTGTGGTTCTTGTACACATAGTTTTATGGTCTTTGCATCGGTAGATTTTGTGGCTGACATGACTATTGCATTAGGATTACTTGGATTAGGGTTACCTAGATTCATGGTATGAATAATATCTGTATCATATTGGTTCATTATGGGATACATGATTCCATTTGGGGAAGATTTTGGTTTAGGATAGTTTTGGGTAGAGTTTTAGATTTTCTTGATTGTAATGCAAATAATCTCAGATGTATATCTACATGGATCTATTGTAATATTTCCTTCCATTTATATAAAGAAATAAAAAGAGAGCTTTATATTTTGGCTTTCACTGGTTCTTCCTACTTTTATTAGGTACTCGTACACCTACATGTGTGTTGTTAATTCAACATGCATAGAGTGTTAAATCACATATTCATGGATTTATATCATAAGTTAAAAATGATAGCCACATAGGATGTCCATAACTTTGATATAATTTGTGTTAAAAATTAGCATATATAAATAAAGTTTAAAAAATAAAGTAGTAACTTTACCATGTAAACCAAGTTAATTTAAATTTCTTTTATTGTTTTTAAAATATATTATGATTAAGTAATATATATATATTTTGGTAAAAAAGGAGTTTTGAAAGGATCCCATAACCTTTTACATAGAGGAAAACATTACAAAAAGCTCCATAGAGACAAAAAGAAACAGGAGCACCAACCCTGGTTGAGAGCCCAGGAGAAGCCTAACACACTTTAGGAGAACCATGACAAGACCAAACCTAAAACCAAGAGAAAGCCCACGTAGGGGTAGAACCAAAAAAAAATAGGAGAGCCACCCATGCAGGGGCAGAACCAAAAAAAGCTGACCTACCCAAAACAAACCCAACCCAGGATGCCTAATCAGGGAATGGTGTTGTTCGGCCCTTGGTCATTATCTGTAGTGCTCGCTCCCACCAAGCTTTTGAATTCCTCAAGGATTTCGTATTGATCCTTGTATTCCTCCAGAAGAGCATCCACCTGGGCCAAGAGAGAAGAGACTGTCTTAGCCACCCGCTCGAGAGCCTTGAGGAGATCCTAAATTTCCTGGAGATGCCCACGATCCAAGAGAGTGGGAAAATGGGTTACCCATAAGAGAACAATAGTGGTGCTTGGGTAGAAGTACCCTCGGTGGGAATAGGGCATTTGGTCGGATTATCCTTCTTGGTTTGGAATGATAAAGAGTCATCCAAAACTTCATCAATGACCAAAGGGGCTTTTTATTTGCTGCATCCTGCCTTGGCTTAAAGGGGGTAGCACCGAGGCTCAGAATTCTGAGATCTAAGGGTGTCCTCCACCCTAGTTAGAGGCCCTATAGTATAGTTGGGAGGAGGAGACACTGGAACGTCTCCCCTAGCTTCCCCACCAATATTTGTTGGACCATCGACTATGAGGGCAGGCCCGATAGGGCCAGTAACCCTACAATTTTTCTCAGCCACAATATGATTGAACAGGACAAGGTGGAGGTCCTGATGAAGGGGAGATGAAGAAATACCCCTTTTGACATTCATGACGGACCTTTCCACTAACTTGAACATGTACTCAGGAATATTGATCAATTTTTTCCCTCGGAGGTGGTTCAGAAAATCCAGATGAAAGCTTCTCAGAATTGCACCAGGGCTATCGAGGGTGAAGTACTGAAGAACCATAATCATGATAGTGTCCCATGGATTTGGTAGTGTCTCTCATGATGCCTCCTTTCTCCTTGCCCAAGGACTCTCCTTTGTCCCTAAAAAGGGCCAATTCCCCTTGGAGGGAATGCTTTTTGTGGTTGATGATTTCTTCGTCATTCGAGAGGCCAATGATTTCAGCCAGCAAATCCACCATGATAGTGAAACCCAAGCCTCTGAGGACAACATGTCCACCATTCCATGTGTGAACGAAGTCCAATGATAGGTCTGATTTATTTCCATTAAACAACTATAGAAAATTGAGGAGTTCATGGTCCCTAAAAATATCTTCGACCAAAGGGGTTAGCTGAAGGGAGGATGGTTCGATTTTGACCATGGTGGGAGAATTACGTAGAGCAGAGGGGTGGGGCTCAGGGGAAATGTGGCAGAGATGAAAATTTGGTAGAAGGGCGAGGGTGGTAAAGAGGCTAGTGGAAGGACCTAGAAGGCACCGAAACACGGGGCTACTCATGGCCCACGTCATCCAAATCCAGTGAAGAGCCACAAGCATGGGTGGAAAGGCACACCAAAAAGGGAGAGGAATAGGTGGATATGGGAATGGATGACACCGAGGCCAGTGAACGGGGTGTGCCAGGTCGGATTTCGATGGTGGGGATAACCATCCATGTTGGATGGGTTTACGTGGCAAAGGCATTCGAAATGGATAATGATGATGGGGGTCAAGGAATTGCTAGAAACAAGGAGATCCTTCTGAAAAAGGATACTCAATAGGGGCA
Source organism: Wollemia nobilis (assembly GCA_028583015.1). Taxonomy (NCBI): domain Eukaryota; kingdom Viridiplantae; phylum Streptophyta; class Pinopsida; order Araucariales; family Araucariaceae; genus Wollemia; species Wollemia nobilis. The sequence continues at coordinate 346,795 of JAQPPZ010017059.1, forward strand.
TCGGGATGGACCAGCACATGAACCAACTCACAGATAATAGCACCGAGTGGGGGTAAATCAACAAACTTTGGTCAAAAACAAGAAACACACCAGGGAAACCAGAGAGCCTCAAAACTAGGGTAGAAACCAAATCGAAGCTGGAGAAAAAGGGATCAGATGACCTAGCCAAACAATGATTTCTCATAATATGGCTTGTAGTCCCAATGATGAGGGTGAAGAACCTATCGATAATGTCAAAAGGTTGGGCACACATATCAAAAAATAACGAAGAAAAACTTGTCATGCTGAGATTCCAAAGGCTTGATTTGTTGAGAATTGGAAGTGGCCATGCCTTGGAAATAGTAGTGATGTCATTCCCACCTAGGTCATTGTACGTGGGAATCCACGTATTGAAAATGTACTGCATAAGTCCTCTGGGGGTGGTGTGGGTGGATAGCTGTCTGGATCTAGAAGCCCCTTTGACCTGATGATGAGGGAAAGGGTCCAACTGGAAGAAGGGACTGAGAGATGGCTTGCTGAGAATCGGATGAGGCCATACCTTGGAAATAGTAGTAGTGTCATTTCCATAGAATTCGTTGTACATGGAAGTCCACGTATTGAGCATGTGATGCATAAGGCTTCTGGGGATGGTGCGGATGAACAACTATTTGGATTTGGGAGCCCCTTTGACCTATCGATGAGAGAGAGGGTCCAGTTGGATGGAGTGACTATGAGATGGCTTGTTGAGTGGGGGTTGACCCTTCAAGAACGTGCTTAGTCAGAGGTAATAAGACAAACCTACCATGCTATGCAAAAATTGACCAATGAGAATGCTGAGATGGGAACGAGCTTGGAACTAGTGAAGTAGAAGCTGATTTTTGATCCCGACACCCCAAGATTCACTACTTGTTGATTTCAGCGACATTGATGTCAATAAGGGATTGGGGGAAGGATTCTCTCCACACAATGAGACTATGTTCAGAGATACCCATATTTGCTAAATGGTCAATGACTCGATTTCCTTCTCTATAAACATGGTTCATCCTCATGTTTGAGAAAGAAAGCATCAGATGTTTGATTTTAGAGATCATGTTGGAGATGTTCCATGAAGCTGGAAGAGTGCCAGATGTTAGGCAGCTGATGATGTTCTTTGAGTCCCCTTCCACTATGACATTGGGAGCCTGCAAACTATGAAGGAGAACAACACTCTGATAGAGAGCTCTAGCCTTGGCGAAATGGCTAGAATTGTGGCCCAAGTTCTCAGCATAGGCCAAGATGATGCTTCCTGAATGGTCCTTGACGATGCCACCCGCCCTCGCTGCCCCAGGATTACCTTTGGCCGCTTCATCAAAGTTCAGCTTCAGGAATCCTGAAGGGGGCGGGGTCCATTTAACAAGGGAGCGGTCTGCCCAGGGAGAGACATGAATGTGAATGCCCTTGGGGATCCTGAGGGAAGAGGCTAGAAGAGCTTCAGATCTCGGCTCAGGATCATCATCATCATGGGTGATGGACACATTCTCAATAGTTGCAACAAATATTTTGGATAGAACATACTTTTCATTATGAATGGAGTCCTTGAAAGCATGAGCATTTTGTTCCCACCAGATCTCCCACAGGAAGTGGGGAAGGCAGAAAGACCAGAAAGTCTTCAAGCGATGGCCTCTAAAAGGGTTAGGCCACTGGACACAAAGATCACTTAGCAGGGTAGGCGGGACCCAGGAGATGCCGACAGAGGAGAACATGGATGAAAGGATGGACTGGGAGAAAGGGTAAGACAAAAGGATGTGTTGGGTAGACTCACAGTCCATGTGGTAGAGAAAACAATGGTTGGGGATGGAAAATTCATGGCGGTGGAGGTTTGGGATGGTGAGGATCTTATCCTGGACAACAAGCCATAGGAAAAAATTGACCTTAGGGATAAGATGGGGTTTCTAGATGAGCTTGGAAGGGAACCAGGGAGGGCCAGGATTCTCAGAGAGGGCATAGGCTGACTTGATGGAGAAGAGACCCTTAGACGTGGGAGCCCAGAGGATGGAGTCCTCCCTAGGAGAGGAGGGAATGACACAAAGGTGCAGCAAGTTCGAGAGGTCAGTAGAGGCTTGCTTCTGCTCATCATTGAGGGAGTCAACAGGTAAAGGTTTCCAAGAGCGGCTATTGGGAAGGAGAAAATTGCATACCTTAGAGCCGAAGAGGGCATCAGTCACCGATTTGAGGCACAAGAGATTCTCACACTTAAGTAGTGGACTGTTGCCAAGCCAGAGGTCTTCCCAGAATCTGATCCTGTTACCATTACCCAACTTCCATCGGATACCCTTCTGAAGGATTTGCTTCATTTTGAGGATGGAGTTCCAGGTAGCAGATCCTCGGATGGGAGCGGGGTCATCCAAAAAGTTTTGGTTGTGCCAAAGGTATTTAGCTTTGATGATGGAGACCCAAAGAGAGTCTTCATTGGTGAGAATACGCCAACCTTGCTTGGCTATGAGTGCAAGATTCATGTTACAGACCTTCTTGAGTCCAATGCCACCATGCTCTTTCTTGGAACAAACCTGATTCCATGCTACCAGGTGGATCCTCTACTTGTTCTCCGATCCTGACCATAAGAAATTCCTTTGGAGTTGCTCAATGCGATTGCACACTTCAATAGGGATTTGGAAGATAGACAGGAAGAAGACAGGGATGCTTTGCAGAGTGGCCTTGACTAAGGTAGCCTTCATTGCTTGATTGAGGAGGCTTCCTTTCCAACCTGCCAACTTTTTATGGATATGCTCAATGACAGGGTTCCATAAAGATTTTTTGGAACGACCTTCAAAGAGGGGGAACCCTAGATAGGTGGCAGGGAAAGAAGCAATGGAACAATCAAGGATGGTAGCAATGCAGGCTTGGCATCTCGCAGGAGTATTGATAAAGTAGATTTTGCTTTTGTTGAAGTTCACCTTTTGACCAGCAGTAGCCTCAAAGGATAGAAGGATGGATTTGATGTGCTAGGCTTGGGGAACCAAAGCAGAGGTGGCTAAAATGGTGTCATCAAAAAACTTCTGGTGAGATATGGCCTGGAGAGAAGAGGCAAGTTTGATGCCAAAAATAGATCCCTCGGAGTAGGCATGGTTGAGGGTTCTCCCTAGGGCTTCAACAACAATGATGAATAGAAAGGGAGAGAGGGGGTCTCCTTGTCTGAGCCCTTTGAAGTTTTTGAAATAGCCTATCGGGGAGCCGTTCACTAGGACTGAGAAGTTTTCTGAAGTGATGCATTCCTTAACAAGAGCAATCTAGTCAGGGTGGAAACCAAATCTATGGAGAACCAAGAAAAGGAAATCCTAGGAGACTCTATCAAAGGCTTTGTTCATGTCAAGTTTCAGAAGAAGGCCAACCTTACCACTTGAGGAAATGGAGTGGATGAGCTCGTGGATGGTGATAATGCTATCAATGATCTATCTCCCTTGGATGGAGCTTCCCTGGTTTGGAGCTATGATGCAGGGAAGGATGGGTTTGAGTCTGGTTGCCAAGGCTTTGGTGAGGATTTTGTAGAGGACATTGCAAAGGCTTATGGGGTGGAAGTCAGAAAGGGTACGGGCTTGGTTAACTTTGGGGATGAGAGCTAGAAAGGTGGAATTGATGTCCCCTAGGATCTCCTTACTTCTTTGCATATGTTGGATAGTAGAGACCACATCTGGGCCCACTATGTCCCAAAAATGTTGGAAGAAAAAGGGGGGAAACCATCTAGGCTAGGAGCCTTTCCCCCTGCATGGAGAAAATAGTGGTCTTGATCTCTTCAGCGGAGAGGGTTTTGATTAAGCAGATGTTTTGATCAGCAGTTACTAACCTGGGGATGTTTCGAAGGAGGTCCTCAGAGGTACGGTGGTCGCAGGCTATAGTGGGGCCAAGCAGTTCCACAAAGAAATTGACAACCTCGGTTCTGATTTTTGAGATGTTCGTGATTACCTTACCATCCTACTAGACTAACTCCTTGATTCTGTTGTTGCCTCTATGTCTCATAGCTGTGGCATGGAAAAATTTTGTGTTCGAATCACCTTCTTTCAGCCAAGTGACCCTGGACTTCTATTTCCAGAAGACTTCTTCGCTTTTGAGGATGTTGTGGAAATATGAGAGGAGGACCCTTTCTGAGTCCTGAAGAATGGGATCAGGTTCTCCATGCTGCAATGAGAGTTCAATGTTCCAGAGCTGGGATTGGATTTGCTATTTTTTGTAGAAAATATTCCCGAAGACCTCCTTGTTCCACTGTTTTAGTTTGTATTTCACATGTCTCAATTTGTTGCTCACTTGGGAGACTATGGAGCCCTGGAAGGGTCGAGTCCACCATTGGGAAATTAGAGACTCAAGGTTCGGATCTTGGAGCCACATGGATTCAAATATGAAGGGGGATTTGAAAGTAGAGGCTTGGGGAGAACTGTCCAGCAATAGGGGATTGTGGTCGGAGCCAATCCTAGGTAAAGAGTGCATGATAGCATCGCCAAATTTGGGGATGGCATTGGTAGAGATGAGGACACGATCGAGGTGAATCTAAATCAGTTGATCACCTTTCCTATGGTTGCTCCAAGTGTATTTTGGTCCTCAAAGTCTGATATCCATTAGTTCATTGCTATCAACAAAATTTGCAAAGCACTCATAGGAACCCTCAGTGATTTGGGACCCTCCTTTCTTGTCTATGGGGAAGAGAGGAGAGTTGAAGTCTCCCACCAACATCCAAGATTCTGAGGAGAAGACCTCCCTTAGTTGGTTGAGGGAGTTCCATAATAGAATCCTTCTGGAGGGAGAGTTAGGAGCATAAATGTTGGACAGGACCCAATGGAAACCATCCTCTTTGTTGAAAAACAAGATATTTATATAGCTCTCGACTATTGATAACACTCTTCCATTGACTTTGGATGGGTCCCACAGGCACAACAGTCCCCTTGAAGCTCCATTGGCTGGACTAAAAGAGAAACCAGAGTCCTTCCAAATATAGTTAGAGATGCAAGAAATAGTCTGAGGATCAAGCTTGGTTTCCTGCAATAAAATAATGGTGGGTCTATGTTCTCTCCTCATGGACTTAACTAGGCATTGCTTGTTTCATCCATTGAGGCCTCTCACATTCCATGAGAGGACCTTCATTTGGAAATTCTTGAGGAAGTTTGCTTCCCTCTTTCGAGCGGGAGGGGAAGTTTGGTTCTGTTTTGATCCTGAGACTCCAGGAGCCTGGATGACCCTCTGAGGGTGAGTTGAGTGTCATTCACAATATCATCTGAAGCTTCCTTGTTCCTGATATCCTGAGCTGAAGGGCGACCTCACTTTTCCTTGAATCCCACATCAGCAGCTGATTTCTTCTAGGAATGGGTGGGGGGGGCTAGGGGATGGGGAAGGACTAGAGGGAGAGGTAGGGGGCTCGATGGGGAGGGTGGAGAAGGTGGAGGGTGCAAAGGGTGATTGGAAAATGGTTTGGATGGATCAAAGGAAGGGTCGATGGAGGAGAAAGGGGAGAAGTGGTTGGAAACTAGATTTCAACATACACTAGGATAGGTATAGAGGGTTCCCTATCCTGGCTAGGGTCCGTGGAAAATGAGGAAGGGGGAATAGAAGTGAAGGTGGGGTTAGCTTTAGAGAGGGAAGGCCGACCAGATTTGGGGGGATGGTGGCTCTTGCGAGGAGTGGTGATAGGAGGTTTAGAAGGGCACTAAGAGGTTAAGTGACCTTGTTTGGAATAGAGGCTACAAAATGTAGGTTTGTTTTTGTATTCAATGGTTTGGGCAAAGGAACATACCTTGGAAATGAGGTTGATAGAAGTCGGGAGGGCTGCATCCAGGTTAGCATTTACGCACATGCAGGCCTGGGTCATGCGGGTCCCGAATCTGGTTGGCGGATCAAAATAAATCATCTCCCCAATGCTTCTCGTGATGTCACGGAGGATATATTCATGCCAGAACTGGACTGGAAGGCCCGAAAGACGGATCCAAATTGGAGCAACATTGATATTCTGGGTTGATGGGTCGAAATCCACACCCCATTTTCGGAGGAAAAGACCTCTTCATTCGAAGAACCAGGGTCCACCTGTGAGAATCCATCGGGAGTCTCCCAGGTTGTTTAGGCGGATCAAGAAAAATCCTCTGGGGAGCGCTACTAGTTCCATGGATCCGATAGGATGCCAAGAGGTATTGGCCCATCTGTGGATAGACTCCATGTCTGGCCGTGATCCGAGGAATTTTCCAATTAGTGAGTTTGAGTTGCGATCAATCACACTAGACATGATTTCGTAGGGGATCTCAAGACTACCATTGGAAGGAAGTAGTTCGATCCTAGTCTCTGCGTTTGGATGTGGGTTTTGATTGACCATGTCTGCATAGGACCGAATAGGGTCCATTGATCTGCCCGTCATTCTTGATGCTATTTTCTAGTATGGAGAAGCTTTGATTGACCTACATCTTTGGGCCAGATTTTGATCCCTGGTAGTGGGATCCAGTGGTCATCAGAGTGGTTGGTCCGTAGTCTTCCTCCTGGGCCGCACAGATCTCCTCCCATTTGGTCCGAGTAGGATAGGGTCCATCCTCTATGTCGTGACTCGGATCACCCTTTTTCGGAATGCCTGGGATGGTGATACTGGCTCCATCATCATCTCCATTAGGAGTGTCTCCATATTTGCTATCATGATCGGTGTTGACTTCGTCGCTTGTTTCGAATCCATTAGGGTTGTTCTCCCCATTCGTTGTTGTTGTTGCTTTGTCTCCATTCGCTAGTTCTTCCATATTTGTTGCATCATCGAGAAGATCATCTCATGATTAAGTAATATTTTATTTTGTAAATTTTTAATAATTTTTAGAGTAATTTTTTTATAAATAGCCATTTTTATTTTTTGATAAAGCTCTTTTTATAACAAATTTATAAAATATTATATGTAATCTTAAAACATTATTAATCTAGAAGATATTACACTAAAAAACTTTAAATTCATTCTTTAATATGCTATATGGAGTTTAGAAAATCTAGTGAAATAGTAAAATTGCATAGAAGGAACTCTTTAATAATACTTTCTATATTATCTAATGACATTAATTTAACAAGTTATATTATTAAAATTTCAAGGAGGAGACCTAGATTCAAAGTTTGTCAAGAGATATATACATAATTTTCAACCTATTGTAATATGACTATGAGGTCATGATGTAATATGGATGGAATAATTTCAATCCTAAATAACCACTTAAAATATGTGTGTGTTTTAAATATAAAAGTAAATTTATTGGAATGTCAAAATAATATTAAAAAAAAAACAATATAATTTACAAGATCTATTTGTTACATGCATTATTTGCACATTAATTGAGATTCATACTCTTAACAAGATTGCGCCTCACAAACTCTCTCTCTCTCTCTCTATCTATCTATATATAGAGAGAGAGAGATATAGAGAGAGATAGAGAGATAGAGCGGGGTGGGCAATCAACAACAAAGGAATAAACCCAAGTAAGAAGACCAAAATATCTATAGAATAATTCAAAATTGATTATTTTAACTTTTGAAATACTTGTAACCAACCTAATTAAAAGGATGTCATAAATTACTAATATGAATTGTTAGTCAATGGAGGAATCTATAAGAATCTTAGACATGCATTTAAGTTTTAGAAATTGATTTTGTAATCAATTTATAAAACTGATAATATTGATTGATAAGTCATCAACTCATTCATTCAATTCAATCAAGGTTATTATATGGTGAAGAATTATGGGAGGGATTGGATCTAGATTTAGGGATGGGATTGGGAATGTGACTACAAGGGGCTATATCTTAGCATACATTTATTATTTACCATTGATGGATCCATAGGACCCATGGAAAGACCACATAGTTAATATGGACTCTTAATGTTCTTGTCAATTTGATGTATCCATTCTAACTTTAGTTGGGTCCACATTATTTTTAATCAGTATAATAGCCTTTAATACTTGACCTGTTATTGATTAACTCATATCATACTATGGTAATGTTATGGTCTATATTTTTTTTCACATTTACTAGTAAACACCCATTGTGATCAATCCAAGAAGTTATAATAAATTTTAATATTATTAAATATTAAATAATATCATTTATTAACCACTTTTTTATGATAAAAATTACTAGTTGAATTCTACTTCTTGGGAGATTACAATCTTATAGAATGTGAAATCCCTTCTACTAGGTTCAATAGCTATAATAACTACTTGATGTGTTTTATACTTGATTAATGATCTCTCATATTTGTACGTATAATTTCATATCTATCAATTATTTGTATATGAGGTTTGGTCTAAAAAAGATAACCACATATATACAATATCAATAAATCCCAAGAGCTTGTATGTGTTTCCATGATGTTATATCCCATGTGTAAGCCTTTGTATGTTGGGGGATGCAAATTTAATATGACAAAACCACAACAAACAACCATGAAAACTATACATAAGAGATAAACCACAAAAATATTATTACAAGTATTTATCATTAGAAAACCTCACCATTTGGTAGAATATTTAAGCCTAAACCATATAATTTTGTAGTGAAGAAAATATAACTCTACGGGAATTACACTCATAAGACATGTAGCCACTAAATTAATCACAAATATTTACATTCTCAATATTGTCTTAATTTTAAATTATTTTTTCTTAGTTGATTATAAGGGATTGAAATGACCATACCTTATTATATTCTAACTATATTATTAGTATTTTTTGAGGTTTATCATCTAAAATATAATGGATAAATTGTTGATTTTATTATAATTAGAAACCTAAAATTATCCCTATATTTCTTGAAAATCACTAAGAAAAGATGTTTATGTTCATTTCAATCCTTGGTATGAACACAATGTCTTCTTGAATCCTTCTATTGTAATTGTATTTCTTGCAATGCATAATATTTATATGGTGATGATATATTGATATACATCACTTACGCAATAATAAAATTTAACAACATACAAGCATATAGAAAAAAAAAAATGATAAAAGTGATAAGCCAGTAGGAGATAAATATTATTTTGTTCCATGAACAAGGATAAAGAATGGTAAAGTAATCATGCCAAGGATTACACAATGAAAGATACATTTTTTATTACATGTAAAAGTAGAACTAAAGCACATAAATTTCTTACTATGTTATCTTTAGTGATTGAATTTATTCACCCATTGATCATTCACTTATTGTCGACTTAATTAGTGAACATATACCACACTGTCACTACCCTTGGCTAGCTATACTATATATGTCTCACTTAAGTCATCGATCTTTCAAATTCTCAACTTGATTATCATGGGGGAACTTGCTATGATAATTTAGGATTACATGAAATATTAAAAATATCACTAGCTTCTAGATATTATCCTCTTAGAATTTTTGCATGATATCCTATGATAATTTATATAATTACATAATAATAAAAAAATCATATGCTTCTCTAGATTTCTACTTCAAGTTTTCTCATGACCTTACATAATACTTTAAAAGCACATCAAACTATATTAGACACTATATAATTATCACATATCAATATTCTTGACAAATACAATTTAATTTGACAATCATAATTTACCATGATAGTGTCACTTTTACTTTTACTTCTAACTTTTAGTTTTTGTCAATACTTGTCCCTAATAATCACATTCTTATTGTTTTATATCCATACAACATTATGTCTATATTAAAATTATTTTATAATTACCATCATAATATTTTGTACTATTATTATGTCACAGTCATTTAAACAAGACATTTATTAATAATATTCTTAAACAAGCTATATAATAACATTATACATAATTATTATGCTATTATGGATATGCTATAAGTTTATATTGACATATCTCCCCTCCTAATTTTCTACTTCGGCCTTTGCATAGTATTATCTTCTTTTAGAGCATGGAATATCAACTTACTATTATTAATCCATATCCTAATAGGTTTTTCATATAACTCCTTTATCCTATTTGTATTGTTATTGTAGTGAATTCTCACTATAGTTTTCATTGACAAAAAGCGGAAGTGAAAGCAACAAACAAGCACAAAGGAAACCTTCGATTAAAAGATCTAATAATTGGAAGTAAAGTCTCATATATAAATATGTTGTCTAAATGTTGGAAGCTTACTTAGTCTTGATTGATGATAAGAAGTAAATTCTCTAACGTAGAGGTTCCATGGTCAATAAGGCCTAAGATAAAAAAGTATCAATTTTTTTGCACTTGCCTAAGATATTAATCAATTTTTTTGTGAGAAGAGAAGATTCAAATTTTGAGCAATGCAAAGAGAGGGATGTTATACTAGGTGAAATAGAGAGTTTTATATTTTGAGCTTACATACCATAGAGGGTTCTGGTTTCAGTGAAGACATTCATATATGTCATTTTATTATCAATATGAAAATCAAGTGGGTGCTTGGTAGAGGGTTTGGTGCTCCTTTTTGTTGGTGCAAATAAATCAGGGGTTGGTGCTCCTTCCAGTGGGTGCTGGTAAATTTATTATAAATTTGGTGCTTTGCAAAGGCTAGATTTGGATGGGAGTCCAAACAATAATTTTGGGGATGTAGCCAAATCAGTGAACCATGGTACATCTTGTGTTGTGTGATGTTCTCTTGTAATACTTGATTTATTTGGTTTTATGTTTTCATTGTTTTGTTTTTGAGTGTTGAAGATTTAAGTTTTAAAGAGCTACACTAATTCACCCCCCTCTTAGTGTCATTGTGAGACTAAAAATTGGTATCAGAGTGAGGTTCTTGAATAGGATTAATTGGCTAGGGTGATCTTAGAAGTGACACAATGTTTGGTGGTGAATGCTTCTCATCAAAAAAAACACCATTGTTTGGTGGAACTAATTACACATTTTGAAGACTCAGTATGTAGATATATCTTTGTGCTTTGGGATACGACATTCAGGATTTAGTAGATAGTGGATACACAATACCCACCACTTCTCCAATTGATGCTACCGATAAGAAACTGTTTGAGAATGACTCAAAAGAAAAGAATGCTATCATGTGTGGATTAGTGGATAGCGAACTGGTAAATATTATGGGTTGTAAAATGAAAAAGAAAATATGGGATAAACTAAAGAGAATTCATGAAGGAGACGTTAATATCAAAGAGGCCAAGTTACAAAAATATTGAGCTTATTTCGAAGTATTAAATATGAATGACGATGAGAATATAAAGGCATATATGCTGAAAGTTAATGAATTCATTAATGCGATTATAGGACTCAACGAAGAAATCAAAGATTTTGTCATCGTGAAAAAGGTATTAAGATCCCTTCCCCAAAGATTTGATTCTAAAGTTTCAACTATAGAAGAATCTAAAGATCTAAATTATTTTAGTATGGATGAGATGCATGGTTCTTTGACTGCATATGAGATGAGAATAGGAAAATCTAAACCCACAAACATAGAAGCTACTTTTAAAGCCCATAAAAATATGAAAGTAAAACAAGAATCTTAGGAAGAAGAGACATCATATGATATGGAAGTAAACTTTATTCGAAAACTAAAAAGAGAAAAATAAAAATACTGAGGAAACTTACCGTTTAAATGTTTCAACGACAGACGTGTTGGGAATTTTGCAGCTAAATGTCCACTTAATGAGAAGAACAGAAGTGATGAAGGATCGCACAAAGAAAGGAGTGACTAGAAGAAAAAAATAAAATTCAAAAAAGGCAACTTCAAGAAGAAAAGTTCAATCTCCAAGAATGTCAATTCATCAGAAGATAGCTCTAGTGAGGATTCTTAAAAGGAAACACGTGAAGCTCTTTTCATGGCACTCAAAGAAGAAAAACTAGAAAAATAACAGGAATGTGATGAAGAAGAAATTGATGCAAAAGTGAATTTGGAAGAGGAACTAATTGCAGCTCTAGATGAATTAAATATATAAAGAAAAAAATAAGAAAATTTCAAGAAAGCTTGAGGATGCAAATGAAATCATAAAAAATTTGAAAGTATAGATAGAAGAATCTAAGAAAATCTCCAAATATCTCAAAGTGCAAATAACCATGAAAATATATTATTACAACAAGCTATAAGAAGAGATTGTTGGTTTAAGAATGCAACTAGAAGAAATGAATCATAAAATTAGTTGTTATCACAAATGTGAAGAACGTTCTATGAAGTTGGATAAGATCATATATAACCAAAAGACTACAGGCATCAAATTTGGTTTGGGTTTTGATGAAAGAGAATCGTCAAATGGATCAAAGGCCATAAATGAAGAATCCACAAAGAATGAAGAGAAGAAACAGGTTGATCAAGCAAAAACAAATCATGCAAAGGAAAGAAATAATGCAAGGCACGAAAGGATAATTGACAATGATGGCTTCACCAATGTCACACATCAAAGAAAAAGAATATTTATGGCTCCTACGAAAACATGGAAAATACCACCACCCAGGTTCAATCATCTCTTTTCTAGTTACTATTTTAAATTCAATGGTTATGGACATAAGATCTCAGATTGCAAGTATAATGTAGGACCAAGGAATTTTACCAATAGAAGTTTTTTTTCACCTTTGATGGATTATGCAGTAGAATGTTATAACTACCATAATTTTGGGCATATTGCAAGAAATTTTCAAAGTACATTTGCATCAAATCAATTTTGGGGAAGAAAATTTTAGCCAAATGGAATAAGATAAGATAGAAAATTTCTCGAAAAACACACATAAGCCACTAAAAAAGAAAAACCAAAATAAGAGCCCAAATTTGTAATCAAACCTGAGTGGAAAGAAAAAGAGCGACCTAAGGAAGAAAAGGAATCATTGATCATACAGAAGGCATTTCAAACACAGAATAAATCCACACCATGGATACTTGATAGTGGATGCTCCAATCATATGATAGGTGAAAAACAAAAATTTGAGAAGTTGTAGCAATATGAAGGTGGTTCACTAAAGTTTAGAAATAATGATGGAGCTAAGATAGTTGGCAGAGGTTCAATTAAGATTAGTGATGGAAAAATCATGTCAAAAGAAGTCTTGTTTGTGGTTGGTCTGAAGCATAACTTGTTGAGCGTAAGTCAGATTTGTGATAGAGGTCATGAAGTGATCTTTAAGAAGCAAGGTTGTGAAGTTAGAAAGGCAAACAATGGGAATTTGATAGCAACTAGATCAAGGAAATCTTGAAACCTATACACTCTCTTAGATACTTCATAAGGAACTTGCTTGATTGGACAGGAAGTAGAGAATTGGTTGTGGCACAAGAGGCTCAATCATTTCAGTTTTGATAATCTAGTAAAAATCAGATCAAATAAAGTAGTGAGAGATATTCCCACCATTGGCAAACCATCAAATAGCATTTGTGCTTCATGTCAAAAGGGGAAGCAAAATAGAGTCTCATTTAAAACAAAAGAGTACTACACAAGAAAACCTTTGGAACTAGTACATACTGATTTATGTGGACCCATGAGAATGCAAAGCATAAACGGTGACAAATATTTCATGTTGTGTATAGATGACTATTCCATTATGACATGGGTACTATTTTTGAATGATAAATCAGAAGCTTTTGAGATGTTAAAGGTTTTCAAAAACCAATTTTAGAATAAAAAAAGAAAAATGATTAAATATTTAAGGTCAAACAGAGGAGGAGAGTTCATTTTAGAGGATTTCACAGAGTATTGTGAAAAATATGGCATTAGGAGATAGTTTTTAGTAGCTAGGACACCTCAACAGAATTGTGTAGTAGAAAGAAAGAATAAGACAGTGTAGGAAATGACACAAACTATGTTGATTGAGAGCAAAGTAGCAGATAGATTTTGGAAAGAGGTAGTCCATACTATGGTATACATCCAAAATAGGTGCATGTTGAGGATGCATGAAAGCAAAAATCCTTATGAGTTGTGGTTTGGTAAAAAGACAACAACAAGATACTTTAAAGTTTTTGGCAGCAAGTGTTACATCAAAAGAATTGAAGAAAACCTTGGTAAGTTTGAAAATAGAGCAGATGAAGGTATTTTTCTTGGATATTCATCAAAAATAAAATCTTACAAATGCTACAACAAGAGGCTAAGGAAAATTATGGATAGTGTCGATGTTAAAGTTGATGAAGGAAGGGAACGAGTAATTAGTTATGAAGAGAACTACCCAGTTTATGAAGAGGTCATTGGAGGATATGAGTAAAAGGAAATGGAAAAGAAAACAAAATTGAATTAGAGGATTCAAATAGTGATGTAGAAGTGGAAGAAAACAAGAAATTCAAAACAGGCAGTTGGCATAAAGATCATCCTAGAGAGCAAATAATTGGAGACCCCACAGTTGGTGTTCAGACAAGAAGAATATTAGTAAGTAACTACTCTTTAATATCCAACATTGAGCCCAAAAATATTGTTGACGCAAGCAAAGATGGAATTTGGGTAAAGGAAATAAATGAAGAATTATATAAGATTGAGAAAAATAAGACTTGGGAGTTAGTACTAAGACCCGCAAATAAAATTGTAATTGGTACTAAATGGGTCTTTCAAAATAAATTGAATGAAGAAGAACAGGTAGTCAGGAACAAAGCAAGATTTCTATGCAAAGGCTATGCATAAGTAGAAAGTATTGAATTTGAGGAAACCTTTGCACCTATGGCTAGACTAGAGGCAATTAGAATATTTCTAGCTTTAGCAGTTTAGAAGAATTTCAAATTTTATCAAATGGATGTGAAATCAACATTTTTGAATGGGAAACTTGAAGAAGTTGTTTATATTGAGCAGCCAGATGGTTTCCATATTGGTGATGATCCCAACTTGGTTTGCAAGTTGAAGAAACTGTTATATGGCTTAAAACAGGCACCCCGAGAATGGTATGCAAGGCTAAACAATTATCTTACTCAACAAGGGTTCAAGAAAGGTATGGTGGATAGTAATTTGTATGTCAAAATAGAAAATGGTCATCATATTGTTTTTGTTGTATACGTAGATGATATCATATATGGCAGCAACAAATATGAGTTGTGTAAAGATTTAGCAAATAAGATGCAGAAAGAATTTGAAATGTCAATTATTGGTGAACTTTCGTATTTCCTCGAATTGCAAGTTAATCAAAAGGAGAAGGGCATATTTATTTCTCAAATTAAATATGTGAAAGAGATGTTGAAAAATTTCACAATGGAGGATTGTAATCCAGTTAGCACTCCCATGATGACAGGTTGCAAGTTGAGCAAGGATGACAAATCTCCACATGTTGATAAAACTATGTATATATCTATGATTGGGAGCTTACTGTACTTGATAGCTACTAGACCAGATATTTTACAAGCAGTATGCATGGTAGCATGATTTTAGGCTAGTCCCAAGGAGACTCATGTGACAGCAATGAAGAGGATTCTTCGGTACCTCAAGGGTACTATGGAGTATGGGTTATGGTATCCGAAAGGTAAGGAATTTACACTTATTGCATATTCAGATGCATATTAGGTAGGATGTGTAGATGACAGGAAGAGTACTAGTGGAGGTGCATTCTATATTGGAGACAGGTTGTTCGTGTGGCACAGTAAGAAACAAGAGTCAGTCTCCTTATCCATAGCAGAGGCAGAATACATTGTAGTGACAATGTGTTATACGTAGGTGTTATGGATGAAACAAACTCTAAAGGATATTGGAATTAATTTAAGTGAGCTAATTTTAGCTAAGTGTGATAACACCAGTGCCATTAACATCTCAAAGAATCTAGTTATGCATTCTTGCACAAAACATATTGCTATCCAATATCAATTTTTTAAGGAGAAAGTTGCGAAAGGTGAGGTTAAGTTGGATTTTGTTCCAATAATAGAGCAAGTAGCAGATATATTCACCAAACCATTGCCAAAGGAATTCTTTGAGTACCTTCACAATAAATTGGGAATGGTCACACTTCCCAAAAATTGACTAGCTATTGGGGCCACATTCTCAAGGGGAGCATTTGTGTATTTGTTTATCTTTTTGCTCATGTTTGTTATTTTTGCTAAGTGTAATAATTTTTTCCTGAGAATGTTGTGCATGGACTCAGGGGGATTTTGTAGTAGCCCTTTGGTCTTGTTGTCATAGTGGGAAAAGAGTTACAAGAAATTGTGTGTGTTGCCAACATTTCCAAAGGGGGATATTGTTGAGCAAGGTGAAGTGACAATATTGTCATTGTTGTCAACACACTCGGATGGACATGTTGATGTTGTGGATATTTTTTTAGGGGTTGTTCATGTACAGTGATGTTCAATGCTTATGAGGATGTTTTTTATGTTCATGTGAAGTTGTTATAGGTTGTTCGTGCAAATTTGCAAAAGTTGAAAAAATTGTCAGGAAGTTGTCAAAAAATTACAAAAGTTGTCACGGGCATAGTTGGATAGGATGGATCAGTTTGGAACATGCCAACATGTCAAGAAGTAGTAAAAAACATCGTTGGATGTGTCAACACAGTGTTTGGATTGATCGGTGATGTTTTCAGTATCTTGGCGGATGATTTGGCAAGTGGTTGTATAGGCCAAAAAATGGCAATTTTGTCAGAAGCACTATGAGCAAACTAAGAATAATTTGAACTAGAGGTGGTCATTATCCTCAAGAACATGTATTCCAAATTTCCACCCAAACATAAAACGAGGCGAATGTTACAAGCATTGCAAGACTGTCACAAAAATGCTCTTTTTGAAAAAGTGTGTTAGTAGTTGTTTTCATGGAGGTGGTACAGGTAAACCATAAGGAGTTATGTAGTGAGATGCTGACTAGATGTATTCAAAATTGCATTTATTCTATGTTTCAAATTTTAGAGAAAAAAGAGTTACGAGGTGAGAGTTATGATTGTTGTAAAAACGGTACAGGTCACTTTTATGTCAATTTGTTCCACTTGTGCAAAATCCTTCAGTTGGCCATTTTGACCTTGCAGAGTCACTAAATTTTTTGTTTCAGTGTTGTTACACCTTCAAGGAATAAAATAGAGCATCTTTAATTTTTGGTTTGAGGTGTCATGTGGCTCCGATGTAAGATAATGAGTAAGGTGTCAATTCTTTGCATGTGACATGTTTGACAAAATGCCTTCTCAAAATAAAAAAAGGAAGTTATATTGTTTTAAGAAGGTTCATTTAAGAAAATATTTTTAAAATTGAAAATGGGAAAAAAATGCAAGTGTGTGCTTTTTAAGTGACAAGATATTTTATTGAAAAGTAGGGACTTTATTTTGTGAAGAGAGAAGTGTGTGTGGAGAAAAATAAAGAGTGAAAATCCATGATTTTTGGAGAGTGGTGAAAAACGTCACTTCAGTATTTTGGTCATAACTTTCTCATATGATATCCATTTTGGTTGAAATTTTGAGAGAAATTCTCACAAAAAGTGTTATACAATACCTAGAAATTGTTTAGCAAATGGTAGAACGAGCTAAGAGAAATTAGTTTTTTTTTGTGAGAAGAGAAGATTCAAATTCTGAGTAATGCAGAGAGAGAGATGTTATACTGGGTGAAATAGAAAGTTTTAGATTTTGAGCTTACAGACCATAGAGGGTTTTGGTTTTAGTGAAGGCATACATATATATATCATTTTATTATCAATATGAAAATCAAGTGGGTGCTTGGTAGAGGGGTTGGTGCTCCTTTCTATTGGTGTAGATAAATCAAGGGTTGGTTCTCCTTTCTATTGGTGCAGATAAATTAGGGGTTGGTGCTCCTTCCAGTGGGTGCTGGTAAATTGATTGTAAATTTGGTGCTTTGAAAAATATGGATTTGGATGGGAGTCCAAATTGTCATTTTTGGGGATGTAGCCAAATCGATGAACCTATGTACATCTTGTGTTGTGTGATGTTCTCTTGTTATACTTGCCTTATTTGGTTTTATGTTTTCATTTTTTTCTCTTTGAGTGTTGAAGATATAAGTTTTAAAGAGCTACATTGATTCACCCCCCCTCTAAGTGTCATTGTGAGACTATCAATTATATTAGAAAATTTACCTAAGACATAAATAAAGGTATAATATATTTGAGAGTTTATTTGATCAAAATTAGGACAAAAGGATTGGTAATTTATTTGGCCAACATAAGAACATAATATTGGCCATTCATTTGGTCAACATAAGAAGATAAGATTGATTATCCATTTGGCCAACAAAGAAAAATAGTGGTCATTTATTTTACCAAAATAAATGATTAGTATAGTCAAAGAGTGACCATTTCATCTGACATAAGAAGAGAGTGTTCATACAAGATAACTTAAGTAGGAAAGAGGCAATTCAGATCAATGCAAGTAAGGAAGTGGTCATCCAACTAGCATATGCTAAAGTGACTATTTGGACTAATGTAAGTTAAAATGACTATACGGCTAGGGATGAAATATAATCTAGAATAAAAATATATTTAGCATACCAAGAAAAACTATAAGATCATTTGATCAACCCAAAAAAGGATAGTGGCCATTCGGTCAACTAGAAAAGAAAAAGGGCCATTCGACCTACTTGAGAAAGGATGGTAACCATTAAACCTATCATAAGAGAATAGAGTTCCCACAACCTAATTAAAATAATATTCAAAGAATATATTTGACAATATTGTGAAATGAAAAGTGAGAAAAAGATAGCAATATTATCTTTGGGATTGCACTCATAGTCCAAAAAACACCCAATAATTCACCTGAATGATTAAGAAATAAGCACATATGCAAGTAACGTGTTAGTACATTAGAGATATAATATATAAAGGTGGATTGTTTTTAGCTATAAGTGTCAATGTTCTATCAAAGAACATATCAACCAACAATTTTTATGTTCTATTAGATAATAATATGACAACCAACGGTATCAATATACTAGAAGACAACAAACCAAGAAGAAAGTTTGTTGTTCCAAAAATAAACCAGGACAAAGGGAACATCTACAATATTTTATAAATGGGAAAGGCTTCACTAAGGAAGGACAACACTTCACAAAGGAAGAGGAAGCATCACAGTGTACATAAGGGATCTCGTGGAATAATTTGGTATGAGCGAAGGCATTTTTTAAGAGCAATAATACATTGGAAATGTGGATTCATGTCAAATATGCAAAGGTAAAACCTAAATATTACTCCAATGAAACGTTTTAACAACTAGCATGAATTATTATTGTCAAGTAATAAGCACTCATATTTTTGGACATTATTGAAGTTAGGCACTTTAATTAATTTTTGGGAGTTATAACGTTTTGATTAAATTTTTTATTTGTTTCTAAGTTTTTTTTTGAGATAGGTAGACATAAGGAATTAATATTTGAACTTAATAAAGTTTTTTTTAATTAGATATTTTTGGATATGTAAGGTGTTAAGTAGGGTAATTAGAAATTTTGAGAATTTTGAAACTTTTAAAATTATTGAATATTTTAAATTTTGTAAATTAATTTAGGCAGTTAAAAGGTTTTCAACACCAAAGGTTATAAAATAAAAATTTGCAAAATTTATATTTGATTAATTTTTTGAGTTTGGGAGTCATAAGTATTATTAATTCATTGGAATTAAAGTTAAAATTTTCATATTTGAATTGAAGATAAAAATGGATAAGAGTAAATTTTCAACATAGGAGACATCATCAGAATGAAAAACCATACTTTGTGAAAAAAAAAATTCAAAAATAAAATCTATATCAAAAATAATTTGTTGACCCAAACTCCAACCCGACCATAAAAAAAAAAATATGGTATTATTACTTCTTTAAAATATGGTAAGATTTATAGAGCTCTTTTGCCTAAGGTTTACTTGCATATTGTGTTGAATAGGTGTTGGAGGATAGTTTACCTCAAAAAGAAATGGAAATCAAGACTTGCAAAAATATGGAAGTTTAGGATTGCTCCTCAACTCAAAGTCTTATTATGGTTATTAATTTTTTAGGGTATTCATTGTAAGGCTAGATTGGAAAAATGGATGAGGATTTCAAATCAATGTAGTAGCTACGAAAGGAAGGAAACTATCAAACATATCTTTTGGGACTGCAAAAATTCAAAGAATGTTTGGAAGAACCTCGAGTGGACATATTTCCCTATTCTCGGGGATCGGTTTAGTTGGAAAATGGTTTTTTTTGTGATTATTTTTGTTGTACTCGACATCTATTGGGTGTGTGGATACCATTAGAGCAGTAACTATGTATGCTATATGGAGGGCCAAGTGTAGTTTGATCTTCAAGGATGAAGCACTAAGTGCTTCAGGGATTGCTTTTAGGGTTGTTATTGATATCTAGGATCAATGTAGAGAATTTAAGAGGTTGATGATGAAAGACATTAAGAATTGTTCTGCTTAAGACAAATTTTATTGTTGGATGTCCTTGAGTAGGATTTTATAATCTTTGTATCTATGATGTATTATAAATTATTTTTAGTAATATAAGTAGTATTTATTCAAAAATAATAATAATTTTTTGAATTCGGTGGGCAACATCATAAAAACTTTCTTTAAAACTCTTATGAAAGATGCAATACAATCTAATGTGATTTTAATCAAAGGGTTCAAACAAAAAAAGATATTTGGTATATAGACTTAGGAGCTAGTCATCATATGGTTGGTGACTTACATTGGTTTGAGTCTTCAAGAATAATTTCACTCTAAAAATTGTAGATGATAAGAGATATCTAGTTCATGGAACTGGTAGAGTAATACCTACGATGCCTATTTTAGGTTTTGTGCTAGAGAATTTTTTATATGTTCTAGGACTATCAACGAATATTATTTTAGTTACTCAACTAGTTGAAAATGGAAGATCAATTGAATTAAAAAATATCAATTAAAATAACAAATGCATAATCAAGAATCAAAACATAATAGAACTTACATGATCAATAAAAAAAATAGAATATATGCTTTAGATTAAATTGGTTTTTCTCAATGACTTATTAAATGTATATCTTAATATGAAGGTGATGTTAGATTGCTTGAGTATTCAAAAATATAGGATACAAGGAATTAGATCCAACATAGTCAAAATTCTTCTTACAAGTGTAAGCATTAGGTGAATCCAATGTTCATGATGATGAAGTAGATTAAAGATAATCAAATATTCATGAACAATGCAAGGTTGAGTGAAGATTGAAGATAAATATGAAGACCATGATTGAAGACTAAAGTATTTAATAACCAAATAATGTAATATAGGGGGATGTTGGAGAATATTTTCTTATTTGGTACATGTTAATATACCCCATTTTACCTTCATTATACATTTGTAAATAGTAGATTAGGGTTGATTCAATAGTTCAGTGTGATTTATATTTCCTCTTTATGTAAGTGTGAATGTGCAAGAAATCCACAAGTGCCATGTAAAGATGTAATATGTAAGAAATGTGTAAGTGCCATATGAGTTAGAGTGCAAGTGTAGGTTGAGTAAATGTGCACAATTATCTTGTATGTATGAAAGCAAATATGTAATGTAAATGATGAGCAAAAATTATGTTTAGAAAACATTCATTTCTTTTACCATAAATTATAAATATGGTAAGTTCGTAAACTTACGAGTATCACGCATAGTATATGCCTATAGTACGGTGGAATGAATCCTTTTGTACCTTATTTATTTTTGTGGGGGATTTTTGTGCATTTTGATTTCATCCAAACAAATAAAACTAAGTGCATAAAAATAAATAAATAAATTGCAACTAAAATTAAAGTTCTGAAAGTAAATGTACGGGAAATTAAATGTGCACAAAAAAACACACCCAACTAAATTAAAATAAAGCAGGAAATAAATCAATAAATCAAATCTACACAAAACAAATACAAAAATAAAATAGGCGAGGACTATTTTAGGGAGTGGGTCCAAGCTCCCATAGATAGTCCACCCGACTAATTACGTAGAGCTTACTTTAAGAAAGTAAGAGGAATTGCACTCTTAATAAATTATACATAAAATAATATAAAATAAATTCTATGTAAATTAATTCTCTCCCTTCATTCATATGTCCTGTGTCTTTATATAAAGTGCACCCATATTTCATTACAATAACAACTCAATCTATTTCAATCACATAACGTGATTAGTTATAGTTGGTTCATACACAGTTTTTATTTTACTATTCTAAAGTATGTCCATTCACCATAAGGATGTATAAAAATATTTAAGTGTACGTAACAAAAAAATCCTAAATTAATGCATCCTAAAAAAAATATTGTAAGAGCTTTACAAGGTCAATCGGCCAATCGGTTAACAACAAGTGTTTTATTCTATTTTATTAATAATGAATGATTAAAATATTTCTCATTTTTCTTCACATGCAACAACCTCCTTATCCCATTGGTCAACCAGTCAATATTGATATTGTCTTATTAAGCATCTCCAATATATCGCAGTAAGGCGCCTGCTTGAGTAAGGCACCTACTTGAGTAAGGTGTCTCTTGTTGACTTGGTCAGAGTAAAGAACCTTCCTATTGACTTGGTCAGAGTAAGGTGCCTACATTATATGGAACTAAGGTGTCTACTTAAGTAAGGCACCTGCTTTAGTAAGTCGTCTTATTGAGTAAGGTGCCTCCTTGAGTAAGGTGCCTGTTTGAGTAAGACACCTAATTAATATACCATAGACTCATGAAGCAAAAGCATTCCAGAACCAATTGGGATGTAAACTGGAAAACACCATATTAGTAGCAAAACCTGCATTTATACACAGTTTCCGCTAAAAACACTCGTCAAGCATAATACTAGATTTTCTATCAATTATATGCATAAGTTAAATAAAAATACATCTCACATGCTAATTAAACCAGTAATGATACCCCTTAAAAGTGTATATAAAATGAGTATTTCTTGTGCTAATAATCCCCCCATGCCTAAATATTGTCATGTCCTCGTGACAACAACCCTTGGAATAATTATTTTTTAAATGGCATTCAACATCTCTGTTTTTATTCATTAAGCATTTTTGTTTTTCTTCCATCGAGCACTACTATTTTTCTTCCATCGAGCACTACTATTTTTACTCTATCAAGCATTGCTATTTTTCTTCTATTGGGCACTGCTATTTTTCTTCCATTGAGCACTGTTGCACTAGTAGAAGTTAAAAATACATCATGATAGACCATAAAACTATAGGAAAATAGTGAAATCATGACCACACTGTTCAATCACCAAGACCAAATCACCACTACATTAATTCTAGTAAATTTTGTCATGTAATTTCTCATATGAGCCTTCATGTAGCTATCAAAGAGTCGGATGTTCCTGTTTTGCACAATGATTAAATTTGATGAGACCAAATTTTAGGATGAGTGTAGTTGTTTACCACTGCTTTTGCCTACATATGATATATGGTTGGCCCTCCTTTGTGGTATAGAGTAGCATCATCTACATGTGTTTGCCACAATTGAAACAATGCCAAATTTATTCACGCAAATGTCATAGTTTTTTTTTAATTGTTCCTAGGGTACTTAATGTTTTCATACTGGAGGCATATCATATGCTTGAAATTTTATGGGAGATTTTGATAGATATAATTTAAAGGTTCATCTACTAATGTTAGCAAAGAAATTATTTTTAAAATACCTATACACATAATCAATAGAAAAATTAGTATATACCTAGGTGAATTTTGTAGATTCTAATCTATATGATGCTGGTGGTGTGAAAACGTCTTCATGCTTCCTGTAATAATGGTGTACTAAAAAATGAGGTTATTGTGATGTTGGTGCATCTGGAGAATTTTATTTTATTTATTTTTTCTTTGGCTTCCTTCATCATCCACACCACTAATCATCTTCATTGTTCTTCTTCTGAGTGTTGATTGAAAATTGCTCCAGTAGTGAAGCCCAAAACATAAGTAGTAATGTGTATGCTGAAAAATACGATGGCTATGGAATTTTTTTCATGAAATTGAGTGTCATATCCTTTATGAAAATAGGTAGGGGAACTTTTTTGCACATACATACAACCTTCAACCTAAGCCCTCTTTTTATGGTGTTGTTGTGTAATGGTAGTTCTCCATTTGAGGATGATTGTGCTATCATCAAATATGAATGCTAGCTTCACATTTCTCCACTATTTTATTTTGATGTTATTGGTCAGAGATTTATCATTCCCCTTTCAAACCAAGTTGGTTTTAGGGAAAGAGGATACTCTTTTCCTACAAGTATCAAAAAATAAAACTCTATTGGAGCCTTCTTAGAAAAATATTTTTTTTTGTTGAAGATTCAGGTTCACCCATATCCTCGCCCACTTAAGTTGGTGATTCCCTTGTCGCCAGTAATAGGTACCTCTATGCAATAGGTATGTAGCCCTCTAAATATTATGTCCCATACTGAACAACATGCATCCCCATCCTAGGGAGAATTTTGAGAAGTTTGAACAACAGGTCCCTTTGTTTATTTTTTTGGACTTTCCAACATAAATTAAGCACCTCTTAGTCAATAGGGCCAGGGCACTAGAAAATACATGAGATCGAGAATGCATGACATAAAAACACCTTTTTGGATAGAATGCATGAAATCAAGGTTCCCTCTTGGTGTTGAAAAGTGAGCATTTTCTAACACATCTAATATTGTAGAGTTGATCAAGCCCTCCCATTTTTTGTACTACATAAACATCTTCTTCATCCAAACATAGAGGTGGGTACCTCTTACCTTTGTAGGAAATTAACACCCACATCCATGCCCAAATGGGGACTATCTCCTCTAAATGAAAATAGTCAAGTTTCTACTTCCTAAAAAAAACATGCAGGTTCATGGATGTTGAGCCGGTTTAGTCCTTGTCTCCCAAGATACCTATTTTTCATACAATTAGACCATTTTATCTACAAAATAAATAATGATAAAAACTAAAGTACAATTCAGTGTAATCCATACCTATTAGGCCTTGGATCTTCGGATTCCTACAACTTGCATATATAATAATAATATATTATACACAATACTTATGCTAGTATGCATATGCTAAAATTTTATATTGACATATCTCCCCTTCTAATTTTGTACTTCATCCTTTGCATAGTATTATATTATTTTAGAGGATGGAATATTTCATCTAACTCCTTTATCCTATTCATATTGTAATTGTAGTGAATTCTCACTACATTTTTCATTGACAAAAAATAGAAGTGAAAGCAACAAACAAGCACAAAAGAAACCTTTCATCCAAAGATATTAGATTTGGAAGGCAAGTCTTATATACAAATATGTTGTTTTAAGGTTGAATATTATTAGTCTTGATTAAGGATATGAAGTAAAATCTCTAACGTAGAGGTTCCATGGTCAATAAGGTCTGAGACTAAAAAGTCTTGATTTTTATATGTCAAGTGATGAGAAAAATTCCAAAGAAAACCATCCCTACCCTAAAAGTTAAAATTGTTGAGGTGTAAAATATTTTTGCAGTATTTTCCTTTCCTACAAAATAATATTAAATATCTCTTTGAAATGACAATTGTAGCATGAGATCCACAAAAAACGTTTCCTACAAATCTAAAGCATTAAATGTAGAAATATTTTACACCCATATTATTGAAATTTCCAAAAATTGGCAAATGAAAATAATTATGGTAGATACTCATCCAATTAATCAAAATAATTTGATATTCATGACTCTAAATCCATATACCTCAATAAGACTAGTAACTTAAATGAAGATATGACTGGACATTAGAAAGCATCAATCATCTCGAAATCTCTACATGAGTTTTTAGAGGAAAAATATTCTCTTTGTAATATTTAAATAGAAGTAGTTTTAGCATTTTAAATGCTCAACAAGTTTTCATTTGTAATATTTTGTAATATTCCTTTCATTTGTTTCTTTAGATTAGTCGACTCCTGAGCAACTTGTAGGTAAATCAAACCCTTGCTTCTAACACAATCTTTGTAAATTTTATTTGTATATATACATATTGGAGGCCTATGCATCAATTTTTTAACTAGCCATATGTATTTATCATACTTACCCATCTGTGTATTTCTATGTATATTCTCAAATTTTTACTTATTTTTTAGTTTTATTTTGCATATATATGTATTGGAGGCATATGCATCAATTTCTAGACTAGAAATATATGGTTATCTGGCTAACCTAAATTTGTGTGTGTGAGTGTGATGATAAATATTATTTTTTGTTATTGGTATTGATGAGAGGATGTGATCAACACCAACACATAACATTTAGGCCACTAACACATAAAATTCAGGCCTATTGTGTAGGAATATCTTAATGGATCTTTGTTACATCTCCACTCCAATGGCTTAGGTTTTTTCTCTTATTGAGTTATTTTATTTTTATCTCTTGCATCCCTTTCCTACCTAAGTTCAAGTGCATCTAAATATCACATCATAACAAGGTTCCATCCTTATAAAAAATTTGGAGGTTCCCGATTGAACCAAACCCCATGCTCTTAGTCGAGGCCCTTCAATGTCACTCTATGTGAGGTGTGATTATTTTTATTTGAACAACCAAAGAGGAAAATAATTTAATGGTATTCTTGGTGGTACCCCAGTGACAAATCATTGGTCCCATAATCACAACAACAAGTTGAGTGTAGCAATTAAAATTTAGTCAAATATTTATTTGTTTATTTAGTCATGGTTTTTACTTTTTGGTGTATCCAACAAATACTTCTACTTGTGTCAAACAAATGCTCATGTGAAAATGGTATAATATTTATTTCCTTTGAAGAGGGGTTCTTCCATTCTTATGACCATTTCGTCCATTAACAAAATTCCATATGGTATACCTTTATGCTTTAAATCTTCTTCGTTGGTCCTCGACAACTTTGATGAGACTTCCTATAACTTGCACACACATTTAACAACAAAGTAGATGATCTATGAAAATGACTACTCAAAAGTCAACAAGGGAGACTCAAATTTTAATTTACAAAATTGGTTATTTATTTATTTATTCTTTGTTGGAATACAAGGTAGAATAATTTTGAAAACCCCTTCTCTTCTCTGGAGCTTCTCCTTACCTAGGCTTCTATATTTTCCTCTTTCTTTAACCCTTCTCCTAATATGTCTCAAGGACATTTTCTCTTTCAATATTGTCTTCCTTTTGTGTCTATATCCATGTCTTGGACCTCTCCTTGTACTTTTTCTTCTCCTTGGTTTTATTTTTTATGGATTATCCTAACCATTTTACTTTTTCTTGGTTTTATTTCTAATGGTTACCTTTAATCCTTATTTTTGCTTCTTCATTCCTATTCTGTGACTTCTTTCCAATAATTCACCTCATTTAAGCTCCTCTTTTCTCTCCATATCTTGGTTTTCTACACAAATAATTGATAGATGCAACAATAGTATTTATACACAAGGTTTGGTTACATGAATGATTTTATTTAGTTGTTAGATGCTAGATGCTCCTACATCATACTCACTAGCTAAGACAAAATGTTACATGACCTCTAGATTAGGAACATGAATTGTTCTAACAAGCTATTACCACTCTAGATTGGTTGTATTTACTAGGTCAAATTTGTTTTCTTTTCTTGGCATTCCCTTGAGGATGAAACCTCCTCTTATAGAATGCACTCAAAATTCTCTTCATTTATTTTCTATTATATCACATCCATCCAACCACAATAAACGTGCATGTTGTTGGTGACTTCCTCTTGGTATTGATACCTACTTCTAGAGTGATCATGCATTTCATAACTCTCATAAGGATGACAAACCCAACACCTAGTTGCAATGTGTCCAAATATTCCACACTAACTACAAAAACTCATTTCCAAACCTTCATTCCATAGACTACCCTCTCTTTTGACAAATTTGGTCTCATTGGTTCCTATTTGATGAGTATATCCAAGGCCTTCATTCCTTTGTCTTAATAATTTCATTATGGATACTTTCACACCTTACCCATATATTACCAATACTTTACCATTTTACCCCATTCTTATCATTAACTTGGATTCAATTCCTTTTCTATGATTTTCAAATAATATAAACTCTTCATATCTACCATGATCTCAATCATCATCACAATATCCTTCACCTTGCTCAAAAGTACCATTGTCACTCTCAACTCTAACAACATGGTTGTTGTCATGGACACCAATAACTTGAATAGGTTCATGTTCATCTACTATATCTTTACCTTTTATTTTTTCCTTCTTGTTATATGTAATAAGAATAATTGCACTAACCTCTTCATCACTATTACTGGTGACCTAGACCATTAGCCTCTCTTCCATCCTTACTTTCTTGCATGTGTCCACCCTTTCCTCCACTTTTTTTATAATTTCCTTCAACAATGGACTTTCTTCCTTAAAATTGGTCTCATAACCCTTACTGTTGATGACTTGGTCATTTGTTTCTTCCATATTCTTATTCTTTTGCTTTTATGTACCCTTTCCTTCTCATTATACATTATTATCGAATTATCATGTAAGATTAATACAATATTAGAATCGATATGTGATGATCCATGCTCCTTATCAGTGGTAACCCATCCTTTGAAAGAATTTTTGTATATTATTCTAACAATTCCTTCACCTCATGTGGATTTTTATCTATATTACCGACTATCCCTTCTTCTACGAGTTTAGTGATGAAAGTAAAATATGCTTCCTTATTCTTCTTTCAGTTTAAGGATTATTTTTCTATATCCTAGCACACTATAAGACTATTATCCACTTCTTTTCCTTTGTCCTTTAGTGGAATTTATGTGTACCTCTTTCCATCCTTATATATAGTGTGTGTTCACCCTACCACCATACACAATCTTATTATCAAATTGTCGTGTTCTTTCTATTAAAACATGACAAGCATCCATAGCCACTCATATTATCCATGCTAAATAGTAACAAGTGGTTAAGAGAGAATAGAAATGTAAATTTCCACTTGTAATATCCATTCTAATTATTATTAAAAGGTTAAGAGAGAATAGAAGTGTAAAGTGCCACTAAAATATAATATGTGTAAATTATCACTTGTATTATTCATGCTAATTATTAACAAGTGCTTTAGAGAGAATAGGAATGTAAAGTGTCACTTATATTATTATGGAAACTCTTAACATGTGGTTGAGAAAGTGTAAGGATGTAGTTAGGTATCACTTGTATATAAATATTCCTAACTTATGTAGAATATTTTTTTAGAGAAGTACAATGAATAAAAATAAATAAATAAATAAATAAGATGCATTTGGATTGAAAATTTTGGAAAAGGGTAATCCTCTCCTACTTTTAACAAATAATGTTATTTTCTTATTTGTATATATTTTTAATTACAATTTGAATTGAAATTTACTATTTATTGGATTTAGGAGTAAGGTCCCACTCCATAGGCATAATGGAAAGCATTATTTATTGTAGATATATTTTTTGATTGGTTGAAAGGGTTTTGAAAGGATCCCTGAACCTTGT
Organism: Wollemia nobilis; assembly: GCA_028583015.1. Taxonomy (NCBI): domain Eukaryota; kingdom Viridiplantae; phylum Streptophyta; class Pinopsida; order Araucariales; family Araucariaceae; genus Wollemia; species Wollemia nobilis. Next base: position 375,991 of record JAQPPZ010017059.1, read on the forward strand.
ACAAAGAGAAGTAGGGAAAAAAAAAATTAACCACAAAAGAGTTGTTGATCAAAATAGAAATGAAAACAAACCAGAAGAACTTGGTGAGAAACCCAACAAGAAATAAAGAGGTAAAAAGAAGAAAAAACTAGAGAGCCAAACATATTACTCAAGAGTTAATTCTTCCATTATTTCCTTCTCGTTATCTTCTTTGGGGAGGATGGATTTGAAAGTATCACTTTTACTGGCATATATGGCTTTGGAAATCTGGATAACATGTTGAAGACATGATATAACTCTGCAATAGGATTGGTAGATGTTATCAGGTATTTCAATCAAGATTTCCAAAGGGTCATACCTGGCCCTAGCCATAATATTGGCATCCATGAAGGATTATTTGAGTTCAGGCTCTATGCTTTCCATCATCATGGATTTGTTGGGCTTCATAAGCTTATCCAAGAATTTCCTTTTTCCTACCACATTTTTGGATGAGCTTCAATAGTTACAAGATCTACGTCTGTTCATCACTATGTCATCCAATGACTTCTCCCCCTCAAGATAGATAACTGGATTTATGGACACTTTGGCCACCACTTTCTAGAGAATATGATTGTAGATAATCAAAAATAAGCCTTGGTGCTTGACGTGGGGGGATGCCCTCTTTTTGAAATTCTCGATGGACACCTCCATGGATCTTTTGAGATATTCAGGGACGTTTACTTCCTTGACATCCCTAATGTGGTTTAGTAATGCCAAGTGGAAACTCCTTAGGGGTTCATATATCTTGTACACTATAATATACTACATCACATGAATTAAAGTTCTACACCAAGGCTCTGGTAGCTCCTTCCTAATGATGCATTTTTGGATTCTAACCAGCTTATTTCCCTTATTGATGAAGTGTTTCAGCTCTTCTTGAACGATATGGTTATCCCTATACATCTTGAAACCGTCATTTGAGAGCTCAGTTATCTCCACCATCAGAATCATAGAGATTTTAAAATTTAAACCCTTGATAATGACCTGGCCATCCACAAAAGAGTTCAATTAATGCCCCAAAACTTCCTAAGAAAGGTAAGGAAACCATGGTTCTTAAATATGGTTTTTATGTCAGGTTCCAAGCTAAGGATATCATATTCAATTAATGCCATGGTGTGAGAGAAAGAGGCATCAATTACTAGAAGGGGCTAAATAGGGGAGCCTATGAAATGCCTATAAAATATGGTTCCTTGTAGGATATTTAATGGCTAGGTTTTAACACACATGGGCTTGCTATCATGACATAGAATACACCTATGCTTAGGACTCAAATTAGAGTTATCCTTGGCTATCCTTCGACTTAGAGAGTGTCTAGAGATCAGTCTAGAGTGGAATTTGGGATAATACTTTGCATTAGGAATGAGGGCATAAAAAATAATTCTACCATATGTGGCAATGTAGACATTGGAATGAGGTTCCTAGTAATTCAAGTGACCAAAACTGGACCAAAACTTCTTGATGACATGAGAACTTTACAGGTCCTACCAACAGCTTTTTGAGGAGATAACGTTTAGCCAAAACTTATTATATGGCACCCAGGTGTTGTAGGTGAGTTGGAGAGGAGAAGAAATCCTCCAAGGGAGGTCCCAGGTTCAAATCTCCACCCTATCAAAAATCTGAATTGGGTATCCAAAATCCAATTGATAATGTTGGTGCCGGCAGGGTCGGGTGCGACTTCTGGGTGACTTTGACGGTGCAGAACCCCCTGTTCATGGTCTCTCAGAAAAATGCAGCCCCACAAGGGGTTTTTCACTTAATAATAATAAAAAAAAACTTATTATATGGCATTTGAATAGTGATGTTACCTATCCCAATTGTGGTACAAAGACAAGAGCTACTAGTACCAATGTAATGAAGACCTTTCTGTAGAAGTATTGAAAAAGGAAAATTTCAAAGATCAACATTCTAAGGAAGCATTGCACAATGTGGAGGTGGGTATTTGCCATGCCACTAGATTTTGAAATAGATAAGGGGATTAGAATCAACCCTTGCTTTAAAATCCAATAAACTACCATTGTTCTTCCTATCATAGCCTTAGGACTTAGAAAGATAGTCCCATGAGTGTTGACCCAGTGCCTAGATGGATCCTTCTCACTACTTGAAGATGCCATGGTAGTGGGGATAAAATTACAACCTCTCCTAGAAACCATGTTTATGATACAAAAATTATTACATGAAACAACAATCATCATTGGGGTTGCTTGTTCTGAGATCGAGTGGAAAATATTCATTCTAAACCTAGAGGAAATCTTCCCTAACATCCATGTTAGCCAAATAATCAGAGGATTTGTTCCCTTGATGGTATATGTATTGGATGATAATGTCATTGTATTTTTTTATTTTTCATTCATCTAAAATGTTGCTTAGTTACTAGGAATGGGTGTAGTTTCCCTTAAGGCAGTTGATGATGTGAAGTAAACCCCCTTCAATGATTAGTATGTTGATGTTCATGTTGTTGATAAGGAGCATACCCTAATATAAAACATGAAATTTGGCCATATGGTTAGTCTGGATACCAAGATTTTCTGTAAAGGCTAAAAATATTTTCACTTGGTTATCTCTAAGGATGTCTCCCCCACCAATAGCACCAGGGTTCCCTATCGCGACTTCATCAAAGTTGAATGTGTGCCATCTAGAAGGTGGAGGAGTCCACCTGATGATAGACCTATTAATAGTAGAAGACAGATTTGAAACATTAGTAAGCTTGAACTATGAGGTGAGGTGGACCTCAAGACCAGGTTTAAGATCTTTAGAGGAAGAGATAATATAGTCATTTTTTAGTGGCTAGATTTAAGACTCTAAGGATGATATTGCAAGGATCGCTAGCCTAAGATTTGAAAAATTTGCTATTACATTCTAACCAAATTTTCTAGAGGTAGTGGTGGAGGTAGGAGGCCAATACAAACTTGAGCAAGGAATTTTGAAATGGTCTAGGCCATATTGGAACAACTGAAAGATAGATGATGGTTGGGCCTAAACTATATTAGAATTTTCAAAAATAAGGTTCAATGTAATCAACAAAAATGGACATTCTAGGAAAATGTGGGAGGTAGATTCCTAGATCGACTTACACAAAATGCACTAGTTAGGGATGTACAGGCCTTCGGACATAAGTTTGTCAATAGTGAGTATATGTTTCTACAAGGCTAGCCATAATAAGAAAGAGACTTTGGAGATTAAATTTTTAATCCAAACAAGTTTTGATATATCCCATTTGGTCAGAGGTGGATCCTAACTATAGTAAGTAGATTTGATAGTAAAGACACCATCTTTAGATAGCTTCCAAACTAGATAATTAATGACCTAGTTGTTAAGGATGATACAAAAACTGTAGGAGTTTTTGGAGATTCCTAGCAACATCATTGATCTGGATGAATGGGCTATTGAAAGGGATTAATTTCCATTGGCATCTATTGGGCACCTCAGCTATAAATTTTTCAACTTTACTACCAAAAATAATATCGTTGAGGGATTTGAGGATTGAAAATTTTAGATCATTCATGAGAGGTTGGTCACGAAGCCAAGGGTATTACAAAAAATTAATGTTTCTACCATAGCCCAGGAACCACCAAAGCCCCTTCTTGATGATATCTCTAGTTTGAGTTATGGAGTTTCAAAAATGAGAACCCACTAAAAGGTGATGATCACCCATGAAAGGTAGTTGTTAAAGATACTTTTTATTGAAAATGTCTATTCAGGTTGTTTTATCATTGAGAAAAATCTCCACACTTGTTTGGAAATCAAAGCAAGGTTTATTTTACTAATTCTTATGAATCCAAGGCCTCCTTGGTATTTTTTAGAGCATGCTCTATCTCATGCCACTAGGGGAAATATCTTCTGATTCTCATTACTAGCCCATAGGAATTTACATTGAATTTACTCAATTGTATGGCATACTAACATTGAAGCTGTAAAAAATTAACAAGAAAAAAACCAATATACTTTGTAGGTAAGCTTGCACCAACGTAGCCTTAGTTGTATGACTTAACATTGTGCTCTTCCACCCTACCAGTTTTTTATTGATGCATTCAAAAATGTTTGACTACATGTTTTCTATAATTTTCCCATGGAACATAGGTAAACCTAGATAAATGATGGAAATATCAGATATAATGCATCCTAATATTTTAGAAATTTTGTTTTACCTTTGAATAGGAGTGTTTGGGAAATATAATATGCTCTTGTTGTAATTTACCTTATTCCCTACAACCTTTTTGTAGGAATTGACAACTAATTTAATGATTTTTGCTTCAGGTATGGAGGACGATGATGCTAGAATGGTGTCGTCAACAAATTTGTGGTGGGTGATGGCCCTTGACACAAACATTGGTTTTATGCCTGATATATGACCTCTTGAGCAAGCTACCATAAGGGATATACCTAGGGCCTCAGCCATTATGATGAAGAGAAAAGGTGATAGAGGGTCACCTTACCTTACGCTCTTGAAGAAACCAATGGGGGATTCGTTAATGATGATAGAGAACCACACAATAGAGATGCATTCCTTGACTAAATTAGTCTAGTCTTCATGGAACCTGAAACTACCCAAGACATAAAATAAGAATTACCATGAAATTCTATCAAAATATATTTTCATGTCTAGCTTTAGGAGGATGCTAGATTTTTTGTTTTTGACTATTGAGTGAACAAGGTCATGAATAGTTATGACTTCGTCAGTTATAAATCTGCCCTTAACTAAACTCCCTTGACACTGGTCAATTATTGATCAAAGAGTATCTTTGAGTCTATTAGCCATGACTTTGGTGACGAGTTTATAAACCACACTACAAAGGCTTATGGGTCTATAGTCAGAGATGAACTTAAAAATTTGAGATTTTGGGACAAGGACTATGAACATAGAATTGGCCTCTTTTAGAATCTGCTTGGAATTTTGGAAAAATTAACTACCTCATAAACTTCTTTGCCAACAATCTCCCAAAAATATTGGAAAAAATGTAGGGGGAATCCATTTGGTCTTGGTGCCTTGTTAGATTCCATTTAAAATAAAGCTTCTTTAGTTTCATCCTCTGTGAAATCTCTAAGAAGATTTGAGTTAATATCATGAGATACCAGGTTTTGGAATATTCTAAAGTAGGGAAGTTGCAACATGGGGGGATAAAGGAGTACTTGGGCTGAGCATTTCCTCAAATGTAAAACAAATTCATCCATTATTTCCTGTAAATTATTATTTTTAGATCCATATTATTTGGTTAACTCCTTTATTATGTTCATGCTTCTATGTTTGTAGTGGATGTGCAATTTTTTTTTGTATTAGTGTCCCCTTACTTCAACCATAATGCTTTGGATTTTTTCCTCCAGAAATTTTTCTCCTTAGAAAGATTGTTATGGAAGTCCGCGAGGAGGTATTTCTCTTCCTACAAAATGTTTGGTCTAGGGTTCCTATATTGAATGAGTTTCTCTATGAAACACAATCTTTTAGCAATGCATATCTTCTCAAGGAACATATTACCAAACACCTATTTGTTCCATGCTTTGAATTTAAACTTGAAAAATCAAAGTTTCATGAAGATCTTGAGGAGAGGGGTTCCAGGAAAATTTGTCTTCCACCATTATTCAATGCACTTCAAAATATCAGGGTGACTAAGCCACATTTTTTCAAACCTGAAGGAATATTTGAAAATCTAGCTTGGGTGGAAACAGTCCAAGACTAGGGGGTTGTGATATGAACTGATTTTAGGATGGGCATATAGATTGGCATATCCTTAAAAATGGATTATTTCTTTAGACATGAGAAACTTATCTAGCCTTAATTAGATTAACTGGTTACTTGGTCTTTTGTTGCTCCATGTGAAATTTGATCCTTGTCGTTGAACATCCATCAAATCATTACCATTAACAAAGTCTACAAAGTCTTCAATGCACTTGGGGGTAATAGGTTTACCTACTTTTTTATTGAAAGGAAATAAAGGAGAGTTTAAATCTCTAATGAGCATCCATGGTTCATCCTCAAAGTTACTTCTCATCTGGGTGAGAGTATCCCTGAAATTCCATCTACTAAAGATGTTGTTCGGTGTATAAATATTGGAGATAATCCATTGGAGGTTTGTTTCTATATTGAGAAAATTAATGTTGATTATTTTATTAGAGGTGGAGAGAATTTTTCCTTCAATAGATCCTGGGTCCCATAGGCATAGAAGACCACTAGAAGCCCCTTGAGCTGGGTTGTAGGCAAATTTGCTGCTTTTCCATAGGTATCTACAAACTTCTTCGCTACTTTCTACATCCAACTTGGTTTCCTGTAAGAGAATGATGTTTTTTTTTATTTATTTTCTTAATGATATGACTACCCTCTATTTAACTTCCCCATTGAGGCCTCTTATATTCCAGGATAGAATCTTCATTTAAAGGTATTTGAGGTAGATTTATTTCCCCTACCTCTTCCCTCAGATGGAGGTATTATGGTTCTTTTTTCCTCATCTATTTGAAGCTTGATGTTTGCTATTTCTGATAAGGATGACATAATAGTCATTTGGAGGCAATTGCTTATGGTATGCTTGATCTCTTTCCATATTTTTATATATTTGTAGGTCTACCTCTTTTTAACCACTGTCTCTATTAGTATTAGCGATAAATTTGCTAGTTGGATAGCTACTCAAGAACTAAGAAGGATGAAAGAAGTTTTTGGATGGAGCCATGACCCCCTATGAAAGGTGGGCTTGATGCCACAACACTACTAGATTTGGTTGGTTTTGGAGAAAAAAGGTTGTATTCTGAAGAAGGAAAGGGAATGGGAATGGATAGGGTGGGACTACCGAGAGTTATGGATAGAGAGGGAGGAGGGCCAAGGGTTTTAGGGTTCGGGTGGGAAATGAATAGATCTGCTATAGAATTACCCATTTTGGATAAAGGGGTGATGAAAAATATGAAGAAGAGTTCGATGGGGAGAAAGAAGGACATTTCACATGCTCAACCAACTTGGAAGGAGAGGGGCAAGGGTTGTCATTCTTAGAAGGATCTAAATTAGCAACACAAAAAAATTATTTGTCATCCTGGTGGCTAACTAAAGGCATGAAAGGATTAGTTTTAGTTAAAATATAGTAAACCTACTTTGGCTTAGGCATCCTTTGGGACATCGTATGTGGTTGTGGCATGACCTATTTACCCTTATTAGTCTGCATTTTTCTTCTAGAAACCCTAAACCTGGTTAGGGTTTTTCGTGCGAGGAACTTCTTTATATAGATCTTTCTTGAGGGTTAGGCACTGAGATCTGAGGTACCCTTGGATATTGCATTCAATGCAATAGGTTGGCTTGTTTTTATATTCTATGCCTTACCACCACTAGTAAGAGCCTATGAATAGATCAACATAAGCTGGCAATTCAAATTTTAGGTTTGCTATAATGCAGATGCGAGCATAGGTCATTCTGGATATGGCTCTCATAGTAAGATCAATAGCTACCAACTCTCCAATGGTTTGGGCTATTCCTTGAGATCATCAAAGTAGAAAAAATATGGAGGGAGCCTGTGGAGTTTGACCTAGATGGGAACTAAATTGATACTCTATGTTTTGGGGTCAAAAATCCTCCATCCACCTACAAATGAAGATACTTTATCTACTATAAAACTAAGTACCTTTAGTGAGGATCCAATTTGAATCTTGGGCATTGTTCAGCCTGATCATAAAAAACCTATGAGGGAAAGAAACCAAATTCCTGTTTCTTGAAATATGTCATTTTGACAAAGTGCATTCACGTATGGACTCGATGTTAGGTTGAGCCCCCACAAATTTTGTGATCAAAGAGATATATTCCTAGAATATTAGGGGTTCCATTGCTCTATAAGGATAGGAAACCTCATTGCTTGAGATAAAAAATAAGGATTTGAGTCTTAAAAGGAGAGACCCCTGAAGAAGCACAAAATTTATCTATGAAGGAAAAGAAAGTCAAATTACATGGAGGAGCTTTGGGATTTTCATCAATCAAAACCTTAACTGCTTTAGGATCGCCATTGCCATTTTCACCGTTAGGAGGATCAACATGACCACTCTCTAAACTGTAGATATTACCACCAAAGGAGAATTCAAATTGTTGGATTCCATTACCTGAAGTTGCCTATGTTGTTAATATCACCACTATCACCATTGTTGCCATCACCACTCCCAAAATGATCACCCCACTAAATAAATTTCAAAATAAGGAATACTTATTTCTTGTAGATATGTTATAAATAATTAATATTTTATTTATTTATTTAATGTCTTACGTATTATTTGAATTTGTAAATTTTTTTTATTTTTATTTTTAATTTATTTGGTTAGTTTTATGCATATGCTAGATTAGATTTATTTTTTTATGAGTGTGATTTTAATTTCTACAAAGTGTGTTGTGGACCCTACATAGACCTTCACTTCATGAATCCTATGTGGCCATTTGAGGCCCTAGTTTGCATGGACCTTACAATACCCTTCACGCAAGACTAATATTTTTGGAAGATTGGACCTGTAGCTTGATGGATGCATTTTTGGATGGAGAAGGTCTCTAGTTGATGGCCCTATTTTCTCAATTCATTTTGTAATCTAAAATAAGGTTGGATCAACTAGAACCCTAATTAGGGGGTTGGGGTTGACTAGGCAGCTGATGGATTCACCTTGGCTTCTAGAAATATGAGGGTTTCATTGGTTTATTTCACTTTGGGTTGCATAATCCTTTGGTTTAGCAATTTATTTCTCTCATGTGACTTGGCGACTGGTTGAAGTGGTGGAAAAATGAGCTTTCTTCATTATATTCTTTGGTTCTACCCATTATTTGATAGATTTCTAGGGGATACCTTATGTATTTATGGTTAGTGGAGACATGTTGATTTTTTTTGGTCATTTTGTATGGTGGGTTTAGGTTTTTGGGGGTAGGCCAAATGTATGATCCAAACCCTATGGTTGGGTTGGTTTTATGTGTTTCTAAAGTGCTCCTAAGGTTTCTAAATCTCTCTTTTTTGAATACTTTGTTCCATTTATTTATGGGTGTGTTTCAAGGGCTTCAAGCAAGCCAAATGTTAACCCATGTTTGAATATTTAGGTAGGATAGAGGGTTTGTGGATGTTTTTTGATAGATCCTTGTTTTGGTATAATTGGAGGATTTTTCTGGTGGTGAATCCTTCCTGATTGTGAATCCCTTTTATAGGTTATGGCTGGTGACAGTGCGGGTTCGTTGGATCGACCAATTTCTATATTATTGATTTTCGATTGAATTTTCTATCATAAGTGTGGTATTATTTTTAGTTCCAGTTGGGGATGCCTTGAAGGTCAATATTTATAGCTTCCATTAGTGGATATCTCTTCTATAGGGGGCTTAAAAATGTCTTCATATAGTTTGGTGCCCATTTAAATTTTTAAATTTGTAGATAAAAATTGTATTGATGGTCAACACTCTAGAAGTTTATGTATTTATCTCATTATGGGGAGCATAATTTCTAAATATTGGTTTTAATTTTGATCTAAAATTTTTCCTATCTCCAGTAGGAAATGTGAGGTTGTGCTTTCATGTTTTGAGATTCTTAGCTTCTAGTAAATCTCATCAGGGGAGGTTGAATACTATCTTTGTGCAGATTCAAATGGTCTCATCTTGTAGGGTTTATCTACTCACTAGGCTAGATATCATAAACTCTATTTCTAGAATTTACCCTGACATGATCATTGAGTGTCGATGGTTTTTGACCTAGGTTTTCTAACCTAGGGTTCCCGGGTTGAGTGAGAATTATGATTTTGAATTTGGTCTCCTTTTGGGTGCGTGGTCATGATTAAAATTTGGTGGCTTTGTTTCATATTCTAGGTTATAGTTCCAAGGTCCCCGTATTGGGCATGAATTTTAAATTTTATTTGCAAATATTTTCTTGGATTGAATTTATTTTAGTCTCATTTGGTCTCCTCTATGGGATTTCTTCGAATACCTTTGGATTCTCCTTGTATTGTACTCCTTTTAGGGTTATTTTTGAATATCATGTTTTATGTATAAGGTTTGGGGACCCTTTTAAAACCCCATCTATAAAATATTTGGGGACCCTTTCAAAATCCCTTTGTCCACCCAAAAGAAATAAAAATTATACAAATATGATTTGAATTCCCATAGTGTGTTATTTTAATTTTTGCAAGTGTGATTTTAGTTTACATAAAGTATGCTATTTAATTTTTACAAGTGTGATTTAAGTTTTGCATATGTGATTTTTGTTTAAGAAAGTAGGAAACATTAAAAGTTCTAATATCAATATATGTTTCCTTGCTCTCTAGTGCATACAACCATTAGACATCACCCCAAAATAATAATTTAAAATGAAAGTATTAATAGCACTCATCACAATGCGAAAGTTTTGTTATTATTGTGCATATTATATTTTTGTTTGTCTTCTATAATAGCATCCTACAATGATTTAGATTTTATTCCATCAAAGTGAAGGACAATGGAAAGATGATGGATGGAAAAGATATTTTTTTCATGGATCAAAAAGTCCATTTGAGTTATATTATTTTTTATGGACTTATTTAATGTACATGGATAGGAATAAAAACATAATAAACCCTCTTCCTCATTCACTTTGGCAAGATAGACTTTGTCATGTGAACTCTCTTTTCAATATTGAAAAAATCATATAACCTTAGCTAAAAGTAATTTGTATCAAATAGAATTGGATAAAATTGTAGGATTTAGAACAAATTCTAAGATCCATGAGATTAATTAGGGAGATATGTGATCAGATTTATTTTTATTTTCATTAACCACAAGCAAAAAAATGAGCACATAACATATATTATTGAAGAAAGTAGCAACTTGATAGTGAAGTAATCTCATATTACTAGTCTTTTTACATCATTTTAAAACTTCATCTGATAAGGATTATGATCTAACTAATTAAATTTTTCTTCAATATTTTATAGACTATAATCCCTACAATATTTAAAAAGCAACAATTTTTTATAAATAGTCTAATATTCTTTAAGGATATGACTATACACTATCTATGATGGCCAAGGGTAAGGTCCTTAATATTAATGAAATTTCAATGTAGATTTTAAGGGAATGTAGAATTTCAAAGGGATTGACTTGTTAATGATGTATAAGAAGGTTGATAAAATTTAGGATATTTTATAAATCAAGTTTTGATAAATATCATGCTAAAATTCTGTAATAGGGATAATGTATCTAGCTAAAGATCTATAAATTTCTTTAATGTGATATATAATATAATTAAAAAACATTAGAAATATTTATCACTCATGTAGTCTAGAAATACATTTTCCACAAGCAAACCATATTTCTAAATGGAAGATACATTCTTAATAACCCCAATATGGCTTGAAAAGATATAGAGTTGACAAGTAATATAGGATATGATGTGATTTATAAAATTATACTTTAATATGGCCTATGAGTAAATGACATGGTCATTTAGCTTACAAATTATTTAGTGGCTAGGTTTTAGACCTAATATTAGGTATAACACCTTGATCCTTTTTGTTGACATATTGGGAAGGATAGCTATATTTGGTAAGATATTATACATAGTTTAGATATAGGGATATATTAGGAAAAATTATCCCTTAGAACCCTTCTCATATGACATTGTAGAATACTCCTTTAGGTATATTTTTAATAGAGCCACTCATGTTAACATTTTTAGGGAAATATCTCTAGTTAAGATGTAGGCATGGTGAATTATCATTTTCTTGATGCTTAATTTTTTTCCCATAAAATAATGACAAGCATATTGAAAATTCCTTGTATATTTTGGATGCCTTTTGTTACTCTTTTCTATAAAGTCAACCTTGCAAAATATCAATATTATCTAGATTAAATATGGCCATAACCCAACTTGGATTCTATAATATTGAAATTATGTTGTGCATCATGATATCAATAGATATTTAATAATACCTTTCAACTTTAAGGAATTAATTTTAGATGCATGTGAAAGCACGAGGATACAGAAACAAAAAGGAATATGCCACAAGAAAGAACAAGAAAGAACATAGACAAATTGACACAAGATAAAAGCAATATGAAATATTGTAATATCTTTATTGATACACTTTTTTAAACTGTGTTACAATACGTCTCCTCCCTTTTTAGGTGATAGGAGCATCAAATATGTTTCTCGTCACAACATCCATGGATAACAATCCTTCTTCCATGTGCCCACATGTAATATGGGCGGACCAAAACATCACCGCCACTTGTGTATGTGATTATTTGCTCCTTCCTACTCCTCTAATGTCAAAAACCTATGTTCAAAGAAACAGAAAATATTAGTAGCACCTACAGATAGAATAAAGCATGTATTTCCCAAGTCCTACTATCAGTAAATGCATGAAAATATTAAAACAATAATGAAATGACCTCAGATCGACCTGAAAAATTAACAGTAGCATAAATATGTTAACATAAGACCATTGCAAAAAGAATAGTCTGGAAATTCCTCACAGATTTGTATTCACTCCAAGGTGGGACGAATAGGCCTACAAGAACTTGTCAGAAAGCACCCTCTTTAATGTCCTACTTAGGAAGCTCCAAATGACTTGCAAATTTGGGGTTACCTAATTGGTGGTGTTTTGGGAAGACCCAGATGGTCAGATTTCTCCAATTTGGCCTCTAGGACCTAGATTTTGCTAGTGCCATCTACAAGTTAGTGAAGGCGGGAAATGACAAAAACCTGGTCAAAATTGCTCAAAATGAAATGAAATTTAAACTGTAACCTATTTAACATATCTAGAATCAAATGCAAAAGAAAAATCAGAGAAATCTATCACATATTTCTATTCATCCCAAGGTGGGGCGAATTTTTACTGTGACAGTTTGGGGAGTGCCCGGGGGCAGGATGCCCACCGTTTGGGACACTGTTTCGGCACCAATCCACTTGGGATGTCCAAAAATGATTATGGGGTGTTGTCAAAAAATTTTGTGGATTGTTGTGGCCAAAAATTGGGTTTTGGGTCTAGATTCGTGCTTCCAATAGTCAACCAATAACCTCCCTTTTGAATGATAGATTAAGGATGTGAAAGCACAAATCGCAAGTAGGTATGTAAATTAGTAGCACTTCGTTGCTCAAATGCTCCTTCTATGTATATATTTTGGGTGAGAAAACTCACCAATTTATATACCTTAGGGTCTCTCTGTTTGAATTGCGCATGCGAGGGTGCCACTTGATTTGTTTTCCTATTTTCAGAGAAAAGCTAATTCCCTGATTTAGAATCTCCTTGCATGAGGTTTCTAAAATAAAGACATTCATAACTGAAAGTCTCTCTTCTTGAATAAAAGCTATTCCTCGCAATTGCATGGCCTAAAGCCTTAGTTAACTGGAAAAGTTATCAAGGTTTGAATTATTTCCAGTCAAAATTTCTATTTGCCTCACCCTGGGGCAAATGCTGATATTCATCCCTAGGTGGGATGAATTCTAGTTTATAATCATCCCTGGGTGGGACAAGCAGAAATCAAGATGCCAAAAAGGTGCCAAATTGACCTTTGACATCTAAAACTACTTTTGGAAGTGGTTAGGACCACTATTTAACCTCTGGGGGCTGCCCTAGGGGCTGTGTGTGTCAATGCGATTAGCGCTTGTTGTCACATAATCAGATTGGTGTTGTTTTGGTGTCTATAGATGCCCCTTTTTGGGAAGCGCTATGCAAGGCGCAACGTCGAGCAAAAATAAATAACTAAAGCACTAATGATTAGGGTTTCTCAGTAACCTAACCAACTCTTGATGCCCCAACTATGGAAAGGGCATGCATTCTTGAATCGTTGCTTCTGACGAGCTAAGGAACTTAATTCAAGTGTTAACCTTTTTTGGTGAGGTGTTAATTGAGTTTGGACATTGATAAGTCATGAATAGGCAAAGGGCGCAACCTTTTGTTTGTGGGAACCTTGAGTTCATGATTTCATGAATGCCAAGTTTTTGATCAACTTGTGATTATTGCTTGTTTTCTACCCCGAGCAGGGGCGCGATTGTCTTTGTCAATGATCCTTTGAATGCATGTCATTTCCATGATTGGGTATATTGTTGTTGATTGGCGACTAAGCGTGACTACCCCCTCAAGCGACGAATCGATGAGGGAATGACTGACATGATAAAAGCGATGAGTTTCTTGACTCAATATGACTTAGGTAAGGGTGCCTTCAGTTGTTTACCATTGAATACGAAAGCAGTTTCTAAACATTCTAACCTATTTTTGATGGGGGTGAACCCTTTTTGTGACTCATTTTGGAGCTGAAAGTGTCAAAAATTTGTCCTCCCGCGGAGTGGTCCAGCTATGGTATCCTTATTAGGGAGTAGGATAGTGAAAATTTGTAACCCCAAAATCTGTTTTGGATGCCAAGAATGTTAGGCGCAAAAGCACCTTCGTTCGGAAATGTTATTGCTATTTTTGGTTGGGTGTTGACCCATTTTGCAACGTCGTTTGGGGATGAAATTCTCAAAAATCCGTCTTCCCATGGAGCAGTATGACTATGGTAGCATTCTTAGGGAGTAGGATAGTGAGGATTTGTGACCTCGACATCTATTTTGCATGCCCGAAAATTCAAGTGCAAAAGCACTCTCATTGGATAGTTTTATTGCTCTTTTTGGTGCATTTTTGTGCATTTTTTTGTTGTTTTTGAAATTTTTGCTCTGTATTCATCCTTGGGTGGGACGAATTCCTATTTAGTATTCATCCCAGGGAGGTACGAGTGCTAACCAGAGTGCTCGTCCCAGGGGGGAATGAGTACAGGCTCAAAAAGCCTATTTAAAGGCCAAAACTGAGTTTTGGGCTCATTTGCATTTGTTTTCCTTGGCAATTTGGAGCTCTGAGGAGGAGGAGGTCAATTCTACAAAGTGAAGCACTACCAAATTTTTATTGCGACCATGAGTTCCCACACCAGATCAAGCGACAGAGCCAAAGCGATGCCAGTGAGTGCCCTTCCTCTTTATTGTTTTGTGTTGCAATTGGAAAATCGCAATTTGCTTATTTCTTGTGTGTTTGTTTATTTTGTTGTTTACGGTTAAAAATGAAACCCTAGTCTATCAAAATTATCACTTAGTTTAAAACTTAGGATAACTCTAGTCAAATAAATATCAGAAGTTAGTTTAAAACTTAGCTAAAAAACTTAGTTTATAACTTAAAACCTCGTTGAACCTAAATTGAACGAAATTCAAAACTTAGGTGAGAAACAGAGTAAAACTGAATGTAAAAACATAGCTCAACCCTATTTAGTTGTTGTTTTTGTGTTTTTAATTTTCCAGTTTAAAGTTAAAAACCCTAGGTCTAAAAATTATTTTGTGATTGTTTTTGTTTGTTTTTGAAGTGAGCAGTTAGAGTTAAAAACCCTAGAACTGACCAATGATTTTTTTTTTGAATTTATCAATTAGATTTAAAAACCCTAGATTTGACAAATTAGGTTTTTTTTTTGTAATTTTTTTTTTTGTTAATTAATCATTTAGATTTAAAAACCCTAGATCTAAAAAATTACGTTTTTGAAGGTTGTTTTTTTAATTTATCAGTTAAATTGAAAACCCTAAAACTGACAAATGATTTTTTGTTTTGTAATTGTTTTTTTTGTTAATTAACGAGTTAGAGTAAAAAAAACCCTAGATCTGACAAATTAATTTTGAATTTTGTTATTACTATTTTGTTTTTGTGTTGTACATTTTGCTGCATTGTTGTATATTCAGTGTTAGTGTTGTATAGTTTTTTTATTATTTTAATGTTTTTGTGTTGTTTTCTTTTGCAGGTTGTGAAGATCCGGTACTGGGTGCCCACTATTTTTATTGAAGCACATGCGGTGCTGACTGTGGCTGACTGGGACTGGCTTGACACCCTTGGGATCAAGCAGATGACTCGATTGGAGCCAGTGGTCAAGGATCATGCCTATCTGATGACCTTGATCAACCTATGGGATCCTCGGACCAACACCTTCCATCTCCCAATAGGGGAGATGACGGTGACCTTGGAGGATGTCTATCGGATTCTTTGGATTCCAATAGACGAACTGCCGATCCGAATGACACCACAAGATTGGAGGACAATAGTATTGATATGCTATTTCAAGCATGGGGATGAGTTGGGTGTGGAGAGCCCCGTGGAGAGGGCGGAGAGTTATTGTCAAATTGGTGGCATACTAGTTCGATGGTGGTTAGAGAAGGGTGTGTTGGGAGTGATGCACACATTACTCATGGGCCTCATTTCCAACATGCTGCTTCCCGACTTGTCGGGCATGAGGTTCCCGTGGAACTTGCTAGAGGTGGTGTTATGGTTGGTGGAGTGTTCGACAGATGCTTTGATGATTATGATATGGGGATAGACTCTGCTAGCATAGCTCTATGATGAGTTGTACGAGGTCTGCTATCGAAAGTGGAAGGGGATTAGTTGTAGCTTCTTGTTGCAGTGCTAGGCTTGGCAGCACATAGCAGTGGATAGGCTGGTGTGGCTGCCTTGGGTGACGTGGGTGAATATGATAGACTAAGATATCGAATACGAGGTACTGTGGTGGATGTCGAAGGAGTAGGGACAAATTCGACGATGGGCAGGTGCCGTAGGGCACTATGCCGATGCCTTCCCTTGGCTTACTCTAGGGGATGTGTTCTGGCACCACTACTAGGACTGTCTAGCATGGCCTAATGCTGGAGAGTGGCTCTGATAGGTATAGAGGGGGTGGTAGCTGATTGGGAAAAATGGGACTGAGCAGGAGTTCTTCCCATACGATTGGGTGACCCGATAGTTTGGGGTGTGCGAGGGGTTACCTGGTGAGCCCGTGGTCTATCGACTTCGGGGGGATGAGAGGACTCTAGACCAACCATTCGTTGTGCCACTTGGTGAGGATTCAAACATGACTATTGACATCCCATATGTGGATGACATTAGGGTTACTATTGAGTATGAGTAGTGGTGGACCCTATGGTGATGGCAAGGCGAGGGGCCTCTAGGCAGTGTAGAGGTGGCAATAGTAGGGGATGAGGGTACAGAGGCACCAAATGAGGGTTGGGGTACTCCACGTGATGATGTAGACATGGTGGACATTAAGGATGTTGGAGGGGATTTTGGGATACTAGATCAGTCGGATATGCAGGACGTCCCAAAGCAGTGGGAGCCAAAGCAGGCTGCTATACCGAATTTGCCTATGCCTCAGGCAGGTTTGAAGGATGTGGAGGCAAGTCATGGTGCTGAGCTAGCATGATTGGAGGACCTACTACAGAGATGATATGGGGAGTTAGGAGAGGCTTTGCAGGAGAGAGACCTCCTACGGACTCAGCTAGCAGAGTGAGAGAACGCATGGGCTGCGCCCTACCGGTAATAGGGGGATACCGATGCTGCTCAAGAGAGGGATCTCTTGCGGACATAGCTAGCACAGCGTGGTAATGTAGTAGGCTACTATCATCGACGAGAGGCAGAATGGGTTTGACAGGAGGCAAAGTGGGGCTGACAAGAGACAGAGTGGGGCCGACGAGAGATAGAGTGGTGTCGATAGGAGGCAGACTGGCATCGGCATTGGATGGATATAGAGGGAGAGATTATCTGCCTTGGTGGGCGGATACCTGAGCCTTATGGAGGTGGTTCTTCTTGACGAATGAGAGACAATGATACTAAGCAGTCAGCATCATCCCGTCATAGGCAGTTAAATGAGGAGGTCACTAGTGGGCATGATGCAGGGGTGAGTAGCAGTCACCCGAAGAGGTCCCATAGGATCCACACCATGGGGGATAGTTCCCGTTGCACCGATCCTGCATGATCATGGTGGCTGATGCCCTAGGCTTGGGGGTTTTGAGTTTTTGGCTTTTTTTTACGGGGTCAGAGGACCGGTTCATTGTAGCCTGCAGGTATTTTTGATGATATATATACAAATGACTCTTTTTTGGTGTTTATGCACTTTTCATGGTTTGTTTTTATGTACATGTATTTACATTGATGTATGCAAAGGCAATATTTCTAATTTGTATGATGTATGTAGATGGAATGAATGAAATGAGTTGTTGATAATTTGTCAATGGCACCATAGACTGTGCATGATTGACTGGCTTGCTGTCCTTATAGGATGACTTTGTGGAATGACTTTTCATGTGAAAACTTTGTTTTTGTATTTTTCATGTTTTCTGATGGTGATATACGAAATGAAATGTACCAGTTGTTTTAAAATGTAGTTAAGATTTTTTGAGATGCAGATATTTTAACTAACTAGCCAAGGCTGTACATTTATCTCGCAAGATTTTTGAACAAGGTATAAATCCGACTTGAATTTAACCAAGTTATTTCACATCCCTATGTGTGCAATTGAGTTTGTTTATGTAGTATTTATCAGGATATCGCCAATGCTAGATAGGCTATCAACCAAACCTATACTGAGGATCACCTAACTAGCTCCACTAACTCCATTATTGTATTTAGTAAGATTAATCCATGGGACAATCTAAGGTACCATAAGCTAGCTCATACACATGCAAACATTGGTCTATGCACACACAAAGCTAATGTGACAGACATATCATCATGCGAGTAGGATACTGCCATTGCCAGGTAGGTTGTCCACCAAACTCGTAATGAGGATCACCTAGATGGTTTTCAAATGCTGAGAATTCTAGGGATTCAAGTTCAGGTTGTTTGTTTGCTCAATGGTGTAGCATACTTGCTCGTCTATATAGTGATGAAAATCATAGTTTATTTTTCTCTTTGTTTTTCTTTTTGACCAAGGATTTTGAATAGTGGTGATAACCACTGTTATTGGATCTTCTATTTTGAGCTTTGTAAGTTTGAGCTTGTGAATGGCCTTGATCCTATTGGCCTTGGGGATGACTACCCATCCTATTCAGGGATGTGTAGTACGAATCCTTATGACTTTGGGAACCAAGGGGACGATCGAGATTGTGAAGTAAGGGCATTGATATTTTAGGCCTTGGGGATGACTACCCATCCTGTTCAAGGACATGTAGTACGAATCCTTACAAATTTAAGACCAAATGTGAATGGAGATGGTTGTGATGATGGTTTTTTGGAATTTTTTTTGTGAATGGCATCAATCCTTTTAGATATTGGCTATGAATACCCATCCTTGCAAGGGACGTGTAGTACGAATCCTTACAACCTTAGGGACCAATGGTGATTGGGATTTTGGTAGTGGTGAAAACCACTATTTATTAAGAGGAATGGATGGGGAAGAGCTTATCCTTTTGTCAATTCTTAGCATTCTAGAACCATTCGCACAGGGGGATGAACAAGCTAATATTTCACCTATGGTACCCTATACTGCTTTGTAGGTTTCTCTTGCGTTCACACAACTTAGGAATTATTTTATGTTTTTTAATTTGTGTTGGGATGCTACGTAACAAGGTGTGATCCAAGTAAAAATTTCTCATGTAAAATCTGTTTAACTATGTACAATTTTTGGCTAGCAATTTAAAGACAACTAAATGACGAAAACCCTATATACATTAGGAGACAACTAACTAATGCTAAAAAAAATGGTGTTATTCTGGATGCATTTATGAAATGGATTTGATGTGGAAAATGATGGTTTTGCCAAGTAATGATAGTCTATGGTGCTGTTGACTTGTATGAATTAAAAAATATGCAATGTATGGATGCGATGCCTAATGCAACCTATATTTTTGTATTTTGATGTTTTTTTATGAGTATGTGTGAAATTGAAATGCGGAATTTTTTTTGTTTATTTTTGATGATTTTATTGTTTTTGTTTGTTTTTGAATATTTGTTTTGACCAAGCAATTATGGTAACCATTGGATATTTTTGTGTTGACCAAAGGGTTTATGAATACCTTTGGAGCATTTTTGGGGTTGACCAAGCGATTACGGGAATCCTTGGAGCTTTTGGCTTGACCAAAGGGTTTATGGATACCTTTGGAGTATTTTTGGGGTTGACCAAGCGATTATGGGAATCCTTGGAGCTTTTGGCTTGACCAAAGGGTTTATGGATACCTTTGGGGCATTTTGGGTTGACCAAGCTATTACGGGAATCCTTGGAGCTTTTGGCTTGACCAAAGGGTTTATGGATACCTTTGGAGCATTTGGTTGGACTATGGCTCTCTAGATGTGGAATGGCCTCAAATGACTGATGTTCAAGGGTTCTAGTTCCTTGATTCCTTCAAGAGAGGTGAGCCGGTATGTTCTAGGTCCTATTCTATTATCAATGACATAAGGACCTAACCATTTTACCGCAAAATTATCCCGTATATGGGATGGAAAATTAGAATTATGTTGGTTCTCTTTTAAGACCAAGTCACCAACCTAAAATTCCCTTAAGTAGACCTTCATGTTGTATGCTTTCTTAAGTCACTCTTGATAGATACGCAAATGCTCGAGAGCATTGACACGTCGTTCATCGAGCAACATCAGTTGGTCTAACTGGGGCTGCCATGCAGTGTCATCATCGATGAACTCTTGCATTGAAATGCACAGGGAAGGAATTTCCAACTCAAGAGGCATGACTACCTCAGAGCCATACACCAGCAAAAATAGAGTTGCCCCAGTGGGCGTCTAAATGCTAGTGCAATAAGCCCATAGGGCAAGCAGTATCTGAATGTGCCAATATTTATGACTATCTGCAACAGTATTTTTGAGGATGGCGACTAGCATTTTGTTTGATGCATCTGCTTGCCCATTTGCTTACGGATAATAGGGTGTTGAAAAACTGTGCTGAATTTTGTAATTTATGGTCAAAGCACACACATTTATTCTTGAATGGCATCCCATTATATGAAATAATCTTGGATGGAATACCAAAATGACATATGATGTTATGCAAAATAAACTCCGCAATGCAGGTTCTAGTTGTAGAGGTTAGCAGAATTGCTTCCACCCACTTGGTGAAATACCCTGTGGCCATTATGATGAATGTGTGATTACATAACGACACAGGGCAGACCTTTTTTATTAGATCGAAGCCCCACTATGAAAAAGGCCAAGCTAATTGGATAGGTTGTAAGGCCTGAGAAGGTACGTGTATCAAATTAGCATGGTGTTGACACTTCACACACTTCTTTACATATGCACAACAATCTCACTCTAAAGATGGTCAATAATAGCCCATGCAAAGAATGTGCTTTACGATGGCCATACCATTGAAGTGGCCACCAAAGGTACCATTGCATTCTTGGGTGATCACCCAAGCAGACTCCTGCTAGTCCAAAAAATGAAGGAAGATTCCTTCATAGCTCTGACGATACAAAATTTCTCCTAACAAGACATGTTTTGCCACTTTCTATTTAAATGATCTTTTCACGGCTGGTGTCAATCCAAATGGGAGTTTACCTAACTTGAGGTAATCCCTAATGGCTGTGTACCAATCCTGTTGATCAAAAACCTAGAAATCCCTAATGGCTGTGTACCAATCCCTCTTGAATTTCATCCCTAGTAAAAGCTGAGCGAAAAAGAACTTGTAAAAATAGCATTGTGTTGCTATTAAGAGGGGTCGAGGAGAACAAGGACCCCCATTTGGCTCGAGTCAGACAATCATGGATTCGAGAGAACCTATCCTGAGATAGTTCAATCTGGATCAGGTGGATTCCTAGTGTGAGGTTAGAGCTTGCACACTCCATCATGAATTGCGATAATGTTTTAACCTGAATTGTTGTCATTTCACCACAAGGGTCTTGCAGGATTAGTGACCCCAAGGAGGCCATAGTATCTACAAAACAATTCGATGATTGTGGGAGTGCCTCAATGTCATATCATTCAAGTTGTGCCAGGAATTTGTCCACAAGGGATTTCTAGGCCTACAAAACTGGACATCTACATTGGAATATCCCCTTTACTTGATTGACAATTAACAAAGAATCATCAAAGATGTTTAAATGTTTAATTTTCATAGTGATTGTTGTCTGAAGACCTATGAGCAAGGATTCATATTTTGCATTTTTGTTGGTGCACAGGAATTTTAATTTAAATTACAGAGGCATTGGAGCCCCTTGTGGAGTGAAGAATACAATTCCTGCACCACCTCCTTGCTCACATTTAGAACGATCGAAGAATAGGGTTATGTCAGCCTGTGACTTAGGCTCATCAGAATCTGGTGATTCTGAAACATGAAAAACCCCATCATTTGGTAGTTCTACGGTTAGAGGCTGATCGTCTTCAAGAGGAGACTCTACCAGTTGATCGGTGATGACTTGAAATTTTGTGGATTTTTGTCCAATGAATACTATGTCAAACTTTGTCAACAACATGATCTATTTTTTCATGTGGCTACTATGATAAGTACGAATCATCATTTATTGTAATGGATTCTCCTTAGACACAACATATATTGTATTGCTGAGCATGTAGTGGCATAGATTTTTGGTAGCAAACACCACTTCCAAGCAGAGCTTCTCAATGTATGCATAGTTAATTTCATAACTGACCAGGGTGCAGCTAAGATAGTATGTAGCTCTGTTCTTTGTGTAGTTCATTTTTCTGGGACAGCATGGCACCCAGTGCCACCTCAGTAGCTGAGATGTATAAATAGAACAACACTCCTAGTCTAGGTGGTGTCAATAATGGCGACAAAGCCAAGTATTGTTTAATGTCATCAAATGTTGACTGGCACTTGTCATCCCACTAAAATGTTACCCCCTTGTGCAATAATTTATTCATGGGTCGACACTTGTCAGATCGTTGCGCTATGAAGTGCTTGATCGACGTGACCTTTCCCTACAGACTTCTAATCTGCTTGATGGTAGTTGGAGGAAGCATTTCAAGGATTGCCTTGACTTTGTGTGGGTCTACCTCAATTCCTCATTTAGAGACTATGTAACCCAAGATCTTTCTAGATGTGATGCCAAAGATGCAGTTCTTGGGGTTTAGTCTGACTTTATGTTCCATGAGGCAATCGAGGATCCTACTTAAGTCATCGAGATGATCTGGGCACAAAAGAGATTCGGCCAACAAATCATCCATGTAATCTTCCAAATTTGTGTGCATGTAATCATGGAATATGTACGTCATGGCATGTTGGTAGGTGGTGCTAGTGTTTTTAAGGCCAAAAGGCATGACCTTATAACAAAATGTCCCCCAAGGTGTTGTGAACGTCATTTTTAGTTGGTCCTCGGGATTGATACGAATTTGATTGTATCCTGAGAAACCATCCATGAGGGAAAGCATTTCATGGCCCATTGTAGTGTCTACCAATGTGTTGATGCTCAACAAGGGGAAATCATCCTTAGGACTCGTTTTATTGAGATCTCAAAAATTGGTGCATATGCGAATCCTCCCATTGGTCTTTTTGATGGGAACCATGTTAGACAACCATGGCGGGTAATCCACGTAGATGACAAACTATGCATCCAATAGCTTTTGTAGCTTGTATTTAACCATTAAGGCCACTTTTGGGTGCATCTTACATATTTTTTCCTTTACTAGCTTGATTTTTGAATCAAGCATCAGATTATGCATGACTAGCTACGGGTCTAGTCCCGGCATGTCTTTGTATGACCATGCAAAAACCTCCTTCTTCTCTTTGAGAAAGGTAATGTAGTCGGCTTGCTCTTTAGGGGATAGACTTACCCATAGCTTTATGATTTGCAAATTCATTGGATCTGAGTCGATGTCTACGTCAGTCATCTCCTCGATCGACATGTGGGATCCATCCTCCAACTGGTGTGGAGTGGGGATCAAATGGATATCATTTGCTAAATTTATATCATCGTTTGGAACGTCATGTTCCTCTTCAGTATGGAAGAAATCCTGAGTCTGTCTTGGGGTGAAATGGAACATTCCTCCGCAAGGCCAGTACTTTGATGGAGATGGCGGTGTGTCAGCATGATCCCAGTCGATAGCATCTAGGTCTAGATGCTATCACTGTGTTAGATCGCCTGGATCATGGATGGGGGTGGTTAAATCAATGGAGATCATGTTGATGAAATGATTATGGTCTCCATTACTGTGGGTGTGATTGCTCGAACATCCTAGATGCTCTTTGTGCCCCAGATCTGGCTCTGTGGGAACTAGCACAAATGGATCAGCCCTATGTGCAGATAAAAAGATCGAGTCCACCCTTGGCATTAATGGTTGTATAGGGTCTCCAGGTGAAATATGCTCTCTGTTTTCTTAGAGTGGCGGGTGTAGTAATTGCTATAACTGTGTCAGGTTGAGGTGCCACCTATGTCTTGGACCTATGTGTAAATGTTCAAACATGTCATCTATGTCTAGAGGGTATTGTTGTTGCATCTGTCGCATATGATTGAGATAAGCCATCTCAATTTCATCTTCGTAGTCACTATCAGAGATCCAAAGGCCTTCGTTGGCTCCAACAACTGCTTGCAACATATGAGGATCATATTTCTCAAGAAAATTTATGTGGTCCCATCAAGGTTGTTTCGCTCTCTATGGGGGGACCTGATTCTCTTGAGGTGGCATATGCTCAATTGGAGCATCCAATGGGAACATTGTCAGGAAGCTTTCCTAATCATCATTCATGGGATATACTTGCAAATGATTGCTATCAAACTCAAAAGGATCCCAAGGGGCTACCTCATACTCCAACTCATCCTTTGAAGACCCTTCTTGGTCTTGTCCATATCCCACTTGTGGGTGAGTCCTTGAATTTTCTCCCTGTTCGGCTGAAGGGAAAGGTTTGTTATGGGAAACAAGGTTGGTTGTTAGCAATGGGAGATAATCTCCCAATGTATAGTTTGTGTTAGGATTGACATATGGATCTGATGCCAACCCATCCTTGTTGCCTATCCCTAGGCCTTGCATGTTCTCGACCAAGATGTCTAGGAGCAAGGTGTTGTTGAACCCTACTCTTGACTTGTCATACGGAATTTGATATCTCGGTTGGCACAGAACACAAAATCCTTGCTCATACTGGCCCAACCCATATCCGTGCCAATTGCATTGGCCAAAATATCTCAAAGCAAAATTTGGGTTGGACAGATAGTTGAAATCCTCAGCAAAGGGTTTTTCATCTTCGTCTTCTTGCATACAAATATCAATGCCATTATCTAGGCCCCCATAAACAAAGTTTGTCTGATTGGGTGGGTAGCCTAAAGGAACCACAGAGCCTATGGGGAGTCAAGGTCACCCCATATCCTACATGGACTCAAGCATGTGTGTTGCTACAATGTTCCTCACTAGATACTCCCCAAGGCCTGTGTTGGCCATCTCAACGATGACCATTGGCGATTGAGGGGGAGAGAATGGGAGTCCTTCCTGATTCCACTCCATGTGGGGTGAACTAGGCGTCTCGACTTCCATTCTGCTAGGCATATCTCCTATCGAGATGGTTGAGACTAGAGGTGGTTCCTCTTATATGGGTTTCTATCCCTTGTCCTTAGATGTGGCCATCATAGGTTGCGTCGTTGTTGAAGGACTAGCGAAAGAAGATGGACCTGACTGAGGACTTAGTGAATTAATCACTGGAGATGCCTATAGAATCAGACCCTATTGAGATGGATTCAACTGAAAATCCAAATGTGTTGATGGAAGAGTCGATTACGACATGAATTGCACTGTATTGTAGTATTTGAAGGGCTCTAAGTCTGCTAGGAGGACATGCACCTGTCCTTCAAATGTATACTTCAGGCACTGATGAGCTATTGAAGGGACACACTTCATGTCCCGAATCCAAGGCCAGCCCAGTAGGATATTATAAGCCATCTCCCCTTCCAAGATGTGGCACAATGTATGAATAGTCTTTTGTCCCACTTGGATAGGTAGGACAATTGTGCCAACTGTCGAGCATATTGCATAGTTGAATGCTCGCAGTGTGTAAGTGGAGGCCACAATGTGAGATGCTGGCAACTTCAAATTTTTTAGTGCTACTGTAGTGATGATATTACTGGAGAAGACAGTGTCCACAAACACTCTCTTATACAGAATCTCGTTGACCTACGCAATAACATGCAGGGGTGGATCTGCCACATCACCAATCACTATTTTCAATTCATCTTCTTTAAAGGTGATGACAGGCTCTATACATTGTTTAACATGCCCCACAAAATTGTTGAAAGAGTTCACTTTGTGGGGCTATAGCTTGATAGCTTTTAAAATCTCCATTAGAGCTTCTCAATGGGGTGCTGATTATTGAATAAGCTCATATATGGAGAGCCTAGCCAACATGGTCCTTAGACTTTGGGTAAGTCTAGTCCAAATCATGGCCACTGGTCTAGGCGAGGGAAGTTGTGTAGGGGATTTTTGAGGTTGTGACGTTGATGGAACCTCTCTTGTGGCTGCCACGTCGGTAGATCCTGGGTACCTCTTGTTCCTAGTCACTATGCTTATCATCCCTACATACCCCTACATGGGGCAATTCTATTGTACTTCATTGACTTGGAGGGGTTTTGTCGATGCCTCATGGGAAGGCAAGGGGTCTCTGAATACTCCCATATGTTGGTTGTTTGGTGCTACAGGGTTGTCCATCGCTAATGTCTTGCTGTCAATGAGATCTTGTACTAAACCTTTGAACTTCCAACATGCGTTAAGATCATGTCCCTTACGCATGTGGAACCTATAGTACAAATCCTCTTGGTAACCTTTAGGCTTTGGTGCATTGGGGTCTATAGTTTGAATCTCTGAAAGGTTGATCAAGTTCGCTGTTGACAAGCAGTTAAACAGAGAATCCCTAGAATCTATGTAAGGAGTAAATTATTGCCTAGGGCGATGCTACTAATTTTGCTCTTGCATTTGGTTTTCTCTCTCATAGTTGTTAGGAGGCACTACCTGATAGTTAGCCTTTTGAGGCTGTGTTGCTTGTGCATGCTTAGGGATATTAATGGCAACCTAATTAACTACAACAGGTTTCGGTTGCATGGTCTTGTTGGAACAAAATCTACCTTCGGTTAATAGTGATGAGCCTTAGAATTTGCCAACATTGAATAGACAGATCTTGCTTGAGTTCATATGTCTAGTCTCCAGAGAAGGCTGGTTCCTTTGAAGTTTTTTAGAGAAAAGGGTAAACAAGAGATAAGGGAAATATGGCCTAAGCTATAACTTTTATATGGTGCAGGTTAGACAACATCAAAGACAAATTTACTTACTTCTATCCAAAGCATTTAAAAACACATTTCAAAGAAGAAATTATATAATTCCAGATATGATTTCTGATGTTTCATTTAGCATGCATATATATTAGATTCTTATTCCAGAAATATGATTTATGTATTGTGAAAGTTCAGATACAAGAACAGACTCAATCTACAATTCAATATTGTGAGTAGAAATAAAGAACATTAATACATACACTTGCACGATATGAACCAGAAGCCAATGGGAGATGTGATTTTATTGCTTGTATTCGAAGTACGTACACACAGTCTTGTAAACGTCCATGAGCTAACATTTTTTTTGGAGTTGCTCACCCCTATATATACCCTAAAATATTATATTTTCCTAAGTACATATTATTTATTTTACAAGAAATCATCTACAGTTTCTAACAATACACAATGGATTTCTCGTAGATTAGATAGATTGGAAATCATCCGATGGACCTGCCA
The DNA here is from genome assembly GCA_028583015.1 of Wollemia nobilis. Classification (NCBI taxonomy): domain Eukaryota; kingdom Viridiplantae; phylum Streptophyta; class Pinopsida; order Araucariales; family Araucariaceae; genus Wollemia; species Wollemia nobilis. The sequence continues at coordinate 403,404 of JAQPPZ010017059.1, forward strand.
AGTTATAATCAATAGACCATTCTTCAGAAATTGGCACCTGATGTCAGTAATCATTTACAGTTGCCAAAAATATACTTTATTCCTTTACATCTGGTGTGTCATGAAATCATGACATTCTTTCCTTGCTTTGGTCTTCTGTTGCTTCTAGCTGCGAAAATGAGACATGTCACGAAATCATGACATTCGTCTCTTCCTTTGCTCCTTTGCTGCCTCCCACTACAAAAATGAGACATGTCACAAAATCGTAACATTCTTTCCTTGCTTGGCTCTTTTGTAGCTTCCAGCCGTGAAAATGGGACATGTCATGAAATCGCGACATTCATCTCTTCCTTTGCTCCTTTGCTGCCTCCCACCACGAAAATGAGACATGTCGTGAAATCACAACATTTTTTCCTTGCTTGGCTCTTCTGCCGCTTCTAGCCGTGAAAATGGGACATGTCACGAAATCATGAAATTCATCTCTTCCTTTGCTCCTTTGCTGCCTCCCACCGTGAAAATGAGACATGTCACGAAATCACGACATTCTTTCTTTCTTTGCTCTTCTGTCGCTTCCAACCGCGAAAATGAGACATGTCACGAAATCGTGACATTTTTTCCTTGCTTGGCTCTTCTACCGCTTCCAGCCGTGAAAATGAGACATGTCACGAAATCGTGACATTCTTTCTTGCTTGGCTCTTCTGCCGCTTCCAACCATGAAAATGAGACATGTCATGAAATCGTGACATTCTTTCTTGCTTTGCTCTTCTGCTGCTTCCAGCCACGAAAATGAGACATGTCACGATATCATGACACTTTTTCCTTTTGGCTCTTTCTCTTTTCTTTGGACCGCAAAAAAACAACATGTCACGATATCACGACACTTTTACCTCTTGGCTCTTTCTCTTTGCTTTGGACCACAAAAAAGCAACATGTCGTGATATCGTGACACTTTTCCCTCTTGGATCTTTCTCTTGCTCTTTAGCCATGAAAAAGCAACATGTCACGATATCGTGATACTTTTTCTCTTTTGGTCGTGACAAAGCAACATGTCACAATATCACGACACTTTTTCTCTTTTGGCCGTGACAAAGCAACATGTTGCGATATCACGACACTTTTTCTCTTTTGGCTGCGACAAAGCAACATGTCACGATATCGTGACACTTTTGCCACCTTGTGCCTTTTGCTACTCTTAGCCACAAAAATGAAACATGTCGCGATATCATGACACTTTTCCCTCTTGCTCCCTTTTTGCTACTCTTAGCCACGAAAATAAAACATGTCGCAATATCGTGACACTTTTTCCCTTTTGGCCGTGACAAAGCAACATGTCGTGATATCACGACACTTTTTCCCTTTTGCTTTTCTTTTTGCTTTGAACCATGAAAATGCAACATGTCATGATATCATGACACTTTTTCCTCCTTGCGGTGTTTTGCATTTTCTTTGATATTTAGCATATGGGCCACTTCGGTCCTCTTTGGAAAATATGCAAAAAGGAGCATCAGATGTTTTTCTGTAGTTAGCCACTTTTTTTACTAAAATTCTTGGCACCTTTCGGGGGATTTTTTGCTTGCAAAAATTTTGAACCAGGCCTTTATCCATTGGGTATCGGAGTCAACAACGCAGTTGTAAAAATAATATTTCAGAGAAAGACAAATAACATAGGGAAATGCACTTAGATCAAACGTGAACATTACCTTGCCAAAACTCCCTTTATACCTTAGTATCTCTATTAAAAAAAAATGTCGACTTCTGATTGGCTACGACTGAAAATCTTTTTTTTTGTATTAAGGCCGAAAAAATGGTAATATTTACAAATATTGTCTGAATACGCTTATATTATACTATACATATAATTCCTTTTTTGCTTTTGCGTAAAAGGCTTAGCTCCTTTTTTACGCACTTCTCCGATCTGGTTCCCTTCCTCTTCATCCTACAGATCTCGACTGGCTGAGAAATTCATTTCAGGGATTAAGAAATCCAGTACCTATTCATCATTTTCAAAAACTTGTCGGAAAATATTTTTATTAGGTACTGAAGGCCTGTATATAAGTCTAACAGTTTTAGACTTCTGAATAACATTACTTTCAAGACAAAAATTAGCTCCCACTGAAGCTAACAAATCTGCATGAGTATTCTGTTATCTAGGGATAAACTTTATATTTAGGGCCTCAAAGGCCTCTAAGAGATCCCACACTTTGTTCCTGTAAGCCTTCAAATAATCCTATTTACTTATACCTTTTTTGGTGACTTGATTCACAATAAGTTCTGAACCTCCATAGATGAGTAATTGTTTGATTCTCAATTTCTTAGCCTTTCTTAACCCTAAGCATAGGGCCTCATATTCTGCTGCGTTGTTGGAGCAACTCCAAGTCAAACTGTAAGAGAAAACCTTTTCCTCTCTAGTGGGAGAAATCAAAACTATTCCAGCACCAGATCGATTCTTGCACCTAGCCCCATCAAAGAAAAGCTTCCACAAATGATTCACAAAACCATCCTCTTCTAGGGAGGGTACCAATTTTATTTTTGGTTTCTCAATAGAATAGTTTCCTATTTTTGTTTCTATAATGGCATTAAAGTTATGTAGAGAAAACTCATCCTCAGCTTGGAGCTCTTCTAATGTTTCTTCCATCAGGTCTTCTTCTATTGTTTCTTCAGTCATCATATTTACACGATCAGTTTCACCAATCCTTTCTACATGGAACGTCGATGGTTTCTCATTAAAAATATTGACCCTTCTACCTTTGAAAGGTATCTCCAAATGAGAATAATCTAAGGATAAGTATCCTCCTATCTTTGTTGTGAAATCTCTGGATAGACACATACCAAAATAGGGCTCCAAGTCTACGACTACTACCTCTTGTATGACTGTCATCTGAGGCAAATTATGCAGCCGTATGGGATTATCCTTTATCACTACTACAATTTTTACTGGAGTACCATCTAACTGTAGGATGCCTACACTGCTCCTATTGTACTCCATTCCCATAATATCACATACTTCTTTGGGTATCACAGTGGTAGCAGTGCCTAAATATATCATGCAGTTGTGGACAACCCATCCTTCCATTTGAAGGGATAAATAAAAGGGGGGGGGGTTTCTTACCAGTGGTAGATGTCAAGTTCGTTAGAACCATTTTCGAAGATGATGCAGTCCCACCTCCATTTTTCATTGTCCTTAGGGATTCTTGTAGGAGATTGATTTGACCTGGGATTTGAAAAGCATCATACATACTTGCCTTAGAAGGAGTCTTTTTTATTTCCTCCACTATACTAAATATAGGTGAATCAACTATCCTTTCTCTTTCTTTGGCAAAAGTTTCAAATTTATTTTTGTATCCCTAGGTAGCTTCAGTTCTTTGCCTTTTTGTCAGCGAGGGGAAACTCAACCTTTCCCTAGCCTGTTCTTGGGTTTCATTTTCCCCCTGATGAAAAAATTCTTTGTGTGTTTCTTGCCCTTGAATTTTGGCTAGAAATTGATATTCTCTTTCCTGAGGGAGACTTCCTTTAGGATTTTCTTTGGGAACTTCCATGGGAGCAGGGGAAACATACAATGGCTGAAGCTCTTTAGGGTCTACTTGTAGTGGTTTCTTACCTGATCTTGTCAAAACTAAAACCTGTTCTACTGTAGGCATCATGAATTTGTGGTTCTCCTCTCTAATTATATTTACACGACTTTTCATTTTTTCTTTACTATTTTCAACTACTATAATTTGTACATAATGCTGGTGTATTATACGCAAAATTTCCCCATGTGGATCGTTACATGTAGTACACCAAGAGTTAGAATCGGTGGGAGGCTCATCGGCCTCCACAGTCTCATTTGTATATATCGTGCTCGGTCTTACATGTCCCCTATTGCTTGATTGTGCTGCATATCCTATTACCTGAGGGAACCTTCTTGGCGGAAAACTCCTTTTAGCCTCTCTCTTTTTCATGGATGCCATTTCATTTGACAATACCTTCATTGTATTAATTATGGTCATGTATTGATCACTGGGGGGAGCTGATGCAAGGGGTGTAGCTATAGCTGGGAGGGCCTGTGTTGATGGGAGTACAGGTAGTTTAGAGATTGACGCTTGGGAAAACTCTGGTAAAATTGGCAATAGATTTTTTGATGGATATATTTTTGTAGCGATGAGATCAGCTTCGCCCTTTGCTGCCTCTACATAGATCCTAGGAAAAGTGGTTACAAGGGATTGCCTTATTATCATACTGAGCTTTGAATCAAAAGCCCTTAGATAATAGCATATAGCTTGTTCTTCCATGGGATTTAGGCCTTGTGGTACTCTATCATGAGTTCTGGTAAACCTGATGTTGAAATCTTGGATTTCTTCTTGTGGATGCCTCTCAATGACAATGAATTCATTCAGCAATGTGAAAGGATCCGCATGTATATTGAATTCATCAGCCAGACGGTTGGATAGTACTACCCAAGAAGTAATGGATCTAGCTAGAAGCACTATGTACCAATAGACCATATTTCCTTTCAAAGACATAATCAACAATCTAACCATTACATCTTCCTGAGTGATGTTATAAATAGATGCTAGTGCTGAAACATCTAAACAGTGCTCATCTGTTGTTTTGCCTGTTCCATCAAAGGTCGATAAGGCTTTTAATGTAGCTTGTGGAATTTGGTGGTGCGTTCCCAAGTTCAAAGGGCCAGTTTGATTCCATACAAGATGCGCTAGGCTAGGGGCGGCTACCATGATTGCTAAAGGAGTTACAATCGCTATAGTATTGCTTGCAAACACTCCTATAGTGGGCATTAAAGAGGTGTTAATGGTGCTGGGCAGATTTGATCTTGTGGCTAGCATAGGGTGTGCTTTTAGGCTTCTGAGATGTAGTTCAAAAAACTCAATAGGTTCTTTAGAGTTTTTAGCTCGGGATCTGGTTATCATATGGCTATATAACCAGAAGGCTTTCTAGACAAGGTCTTTCTTTTATGGTCTAAATGCAACGGAGTCACCAGGTGATTTTTCTTGAGATTTTGCAAACAAAAGGCTCTGAAGGTAAAACACCAAAACTTATACAATATTGTGGGATTGCTGGTCCCACCGGGTGTGCCAAAAACTATTGGAACAAAATCTGCCTTCGATTAATAGTGATGCGCATTAGACTTTGCCAACATTGAATAGACAGATCTTGCTTGAGATCATTTGTCTAGTCTCTAGAGAAGGCTGGTTCCTTTGAAGTTTTTTAGAGAAAATGGGAAACAAGAGATAAGGGAAATATAGCCTAAGCTAGAACTTTTATATGGTGCAGGTTAGACAACATCAAAGACAGATTTACTTACTTCTATCCAAAGCATTCAAAAACACATTCCAAAGCAGAAATTATATAATTCCAGATATTATTTTTGATGTTTCGTTTAGCATGCGTATATATTAGATTCTTATTCCAGAAATATGATTTATGTATTGCAAAAGTTCAGATACAATAATAGACTCAATCTACAATTCAATATTGTGAGCAAAAATAAAGAACATTAATACATACACTTGCACGATATGAAGCAAAAGCCAATGGGAGATGTGATTTTATTGCTTGTATTCGAAGTACGTACACACAGTCTTGTAAATGTCCAAGAGCCGACCTTTATTTTGGAGTTGCTCACCCCTATATATACCCTAAAAGAGTATATTTTCCTAAGTACATCTTACTTATTTTACAAGCAATCATCTCCAGTTTCTAACAATACACAACAGATTTCCCGCAGATTGGATAGATTGGCAATCATCTAGCAGACCTGCCAGGTTATAATCAACAGACCATTCTTCAAAAATTGGCACCTAATGTCAGTACTCATCTCCAATTGCCAAAAATATACTTTATTCCTTTACAGCTGGCGTGTCACAAAATCACGATATTCTTTCCTTGCTTTGGTCTTCTACTGCTTCCAGCCACGAAAATTAGACATGTCATGAAATTATGACATTCGTCTCTTCCTTTCATCCTTTGCTGCCTCCCACTGTGAAAATGAGACATGTCATGAAATCGTGACATTCTTTCCTTGCTTGGCTCTTCTGCTGCTTCCAACCGTGAAAATGGGACATGTCGCGAAATCGTGACATTCATCTCTTCCTTTGCTCCTTTGCTACCTCCCTGCCACGAAAAATGAGACGTGTCACGAAATCATGACATTATTTCCTTGCTTGGCTCTTCTATCACTTCCAGATTTTAAAATGGGACATGTCACAAAATCGTGACATTCGTCTCTTCCTTTGCTCATTTGCTGCCTCCCGTCGTGAAAATGAGACATGTCACGAATTCGCGACATTCTTTCTTGCTTTGCTCTTTTGCCGCTTCCAGCCGCAAAAATGAGACATGTCGTGAAATCGTGACATTTTTTCCTTTCTTGGATCTTTTGCCGCTTTCAGCCATAAAAATGAGACATGTCGTGAAATCGTGATATTCTTTCTTGCTTTGCTCTTCTACCGCTTCCAGCCATGAAAATGAGACATGTCGCGAAATCATGACATTCTTTCTTGCTTTGCTCTTCTGTCGCTTCTAGCCACAAAAATGAGACATGTCGTGATATCGTGACACTTTTTCCTTTTGGCTCTTTCTCTTTGCTTTGGACCGTGAAAAAGCAACATGTCGCGATATCACGACACTTTTCCCTCTTGGCTCTTTCTCTTTGCTTTGGACCGCGAAAAAGCAACATGTCGCGATATCGCGACACTTTTCCCTCTTGGCTCTTTCTCTTGCTCTTTAGCCACGACAAAGCAACATGTCACGATATCGTGACACTTTTTCTCTTTTTGCCATGACAAAGCAACATGTCTTGATATCACGACAATTTTTCTCTTTTGGCTGTGACAAAGCAACATGTCGCGATATCGCGACACTTTTGCCACCTTGTGCCTTTTGCTGCTCTTAGCCGCGAAAATGAAACATGTCACGATATTGCGACACTTTTTCCTCTTGCTCCCTTTTGCTGCTCTTAGCCGTGAAAATACATGTCACGATATCGTGACACTTTTTCCCTTTTGGCCGCATCAAAGCAACATGTTGCGATATCATGACACTTTTTCCCTTTTGCTTTTCTTTTTGCTTTGAACCGCAAAAATGCAACATGTCGCGATATCGTGACACTTTTTCCTCCTTGTTGTGTTTTGCATTTTCTTTGATATTTAGCATATGGGCCACTTTGGTCCTCTTGGAAAATATGCAAAAAGGAGCATCAGATGTTTTTCTGTAGTTAGTCACTTTTTTGACTAACAGGTCCCTGGTTTAGTGTTCTTTGTCCATTCTTTCTTCTTAGGTTTGGCAATCTCGCCATCTTGTATCTTAATCTCCTCGATGACTCTAGCTTGTGCCAGAGCTTCATCTAAACTGGCATATTGTTGTAGCTACAATAGCATAGAGATTGATCTCAAACAAATTCTTGAGAATATTTGGGTTAGATCTGACATGGGAGGGAGGTAAGACAACTTTGAAAGCAACGTCCTCCATCGGTTCCCGTATGCCACCATGGTCTCTTACTCATACTTCTTGAGGCTAGCTAGGTCACTTAATGATGCATTCTTCTTAGTGTTGAAGATGAAGCATTTGAGGAATGCGTCCACTAGCTGATCCAAGTTACTGATGCTATATTTTGGTAATTGGGTGAACCAATTTGAGGTAGGGCCTGTGAATGTGGTTATAAATGTTCTTAATAACAAAGCATCGTTGTCCCGAATGCCAAAGCACTGGCTCAAGAACCTAGTCACATGCTCTTGGGCATCCTCCTCCCATCTAAAGAGTGTAAACTGGGGCAGTTTAAAGTGTTCAGGGTATGGAGGTGCCAGCACTGACGAATGCACAGGATGACTATGGAGTTGGCGTAAAGTGGGATTTTGGGGCCCAGAATTCTTGATCTCCATAGACTCTAAGCGCTCGAGCAGTGCTTTGTATGCATCAAAGGATTTAATTTCTTCCTCCTTAGTTTGCTTCCGTTGTGGGTTGCGGGGAACTTGAGGCCTATTGAGAGGTAGCTAGATAGCACCCCCTTTGCCTTGATAGAGTGTTTCAACCCACTCTTATTCTTGTTCATACTCCTCATAAGCTTCTTGAGGAGTGGCTGGCCAAGACCTATACACATGGGTGGGTGCTTGCGGAGGGTGTCCATCATTGTTTCGAGGAGTGACCTCTCGCTCAAGTCTAGGAGGTCTCAGAGGTAGTACTTGATAAGGTTGCATGGACATGTCTCGTACCAAGGGGTTAGGCCTCTCATATAATTCTACTTTATGCACGCGAGGGATTAGAACCTTCGTAGGCACATTGTTATGAAGCAATTCGACTGTCTAACGTTGAATGCGCTCTTTGTTAACCCAACAAAGATGCTCTAACTTCTCTTGATCTTGCCTAAGCTGCGTGATTTCCACTTTGCGAGCGGCATGTTTGGCAATTGCCAAGTCAATTTGTTCTACCGTATCTTGTTTAGGAAGCCTAGATGCCTCTCCTACATATCTATCTCGGTCATGGTGATCCGAGACCTCTATGGGTTGCTTTCCTCTATCGAGGTTAGCTACATTAATTCGAGGTTGTAGCCTCAATGGGTGATCCTAATACATGGCAAGCACAGAGGTACATCGCTCCCGTGCTATGTACTTCTCTTGAGGAATGTGGTACTCCTCCTCGTCCTCTCTTTCATATGCATAAAAGGTGCAAGCAGAATTATCTTGCCCTATTTGGAAATTTTGATACTCTGGATACTATGTAGTGTTTCTAACAATAATGTGGGGCAGATAAGGGAAGACAAAATCATGTGGCCCCTCCATTTGGACCCTCTATTGCTCTAGCACTTCATCACTAGGCCACCCATAATGAGCTTCTAAGGGAGGTCTCCTGTCTATGTTGAGTGCTACATGTAGGTTCTCCTCTTGAAAGGACTTATGATGAGTGGGGGTACCCCTCAAAGGGGTGCCTCTATAGTCCTGTTCTATTATGGCATGATGTGGACTCTCTTGTGTGTCAGGCCGCCAAGACGTGATGACCAAGTTCGCAGGACTATATCAGAGGTGACTTGTGCCCCTTGGTGCACTTTCTGTAGCACTTGCCCATGATTGGGCTTAGCTATGAGTGAACACCATGGTGATGTGTTCCTAAAGACGCGTAGATTTTTATCTTTTTTAGGATTTTTTTACGCTACACTTAAATAGAAAGAAAACACACAATCAATGCAATGGTTATCTCTTTTAAATATTAAAAGTGCGCCCTAGAATCTGGTTTAGTGTGTTGTGATGTTGTTTTGAAAGCTTTTTGAAATAATTTTTAAATGCAAAATGATGGCTCTTATGAATCCCAAAAAATGGTCGCCCCTTCGATATACCGTTTCCAGACTGATATACCAACCTCTCTATATACCCACCCTTACGTGAGGGAGACTATTGGTACGTGAGAGCAGATGGTATGTGGAACATAGGTGGTACTGAAGGGGGATCACTCTATTTATGACACCTACCATAGAAGACTTATCCTCATGTTCTGGGAATCACCCTCGCTACACTTGGTCAGATTTTGTCATGATTTACGTCTAGCAACAGTCGCGATCGGGGTAATGTATGCAGTATATCAAGCCAAAGTGATGATGGAATCCACCTTTGGTCTTGCTCAAGGGTTGGGGTTTTATGATCAAATCCTTTTTGTTTTAGTTACCATGTGGTGTGTGGGGTTCATTTTAAGTTGCATAAATGAAGCAAACAAGCATTCAAACTCTCCTATGCAAGCAAATAACCTGAGAACGTAAAGCAAAGAATTGACAAAAGGTGTTTAAGACCTCTACCTCTTCTTTGCCCAAATTGGATGTCTCTGAATTTTTGCTTTGAAATAGTCCAACATTTGAAATTTGGTACCTGTAAGCAAAATAACAAGCAACTTTAATCAGAATTTTAATCTTAAAAATCAAGGGACAAAGGTCCCACCGTGATCGCCACTGAAAGCACAAGGATACAAAAACAAAACGGAATATGCCATAAGAAATAACAAGAAAGAACATAGAAAAAATGACACAAGATAAAAGCAATATGAAATATTGTAATCTCTTTATTGATACACTTTTTAAAACTATGTTACAATACATCTCCTCCCTTTTTAGGGGATAGGAGCGTCAAATATGTTTCTCATCACAACATCCATGGATAAAAATCCTTCTTTTGCATGCCCACATGTAAGATGGGAAGACAAAAACATCACTGCCACTTGTGTATGTGATTATTTGCTCCTTCCTACTCCTCTAATGTTGGAAACCTACATTCAGAGAAACAAAAAATATTAGTAGCACCTGTGGATAGAATAAAGCATGTATTTCCCAAGGCCTACTGTTAGTAAATGAAAATATTAAAATGATAATGAAATGACCTCAGATCGACCTGAAAATTTAACAGTAGCATAAATATGTTAATAGAAGACCACTGCAAAAAGAACAGTTTGAAAATTCCTCATAGATTTGTATTCGCTCTAGGGTGGGACGAAAATGCCTACAAGAACTTGTCAGAAAGCACCCTCTTCAATGTCCTTCTTAGGAAGCTCAAAATGACCTACAAAGTTGGGGTTATCTAATTGGGGGTGTTTTGGGAAGACCCAGATGGTCATATTTCTCCAATTTGGCCTCTAGGACCCATAATTTTTTGGTGCCATCTGCAAGTTAGTGAAGGCGGGAAATGAGAGAAACCTGGTCAAAATTGCTCAGAATGAAATGAAATTTAAACTGTAACCTATTTAACATATCTAGAATAAAATGCAAAATAAAAATCAGAGAAATCTATCACATATTTCTATTCATATTGGGGTGGGGTGAATTTTACTGTGACAATTTGGGCAGCGCCCGAGGTTAGGACGCCCACTGTTTGGAACACTATTTCAGCACCAATCCACTTGGGATGGGTCCAAAACTGATTATAGGGTGTTTTAAAAAAAAAATTGGATTTTTGTGGCCAAAAATTGGGTTTTGGGTCCGGATTTGCGCTTCCAATAGTCACCCAATAACCTCCCTTTCAAATGAGAGATTAAGGATGTGAAAGCACAAATCGTAAGTAGGTATGTAAATTGGTAGCACTTCATTGCTAAAATGATCCTTCTTTCTATATATTTTGGGTGAGAAAACTCACCAATTTATAGACCTTAGGGTTTCTCTGTTTGAATTGCGCATGTGAGGGCGCCACTTGAGTTGTTATCCTATTTTTAGAGAAAAGCTAATTCCCTGATTTAGAATCTCCTTGCATGAGGTTTCTAAAATAAAGAAATTCATAACTGAAAGTCTCTCTTCTTGAATAAAATCTATTCCTCACAATTGCATGGCCTGAAGCCTCAGTTAACTAGCGAAGTTACCGAGGTTTGACTTTTTGCCAGTCAAACTTTCTATTCACCTCACCCTAGGGTGAATGTTGATATTCGTCCCTGGGTGGGACGAATTCCATTTTATAATCATCCCTGGGTGGAAGAGTAGAGAGCAAGGTGCCAAAAAGGTGCCAAATTGACCTCTGACCTCTAAAACTACTTTTGGAAGTGGTTAGGACCACTATTTAACCTCTAGGGGCTGCCCTAGGGGCTGTGTGTGTCAATGCGATCAACGCTTGTTGTCACATAATCAGATTGGTTTTGTTTTGGTGTCTACAGTGTGGAACTAATTTATAATTAAGTTTTAAAAAGAAATTAGACAACTAGTCCATGAAGTGCATTTCTCTAGCATGAATATTATAGATTGTTGAAAAGGTGTTTTTATTAATCCTTGTTTACTATTCCTCCCTTTCATTGCATTTCAAGGCACAGTATGACTATTTTACCCATCTACAACTATTTGTTGAATAAATGTGATGAAAGAAAAAGTAATATAGTTGTGTTATTATCACATTTTATTCCACCTAATACCCTTAAGGGGTATTGGGCCTTATTGGCTCATAGATATAAGGGGTTAGTTTGAACTAAAAATTGATTCCTAAATTGTTGGTATGTAAGGAAATTGAAAAAACCTAATAAAATATAGAACTAACCATACTTATACAAATGAATCTTGTCTAGATATAATTTTCTTTGAAAAGATCCCTAATACATAATATTTTTTAATTCAAGGATATCTCCTACTATGTTATCTCTAGATAATTTGGTAATTGAATACTTTGTTATTATAGTGGTAAATATCATCCTTGAGGAAATTTCTTAGGATGACCACCTCTTCAATATGGTGGAATCATTTGGTGTTAGTTAATGATAAACCTCTAGTCTCATAAACCCTAATAAAAGGCAATAACCTATATGATAAAGCTAAATATATATTCAAATATATCTAGGAATTAGCTATTAATAACTGGAAACTATGATAACTCAAATTATAATTTGATCTTCCTTATCAATGTAAATTTATTATAGAATGTATATATTCCATAGTTCATCATGTGTGACATTATAACCTTTTCAATGCACATGCTTATAATAAAAATAATGACGAAATATAGCATGATGAGAAAATAATATGTAAGTCAAATATTAGAACCTTTTATAGGGCCCTTCTATTGCCTATATTATTCTAGTTTTCCTACTAAAGTAAGAGTGCTTATGTTGAGAAATATAAAGTTGCGATGTCATATATATTACTAGCATGGAGGGATATGAGCTTCCATATATAATCAAATTATCTAAGGTTGGTGTCACATATCTTAACTGTATAAACTATGATAGACCTAAGGGAGTAAATCATATATTTTAGAATTATAGATTTCTAAGTAATATTTTGGACTAGGTATAGTATGGTTGATGACTATTGTTTGAGGGATAATTGTAATCAACCAAAGTTGTGTTAGAATTGTTTATAAAGTTTAGTAAAAGTTTTGAAATCCTTATTAGATAATAATTGGTATTTTAGATATTATAATAGCTTTAACAAAACAACATTGCACTTGAATTTTGTATTACTTTGATTATGATCTAATAAATTGCTAGAGGTGGCTACTCTAGAAAAAGGATTCAAGCTGTAACACCCCATGTCTACCCACTTGGTTGTCCAATCACTCCAAGTCTTCCCACTTGGTTCTCTAATATCAGAGATTTCAATATGTGAAATTTTTTCTTATTTTAATCATTATTATTTTATTTTCTAGTATGAACATGTTTAAATCATCTTCATGAGTGCCATTTCATTTTAGTAAAAATACTCATGAGATCGAGATTGGCCAAATCCTAAATAGTTACCTATTTTGAACTTCACTCTCCTTCTAAGATTCCAAGTTCAGGCAGTGGGTTTCTTTTCCTCTAGGGCCCATAACACCTAGATGTGTGATGCATAACTTTCCCATGTCTTAACATGAATGCATGAACTTATATCTTATGCTCATATCATGTAAGACTTATAACATACATGCTAGAGCTAGATGATCAACCATTCCCCATGGGCATCATCTAGGGTCTTACCAATACCCTAGTAGCTACCCAATGTCTTGTGTTGATTAACCAACATGATGTCCTATACCATCGTGTTGTCGGTATCACCTAGTCAAACACAATTCACCACTCATCACTAGCAGGGATAACCTAGAAGAGATGCCCATACAACTCTGTTCTGAACCTTTTTCCATCAAAAGTATGATTAGATCCCTGATCCATGATGATTTTCCTGCCCGTAAACACCATTAACATTTACCTTCTCAATATTGTCCTTCCCACAATCTTGAGTTTCTATCAAGGTTGTCCTACCCACAACCTTAGGTTACATTTTAATATTGTTTACACCTCAATCTTGAATTCTCTTTTTCATACTTAACTATGGGTTGAAATGTCTAAGGGGGTTTGACTAAACAGAGGTTATAAATAAACACTATCTCCTAATAGTTTAGTGATTTAATAATGTAACATAAGTTAATTGTTTTCTATCTCACTATTAAATGTGGTTATCACTATGGCTGAATAGAAATCATTGAACTTTAGAAACATTGCAATCGGATTTTAAAGAAAGCATAAACTGCAATACTATGCTCTATGATTCCCTTTTTAATTCTTTATGCTTAATGGAATAAAAGCTACTAATAAAAATTGATTAAAATAAAACCATCTACTATTCTCATATCACTTCATTAAGTTTATGTTATGTAAATAAGAGATATAGCAACCTATTTACAACATAATAGCTTTCGTGACAAGGTTTCTATAATGTAAATTTTAAAAGAGTTTTAAAATAAAATAAACTCAATATGTTTTAATTAAAAAAAAATCACCATCTACAAATCTTGTAAGACGTCCAAACATCAATTATCTTTGTTTCCCTACTTGAAATAATGATCATATATCCACTGACTCTTTCAAACTGCCGTAGTGGATTCAAAATAACATTTCCTCTAATAACTTCTCAGGTAAGACTTTGATTTAAGTTGTATATTCATAAATATGAGATTAAAATAATCAAATTTTACTAAAATTTAGCTTCCCTAATAGATATTTTCATACATTTTTAAGCATATGCCCATAACCTAAGTTTTTTTTAAATCTTAAAAAAAGAATTATTCAAATAACAAATATAAATCAAATCTATTTTTATACACAATGAATTACTAGTTTCCATAATCCATTGCAGTGTTCTCCATTTATACCGGGTATTAAAGCTAGACCAGTTTACACCCAAACCGTGTCGGTGATAGCTAAAATCAAATGCATAAAGCATCGATTCAAGGTAAAATACAATTTGTTTAAAATAAAGAAGAGTCTGAAATCGTTGCATGCAATCATAATGTTTCAATTTTATACTTGATGTTAAGTTTGTTTCTTGTTTTATTTTAAAATCAGAAAGGTTTTTCTCTAATTGGAATATCTACCACTTATCTATTGATTTACTTTAAGGAAAGAAACATTCTACGAAACAAGACTTCCTTAAAAAAAACTACCCAACATTACTATTTTAAAATGTCATAGTTCATATTAAATATATTCAACTCTGTAACAAACCAGCTTAGTGTGGTGACACTAGAATAATTGTACTTGTTTTGTAGCAAGGATACACACAAAGCAATAGTTTTTATTTTAAAAGAAAGAATAACACAAATTGCACTCCACGTCCGACGGTGTGTTTATGAGATGGAATCAACAATATATACCATTAAAGTTACAATTTGCACATCATTTCCAGAATTCAACCATGCATATTTCCAAGCCAAATTTTCAAGTATCATTACAAGATTCACAAACTTTATTCTACATTTTTCCCCAAGAGCTATAAATCCATTTACAAATGTATGTATAGGTTCGGCTATATTATTTTTATGACTCAGGATTTGGTATACCCTTGAGTAGAATTTCAAGTACACAACATATACAACAATTCCCTATCCTCTCTATCCATAATTATTTGAAATACAAATGCTGATGGAACGTCAAAAGACTCCATGCAATATGTTTTGTAGTGGTTCATCATAAATCTTCCTCTTCATATAGATTATCCGATGTTTACCAAGGGTCAGAACGGTCATTCTACAATGAGGTGCAACTACATCTATTATGCATACATTAATTTCATACTTAATTCTCATGCAGAGCTTATCAATACATCACAACATATTTTAACATGACATGCAACATCGAATAATTTTAGGAAGAACAATTTTTAGTCTTGGTTCATAACCAACCAGACACACAACATGCATTAATTATAATTTTTGAAAGAAGAATTTCAGTCTTGGTTCTCTATCAAATAGACACACAACAAGTTGTAATACATGATGTTTCTAGTAATCCCTCAAGCGCATGCAATATAAACAAACTCATATCTCACAAAGTAAATTCGTTATTCCTATAATGCAATTAATATTCTGATTTCTCACATAGAGCATCATCATAAAATATTTGAGCCATACAATCATTATTTTTTTTTAAATAGGTTTTTCTTAAAAATTTTATTAGAATAGACTTACTACTCTTGCCTCACTTCCAACACCTTTCTCTCCTTCTTTTGTGCCATATTTTATTATTTCTTCCGATGTCTAGTGTTAGAGTAAATCACTATATAAAATATAGAAAAGCAATTATAGTGTTTCAAACTTTAACAACAAAATTAAAAAAATAAGATGAACACACACAATAGAAGAGACAATTATTTTAACGTGGTTCACCCAATGTGGGTTACATCCACCAAAATTTTTTAGTCCTTTCTTTCTCAATATAAGCAATAGAGGGTTACAACCTACAATAAACATCTGCTGTAATTTCCTCTCTATATTTACAAGGAATCAACACAATAATTTTTCTCATTGTATACTCTATTTTTCCTCACAACTATATAGAAGAAAAAATAGAAAAAAATTGCTTTTATTAATACATTCCAAGATTAACACTGATAAAAACAAAAAAAAAATTCCCTGGCTGTCCAGTTGTAAATCCAAAAACTTTCTCTGGTAGACTAACAGACTATAAATTTGGAAACTTTCCCTACCTGTCTTGTAGTAAAATCTAGAAACTTTCTCTATTTAGCCTCCTCATAATTAGGCTCCATTCCTAACAATCTCCCACTTGGAGACTAATTCCATTGCACCATACTGCAACCAAGGACTGAAATTTTTTCATCATGGCCTCTTATTCCTTAAGGCCAACTGAATTTGAGCAAAAGCTCAAATTTTCTCTTAAAACTACTTTTGTAAGCATGTCAGTAGGATTTTGTGATGTGTGAAATTTCCCTAATTTCAAAGATCCATCTTCCACTACTGATCTAATGAAATGATACCTGAGTTTGATGTGTTTAGTTTTTGAATGGAATGCCAAATTCTTCGCAAGGTGTATAGCACTCTGGCTATCACTCCACAACCTATTATCCTCTTGCTTCTTCCCCAGTTCTTCCATTAGTCTTTGCAACCAAACCATCTCTTTGCTTGCTTTAGCAACAAAAACATATTCAGTTTTAGTGGTTGAAAGGGCAACTACATGTTGGAGTTTATAAATCCAACTAACCGCTCCTCCTCCTATAGTAAATATGTAGCCAGTAGTGCTCCTTCCACCATAAATATCACCTGCCATATCAAAATCTACAAAAACTTTCAAGCATATATTAGAGCCTCCAAAATTCAAAGAATAATTTGAAGTTCCTCTCAAGTACCTGAGTATCCATTTTACCACTTACCAATGTCCTTTTCCTGGATTACTCATAAATCTACTCACTTCTACCACTGTGTGGGCAATGTATGGTCTTGTACAAACCATTGTATACATAAATATTCCAACCGCTGATGCATAGGGAACCTTAACCATATGCTCTTGTTCCTTTTGTGTCTTGGGACACAAATATTTGGTGAGTTTGAAATGCTTTGCCAATGGAGTAGCAATAGACTTTGCATTGTTCATGTTGAATCTCTTAAGCACTTTTTCAATGTATTCTACTTCTGACAATTTTAGAGTGTGACTCTCCTTATCTCTTTTTATCTTCATACCAAGGATTTGTTTTTCTTCTCCCAAATCCTTCATGGCAAAGGATTTAGCCAACTTCTTCTTGAGCATGTTTATATCTTGCATATTTGTTCTTGCAACTAACATGTCATCCACATACAATAGCAAAATAACATAGTTACCATTTCCATTTTGCTTAAAATATACACAGTGATCGCTTTGACATCTTTCAAACCTTTGATTAGCCATGAACTTATCAAAATTTAAATACCACTGTCTAGGAGCTTGTTTTAACCCATACAAGCCCTTTTTCAGTTTACATACCCAATCCTCTTTACATTTCACCCGAAAGCCTTCTGGTTGGTGCATATAAATTTCCTCCTCCAAATCACCATGAAGAAATGTTGTCTTCACATCCAATTGCTCCAAATACAAATTTTCTATAGCTATAAGACTCAAAATAGCTCTAATAGAGGTTATTTTTACAACTGGAGAAAAAATCTCATCAAAATCAATACATTTTTTCTGAGCGAATCCCTTGACAACTAGTCTTGCTTTGTATCTCTTATGCCCTTCATTCTCCTCTTTAATATTGTACACCCATTTACTAGTCAAAGCTCTTTTACCTTTGGATAGCTAATCCAAATCCCAAGTTTGGTTATGGAATAAAGAGTCCATTTCTTCATTCATTGCAAACTCCCACTTATTCCTGGTATACATTTGTAATGCTTCCTGAAAAAATTCTAGCTCATCAGCATCAGTATACAAAACATAATCAGAGAAACATTGAGGAATTTTACTTATCCTGGTAGATCATCTAACAACACTTTCTGGAGATTGAGGTGCTTGTTGCTACTGCTGTACATTTTGATCTTCTACCACTTTTGGAGTTACCTTTTCTATGTGTCCATCAAGGTCTATGTATTCAATAATTTCCTCTTTCTATTTCTTTCCCTACAACCGATATTTATACAAGTTTTTTTCATTAAATATGACATCCCTACTTCTAATGACTTTTTGTTTATCACAATCCCATAATCTGTAACCCAATCCATCAATACCATAACCAATAAAATAGCACTTTTGGGCCTTAAAATCTAACTTATTTATATTCTATTTGTCTATATGCATAAAAGCTTCACATCCAAATACCTTAAGGAAAGAATAATTTATTGGTTTACCTGTCCAAAGCTCTTTCATAATTCCTCCATCCAAGGCACTAGACGGTCCTCTATTAATCAGATATACTGTAATATCAATAGCATGAGCCCATAAAAATAATGGTAAGCCTGCATGTATTCTCATGCTCCAAGCACACTCCATGATGGTTCTACTTGTTCTTTCTACAACCCCATTTTCTTGAGGTTTTCTTGGAAATACCTTGATTCTTCTAATTCCATTTTTAGAACAAAACACATCAAATTCTCTACTGCAATATTCTCTGCCATTATTCGAATTTATACACTTTAACCTTTTTCCAATTTTATTTTCAACTAATGCTTTCTAATTGTTGAAGGTATTAAAAAAATCACTTTTATTCTTAATGCAATATATCCATGTTTTCCTTGTTGCATCATCAATAAAAAGTACATAGTAAGAGGAACCTCCAAGAGAAGTTACCTGAGTTGGGCCCCAAACATCTAAGTGCACAAGCTCCAATTTCTCTTTCTTCCTTTCCTTGCCATCCTTGAGAAATCTAACTCTCTTTGCTTTACCATAAACACAATCCTCACAGAATTCCAAATCAATCTCTTTTAACTTAGGCAATAACTTTCTTGAATGTAAAATTTCCATACCTTTTGCACTCATATGGCCAATTATTTGGTGCCACAAAGATGCAATCTCACCTATAGAAACTAAATTCATTGAGCAATGAGAAAAATCAGTAAGTAAATAAATATTACCCACCAATTTACCTCTAGCTACTATCAATGAACCTTTAGTAACTTTCCAAGCATTTTCTCCGAATGCAACCGTATATCCTTCACCATCAAGCTTACTTGTCGATATAATATTTCTATTTAAATCTGGTATGTGTCTCACCTCTTTAAGAGCCCATTGACATCCATTTGGGGATTTAATCAAAATCTTTCCAATACCCATGATTTTACATGGTTGGTCAATTCCCAACAGAAACTATCCATAATCTCTAGAAACATAATCTATGAAGTATTCCTTATGTGAGGTAGCATGGAATGAAGCATCACTATCAACTACCCAATAATCACTATTTCTATCAAGAGATAAGATTAAAACATCTTGTAGAACTTTTCCAGTAATATTGGATTCTAAAGTGTTACCATTATTATCATTACCTTCATTTCCATCACCCTTTCTTTGCCAACAGTCCTTCTTGAGATGACCTTTTTTGCCACAGTGCCAACACTGTATTTTTCCTTTTCCACGTGATTTGGATCTACCTTTGGATTTGCCATGATGTGAACTCTTGCCTCTTTCTCTTCCTCTTCCTCTATCCTCAACAGTTAAGGCGGTGCTAGATGATTCTCCTATGGTTTTTCTTCTCATGTCCTCACTGGGTATCACACCAACCACATCATCAAATTCTAATTTATTTGAACTCGAAGCAGAGTTACTTACCACCATTACCAAAATATTCCAACTTTTTGGAAGAGAGCATAAGATTAATAAGACCCTAAGCTCATCATCAAAATCCAATCCTACTAAATGTAATTGATTAGTGATAGTATTAAATTCATTTAAATGATCATGCACATATCCTCCTTGACTCTTTTTCATGTTAAATAACCTTTTCATTAAGAATACCTTATTTGATGTTGATGGTTTCTCATACATCTTGGTCAACTTATCCATGAATCCCTTGGTAGTCTTTTCATCAGAGATTTTGAAGGCTACTGTGGCTCCCAAGCACAGCCTCATAGTACCCAATGCCTTTCTATCAAGGAGACTCCACTCCTCATCATACATAGTTGAAGGTCTCTATGTTTCCCCCTCAATAGGTAAGTAAATATCCTTCTGGTACAAGTAATCCTCCATATGCATCTTCCAGAATTGAAAGTTTTGGCCATTGAATTTTTGAAATCTAAACCTCCCTTCTTTCGCCATTGCTCCCACTTGATACAAAAATTCTCCTTCTGTCAAGTGCACCCAACAAAACAAATGCTCTGATATCACTTGTTAGAGTAAATCACTATATAAAATAAAGAAAAGCAATTATAGTGTTTCAAACTTTAACAACAGAATTAACAAAATAAGACAAACACACACAGTAGAAGAGACAACGATTTTAACGTGGTTCACCCAATGTGGGTTACATCCACCAAGATTTTTTTGTCCTTTCTTTCTCAATCCAAGCAATAGAGGGTTACAACCTACATCAAACATTTGCTGTAATTTCCTCTCTATATTTACAAGGAATCAACATAGTAATTTTTCTCATTGTATACTCTGTTTTTCCTCACAACTATATAGAAGAAAAAAATAGAAAAATAATTTGCTTTTCTTAATACATTCCAATATTAACACTGATAAAAACAAAAAAAACTTTCCTTGCTTGTCCTGCTGTAAATTTGGAAACTTTCTCTGGTAGACTAACAAAATGTAAATTTGGAAACTTTCCCTACTCGTCTTGCAATAAAATATAGAAACTTTCTCTGTTTAGCCTCCTCATAATTAGGCTCCATTCCTAACATCTAGCTCTCTTCCTAAAACCTTGCACACCACCTTCGTGTCTCCCTTCCTTCTCCTCGTATCCATTGTCTAGAATATGGTTTTCCCCACCTTTCTATGTAAAATCTGGCATTCGGTTCAAAACCTATCTATTCTGAAAATACCAAGTGGTCTCCACTACTTCATGTTCAACAACCATAATCCTCCAAAAAAATGTCGAAAATTCCCTTTCAAAGAGTGCCAAACAATAATTCCTAGATATTCATATTATTTTCTTTTATATTTTAATATGTCATCTGTTCCAATTTCTTTATTAATCTTGCCTCCAAAGCAACCATAAAAATATTAAGTATTATTTATTTTCTATATTCTTATATATTGATATTTATTCAATTAGTTATATTTTTATATATGTAAATATATGTTTATATATATATATATATATATATATATATATATATATATATATATATATATATATATATATTACTTTTAAATAAATCAATTCACAAAAGAACACACATTTCCTTTTAATCCTTAGAACACTATAAGTCATATATTTTATTCTATATTTATTTTATTAATTTTAAATTATGGCTCCCATGCATTAAGCATTTTTATTACCATCCATCATCACAATTTCACAATTATCAAACATCACACACACCTACAAATGCAGCTACATGATATGCATTCTACATGGACCACTGGCGAATGTATTGCCTATAGGGTTCTTTACCCCTATCAACTGGTAATACACCATCGCTCATCATCTCCCTTGACTTACATTGCACCGGAATAATCCTTCTACTTGTTGAGGAGACATTTTACCTTTGCATTACCCTACCAGTAACAATATTTATCTCCCGCAACCATAGATACATTAGCAATATCTCATTCTTGTAGAAAAATTAGGCGTATTTTAAAATAGGTTTTTGGAGGGTTTTTACACAAGATATGAACCAATGGATTTAGGACAATGTCAATTTCAATTCTCTAGATGTAAATTTAGAAGCTCAATTCATGGTAGATCAAGACTTTTTGGAGTGCCTCTAAGTCATTATCGATATGATGTTTATGTCAATTTTTTCTACAATCTTGCTTTGATCAAGATTCAGCTATTGAAAGCAATTAGTAAATTATAGAATTAAATATTTCTCATTAGCATAAGTCTTGTTGTATATATTATCTATTAAATATTGAGTAATGTAGATGTAATTACTATATTTTGTAATATTGCAATACAAAAAAGATATTTCAATTTTTTGTAGGTGTTTTTGTACTCTTAATTAATGAAAAACTCAAAGATCAATTTTTGTACAAAGCTTTGTACTCTTACTGATTGGAATAAGCTTAAAGACAACTGAGTTGCTTCCAATCTTCTTTTTGATTTATTTTTCAAACTATTGTTGTTTGAATCTGTAACAACAAAATAATCAATATGTATAAATCTTGGGAAGGATTATGCTAGTCAATCACTAGCTTTCCTTTTTATATATTTTTGTGTTGTTTCATTGAAATTGACACGGAATACACAAAGGAAAAAATTATGAATTAATGGAAAACAAGATCTTTGGAATAATATGGTAGCATCAATCTAACCTCTATATAATGTAATTTGAAAGAATTGCTTCACGTGACAAGAGATCCCATGGTAGAGCCCACCGTGTTTATCTAGATATTGTTCTATTTTTATCAATACTTATGTTCATGCTATAGCCATGTAGCCATTAAATGCTCTTATCTTGTGATGTGTCACATAGATTTCTTTGAGGGAATAGTTGCAGGAAGGATTGACCGTGTTCTCTCATTGTAGATTTTCAAGTAACATTTAGCAACAGATGGATCAGAGTCCTTTGTAGATATGAACATAAAATTTTAGCTCTAACTAGTTTCCTCCTTTGTTTTAGATTTATGTTTTAACAAGTCACATGGAAACATTATCCATGGTAGATTATTCTTGCACAATGGTTATTTCATAGCTTTTATAGATTTTAGAGGTATAAATTGCAATTTAAAAAGCACTTAATACATGGTGTTGTAAGTTATAGAATGTTTTAGTGCATAATACCTTGTGTGATCTCTCATAGGATGTGTTATCCATTATAGAATGTCTTTAGGTTATATAAAGGATGTTTTATTAGAGAAGGACAAGAAATTTAAAAAAATACATGATGCATTTGGATTGAAGAATTTGCAAAGGGATAATCCCTTCCTATTTTTAATAAATAATAGTTTTGTCTTTTTCTCATTTGTATGTATTTTTAATTACATTTTGAAGTGAAATTTTCTTTTTATTGGTTTTAGAGTAATGGCCCACTCCATAAGCACAATGAAAGACATTATTTCTTTAGATATGTTACAAATAATTAATATTTTATTTAACTATTTAATGTTTTGTATATTATTTTTTTGGATTAAGTAATGAGGGTTTTGAGAGGAACCCACAACCATATACAACTAATCCCTCAGGGGATCAAAAAAGGGGCTGAAATCCTAACAAGGATCACTAGCCGAACCAAATAGAATACTTACAGGGCACAAACAAAATATCAGGATAACAACCCAACACCAACCAAAAACCAACCCTTAATCTAGCATGACTCATGGAAGCATTTGAGAATTAATCAAAGCATTCATCCTTGAGGAGATAAACTCCATTAGGTAGCCCAAGAGTCGATTCACATTCTCTATGAATTCAACATTTATCTTGAGGGTGCCCATAATGGAATTCTATTTATCATCAATAATTTTGATTGACTACAAAAAATTGTAGAGTGATTCCTCGCTGTCCAAGTCAAAAGCTACCACACCTTCCGATCAAGTATGTTGTGTCACCTCAAGTTGGGCCATCGAAGTAGAATTGACTAACTTAAAATTTGAATCTCCTTTAGAGTACTTCTCTTTGATAATCTCCTAGATCATCTCTTCTAACTTTACCCCACCCATTTCAATGTCATAAAGTGGCCCCCTAACTTCTTGCTGCCAAAAAATCCTCTAGATGAGTTCACAGGGCTCTCACCATGGACATAGTCCGAGAAGGCGGATCCTAAATTTTTGGGCCAATACAACTTACCTTCTCTTACACTCTTAGAGGATATGGAAAACTCCCTAACATTACCATAATGGTGCACTATGAAGGCTTGGGTATAACTTTGAATCACTAGAAACCACATGCGAGGAAAAGGTCTCCTTAAACATTGGAAAATCTAGAGACAACAAGGAGCCTTTTGAAACACGAGGGACCACTAAATAGAGGATGCCAATGCACCAAGCCATGAGGACACCTGGACAAAGTGCCATAGGCCACCGAGGAAGAGTGTCCATCTAATTATCTAGAGGAAATTAGAATCCACATTCTTGGGCCCACTCCAAAAAGGTTAGGATCCTTCAATGTTGACAATGACTTTCATTTCTTCAGGATAACTACATCTCCAATCATATTTTCCCATGTGAGAAACATACTAGTTAACCAAAAAATATGCTACTTTATTGCCTTCTCTCCAAATGTGCATGATTTGTACTTCCTCCATAAGTTGAAGAATTCTTCTCATTTTGGAAACTATATTAAAAGGCACTAATTTGGAGGCTTATTTGACTTGAGCAAGTTGATAAGACTCAAGGAGTCCCCTTCCACAACCACCATCCTAAACCCTAAGTCATGGAGCAATATCATACCTTGATAAGCCACTTTAGACTCAACAAGGAAGGAAGTTTGAGTGGAGAGGTGTTCTATGAAAGCTGCCATAGCCCTACCATTATCATCTCTAATAACTCCTCTAGCCCCGACTAAGCCTGGATTACCCTTAGAAGCACTATCAAAGTTAAGTTTCACCCAACTTATTGGAGGAGGACTCCATTTGGTAGTCAATATTGGATTGAGGGTTTGAACTAGAGTCCTTTCTAAGGAAAACCTTAGGAAACACTCAATAGCCACTTTAAATGTAGAACATCTTTGGTTGCCTACACCCTACTCATGGAAAGCCACACCCACATTCTCGACAACACCCCATAGGGTTTGAAACCCACTTGAAGGGGACTACATTTAGAATTTTTAAAGGCTGGGGTATTCCTCTTTTTTCAGATACCTCATAGAAGGTGGGGAAGGAGAACATTAAATAAACATCTAAAACTTGGGCCTTCCTCTCTTTTATGCATATGCTAGATTAGATTTTATTTTTCTACAAGAGTGTGATTTTAATTTCTATAAAGTGTGTATTTTAATTTATACAAATATGACTTAAATTCCTATAGTGTGTTATTTTAATTTTTGCAAGTGTGATTTTAGTTTCAACAAAGTGTGTTATTTAATTTTTACAACTGTGATTTATTTTTTTCAAGTATAATTTGTGTTTAAGCAAGTAGTAAACCTTAAAAGTTCTAATATCGATATATATTTTCTTCCTCTCTAATGCATACAACCATTACACATCACCCCAAATTGAAAATTTAAAATGCAAGTATTAATAGCACTCATCACAGTGAAAAATATGTGTTCTTATTATTGTGTATATTCTATTTTGGTTTATCTTCTATGGTAGAAACCCACAACCATCTAGATTTTATTGCATCAAAGTGAAGGACCATGGAAAGATGATTGATGGAAAAGATATTTTTTCATGGATAAAAAATGCATTTGAGTTATATTCCTTTTTATGGACTTATTTAATGTACATGGCTAGGGATAAAAAAAACTTAATAAATCCTCTTCCTCATTCATTTTGGCAAGATAGACTTTGTCATGTGAAATCTCTTCTGAATATTGAAAAAATTAGATAACCTTAGCTAAAAATAATTTGTATCAAATAGGACTGGATAAGTAGGATTTAGAACAAATTCTAAGATCCATGGGATTAATTAGGGTGATATGTGTTCAAATTTATTTTTTATTTTCATTAATCACAAAAAAAAAAATGAACATAAAATATATTATTGATGAATGTAGAAACTTGATAGTGAAGTAAGCTCTAATCACTAGTCATTTTTCATCATTTTAAAACTTTGTTTTAGAAGGATTATGATCTATCTAATAAAAAATTTCTTCAATAGTTTATGGACTATAATCCCTACAACCTTTAAAAGAAGTAACTAGTTTTTGTAAATAGTCTAATGTCTTTAAGGAAATGACTATGCACTCTTTGTTATGGCCAAGGGCAAGGCCCTTGGTATTAATGAACTTTCAATATAGATTTTAAGGGAATGTAGAATTTGAAAGGGATTTACTTGTTAATGATGTATAATAAGGTTAATAAAATTTAGGTTCTTTTATAAATCAAGGTTTGATAAAGCTCATGCTAAAATTTTGTAATGGGGATAATGTATCTAACTAAAGATCTAGAAAATTCCTTAGTGTGGTATATAAGATTATTCAAAAAGCCTTGGAAATATGTATCACTCATGTAGCCTAGTAATACATTTTCCACAAGCAAACCATATTTCTAAATGGAAGTTACATTCTTAAAAATCCTATTATGGCTTGAAAGGATACTGAGTTGACAACTAATCTAGGATATGATGTGATTTATCAAATTGTACTTTGATAAGTCCTATGACTAGATGACATGGCGATTTATATTACAACTAATTATGGATTAAATTTTAGGCCTAATATTACACATAACACATTTATCCTTTATCCTTTTAGACTGTCAGGTTTACTTATTTTGCTTCTATCTTGTATATTATTTTAATTTGTAATTAAATTGTAAATTATTTTTATTATTTATATTAATTTATTGGATTAGTTTTATGCATATGCTAGATTATATTTTATTTTTCTACAAGAGTGTGATTTTCTTAGATGATGAAATATTTAAAGCATTAAATCTTATGAGCTCTCTCAAAGCGCCAAGCCCAGATGGGTTTCCTTTGGATTTATTTCAGAGGTTTTGGTATATTTATGGTAATGATATCTGATCAACGATTAGAGAATCTCAACATTCCCTGGTGATTCCTAAGGCTATGAACTCCACCCTATTGGCTCTTGTTCCTAAGAAATATTTGACATCCTCTTTCAATGATTTCAGGCCAATTAGATTGTATAATTCAGTTTACAATATTTTATCCAAAGTCATTGTTAATAGGTTGAAGTCGATTCTCCCAATTATGATTGATAATTCTTAAAGTGGATTCATTCCTAGGATATAGATCTTGGATGGTGCAATTGTTATTCATGAGCTTTTACACTCTATTAAGAAAAGTGTTAGGGCATATTTTATCTTAAAGCTGGATATTAACAAAGCTTACGATAGGGTTTAGTGGCCATTTTTGCTAAGTGTTTTGAAAAAGTTTAGATTTGATGACTCATGGATTGGATTGGTTGAGGCTTGTTTCTCCACGACCTAGTTTTAAGTTCTTATAAATAGATCTCTGGTTTGATTTGTCAAGTCCAATCATGGTATTAAGCAAGGAGATCCATTATCTCCCTTCTTGTTCATTTTTATGGTGGAAGATCTTGGGAGATAGATCTCTCAAATAAGTAGTGAGTTTGGACTTCATTCGACTTTACCTTACCCTCTAATTTCCCATCAATTTTTTTTTGATGATACTCTTATTTCTTGAGTTGCTTTAGTGATATATGCTAGGGATATCAAGTCTCTCTTAGAATGCTATGAGAAGGTGGTTGGGTAGCAAATTAGCTTTGAGAAAAGTAATATATTTTTTGTTAATACCTCGGAAGCTCGACAGAGAAATAATACTAATATTTTGAATTATAGGATAACAACTCTACTGGATACCTATTTGGATCTCCATATTTTTTTTGGTCGTATGAAGGAATCACTTTGGACATTAGTGTTTGAAAGAGTCCAAAGAAAATTGGCCTCTTGGAAAGGGTCTCTCCTTAATCGGGTAGGGAAGGTTGTGTTGGTCCAAAGTACTCTGCAAAGCATTCTAATTTGTTTTTTATCCCTTTTCCATATCCCTGGCAAGGTGGCAATGAAGATTGATAGTATTTGTAAATATTTTTATGGTCTGGTCTAGACATGAAAGGGAAATTTGATCTTACCTCTTAGGATCAGGTGTGCAAAAGAAATAAGGATGGTAGTTTAAACTTGAATAATATTGCTATGATGAATAATGTGTTGGTAGCTAAGTTTGGATGGAAGTTGGATACTAACACCACCCACCTGTGGTGTAGATTTTCAAGGCCAAATATAATTTTATTTCTTTTTTATTAGACTTTATCCCAAGTGGGGGATCAACACTTTGGAATAGTCTAATTAAGTCCCATGATTTTCTTAATTCCAATTGTATATGGGTCGTTGGTGATGGTAAGACAATAAATTTCTGGGAAGACCAGTGGATCAAGGATCAACCACTTATTGAAGACCAGAGGTTTGGGCTTTTAATTCAACATTATCGATTTGGTGGCCTTCAAAAGGTGGCAAATTTTTTGGTAATTCATAATGGTAAAAAATATTAGTCCAATCCCAAATCAATATTAAGGGATGATTTGGACATACATCTATGGATATCTCTATTGGAGGAGTTGAGGCTGATTGTGGTGCATCAAGAAGATGTAGATGATCGGTTGGTATAGGGTGGGGATAGTGAGGGTTCCTACATAGTCAAGTCAACATATGAGATATTGTGTTCTGCTCCTATTGGTCATTTCACAGTGAATTTAATTTGGATTAAGAACTTAACACCAAATATCAACATGTTTTATTGGTTGACGATGCAGAACAAATTTCTCACATTGGAAAATATCCTTAAAAGAGGTTTAATCTTGGTCAATAGATGTTTTTGTGTAAGAAGGATTGGGAATCAACTTCTCATTTGTTACTCAAATTCCAAGGCTTTCTAGAGGTGTTCTCATTTAATATTTCATGGTTGGGTGTTGCATGGATGTTACCAAATTTAATTTTTGATTGTGTTTCTCAGTGGAGATCTCCGTTTGCCTCCCTAAGACTTAAATGTTTTTGAAAGTGCTTTATTCCTCATGTGCTTTGGGGTCTTGCAAGGAATGCAATGCTAGAGCATTCAAAGACATGGAGAATAATATGGAGTATGTTAGTTTTATAATTATTTTGAAGGCTATGGAGAATGTTTCATTAGCATTCAAAATTTTGAACTCTCCTCAGTCTCGCTCCCTGAGCAAAGATAGGCTCAAGTAATGGCTAGGTTTCATGGCATTGGCTCAGCCTCCACCTACTCCTAACCTGAGAAGGCATGTTCATTGGTCCCCACCACCTACAAATTGGTTTAAATTAAACATTGATGGAGCTTCTAAAGGGAATCCTGACCTTTCTGGTGTGGGAGGAGTGATACAGGACAATAATTGTAATCTTATTCTAGCCTTTGTGGACTATATCGATACTCAATATTCCATTTTTATAGAAGCACGAGCTGAATTTTTTGGTGTTATACATTTAAAAATATCTTGGTATCCATAATGTAATAATTGAAGGTGACTCTTTGTTAGTGATTCATATGCTTAAAGGGATCTATCAGCCTAGTTGGAAGGTGTCTAATATTATTAGTGAAACAATTTGGATCTCTCACTCCTTTTATAATGTGGTGTTTGAGCATGTGCTCAAAGAGGGCAATGTGATGGCCTATTTAATGGAGAATATGGGTGTTTTATCCTAGGGATTTTATGTTTGGTAGGAGAATTTTCCCATGGATATCGTTAGTTGCGTCAGATATGAAGTTCCTTAAATATTGTCAAAATTTTATTCATGGGCTATGTTTGTGGTGGATAGTTTGCTACCTCTACAAATCGTTGGTAGTGTGTTGTAGGTACATGGAATTTATGGTGTCATTTGTGTGTAACTGGATCCAATATTATTTGTTATACCTTAACCCTCCCATTGGGTATGTCGATCTCCTTTTGGCATGTTCCTTTGGATATGTTGGTTATAATTGTTGTGCCTTCACCCTATCGTTGGGTACGTGGTTCTCCTCATAACATGTGCCTTATAGAGTCATTGGTAAACTTTAAATTTTGATTCATTTCCATTGAAGCAATGTGGTAGACGTGGGATTGTTCCCTTGGTGCTTTAGAGTAGAACTTACTTGGTTCTCTCTGGCCCTTTTATTCATTCCTCTTGTCTACTTTTGTCTCTTCAGTTGTTTCGTTGGTTCACCTTTGGGGTGTTTTTTTTCTGTTCTTTGGTTGTCCACTGGGGTTTATTTCATGTAAAAGGTTGTGGGGTACCTTTCAAAACCCTCTTTTTATTAATAGTATAAAAAATAATTTATACAAATATGACTTGAATTCCTATAGTGTGTTATTTTTAATTTGCAAGTTTGATTTTAGTTTGAAAAAAGTGTGTTTTATATTTTTTACAAGTGTTATTTACTTTTTGCATGTGTGATTTTTGTTTAAGAAAGTAGGCAACCTTAAAAGTTCTAATATTCATTTATTTTTCCTTGCTCTCTAATGCATATAACCATTAGACGTGACCCCAAATTGATAATTTAAAATGTAAGTATTAATAGCACTCATGATAATGCAAAATACGTGTTCTTATTATTTTGTATATTCTATTTTTGTTTGTCTTCTATGGTAGCATCCCACAACCATCTAGATTTTATTACATCAAAGTGAATGACCATGGAAAGATGATGGATGAAAAAGATATATTTTTCATGGATCAAAAATTACATTTGAGTTATATTATTTTTTTGTGGACTTATTTAATGTACATGTCTAGGGATAAAAGAACTTAATAAACCCTCTTCCTCATTCATTTTTCTAGATAGACTTTGTCATGTGAACTCTATTATGAATATTGAAAAAATTAAATATCCTTAGCTAAATATAATTTATATCAAATAGATTGGATTAACTTGTAGTATTTATGATAAAATATAAGATCCATAGGATTAATTAGAGTGATATGTATCAAAATATTCACATATTTATGCACATAAAAATATGCACATCTTTATCAAAATTTACCATTAAGCAAAAATGGAGTAACTTGACCATCAAGTATGGGACTACCTATTGCTGCAAAGATCCTGTAGGAGCCCTATTTTGGGGCTTTCTATCAAAGATCAGCTATGTAGGTTACTTGTTGACATAATGAGCTCCTTGGCATAAATAACATCCACTTGGAGGAGCTCTATTTTCCTTGTTGTTACTTTTATTACTATTTTGATATAAAACACTTTCAATTTTTCCCCATTTCATCAACCTTGGATTATTTCTTCTCTGATATCCCTTACCATTTTTAATGTATTTAAAGCCTTGAACAACCCTTCTTGTTGTACCGTATTTCATAGGAAATGGTTTCCTCTTTTAGGCTCTTTTATTTACTCCTTATCCCATATCATAAATCCAAAACTCTTCTACTTTTTGAACTCTTCTTTTTCCTTTCTAGATAGCTTTTGATAATTGAATTAAGTCCTTTTAGTTCTTTGATAGACTTCTTATTATTGATTTAAGGAAAATGCTCTTGGAATATTTTTAGGATTTAGCATGTTAACCTTAGTCCTAATCTTAGAATTTAATCCAAGTATAAAATTTTTCACCATCATACCCTCCATGCCCTCACAATAAGTTACATATTTTAATAGTTGGTTAAATTTATGATAGTAAAATCATACTAGCATTAATCCTTGCTGCAACTTAGTGAATTCCTAGAAATTTTCCACAACATTATCTTCTCTTGTATCATTGTACTTGGAATTCACAGCCTTCATTATATCCCTTGCCAACTCAGAGCCTATTCTAATGTCATCCACTCTTATTGTCTCTTTAAGTACTTCCATAGGGATACCTACAGGTTTCCTTTCCTTTATCAAGACCTTAATTAGTTTTTTTTTGTTGACCTATTAAATCTTGTTGTTGATCCACATGAGTTTGTAATAATTGTACAACTTTTACAAGGTTTCCTTCCTCCCTACCAGGATCATTTGAAGGAGGTTCATTTAACCATTTTATATTTATTTCATGATGAGGACCTTATCATCTTATACCTAATATTGGTCCTCTTATAGGTATTTCTATGGATTCTTCCTCCCTACATCCCATAGGACTTCGTGAAGATCCACCTCGCAACATTCATACCATTTAACCTGTAGATAAAAGATGAAATTTAAGTCTTACATTGATCAAAAAATATTAATCAAGAATATACAACTTAGAATCTCTTCTGCTTTGATATCATATGTAAAAATCCAAGCCTACACACTTATTTATACTGCTAAAATAGGCCAAGCATTTTCACAAGCTATTTTTTTGTTTACAAACTACAATTTTGTTCCTAAGAGTTCTTTCATGTATGTAGCTTACCTATTTTACCCAATGTAACACTAGCATAATATTTAATCAGTACATGAATATTAAACCAATTTTGGGTTCAGGACTACTATAGACAACCAGCCAAGTGGATTAAATTGGCCAAATCCTATGATAGGTGTCATTATGTGGAATCAATTTACCTCATTTATATCCTCTATTTTTTGTATGAGGGTTGAACCAAAGTAGGAGTTATCCTCTAGGGCCTATAACACATAGAGTGTGGATACTTGCTTCCCCATTTCTTATCATACTAAACCATCGACTAATTGATTGACTTGTTCTAATATTTGTATGAAAGGAATTAGCGTAAATATTCCTTTGTGGCTAACTAGTTATCCCCTTCCCAGAGTTATTTAGAGTTATATCAATACCTTGACCTTGGATTTCATCACTCATGTTCATTATAACTCATGATCATTTATCCCATACCAAAATCTATGGTTAATATTAGCTATGTTAAATGGTCATGGGACTTACCATAGTACTACCCAAGCAACAACCTAGAGGTGGTATCCCATACCACCCATCTCTACCAATTTTGACCAAGTCACATATTTTGACCAATTTTATTAGACTATGGTTTCTCTCAAGACTCGTGTACATACACACACCTCAACGATATTGGGTGAGTTATGAGAATCCTTCATCCTTGATGCTTGATTTTATATAAAGTTTAAAAGTTTCACAAACTAGTTTAAATTATTTTGTTTAAAGGCCCTCTTGGCTACTTTGTCTCCAAAAGTTAAAACACCTAAATCTAGTTTTAAAAATTTCCACTAAGAATTATATCAATCAAGAAGACCTAAGTAAAAGTAAGCTCAAATTTTGGAACATTTCATAACTTCATTCTTATACTAATAACACAGGAAAGGATCACTTCATCTTCAACCCAAGGCCTCTATTTCATTAATTTACAAAGGTTCTAGATTCATGAAAATAGATTGTTTCAATAAAATACCTGGTCTTCTAAAAATTATAGATTTTCAATATAAATAGCACATATATCCTACTAAGCTAAAATTTTAATGCAATAAGATCAATTTATTTTGTAACTTAAAAGGTGTTTTACAAATTCATGTAAACGTGTTTCTTCATATCATGGTGCACTAGATTATGAATACAAAATATATATTTCTCCTATATTTCTTCATTTGTACAACTAAAAAAATGAAATTCTCAACATATAAATCCAATATGTAATTGATGTAGGAGCATCCAGTGGTAGCAGTAGAATCTTGCAACAAAAGAAATAAAAGAGTGAAAAAAAAACACAAAATACTCTAAGTGTTGAAAGTTGTCGCGATATCGCGACATAAAAGTTGTCGTGATATCACGATGCATTTTGAACCAAGGCGCAAGCAAACTCCAGTGTCGTGATATCGCGACCTAAAAGTTGTAGCGATATCGCGACATAAAAGTTGTCACGATATCGCGACAAACTCAGAACAAAGCCAAGAGCCAAATGCAGGTGTCACGATATCGTGACATAAAAGTTGTCGCGATATCACGACAAACTCAGAACAAAGCCAAGAGCCAAATGCAAGTGTCGCGATATCGCGACGAACTTGAACAAGGGCAAGAGCAAACCACAAGTGTCGCGATATCGTGACATAAAAGTTGTCACGTTATCACGAAGAACTTTGAGCAGAAATGAAAGCAAACGAAAGTGTCATGATATTGCGACACATTGGCAGACAAGGACAAAAGCCAAAAAAGTGTCGCGAAATCGCGACAGGTTGGCAAAGAATGACCAAGGCCAGAAAAATGTCACGATATCGCAACAGATGGACTAAAAGGAAAAAGTGTCACATTTTCGTGACCTAGTTAGGAGAGAGAAGGGCGGGTTGAAGAGATGTCGCGATATCGTGACATGTTACTTTTTCATGGACTGTTACAGAATGACTTTTGACAGTTACCTGAAGTCGTTACAACAGTTCTAGGGGACCATTGCAGCGGTTATAGGGACAATTAAGAACAACGATTATAGCAAGAATTTGCCATTATAAAAAAGAGGTTGCTCAAAGGATTGGGCAGGCTGGAGGGATGAAGACTGCGATTTCTTTTTGCATTTTTTGTACTTTGTAAATATTTCATGGTTTAGAATTGTAATATTTCCATGCTTCTAAATGAAAATTGAGTCTTTTTCTTTGTGTTAAAATTTGGCTCCCCATAAAGTGGTATCAGAGCTAGAATATTATGAGTGTGTAAGCAGAGCGCCGAACGTGAGGCAGCTTGCACCAGGATCTGGGGTTAAGGGTTCTGAGAAGAAGTGAAGAAGAATGTCATCGCAAAGAAATCATGGTGCTGGAAGGAACATGGTTCTTGAAGGAGACTTCCGAGCATTGTAGAGGCAAGTGTAGGCCCTACAAGAAGAATTACGAAGAGGAGTAGAGCCTATAGGAGAAGACCAGAGCGATGATGAAGCTTGTGGAGTTGATGACCCGTCAAAATAAGAAGAAGAAGCAATGAGTGCTACAGAATCTCGAATGATTAAAGCCATTTATCAAATTGGGAAAATGCTGAAGATAGACGTATCCACATATTCTAAAAATTTAAATCTAGAAGAGTTGATTGACTGGATCAACGATATGGAAGAATATTTCGAATATGAGGAGGTTGAAGATCCAAATCAGATAAATTTTGCAAGAACAAAGTTGAAAGGCCATGCTGGCATATGGTGGAAAGGAGTGTAGCTAGAATGAAATCGAAGAGGAAAAGAAAAGATCACCAGGTGGGATAGAATGGTTGAAAAACTAAAATGATAGTTTATTCTAGCAGATTACGAATTAGATATGCTGAGGAAAATGCAGATTTTGCGATAGTCCAGCAAGTCTATTAAAGAATATACAGAGGAATTTTTTAAAATTTCTATTAGAACCGGCCATACAGAGGCAAATAAAGAGAGAGTAACCCGTTACATTAATGGGTTGAGAACCAACGTACAAGAAGAATTGAGTTTGGTTCGAATGAGCACCATTGAAGATGCTTACCAGTTTGCTCTGAAGGTGGAAGAGAAACTGAATCATAGATTTGATAGTAAACAAAAAGGAAAAGGTCGTGGTGGAAGAACGGGTGGCAGAACCAGTGGAGGTAAATATGACAACCAGAAGCAGACTGGTGAAACAAGCAATCACCAGGAATAGGAGGAGAATGCCTACGGACCTCGTAATCAGAATAATGATTATCAGAGGGGACAAGGTAGAGGTGGACGTGGATATGGAAGAGGCAGATTTTGTGGAACCTATTTCAATTGCGAGGAAGAGGGGCATCGATCATATGAGTGTCCCAAACACCAAGAAACATTGAATAGAAGGCCTGAAGGTAATGCTAGAGCTATGGTCATTGATGATGGTGTTGAATCTGAGAACTCTGAAGAAGCAGAGCAAGGAGAAGTGATGATCACAAGGAGAACCTTGTTGAACAAAGAGAGGGAACCAGACCAGCGAAAAATCCTATTTCGCACGAGGTGCAAATGTTCAGGTAAAATTTGTAATATTATTATTGATAATGGTAGTATAGATAATTTGGTCTCTAAGGATATGGTGACTAAGTTAAAGCTAGAAATAAGGCAGCACCCGCATCCATACTGGATTGCGTGGTTGTAGAAGGACCATAGAGCATTGGTCAGTGAACAATGCTTGGTCAAGTTTCAAATTGGAAGATACCAGGATGAGGTCCTGTGTGATATTTTGTCGATGAATGCTTGCCATTTGTTGCTTGGAAGACCATGGCAATTTGACAGATGTGTGGTGCATGATGGGCATGCAAATACCTATTCTCTAACAAAATATGGAGTGTGCCACAAACTGAAGCCATTGAAGGAGGTTGAGGAAAAGGTATGCAATAATGCTAGAATTTGTTTAGTAGATGGCAAAAAAAATTTGGATGGTCTAAGGAGGGATTCAATGTGTTAAGCATTAATTCCTACTGTAAAGAGAGAAGAAACTATAGAAATTCCAGCAAAAGTTGGACATCTGTTAGCAGAATTTCTTGATATTATATCAGACAATGTGCTTGAGGGTTTTTTGCCAATGACAAAGATTAGTCATCAGATTGACTTAATGCCAAGATTTAGCTTACCCAATAAGGTTGCCCATAGAATGTCTCCTGTAGAAAATGAAGAGTTGAACCGCCAAGTTCATGAATTGTTGAGGAAGGGTTTGATTCGAGCAAGTTTGAGCACTTATGCAGTACCGACAATACTTGCACCAAAGAAGAATGACAAATGGCAAATGTGCATTGATTCTCGAGCCATTAATAAAATTACCATTAAATATCGCTTTCCATTACCCAGAATGGACGATATAATGGATTGTTTGAGTGGAGCTAAATACTTCACTAAGATTGATTTAAAGAGCAGATATCACCAGATACATGTCAGAGAGGGTGACGAATGGAAGACAACATTTAAAACCAAAGAGGGTTTGTATGAGTGGTTAGTTATGCCCTTTGGATTGACTAATGCACCCAGTACGTTCATGAGGCTGATGAATGAGGTATTGCGCAACTTCTTGGAAAATTTCATGATCGTTTATCTAGATGCTATTTTAATTTTTAGTAAAACATTGTACGGGCATTTGATGCATGTTTGGACAGTTTTTGAAAAACTACGAGAGGAGCAATTATTGATAAATACACAAAAGTGCAGTTTTATACAGAAAGAGTTGATATACTTGGGATTTGTTATCTCAGAGGAGGGTCTGAAAATGGATCCTAAGAAGTTGAAGGCTATCATTGAATGGCCTACCCCAAGGAATGTAACAGAGGTAAGATCATTTCATATGCTGACTCGTCTTTGGCAAGAGAGTCAGGCTTATCAGAACCTGGTGATTCTAAGATATGGAAGACCTCATCATCAGGTAGCTCTACAACCAGGGGTTGATCCTCTTTGAGAGGAGTTTCACGTGAGTTGGGATTTTATGGCCCCAAAATCTTGGTCTCTACTGACTCTAAGTGCTTGGGCAGTGCATTGCTTGTATCGAGGGATTGGAGCTCCTCCTGTTTGATTTGTTCCCATTGCAAGTTGTGGAAAACTTGATGCCTTGAGAGGGATGACTGAATAACACCCCCCATGCTTTGGTATTTCATTTTGGTCCACTCTTTTTCTAGCTCAGGTTCCTCAAAGGCTTCTTGAAGAATTTTTGGGGGTGGTCCATGAACCTGGGTGGGCGCCTGAAGAAGGCACCCGTCATTGGTCTTAGGATTGGCCTCCCGCTCAAGTCTAGGAGGCGTCGAGGGCAACATTTGATAAGGTCGTAGAGACCTGTCTTGCACCCAGTTGTGTTTCTCATAATGTTTTGTCTTATGCATGCAAGGGGTTGGAGTCTTCGCCTGCATAGTGTATTGTAACAACTCATCCTCCTAGAACTGAAGGCACTCTTGATTTAAAATATATTGTTGCTTTAACTGTTGTTGTTCCAGCTCAAGTATCGTGAGTTGCATCCGACGTGCAATATGCTTGGCAGATTCTAAGATAGTTTGTCCTGTCGTCTCATGTCTAGAAGGCCTAGATGCCTCTCCTAGATATCTATCTCAGTCATGGTGATCCGAGATCTCTATAGGTCACCTCCCTCTATTGGGGGTAGCGGCATTCCCCCGAGGCTTTGGCCTCAATAGGTAATCCTGAAAGCTAGCAATTACGGAGGCGTGTTGCTCCTGCGATGTATATTGTTCTTGAGGAAGGTAAGGGTTTTCCTCATGCTCTCTTTTGTAAGTGAAAGAGGAATGGGAAGAGTTGGCTCGCCCCGTATGAGGAGCCTTGTGCTCTGTATTTGTCCTTGTAGTCCTGACAACTAGAGGGGATGAAGGAGGGATAGTATAATCATGTGGTTCCTCCAGT
Source organism: Wollemia nobilis (assembly GCA_028583015.1). Classification (NCBI taxonomy): domain Eukaryota; kingdom Viridiplantae; phylum Streptophyta; class Pinopsida; order Araucariales; family Araucariaceae; genus Wollemia; species Wollemia nobilis. The sequence goes on from JAQPPZ010017059.1 coordinate 441,467, forward strand.
CGAACCCTATGTTGACCTAGTGCTTCATTGCATGGTGACCACTCATAGCGAGCATCTAAGGGAGCTCTCCTACGAATGTACCCCTCATGGGAGGATGCGTGCTGGGTGCTATGCTGAACAGGAGTGCCCCTAGAAGAGGTGCCCCTATAGTCCCTTTTCGTTAAGGTGTGTAGGGGACTGCATTGTGTGTTAGTTCCCCAAGGTGGTATGACCAAATCCTGGGGACTATAACGGATGTGACTCGTGTTTCTTTGGACATTCGTCACAGCGTCTGCCCATGAGTGGGCTTGACTACGGGTGAATACCATGGCGATGTCTCTAAAAACCCTAAAAATTGAAATGATTCAGATGGGGCCCAAAATTGGTGTGCGCATCCCTCTTATAGTAGATAAGACAAAAATGAAGTTTCAAGTCCTAGCTCTAAATACATTAGGAGATATTGACATCCGAACAGCTCAAAAAGTGTAAAAAAATGCGTGCCCAATTTTAAAACCTAATTTTGGGGCACTAGATGATGGAATTTGGCCTTGAAAACTAACTTTTTTGGGCAAATTTTTTGGGCAAATAGAATTCTAGGGAATTCTATTTGTTTAAAATTATCCCAACTAACTCCCTGTAAAATTTCAAGTCAATCGGAGCTACGGTTGAGAAGTTATGGCCTCAACAAGATGCACTAAAATTTAGAGAAAAATATAAAATTTCCCATATTTTGTTGGATGGTCCTGCATCACTTATGGGAACCTTAGGGCGCTTTTGGGTTGACCAAAGGGTTCATGGACACCTTTGGGGCATTTTGGAGTGACCAAGCGATTGCAGAAATCCTTGGAGCTTTTGGAGCGAGTGGCAAAATGCATAGATTTTTATCTTTGTTTATGATTTTTTTTTACACACAAGCAATGTTTATCTCTTTTAAAGATTAATAGTGTGCCCTAAATCTAGTTTAGTGTGTTTTTGTTGTTTTGTTTTGTTTTTTTAGGTTTTGAAGAACGTTTAAATGCATTATGATGGCTCATATAACTCCCAAAATGGTCGCCCCTTCAATATACCAGCCAGAGCCGATATACCAACCTCTCTATATACCCGCCCTTACGAGAGGGAGACTATAGGTACGTGAGAGCAGATGGTACATGGTACGTAGGCGGTACGGAGGGGGGATTGTCCTGTTAATGGCACCTACCATAGAAGACTTATCCTCGCGCGCATGGGAATCACACCAGCGACACTCGGTCAGCTTTCGTCAGGATTTACGCCTAACAACAGTTGACAATCAGGGAATGGATGCAAAGCTAAGCCAAGGTGGTGATGAACCCACTGTTGGTATTGCTCAAGGGTTAGGGTCTTACGACCAACACCTTGGTTTAAAATGTAATGTGATGTGTGGGGTTCATTTTAATTTTGTGAAATTTAAACAAGCAAACGAAAAGAAATCTTTCCCTAAGCCATTCAAACTGAAAACCAGAAACAAAAAAACAAAAATTTAATAGAAGCTGTAAAAAACAACCCCTACCTCTTCTCTGCCTAATCGGAAATTTTTGATTTGCTCTAAAAATTTGCACAGATCTATAATCGTCCCTGGGTGAGGCGAATAACAGAACCGTAATCGTCACAGGGTGGAACGAATAGTTTATTCGTCCCGGGGTGAGACGAGTAACAATTCTGTAATCGTCACTTGCAGAGACGAATAACAGTCCGATTGTTGAAAAACAGGTACCTGTAAAAAAAAAAACAAACAAGCAATTTTAGATCAGTAATTTAACCTAAAAAAAGTAGAGGACAGAGGTCCCACCGTGATCGCCATTGAAAGCACGAGATTTTGAAAACAAAAGGAAAACTGTAATTATACAATATAATATGAAATATAACGCTTTAATCCTATGCACAAAAACAAGGAAAGGAGATAAATTGGAGACGAAAGAAAAGATGGAAGGAAATCACAGCCCTCTTTATTCAAATTTCTTATCCTCGGTTACATAGACGTCTCCTCCCTTGTTAGGGGCTAGGAGCGTTAAATTGGTCTTTGTTACAATTTGTGACTTAGTCTTCCTCCTTTCGCATGCCCACGTTTGGAATGGGCGGGCCAAATGTTGCCACCGCTTGCGTTGGTAAGGTAGACTCCTCGCCGCTCCTCTAATGCTGCAACTCTGCACTCAAAGAAACAAAAAAGAAAGTCAGTAGCACCTGTGTATGAAACATAAAAGATGAATCTAACGATGGTTGAAATGAATCTAAATGAAATGAAAGACTTGACAAAAGCATAAACATGAAACTAAAAGAAATACCATGATTATGAAAGCACAAATCGCCAGTAAGTGAACTAGCAGCACTTCGTCGCTCAAAATGCTCCTTCTCTGTATATCCCATTTTGGGTGAGAAAACTCACCGTTTTTATAGACCCAAGGGGTCTTTTTGAATTAACATGCAAAAGTGTTTCTTTGCATGAATGCTTTTGTTTGTGAAGAGAAGACTTCTTGATCAATGGCTTCTTAACTGCCTTTGTGCATGTCTTTGCATGTTTTAGAAAAACTCATTTGCACTCCCATGCAATGCATGAAAAGCTGAGTGGTAGTTCTAAGTTGTCATGCACTGAGGTCTGACTTTTTGCTGGTCAAACCTGGCGTTCGTCCCACCCCGGAGCGAGCGTTAATAATCGTCCCTGGGTGAAATGAGTACAAATCCATACTCGTCCTTGGGTAGGACGAGTACAAATTCGCACTCGTCCTTGGGTGGGACGAATAAGAAATAAAGTGTCTAAAAGGTGCCAAACTGATTTTTGACTTGTAAAACTGCTGTGTAAGTGGTTAGAACCACTGTTTTAACCTCTGAGGGCTGCCCTGGGAACTATGTGTGTTAGTGCGATCAGTGCTTGTAATCACATAATCATATTGGTGCTATTTTGGTGTCTACACTAACCATCAAGCTTTACAGTATATAAATAGTCAAGGTAAACTTAACCAGCGACATTTGAAGTGGGTTGAATTCCTGTAGAGTTATACCTTTGTCCTGAAGCATAGAAGTGGAAAATCTAATAGAGTTGCAGATGCCTTGAGTAGAAGGCATAATTTGTTGATAGAAATGAGAGTGCAAGTTGTTGGGTTTGATGAACTCAAGATTTTATACCCAGCAAATCCAGATTTTACAGAGGAATGGATGGCATGTTTGTCTCCTACTACTGTGGATCGCACTAAGTGGTTGGATTTTATGATCCAAGATGGGATGTTGTTTCGAAAGAACTAGTTGTGCATTCCTAGAAGTTCCATGAGGGAAAATCTGATCAAAGAGAAACATAGCGGAGGATTAGTAGGACATTTTGGTCGAGATAAGACCATTGCTCTCATCAGTGAGAATTACCATTGGCCACAGTTGCAGTCGTATGTGACTAAATTTGTGCAGGGTTGCAGAGTGTGCTAGATGGCAAAAGGAGTAATCTAGAATACAAGAATGTATTAGCCATTGCCTATACCAGAGAGACCATGGGAGGACATCAGTATGGATTTTGTTCTTGGTCTACCAAGGACACAACACGAAAATGACACCATTTTTGTTGTCGTTGACAGGTTTTCAAAGATGGCCCATTTTATTCCATGCCAAAAGACAAGTGATGCTATTCATATTGTAGGCTTGTTTTTCAAGGATGTAATACGCCTTCATGGTCTACCCCAAAGCATTGTCTTGGACAGAGATACCAAATTTATGGGTTATTTTTGGAGAACTCTATGGAAGAAGCTGAAAACAAAATTGAAGTTCAATTCTACATACCACCCGCAGACTGATGGACAGACCGAAGTAGTCAATAGAAGTTTGGGTAATATTTTATGATTTCTGGTCGAAGATAAGCCCAAGGGATGGGATCTGATTTTATCGCAAGCATAGTTTGCTTACAATAATTTTGTCAATCATAGTACTGGTAAATCCCCATTCTAGATAGTGCATGGGAACAGACCGAGAAATGCTTCTAAGTTGAGGCTGATGGATAAAGGCGACAAGCATAGTGCTGAAGCTGAAGACTTTACAGCACACATGAAGCATTTACATGAAGAGGTCCAACAACATATCAATCAAATGAATGCTACGTACAAATCCAGAGTAGATCAGAAGCGACGTTTCAAAGAATTCCAAATAGGAGATGAAGTCATGGTTCACTTGCGCAAGGAATGTTTTCCTAGCAAAACCTACAATAAGCTAAAGATGAAGAAGTTTGGACCATGCCGGATCATAGGTAAATGAGATTCAGGAAATGCCTATGAAGTAGATCTACCAAGTGAGCTGAATATTTCACCTATTTTCAATATTTCAGACTTGGTTGAATATCATGAAGGAAGTTGTAGCGAGCCACCTAGTCTAGATTTGTGGAAAATTCCAGCATCCACTCCAGACAAAGAAGAAATCAAAGACATACTCGACACTCGTGAAGGCAGAAGTACCCAAAATAGGCAATATTCAGAGTATTTGGTCAAGTGGAAGGGCCGACCTGTCAAAGATACAACATGGTTGTCCAAATTAGAGGTTGATTGCCTGGGTTTTCCTCTGACCATCCAAAAGTGAGGATCACTTCTCAATCTACCCCGGGTGTCTGATGTAGGAGCATCTAGTGGTAGCAGCACAATATTGCAACAAAAGAAATAAAAGAGTGAAAAAAAACACAAAATACTCTAAGTGTTGAAAGTTGTTGCGATATCGCGACATAAAAGTTGTCATGATATCACGATGCATTTTGAACCAAGGCGCAAGCAAACGCAAGTGTCATGATATCATGACATAAAAGTTGTCGTGATATCACAACAAACTCAGAACAAAGCCAAGAGCCAAACGTAGGTGTCGCGATATCATGACATAAAAGTTGTCGTGATATCGCGACAAACTCAGATCAAATCCAAGAGCCAACCGCAAGTGTCGCGATATCATGACATAAAAGTTGTCGTGATATTACGATGAACTTGAACAAGGGCAAGAGCAAACCGCAAGTGTCGCGATATCATGACATAAAAGTTGTCACGATATCATGATGAACTTTGAGCAGAAGTGAAAGCAAACGAAAGTGTCACGATATCGTGACACATTGGCAGACAAGGACAAAAGCTGAAAAAGTGTCACGATATCATGACAGGTTGGCAAAGAATGACCAAGGCTGGAAAAATGTCGTGATATCGCGACAGATGGACTAAAAGGAAAAAGTGTCACATTTTCACGACCTAACTAGGAGAGAGAAGGGTGGGTTGAAGAGATGTCGTGGTATCGCGACATGTTACTTTTTCGTAGATTATTACAGAACAATTTTTGACAGTTACCCGAAGTCATTACAGCAGTTCTAGGGGACCGTTGCAGCAGTTATAGGGACAGTTAAGAACGGCGATTACAGCAAGAATCTGCCATTATAAAAAAGAGGTTGCTCGAAGGATTGGGCAGGCTGGAGGGACGAAGACTATGGTTTCTTTTTGCATTTTTTGTACTTTGTTAATCTTTCATGGTTCAAAATTGTAATCTTTCCATGCTTCTAAATGAAAATTGAGTCTTTTTCTTTGTGTTAAAATTTGGCTCCCCATCAGTAATACAATCTCTTACAAAATTCTAAGCTTTTGTAAGAGACTGACGCATGGATTCACTATTTCTTTTTTTAATTTAATACATTCTTAGGGATGGGATTTAGGATTCTTTTTAAAAATTGGAACACAACAAATGGATGTGCCACAATCCATTTAAATTTGTTGGTCCCAACACATTACATTGTTTCTTATACAATACAAACTACTACTCTAGAATAACGAAACACACCAAAAGCACCACACTACTATACATGCAAGCCATACTAGTCATCTAAGTGGAAACCAAATGGGTTAACACTTTTCAATTATAAAGGTAATTATAGTGTTGAATACATCATTCCGTAAGTTCCATATTGTACTAGTTATGCATCTTCAGCATATGTATTATTTAGAAGGCCCTTCCATAGTTTTCATTGCTCTTATAATGCAAAATCATAACCTATAAATTTACTAGATACTTAGAATAATTTGTAAGACTCAGGTCCATAACGTACACAAAAAATTTGATAGAATGATTTTACCCTTCCATATGATGTATGGTTTTACTAGTTTCTCTAGACATTGGTTTTAAAACAGAAGGTAAAAGAAACAAATTTAACATAATTTGGGCCAACATTTACATTGATTTTACCATGGTTTCATTTCTATAAATATGTATAAATTAGATACAGAACTTATGTTTGGCCAAGAAAATAAATTCTATTTATCATGAAACCACATCCATATTCTTCATATTATTTTAGAACATTCAGTGCCATACATTCTTTGAGGTTATTGAATTAAACATAAAACTAAACCTTTAGATGACTCAAACAATTTTTTTCATTCGTGAAATCATGACACAGAGTAGCCAGGCACAAAAGGCGTGGAGGATGTCATGATTTCATGACATGTCATGAAATCGTGATCGTCATAAAATCACGACATAGAGTGACCGGGCGCAGAAGCCATGGAGGATGTCATGATTTCGTGACATGTCACGAAATCGTGATCATCACAAAATCATGACGTAGATCAGCCGGGAGGAGGAGCCAAGGAGATTGTCACGATTTTGTGACATGTCACAAAATCACGACTATCACGAAATCGTGACCAGTAGTAAGAGGAAGAAGATGCCAAGGAGATTGTCACGATTTCACGACATGTCATGAAATTGTGACCGAAGCAAAAAAGTAGAGGCGTTCAAAGGAATATGTCGCAATATCACGAAATGTCACAATATCGTGACCAAAACAGAAGAACGGGGACGTGATGGAAATACGTCGTGATATTACGACATGTCTCAATATTGTGACCAAGGCAAAAGCAATAAGGCATGAAGGAAAGAATGTCGCGATATCATGACATGTCACGATATCACGACAGGAGGAGAAGAAGACGAGGAAGAAGAATGAGATGTCACAAAATCATGATAGGCAACATTTTTAGAGACCATTACAGAATGACACATGGCAGCAAAGAATGACACGTGGCACCAAGGTGTAGTGAAAACAAGCACAAATGAATAGTCAACAGAAGATGTTACACCAGTTACAAAGGACGTTACGAATTACAGTTACGAAGCAGACAAAGATGAACAGTCATGGAAAAAATGAATCGAAGGGCCGCCAGATGGAAGACGAAGAGGCACACCCAAAAATTTATAAAAGGATGAAGCAGAGGCATGTACAGGGGTTGGAAAACGGCAAGTTGCAGGTTGGAAAACTGTAGTTGCGAGTTGCACAGTCGAGTTGCAGAATCGAGGGCCGAGAGCCATTCTAAATCGGCTAGAGTGTGTTTTCCTTCCATAGTTAGAAAATTCATCCTGGGAGCGTAGGCAGATCACCGAAGATGAGGCAGTTTGCATCAGGAAAGGAAAAACTACGCCTGCGGGCTAGTGTTGTGGTTGGTCAGCTATGACCAAAGAGAACTATGCCTGTGTGACAATTGTTGTAAAGCCTGCGGGCTATTATTGTAATCTTTGCATGTTATTAATAGAACATTGGGTTTTATTTCTTGTAAAGTTATTTCCAATTTTTTGCGTGAAAATTCAGATTTGGTTGATGTTTGGGCTGAGCTAATTTTTGACCTCCATCACAAAAGCATTCGAATAATATATTTATCTATGCTTTATATAATTGATGCACATAATAATAATTTCGCATTTGTTTTTCTTTTTACCAGGTATATATATTTATTTACATTCATATTTTATATTTATATTTTTTTTAATTTAAACTATTGAACATATGCATAATCAAATAAAAAGTGGCTCTCATCATCATCATATAAATCGTATGCATACCTTATTTATGTCAATCAAACAAAAAACTAATTTTAAAGAAAAAACACACACGCTATCTACTCAGTCATGAGATATACATGATATGAAAGTGTGTGAGTGTCCATGTATTCATGAGTCAAATCATAACTTCCCTTCTTACCATTTTATGTTGAATTTCTTCCATTCATCGATGATTTTGAACCTGGCCCTACATTCACAGTAGCTATTAGTAGTACCACAATTCACAAGAAAAGGTAGGCTTATCATCAATTTTACTTTTTAGCCAATAATCATGTGAAGAGGATCATTACAACTATAGATTATTGAAAAGGTGTTCTTAATACTCCTTGTTTACTCTTCCTCCTTTTTATTGCATTTCAAGGAATATTATGACTAGTATACCCATCTACAACTATTTGTTGAAGTAATGTGATGAAATCCAAAGAAAAATAGGTGTGTCATAGTCAAATTGTATTCCACCTAAGAATATTAAAGGGGATTGGGTCTTTTTGACTCATAGATATAAGGGGTGAGTTTTGAACTCAAAATTGAAACCTAAATTGTTGGTAGATAAGGAACTTGTAAAAACCTAATAAACTATAGAATTAACCATAATTATACAAATGAAGCTTGACTAGATATCAATTTCTTTGAAAAGATCCCTAATACACAATATTTTTCATTAAAGGATCTCTCCTAGTATATTGTCTCTAGAAAATTTGATAATCAAATTCTTTGTTATTATAGTGGGAAAGATCATCCTTGAGGAACGGTCTTAGGATTACCACCTCTTCAATATGGTGGAATCATTTGTTGTTAGTTATGATAAAACTCTATACTTAGAACCCCTAATAAAAGGTAATAACTTATTCAATAAAGCTAAATATATATTCAAATATATCTAGGACTTAGCTACTACTAACGGAAAGCCATTTCAATAACTCAAATTATAATTTGTTCGTTCTCAATGTAAATTTGTTATGGGATGTATATATTCAATGGTTAATCATGTGTAGCATTATAACCTTTTCAATACGCATGCTTATAATAAAAAGAATGACTAAAGGTAGCATTATGGAAAAATAATATGTAAGCCAACTATTAGAACATTGTATGGGGCCCTTCTATTGCCTACTATTCTAGTCTTCCTCCTATTGTATGAGTGCTTAAGTTGAGAAATATAAATTTGAAATGTCATATATATTGCTAGCATGGAGGGTTATTCAATATGAGCTTCCATATAGAATCAAATTATTTATGGTTGGTGTCACATATCCTAATTGTGTAAACTATGATAGGCCTAAGTGATTAAATCATATATTTTAGAATTATAGCTTTAGAAGTAATATTTTAGACAATGTATAGTATGATTGCTTTTTTTGAAAAATAACTTGAAAAAACTTGTATTAAAACAAAGATCATTTACAAGTTGGGATGAGACTTCTCCCAGCCTTAGACAAAGAGAACACATGTGTACAATAGTAAAAGAAGATTTGCATTGGAGCTACATATCTTAAACCATATTTATACAATGGTTGTTCACCTGTTTACAACTATAAAAAAAGATCTAATTTGGAGCACAAATATCTTAAACCATATTTCTATAATAATTGTCCAAATTAGCTAAAAACTGGATTTTCTCACCAACATACCTAATTATCTCATCCTCAATAGCCATGTCATTGTGCCACTAAACCCCTACCTCCTTCTTAGTATCCATCTTAGCCAAAAAGTCTACCACTTTATTTAGATCTCTACTCACATAAATAAGAATCACATCATCTAATTCCCTACACAATTCTTTAATTTGAGTGACAAGAATCCCTAACCTCCATGTCTTCAAAGCAAAGTCCCTCATGTAATCTAGAGCTCCAACCATTATTTGAGAATATGATTCTAGGATTATCCTCCTGTAACCTTATTTTACTATCCAAATTGAAGAAAATTTGATAGCTAAGGCTTTTGCTTCATTGTTTGTGGCTCTTCCCAAGCCTTGCAGTTCCCAATAGAGCATTGTTCCAACATGATTATGGAAAACCACTCCAATTCCATCTCTACTTGAATTACATTTTGCAGCTCCATCAGTATTAATTTTAATTTAACCTTCTACGAGTGGTTTCCAACTAGCTCTGTCCTGCCCCTCTTGCACTTCAACTTCCTATAGTATGATTGTTGACTATTGTTTGAGGGATAATTGTAATCAAGCAAAGTTGTGCCATGGTTGTTTACAACATTTGGTAAAAATTTTGAAATCCTTATTTGGTAATATTTAGTATTTTAGATGTTATAATAGCTTTAATGAATCAACATTATCGTTGAATTTTGTTTTACTTTGATTATGCTCTAATAAATTGCTAGAGGTGGCTAATCTAGAAAAAGGATTCAAGGATATGAACCAATGGATTTAGGACAATGTCAATTTTAATTCTCTACATGCAAATATAGAATCTCAATTCATGGTAGATCAAGACTTTTTGGAGTACCTTCAAGTCATTGTTGATAATGATGTCTATGTCAATTTTTTCTAGCATCTTCCTTTGATCAAGATTCAATTATTAAAGGCAATTAGTAAATTATAGACTTAAATATTTCTCATATATAAGTCTTGTTTTATATAGTCTCTATTAATGATTGACTAATGTAGACGTAATTACTATATTTTATAATTTGTTTTGCATATGCAACACAAAAAATATTTTATTTTTCCACAGTGTTGTTATACTCTTAATTAATGTGTTGTTATACTCTTAATTAATGAAATAAACTCAAAGATCATTTTTTGTACAAAGCGTTGTACTCTTATAGGTGGGAATAAGATTAAAGGCAACTAAATTGCTTATAATATTCTTGTTTTGAGTTATATAATCCATTTTTTTAAGGGTGGAAAAGAGTGAGGAGAACCAAACAATGAGGACCATAAATAACTTATTTACAAGAGTGGTGGAATTATACATGTTACAATTTCTCTACAATAACACTCTAATAACACATATAAAATTAATACTTGCTCTAATATCAAATTACTCTTAAATCAAACATATTATATATATATATATATATATTCACTCTTTTATATTATTTAATTCAAAACATTTATATGCACTCTACAACATCAAGTACTAAACTTGGACAAAATTGCAAAACTTAAAATTTTCATTCTACTACAACTTTATACAATTAAAACCAGTTATGAATGATGTGCATATTCGATCATTCACCTAAAAAACAAATCAATTGATAGAAGATACATAAACTCATTATAATAATTTTTTTAATTACATTTTTAAAACTTTTTATTATTATTTTGTCTTTAATTTTTATTTTCATAACATTTCCTATCCTCATTTAAAAGTGTTTTTAATTTCTCTGCCTAGTCTTTTCCTTCTATGACAAAAATTCTACACATATTTTTTAAGTGTTAAACAGTATTTTATTTTCTCCAATAAGGAGACAAGGAAGAATCTTGCTTTAGATAAGATAAATTAGACATTTTTTTCTTCAACAAGAAAGCAATGACGAACATAGCCTGAGGCATATACATTGAATCCAACATTTGTGCGTATACATCTAGTGTGAAAATAAGACAAAAAAAGGTAATACAACGATGATAGATCCAGCTTGTCGGGCCCCATGCTTTATCAATAACTGTTTCTAGACCATTATGCGACCCTTGGTCTTCCGCACTGTTCATCAATTGATCTAGATGCTGTGTACAAAGCGCGTGTTTATCTTGCCATGTACATGATTGTTTTACATGCAAATCTGGAACAAGTGTAATTTAATAAATTGTCATCATATGTGCTGCAGCTCGAATTTGACATAGACTTCTATCCGGCGTCTCCACATTTGATGACAGGCTGTTTTCAACACGGTCAAAAATCTTGAAATTAAACACTACTATGCAAAATTATTAGCTTGTTGAAATTGGATCCCTGGTACAAGCTGTCAATAAAGCAGGGAAGACTGAGAAGAACAAGCCAAAGCACCGACTTCAATTTTTTAAATGTCAGAAACAGCGGCGCCTTTTTCTTAGAGGTCAAAAAAGAACGGCGGCTTTTGCCGTCGTCGTATCACTTTCTGTTAACGCCGACCTTCGTATGGATGCCACTACTGGGAGTTCAGACGGTACTTTCGGGCTTTGAGATAACTATTACTGTCAGATACGTGATTCATGTTTCTCCTGGGAAGTTTTGTTTGGCTCTCGTCTCTTTAAATCTCATGACAGCATCGTCGTAGTCTTTGCGTGCATCCTCTGTTGTCATGAATAATCCATACACGAGGTGCCTTCTTTGGATCTCTATTCTCAGAGGCTCAAATATGCCGTGGTCTTTGCCTTTCCCCTCTCTAACTCCTCTTTCCCTCCCGCTGCGAATTTGAGTATCTGTCGGCGAAATGAGGGAGTCGGTCGTCTTTTCTCATCGATGTCTGATGGTCTCTGTGATTTATTTTTTGCTTGACGTTTGCTTCTGCTTACACCGAGGCAATGATCAAAACTTTATTCGTATAATTGCGCTATTTTAAAAATTTAGTCGTATCTTCTATTATTTTTTTTAATCAGCTGACGACTACTCATATTATTTTATTATTTTAATTTTTTGTTTTTTTGAAGGGAACTTTTATGATGGTACCATACCTTCCACAGAAACGAAGTTGAGCGCCTAGATGAACACGCAGGAGCTATTAACCTGCTATCTTTTGGGTATGAAAATAACATCAATTATTTTTCTTTCTTTTTTAATTTATTTCTCACACTGTTGTTGTTATAGAAAAAATTCAATTTGTAACAACAAAATAATCAATGCGTATAAAGCTTGGGAAGGATTATGCTAGTCAATCACACTCTTTTCTTGTTAAATATTTCTGTGTCGTTTCATTGAATTTGACACGAAATACACAAATGACGAAATACACAAATGAAAAAATTATGAATTAATGGAAAAAAACTTCTTTGGAATAAGATGGTAGCGTCAATCTAACCTCTGTATAATGTACTTTGAAAGAACTACTTTACGTGACAAGAGATCCCACGGTAAAGCCCACCGTGTTTATCTAGATATTGTTCTTTTTTTATCACTACTGATGTTCATGCTATAGCCATGTAGCCATTAAACGCTCTTATCCTGTGACGTGTCGCATAGATTGTGTCGCATAGATTTCTTCGAGGAAATAGTTGCAAGAAAGATTGACCTTGTTCTCTCGTTGCAATCAGACAGTATATGCTAGATTTTCAAGTAACGTTTAGCAACAGGTTGGATCAGAGTCCTGTGTAGATATCGACATACAATTTTAGCTCTAACCAGTTTCCTACTTTGTTTTAGATTTATGTTTTAACAAGTCACACGGAAACGTTATCCACGGTAGATTATTCTTGCAGAATGGTTCTTTCATAGCTTTTACAGATTGTAGAGGTATAAATTGCAATTAATACATGGTGTTGTACGTTAGAATTAGTAGACTTTCAGATGGTTCCTTGGTTTTTATTTTTTTTGAGAATTTGGGTATTCTTTCAATAACATTGCTGAGGGGTATGGTATCCTCAGAGGTCTTCAGGAGGCTACTAAGGTTGGATGGGAAAAGGTGTTAGTTGAGTCTGATTCTCAACTTATGATTAATCTCTTGAAGACTCCTCTTAAGAATCATAAGGTGGATTGCAGAATAAAAAGAATTATTGAGAAAGATTCAGTTAATCCAGATGAGATTTTTGAAAGTTGATTACAATCATGTAGTTAGAGATCAAAACAAGAGTGCTGATGCTTGAGCTAATTGGGCTTTGGACAAAGATGATCTTACTTGTTATGGCCACCCTCCTATATGGTGGGCTTCTCAAATTAGGGAAGCTCTTCTTTCTATCATTTCTTTGGATGGCTTCAATTTTGAAGGTACCTAGTTTCTTCTTGTTTCTTTTTTTTGCTTCTCTTCTCTTTGGTTCATTCAATTTTTTTTGAGTTCTCTAGCTCATTCTATTCTTTATTTTGTTTCCTCTGTTAATTCTTGCCTTAATAGTATTCTGGTCCACATAGGTCATTATTTTGTTCACTTTTTTTTGTTTTTTGTTTTTTGTTTTTTTGTTTAGTTTTTTAAGGTGGGTGAGTTATTTTGTTTTGTTTTTGTGTTCTTTGTGTTGTTTTTTGTTGTTCTTGTGTTTTTGTTGTTTTGTTTTGTTTTGTTTTGTTTTTTTTTAATGTTTTTTGTTATTGTTTTTGTGTTTTTTTGTTCTTGTTCTTGGGGTTCTCTTTGTTTGTGTTATTTCGTGTTTGTATGTGTGAGTTTTTTCTATGTATTTTTTTTTTGTTTATTGTTTGTTGTTGGTTGTTTTTTATTTTTATTTTTTTTATTTTTTAGGTTTTGGATGTGTTTATTTTTCATGTTTTTTTGGGTTATGTCTTTGTAGTGTTCTGTTGTTTTTGTGTTGTTTGTGTTTTTCTATGTGGTTTGTGTTGTGGTTTCTTTTATCTTATTGTGAGTGTTTGGTTGTACTTTTGTTTTTGACACACTCAAAGAGCATGTTTTTTATTTTATTTTATTTTATTATTTTTGTTGTTATTTACTTATTTTTAAATTGGTTTTGTGTGTTTTTTTGCTACTTGAGTATGTCAAAGGTGGTAGGCCAGGTCCGATTCCTAGACGTTTTTGGTGGAATGGATACCCCTGCCTCCTTGAATCTTACCCGAAAATAGCATCCCTTTTGGGATGTTTTCTACAAGTAAAAAAAAAATTGTTTAAGTGAACCTTGTGTGATCTCTCATAGGATGTGTTATCCGTTATAGATTGTCCTTTGCATTAAGATTTTGGAAATGTTTTGTAATTTTACAGAACCAGAGCAGAGCAGTTAGATGGTTAGTTCATCTATGAAATTAAGAGAACAAAAAATATTTTTTAATTGTAAATTAGATTCGACATTTTTATTTTAATAAACTATAAATTGAATATTTAAAAATATATATATATATTTCTTAAATTTAAGAAAGTCTATAATCCTTATAAAAAATAACTAAAAATTAAAATTAAAAAATAACTATGTTCTTCGATGATAATTGTAGGCATACCTATTAAATTTTAATTATGTTGTGAATCTCCGTTTCCCCATTTGTTAACTCAATTTTGGAGATATGAAAACTGGAATCAAACATCCCTTATTTGAATGGTTTAAAATACTCAGTGTTATGTACCCAAAATCATGAATAATTTGGATACGAGAGCAAATGGAATACAAATAGAGGACAATATGCTTACACTATGAAAGCTTACCAGCAAAATGCCTATGTGTAATTTCGGTCATGAAACTGCCACGCCTTGCGACTGCTACCGTGTTTCGTTCGATGACTAGTTCATCTGTCTTTCTTTCCACGTAATTCATAACACTACTCAACGCAGGCGAAAGAGCAAAAATCACCTCCAAAGTATTTGTGGTGCAGGGAAAGGGAAGTTTTCTTATATACACTGAAACCCTAATCTATCAAACTTAGATTCAACCACGATTACACTCCTTTTCCTGCATCTCTCCTCCCTTTGTAATTTGGGTCCTCGTTTTCTGCCCTAATGTATAGGATTCCGGCGATCTTATCTTATTTTCTAATAAGAGGACATGCAAGATGCAGTCCACACGGAATAAGTGTTTCCTCGGGCACAACTTCAAACTCTGGCAGCCGCTGTTTTGCTGTGACACCGCTATGCTGACCAAAACACTTTCACATTCAAGTAAACGCCTTTAAATTTTGGTCCAAGATTCTTTCGAGAGAAGGATTATAATAATTATAGTTCTTAATATTTTTTAGAATAAAAGCATTTTCCTTGAAATTATCTGTATTTATAAATTGTTATTATTCTAGAACGAGGTCGTACCTCTCTAATCCAACCCTAACCTTGGTTGTGCGTATATACACGTTTCCTTCGCTCCTTTCCTTTCCCCACCATGCGGTTTGAATCCATAACTTTGGACTTTTTGCGAAGAGCAAAGTCATACGGATTAGGTGTAACCCCTGAGAAATACTGCCTAACCAACATACACGCAATTATGATCAGTAAAATATTTAATTAAAGATAAATTTTTAATACAATAAGCAATAGTAACATTAAGAATGGTTATGTATGTGATTTATTTTTAGCTTAGTTTCATGCCCTAAATGATTTAAAATTATTTTTTTCCTAAGGTATAACTTTCTATATAAGACTTTACTTAAAAATACTAGAGAACAATAATTTCAACATTTTTGTTAACAACTTTGTAAAAAAAGTCTAGAGGCATTTTAAAATGTAAAATAAAATATTTTATAGAACTAAGAATTTGTTATTTTTAAATTTTGATAGTTAAAATTTATATTAGTATTATTGACATATTAATAAAAGATAAAACATAAGAGATAATTTTTAATTAAATAACTTTTGTGATCAATGGAAGATGAGTCATCACATTTATATGGGTGGCTTAACTCGTGAAATTTGAACCTTCACATTTTGATGTGGGCTTTAATATTTTATATAACTAAAGCACACCAAAACAATTGTACGAAAAAAAAGGTGCAATTTTGATTGTAAAGACATGATATTTTGCATGTGTGCTTTTATATTTTGGTTTATTATGTTGTATTATCTCCAAATTATAATCTTTCGTGATCTTTTTAAACTCAAAATTATATGTTTCTTTTATTCATACTTCTTATACACATCTGTCATGGGGATTGAACCCGATTCACATCACTGATAATGCAAGTGACATTCTTTCCAGTAGTCCAACTAAAATTAAGTCTTCCAAACCATAAATAATATAACCACCAACATACACATAAAAAATAATAAAATTGTCTTTGTCCTAATCACAAGAAATCTCGTTAATTAGCCAGCCTTAACCATCATTGCTGAGCAACATCACTACGAGATAAAGAAATATAAAAATCTCCATCAAGGTTGAGTGTCTAATACAATAAAGAACAAGGCTATGATTAGAGTAGAATATTCCATACATGAATAGAAAAACAACTACTATAAGGACTGAAAGTGACCAAACTACCTTTGATATTACCAAAAACATGATCTATCATAGTCACTAGTACAAGCCAACGTACCAAGCTATGAGACATAATATTCAGACAAAAATTAAATTATATATCTTAAATTTTGAAGCTATGTATGTTGATGAGCGTCCATAAAACCCACCAAATTGGCTAAACTTATGAGATATGAAATTGATGAATATTATTTTACAAAACCACCCTTTATATAAAGATAAATATTTATGATTTATGTTCTCATGATTTCATTGTTTATTTAATACTATTTAATCAAACCACTTATATATTTTCTTCATTATATATATTTATAAAATTACTTAATTCAAATTTAAATAAATTTACAACATTCAAGCTTAAAAAAATAGTTTGATTTGTATATATAGAGATTTTATTGGTAAAAATTTGATCCTGTAAGAAAATTCTTGATTTTGTATGTAAAGAGTTCATTCAACCAATTAATTGAGATAATCCACCTTTATGATCTTATGAAATAGAATGTTATTTAAAATAAAATTGTGAATTTAATCAAAATGTAATTAATATATCTTACTATACCTCTTGAATATTATAGAACACACTTATTAATATACATCCCTCCATACATTTTTGTATTAAAAAAAATAATTTCATTAATTTTCAAAGTTTATAAAAACATCTATTTAGATTATTTTTCTATAGAAACTATGTAAAAGTTGATTTTTAATGTATATAAACAATTTACCTAATATATAGTCTTAATTATCATCTAAGGATACCTCGCATCATCTAAGGATACCTTTACTTTTTTTTTTTAATAAACATTAGTGTCACTAATATTCTATATTTTAATGTGCTTTGAGGCGACAACCTTTCAAGACTTAATATTAGACATTGTATTATATATATATATATATATATATATATATATATATATATATATATATATATATATATATATATATATATATAAATGTTATTTCGCATGGATTTTTTTGGTATCAAATTGAATGTTTAAGCTATAAATAGAATAATACATAATATTCAAAACATATTAAATAATAGTTTAATATAATTGTTTTCATCATCCAACTTTAATTTATAAATGTATACATTAATTTTATAAATATAATCATATTCAAGCAATCCAAATCTTAAACATTTTAAGTTTTAATATATATAAAGAATACATATCCAATCAAATTCTAAATATCAAAATATAATTTACAATTTTTATACCTTAAAATCTTCTATTTAAAATTTCAAAAAAATTATCTCCTTTTTCTATATAAAGAAGATTCAACCCCTTGAAAACATTCCAACTAACTACTCCAAAAATAACCTTTTAATCTTATATTTAATACATATTAACAACATCACCTGTATATTTAATAAAATTAAATAAAATAATTTAAATACTTAAATAATACAATCATTGTACATGTAATCAACTTACTACTCTACCTTAAATTACAACGTTATATTTAAATATTTTAAAATACATATTAGCAACATCACCTAGTAAAATTAAATAAAATCATTTAAATATTTAAATAATACAATCATTGTACATGTAATCAACTAACTACCCTACCTTAAATTACAATGTTATCTTCAAATATTTTGAAAGGGGCAACTAAACGGGTAAATTAGATAATCGAAAGTGTTCATGAGATTTTTTTTTTTTATTTACACGCAACGTCATAGCTACAGCCTTGAACGTTCTTACCGAAGTGCAAAAATCAGCTGAACACGTGAAAATTCTCGAGAAAACTGGATTGGAATATTCGAACGAATCTTTTTATATACATAGAACTGAGACCACTGAATCCGAAACTATTCATCTCTTCATATTGATCCACTCACCGCTCCGTCAAATCTCGCTACAACCAAACGGATTAATGTGGATTTTTGTCTGGAATTTGCAAAGCAAGAAGGAAGATCAGATGCTCTGAGATCTACTCTTTTTTCAATTAAAAAAATCCTAGTTTTTAAGCAGTAAAACATGAATTGGGAAGAAAGAAACGTAACATTCCGAGGATGATTTTGAGCGGTCGACACAAAGAATATTGCAGATGAAACAGGTACTAAATATGACTTTCGTGCGTTTCATTGATGTTTTGAAATTGAACAAGGCACAACATGAGAGAATACAAATCGGAGAACCAAACTCTTCGATCCAGCCCTACCGCCCTTCGAAAATCTGAAAACTAGTTCTTTGCTTTGATGTCTGTACTATAAGAATAGCTGTTCGTATACTGACTGCTTAGCTTTTTACCTCTTACAGTTTAGAGAAGTTTTCTGGATTTCAAATAGGAGGTACATACACAGAATTTGTAAGAAAATAGGGTTGTAATTGAAAGATTCACCCTGGGGCGGAGCAACAAAAACGATTTCGGAGGGACAATGATTTCGGGATGTTTAAAATTAAAGTCGCGGCAATAACGTTTTCGAGAGGTTTGAGATTTAAGTCGGTCCAAAAACAATTTCCGGAGATTCTTAAAATGATTTATAGAGCTAATAATTTGTTATTTTGAGATTTTGATAGTTAAAATTTATATTAGTATTATTGACATATTAATAAAAGATAAAACATAAGAGATAATTTTTAATTAAGTGTTTTTGTGATCAATGGAAGATGAGTCATCACATTTTTATATGGGTGACTTAACTCATGAAAGCTGAACCATCTCATTTTGATGTGAGTGACCTTTAATATTTTATATAACTAAAGCACACCAAAAAAATTGTATGAAGAAAAGGTACAATTTTGATTGTAAAGACATAGTATTTTGCATTTGTGCTTTTATACTTTTGGTTTATTATGTTGTATTATTTCCAAATTATAATCTTTCATGATCTTCTTAAACTCAAAATTGTATATTTTTTTTTATTCATACTTCTTATACACATTTCCCGTGGGGATTGAACTCGGATCACATCACGATAATGCAAGTGTTCATCCTTTCCAGTAGTCCAACTAAAATTGAGTCTTCCAATGGTTGGAAGACTCAATTTTAGTTGGACTACTGGAAAGGATGAACACTTGCATTATCGATGATGTGATCCAAATTCAAAGACAAAGACAATCTTGTTAATTAGTCAACCTTAACCACCATTCTTGGAGCAACATCACTACGAGATAAAGAAATATAAAAATCTCCATCAAGGTTGAGTGTCTAATATAATAAATAACAAGGCTATGATCAGAGTAGAATCTTCCATACAGGAATAGAAAAACAACTACTATAAGGAGTGAAAGCCACCAAACTGCCTTTGATATTACCAACAACATGATCTATCATAGTCACTAGTACAAGCCAACCTACCAAGCTATGAGCCATAACATTTAGAAAAAAAATAAACTATAGATCTTAAAGTTTGAAGCTATGTATGTTGATGAGCGTCCATAAAACCCACCAACTTGGCTAAAATTTTAAGATATGAAATTGATCAATATTATTTTACAAAACCACCCTTTATATAAAGATAAATATGTATGATTTATGTTCTCATGATTTCATTGTTTATTTAATACTATTTAATCAAACCACTTATATATTTTCTTCATTATATATATTTGTAAAATTACTTAATTCAAATTTAAATATATTTAAAAACATTCAAGCTTAAAAAAATTGTTTTATTTGTATATATAGAGAGTTTACTGGTAAAAATTTGATCCTCTAAGAAAATTCTTGATTCTATATGTAAAGAGTTCATTCAACCTATTAATTGAGAGAATCCACCTTTATGATCTTATGAGATAGAATGTTATTTAAAATAAAATTGTGAATTTAATCAAAATGTAATTAATCTATCTTACTATACCTCTTGAATATTATAGAACACACTTATTAATATAAGTCCCTCCATACATTTTTTATTAAGAAAAATAATCTCATTAATTTTCAAAGGTTATAAAAATATCTATTTAGATTATTTTTCTATAGAAACTATGTAAAATATGTTTTTGAATGTATATAAACAATTTACCTAATATATATAGTCTTAATTATCATCTAAGCATACCTCACATCATCTAAGGATACCTTTACTTTTTTTTAATAGTCATTAATAGCACTAATATTCTATATTTTAATTTACTTTGAGACAAAAACCTTTCTACACTTATTAGACATTGTATTATATATATATAAAAAGAAATGTTATTTCTATGTGGATTTTTTTGTTGATATCAAACTAAATATTAAAGCTATAAATAGAATAAGAAGAATGCAACATAGTAAATAATAGTTTAATATAATCTTTTTCATCATCCAAATTTAATTTATAAATGTATACATTAATTTTATAAATATAGTCATATTCAAGTAAATTTTATAAGTATATTAAAAAATAAAAAGTTACATTTTTTGGAATTGGTATTCTATCAAATTGATTAAGTTTTAATATTATAATATTTATTATAATATTAAAATTTAATTTTCTAGAACATATATATGTTTTATATTTTTATTATTTAACTAAAATAAATACATAAATATTTATCCTTGTAAATTCACATCTTAAACATTTTAAGTTTTAATATATATAAAGAATACACATCCAATCAAATTCTAAATATCAAAATATAGTTTACAACTTTTATACCTTATAATCTTCTATTTAAAATTTCAAAAAAATTATCTCTTTTCTATATAAAGTAGATCCAACCCCTTGGAAACATTTCAACTAACTACTCCAAAAATAACCTTTTAATCTTATATTTAATACATATTAACAACATCACCTATATATTTAATAAAATTAAATAAAATAATTTAAATACTTAAATAATACAATCATTGTACAAGTAATCAACTTACTACTCTGCCTTAAATTACAACGTTATATTTAAATATTTTAAAATACATATTAGCAACATCACCTAGTAAAATTAAATAAAATCATTTAAATATTTAAATAATACAATCATTGTACATGTAATCAACTAACTACTCTACCTTAAATTACAATGTTATCTTCAAATATTTTGAAAGGGGCAACTAAACGGGTAAATTAGATAATCGAAAGTGTTCATGAGATAATTTTTTTTTATTTACACGCAACGTCATAGCTACAAACGTTCTTACCGAAGTGCAAAAATTAGCTGAACACGTGAAAATTCTCGAGAAAACTGGATTGGAATATTCGAACGAATCTTTTTATATACATAGAACTTAGACCACTGAATCCGAAACTATTCATGTCTTCATATTGATCCACTCACCGCTCCGTCAAATCTCGCTTCAACCAAACGGATTAATGTGGATTTTTGTCTGGAATTTGCAAAGCAAGAAGGAAGATCAGATGCTCTGAGATCTACTCTTTTTTCAATTAAAAAAATCCTAGTTTTTAAGCAGTAAAACACGAATTGGGAAGAAAGAAACGTAACATTCCGAGGATGATTTTGAGCGGTTGACACAAAGAATATTGCACATGAAACATGTACTAAATATGTCTTTCATGCGTTTCATTGATGTTTCGAAATTGAACAAGGCACAACATGAGAGAATACAAATCGGAGAACCAAACTCTTCGATCCAGCCCTACCGCTCTTCGAAATCTGAAAACTAGTTCTTTACTTTGATGTCTGTATTATAAGAATAGCTGTTCATACACTGACTGCTTAGCTTTTTACCTGTTACATACACAGAATTTGTAAGAAAATAGGGTTGTAATTGAAATATTCACCCTGCGGCGGAGCAACAAAAACGATTTCGGAGGGACAATGATTTCGGGATGTTTAAAATTAAAGTCGCGGTGACAACGTTTTCGGGAGGTTTGAGATTTAAGTCGGTCCAGAAACAATTTCCGGAGATTCTTAAAATGATTTCGCGGCGAAATGCCTTTTCGGGAGAACTTAGATCGAAAATGGATTTTCGGATTTTCGGAGGAGCGAGCGGGCGAAAATTCCTTTTCGAAAGAATTTAGGGTGAAGATGGATTTTCGGAGGAGCGAGTGCCGAAAGTCTTTTTTCGGAAGAACTTAGGGCGAAGATAGATTTTCGGAGCGAAGGGCCAAAGTCTCTTTTCGGAAGAACTTAGGACGAAGATGGATTTTCGGAGGAGGAGCGAGGGGACGAAAATCCTTTTTCGGAAGAACTTAGGGTGAACATGGATTTTCGGAAGAGTGAGGGGCGAAAGACTCTTTTTCGAAAAACTTAAGGCGAAGATGGATTTTTTCGGAGGAGTGAAGATTTTTCTAAGCAAACAATAATTTAACCACGGGAAAGCAACAAGTATGCTCAAATAAATATGTTTTCTACTAACTAAAACAAACCTGACTACCACTGCAATATTATAAATTAAAACAAAATCTTACACCAACGCTTTTTCCAACCGAAGCTTTACAAACATCTACAAATGATGTTGCAGGTTTAACTCAAACATGGAGATTATGAATGTTGTGGCTTCAACTCCTTGGTCGGCTCTTCCACACTATTCTGCTCTACTTCCACTACCTTGTCTCGCTCTTCTCCTCTGCTCTACTTCCACTACCTTGTCTCGCTCTTCTCCTTTGCTCTCCTCCGTTCTCTCTACCCTGCACTGAAAGAAAACACGGCCTTATATAGCCAGGCAAAGGGAGGGATAAGGGTTATCTTATGGCACCTTCTAATTGTCGAACAACTGATAAAGCTTATCATCAAACATGCTAGGGTTTCCATCGAAACTGTAAAAACTATGCACACTCAAATTTTTGGTGATCATATTTTCGACGATAAGATCTATCGGAGATCTTTTTGGCATGTGAAATAAAGTTTAATTTCTAACATCCTCATTTAAACAAGGTTTCACAAAGACATTGATATCGAGAATTTCTCTCAGCCTGTTGAAGTCTTCCTCCTTCAAAGGTTTTGTGAAAATAACTACTACCTGGTCTTCAAACCTGCAAAACAATAACTCAATTTCGTTAAATTTCATCATCTATTTGATGAAATGGTAGCAGATATCGATATGCTTCATCTTGCCATGAAACACTGGATCCTTTGACAGTGCTATGATAGAGTTATTGTCACAATAAATTGTTGTCGCCTTTTCCTAGTGATGATTGAGTTCATCTAAAATTCTTTGTAGCCATACTACCTGGCATGCGACTGAAGTGATAGTAACATACTCTGCCTCAGTAGTGGACAATAAAACAATCGATTACTTCTTTGAAGACCATAAAACTATTCTCGATCTAAGATGAAATGCATAATTGAAAGTGCTCTTTCGATCATCTATATTGCCAATCCAGTCACTATCAATGTAGTCAACTAGTTCAAGCTAGTCTTTTCTGGCATAAAATATTCCATGGTCTTTGGTCCTATTGACATACCAAAGAATTATTTTCCCTGCTTGCAAGTGAGTGTTATTTGATGCTTCCATAAATCGGCTAATAAGACTCACTGTAAACATGAATTCTGGTATGGTTGTAGTCATGTACATAAAACTTCCAATAAGTTGCTTATAGAATGTTGGATCAACATTACTGTTGCAATCATTTTTGGTTAGCTTCAGTCCTGTGGCAACTGGTGTGATGGCAAGTTTATTGTCCTCCATATTTAACTTCTTCAAGACACCTTTTGCATACTTACCCTAAGAAATGAAGATGTCATCCATAGATTGGTCAACTTCAATGCCTAGAAAATATTTCATTAGGCCTAAGTCCATCAACTTGAACTCCTTCTTCATGACATTTTTGAATTACGCAAACAACATATTGTTGTTTCTAGTATAAATCAGATCATCTACATACAAACAAACAATTATTATTCTCGCTCAGCGATTGTCTTCATATACAGAGTGTGCTCATATGGGCATTTGATAAACCCATTCTCCTAAAAATAAGCATCAATTCAACTATACCAAGTCATGGGTGCTTACTTTAACCCATACAGGGTCTTCTTCAATTTTAGGACCTTGCCTTCTTGCCCTTCTAGCTCATAGCTAGGTGGCTAGTCTATGTAGACCTCCTCTTCCAACACTCCATTGAGGAAGGCAAAATTGACATCCATATAGTAAACATTCCAGCCTTTCTAGGCAGCCAATGCCAAGATCATTCTAACTATGTCAAGTCTCGCTACAGGTGTGTACACCTCATAATAGTCAATCCTTGACTTCTTCTTGTAGTCTTTTTCCACCAATGTGACCTTATGCCTATCAACCTCACCTTAGGCATTAAAATTGGTTTTATATACCCACTTGACTCCGATGGTCTTCTTCCTTGTTAGAAGATCCATTAACTGCCATGTATTATTCTTCTCTATGACCTCTATCTCTTCATCCATAGCTTGCACCCATTTCTAATTTTGAATTGCTTCTTCAAATAAAATTGGATTACACTCAAAAAATAAAGCAAAATCATAATGTTCTTCATCTATTTGATTTTGGGTTACCTCAAAAATGTCTTACAAGCTCCACGTCTTTGCGAGTGTATTGAAGTTGGATATCCTTCTTGCAAGTGGAGACATTTGTGATAATGAGGTAGCACTACTGCTAGCACCAATAGTACTACTTGAGGCTTCAAACAATTGCACTCTATCTTCATTCAAATCCTCAAATTCGGTAATTTATGGTTTTGGTTGACCAGTCTTGGATTTCCAGTTCCATGCTTCATCTTCCATGAACTTCACATCTCGAGTGATGATCAGTTTCTTTGCCACATGATTGTACAACATGTAAGCCTTTGAATCTTTGCTATAGCCAATGAAAATGCATTTATCCTTCTTGTCATCTAGCTTCTTTCTCTTCTCATCTGGAACATTTGCATATGCTATGCACCTGAAGACTCTTAAATGAGCCACATTAGGCTTTTGGTTGCTCCAAGCCTCCTGAGGAATTTTATCATTCACACTCTTTGTGGGACACCTATTCAATAGATAAACTGCACAACATGCAACTTTTGCCTATAACTCATGTGGTAAATTCTTTGCCTTCAGCATACTTTGTTCCATCTTCGTAATGGTTCTATTATCCTCTTTACAACACCATTTTTTTGTGGTGTGTATCTTGCTATGAACTGCCTGCAAATTCTATATTGCTTGCAGAAAATATGGAATTCATTGGAGATATACTCACCTCCTCCATTTGTCCTGAGAGACTTCATGTAATAGTCACTCTATTTTTCAATTAGAGTCTTGAACTCCTTGAATTTGTCGAAAGCCTCTAACTTTTGCTTAATAGGATATATCCATGTCCTTTGATTGAAATCATCACTAAATTTAAGAAATACTTATTACCGGTAGATGTGCTAGTTTGCATTGGACCGTAGATATCAGAATGCACAAGTTGTAATGGCTGTGAAGGTTTCCATGACTGTCTTTTAGGGAATGCATCCCTGTGCTACTTGCTGACCAAAAATCCTTCACAAACCTGATTTGGTTGCTCTATAAGGGGTAAAACCTTCACCATCTATTTCTTGTGTAGTAGTTTCATGCCATTAAAGCTCACGTGACTAGATCTGAGATGTCACAACCATGTAGCATCTTTCACAACTGCACTAAATGACAATAGAAATTCATTTTGAATCTGAAGGGGGGAAATTCTATTCTTTATCATGGACACAGTTGCTACGAGCCCATTCTCTTTATCATGGATGATACAGGATCCATTATTAAATTTCATAGTGTGCCCCTTCTACACAAGTTGTCCAACACTCAACAAATTGTATTTCAACCCAAGAACATAATACACATCAGTGATTTGCTTCCTTTCACCTTGCTTGATGCAGATAATGATTTTCCATTTTCCCATGATCGATACCTTGCTATTGTTCCTCATATTCACTTTGGATTAGATGGATTCATCCAACTGTCAGAACATCCCTTTGTTCATGGACATGTGGTTACTACAACCATTATTGAGATACTAGGTATTCTTTTGGCTATCCTCCTCAGTACTAGAAGTTAAAAGTAGATTTCCACAAGCATCTCTACACTCTACATTTTCAAATTTATTAGTGTACTGGGCTTGCTACTTATTTTCCTTGGTCATCTTCTTTCTACACTCATAGTTATAATGACCAAATCTCTTGTAGTAATAACATTGGTTCTTTGATTTATCATCTCTCATTAGATCATCCTTGCTGATTTCTTTCGTTGCCTCTTCCTCCTACTTGATGGAAGTTGTAGCTAGCCTCTCTATCATTGGACTTTGACCTTTCTTCTCGCTTGTTACCTCTTCCATGTTTGTCTCTACTATTCTATCCTCTTCCTCCTTGAGAAGTGTAGGCTCCTTGGTGGGATTCTTCTTGCTACTATCTCAAAATGAGACCTGCATCTTGAATGCTTGCTCTAATGAGGACCAAGATGATCGACTCAACCTTTATTCATGTGTTTGCAGAGAACCCATGAGCTCATCTACAAATAGGGTTGTCAAATCCCTTGATTATTTTATTGTAATCACCACTAAGTCAAATTTTTTTGGTAGGATCCTCAGTATCTTCTCCATAATTCTTTGGTTCTCCATATTCTTGCCATTCATCCTCATCTGGTTGATGATACCCATTATCTGGGTAAATAAGTCACTCATGGACTCTGATTCACTAATTTGTAAATTCTCAAACTCCCTTATCAACATCTGCAACCGTACCAACTTCACTTTGTTGGTGCCCTTGAAGGAGTTGGAAAGAGTTTCACATGCCTCCTATGATTTGGTTACTACTACAATTCATGAAAATATTGTCTCCTCAACCACATGCATTATGTAGAATAATGCCTTATGGTCCATCTTTCGATTCTCCTTCAGCAAATCTAACTCTGCTTGGGAGAGAGTGCTCACGGCTACTCCATCTGTTGGTTCTACATAACCATTATGGACTAGGTCCCATAGCTCCTGAGACCCAAAAAATATCTTCATCTGGATGCTCCAGTAATTGTAGTTCTTGCCATTGAAATATGAGATCTACAACTCCAAAAGATTGCCTCCAGAAGCCATCACTTCTTATATTCCATGAACTTGGATCTGATACAAATTTGAAATATTCTTGCAGCGGCGGAACAACAAAAATGATTTCTGAGCGACAATGATTTTAGGAGGTTTAAAATTAAAGTCATGACAACAACATTTTTGGGAGGTTTGAGATTGAAGTCGAGCCGAAAACAATTTCCAGAGATTCTTAAAATGATTTCGTAGTGAAATACCTTTTCGGAAGAACTAAGGCCAAAAATGGATTTTGAGAGGAGCGAGGGGCGAAAGTCCCTTTTCAGAAGAACTTAGGGCGAAGATGGATTTTCGAAGGAGCAAGGGGTGAAAGTCCATTTTCAAAACAACTTAGGGCGAAGATGGATTTTCGGAGGAGCGAGGATTTTTCAGAGCACACAATAATTTAATCATGGGAAAGCTACAAGTTTTCTCAAATAAATATATATTCTATTAACTAAAACAAACTTGACTGTGGCTACAGTAACAAAATAAAACAAAATCTTACACCAACGCTGCTTCCAACTAAAGATTTACAAACATGTGCAAACAATGTTGCAGGTTTAACTCAAACATGGAGATTCTGAATGTTGTGGCTTCAGCTCCTTTGTTGGCTCTTCCACACCTTTCTGCTTTACTTCCACTACCGTTTCTCGCTCTTCTCCTTTGCTCTCTTGCATTCTCTCAACCTGCACTAAAAGACAACACTGTCTTATAAAATCAATGGTCGGATTTTCAGCGATAAGTTCTATCACAAATGTGAAATCAAATTTAATTTCTAACAATAATTTTAACATATTTATTAAATACGTCATCTTATATGACCACGTGGATGTCTAAAATTGTTTTCCCCGTACTCTTATTTTGGCGTTGTCTTCATTGCGTAGGAAACACAAAGCCAACGTTCTAAGCCTCGTGCTGCCATCGTAAAGAATATGGTGGACAATGCTTTGCCTTGGCTTTGAAGAAATTTCAGATTGTAGAAGTACAAGAAAGAGAATTGAAGAAAAATGTTTCAAGGGAAGAACACAAGGTGAACCTAATCCAGGGGATGCCAATTGTTGCAAAAATTACAGCAGAACAATAGGGGGATACCAATTGTTTTAAAATAGTACATGATAGGAATACAATTGAATCTGATACCCATGTAAGGCTGTTAGGTGAATTTATTATGGTCAGCTATATTTGGATGAACTATACGCATTTTACAATCATTTTGTCTAGGTGCATACACATGGTTGCTTGAGCATGTGTAGTAGAAAAATTGGACATATGTGCTACATTTGGAAATAAGTGACCTCAAAAAAACTCGTTCAAAAAACACATTAGTCAATGAATAAACATTATATACTAGTGTAATATGAGCATGTCTAGTAGAAAAATTGGACATATGTGCTAGATTTGGAAATAAGCGACCTAAAAAAAACTCGTTTAAAAAACACATTAGTCAATGAATAAACATTATATACTAGTGTAATATGCTTTGTTTTTCCAACAAGTGTAGGATTCAATTTTGTCATCTTTATGAATTGTTTCTAACGGTAGCTTTGAAAGGCACCACACAATACAATTATCTCTAAAAACGTATAGATTGGGATTCTTCTCAAAGGGAAAATATCTACATGTTGGTTCAAATTAGACTATAAAATAGTGGCCATTATTCCAGGTCTTGTATCGACTTTTTCAAGACTTGGTCACGGTTGTCTAAGTCTTCTAGTCGTGCTACATGGGTCAACGGAAATCTGTAGATGCCCGAGTCTTTGGGGCGAGTAGACTATGAGGCACATCTCACGGGTTTTAATGTGTGGTGTAAAACCTCTACATATGGCTCAGAGATGTTTCAAAGATGTGCTGAGTAAAAAAAATCTTGTTCAAAGAACTTCTGCAAGGTAGACTACGGCTTTGCTTCTCCTCCGGAATAAATTCAAGTGGCCAAAATCTTACGCTTCAAAGGAATAAGAAATAAATATACTTCTTTCTTTCTTTCCTTCCTCTCGCTCGCAGTGAGCAGAGGGACCACTAATCTCATGGAAAGCAGAGCAGACGAGTTGCTGATTGGAAGGAAGAGAGATAGGCACGGAGAAGAGAAAATGGCAGTCACAACGCCCACGTGCATCAATACAGAAATTACGGATCGCCATTTTTCTGGTACATCTTCTTAGCCATATTTCATTTTAGTTTTTTTCGATCGCCATTTTTCTGGTACATCTTCTTAGCCATATTTCGTTTTAATTTTTTTCGATCGCCATTTTTCTGGTACATCTTCTTAGCCATATTTTGTTTTAGTTTTTTTTTTTATATTGGTATTCAAACTAGTCATATGCATTGTAATTCAATCCTAACCGAATGCAAAAACATTTATGCGAGAAATCTTAATATTTTGAAGATATTATTTTGATGCCAGCTGCATAAAATGCTTCTGCTCTCAACTTGCATCTAAAAAATAAATAAAAGGAACATTAGTCTAATAATCATAGGGTCACGACATATTATTTCATGGAAGACCATAAAATGCCCTACAAATTGCGTTTTAACACAGATTTATGATCATGTAGATTTTCATTATAAGTTGGGTCCATCTAACACCTTATTTTTAAAGATCTCTTCTTATGAATGATGTTACCTATATTATAGTTTCATTTGATATATCAAACAATTTTGTTTAACACTTACCTATAAACCATCTCATATCCTGCATGTTTTTATGAACCGAATTAATAAATACAGTTGAAAACT
Source organism: Wollemia nobilis (assembly GCA_028583015.1). Lineage (NCBI taxonomy): Eukaryota > Viridiplantae > Streptophyta > Pinopsida > Araucariales > Araucariaceae > Wollemia > Wollemia nobilis. The sequence goes on from JAQPPZ010017059.1 coordinate 471,897, forward strand.
AAGATGATCACAAGGTAAAGAATACTAAGATTACCATAATATAAATAAAATTGCCAACAAGTTTTTGACATCAAGAGGTATTCATGGTCTCTAATATAATTGTTATCTAACTATTATAAAGTTTCATATATATTATCGTCTCATATATGTAATTTATTTAAAGTATAATTTACAATGGGAGATCAATATACAATCCCTTTAAATAGTTGAAATTTTGAAAAATGTTTTAAAATTTTAATGTAAGATATATAAATGTATTTTTTCAATGAAATTGTACATGTTTTATGAGGGATCATGATCTACTCATACTGAGTGGGGTTTGAATCTTGGACCTCCGAAAAAGAGGTCAAATCTCTTACCACTAATGTAAGCTTGCAGCTCCATATAAATGTATGTTTAAAATATATTCATTTCCTTGATTAGTATGATATGAATTCCAGTAAGAAGCTACTCGTATACATAAAGGATTATTAGAATTTTGTATCAATTTCTCATAACATAATATATTATGATCAAATATGTATTGTGTGAACCTATTATTAATTATGAAAGTACTATCGTTGTTGTATTATGAACAACTTGAGCTTACCCAAATTATCTTCTAACATTTTTGTAAGTTCTACCTACATCACATTAAATGATTCATTCAAACTCGAGACTTCACTTTGAAAGGCCAAGTTTATAATTGTTTGATCTTATACCATTTGATCATAGAAAGATATTTTAAGTTTATTGAATAGTAGAGAATTATTTTCTTTTACAAATTTCCTCTATAAATTATGGCCATTTGTTGAATGATTTTAATGTCTAATTTTATGTCTACCCTGTTTTATAAATTATGGTCAATTGTAGAATGATATTGATATCTAGATTTATATCTACCCTATTTTAATTTGAAGTATACTAGATATTATTGATCCATTTAAACTATTATTAAGAACCAATTTTCAAGTTTAGTAATTTATTGAAATTTAGCATTCTTAATTGATGGCATCTTCTTTTCTCTTTGTTTATTTTGATGCTTCATAATTTTTATGTTTAAGGATGTGATATCTCTTATTCATAAATGTTCTATGAATTTATCTAAGAAGAGTATATTTTCTCAAAAGTGTTCTAAATAACCTAGAAATATAATACAATATTCATTTTACTATTGAAAACCATTTATCCCTATGCTCTAACAAATTTTATTCGTGTCATAGTATTATCGTTTATCATTTGAAACATAATGACCCTCATTTCATGCAACAATGATGATCATAACTTCTTTTACAATTATTTTTACATATACTTATATGATCCTCTACCTTGATATTCATAAATATCCATGTTTATAAAAGAACCTAATCCTTAAATCATAGGATCAAAGGACAAAAAAGAAGGCAAGAAATGGAGAGTGGGAAAGCAGGCGAGCGAGTGGTGAATGGAGAGCGACCGGGAGGATACGACATAAAGGAGGTAGGATGGTTAGGTGAGGGTCCAAGAGGAAAAATCCATGGTAGTGATGATGGGGCAGGGCCATATGTAGTAGAGGCCCTGGAGGATGGGTCAGATAGGAGCGAAAAATACCCTCCTAACAAGGAGGAACCAAGAGGTGGGATAAACCTAAACCAAAAAGGATCCTACGCCTAGGTACTAAGTCCAGGATCCCCAAAAAAACAACCCACCCAAAAACTACTTCCTTGTGGAGCAAATTTGGTCATCCCTAAAGACCTAATGGACAACTACTTGGACCTTGAGTGTTTCACTCTGATTGGCAAGTTCGTAGGAGGGTGACCAAACATGGAGACCATTCGAAAATGGGATTTTTCCAATTGGAAGACCAACGATAACATAAAAATTCTTGCCCTCTCTTGGGGATTTTTTGCCATTAGGCTCAACACTTAGGAGGACTGCTGCAACATATTTGTCAGGGGACCATGGTTCCTAGGGCACAGGAGCCTTTTTCTCTGAAAGTGGGGAGAGGATTTCAACCCTGAAACCCAAAATATAAATGTAGCTCCTATGTGGGTTAGGTTACCAAACCTCCCTTTCCAATGCTGGTATGAGAATATCATTAGAGAGATATCCCAGTCTATAGGTGAGGTCATTGCCATTGATTCTTCCACCAAGGTCTAATTCAGGATGGTCCATGCCTGCTTCTATGTCTTCGCTAACCTAGAAATAGAGTTACCCACTTTCATAAAATTGTATAGAGGATCATGCATCATCAAGAGGTAGCCCATCGAGTATAAAAACAAGCCAACCTTTTGTACTCATTGTCGCGCTCAAGGTCACCTCCTGAATCAGTGCCCTGTCTTGAGGGCCCAAAATCTAAAGGTAACAGGTCCAAACAAGGGCATGCAAAGGAAACAGGGCATTCCTCCTCTCAACAAGGAGCTAGTGCTATGCCTGAAACACATCATGCGTAATCCCATCCACCAATAACCTCAAGAGAAAGGTCAGAGTGATGTTCTAGATCAAGGAAAGCAAAACTATGAGTGAGGAGAAGTCTCCCCGTCAACCCAAAAGGAGTAGGTGGTGCTCTCAAAATCCTTGCTTTACACTAGTCATAGCATAGAGGATCCAGTTACCTAGGTATAGACCCTTCCCAAAATTGTTGTTCCAAATTATTTTATTGATGAATACCTGGCGGGAAATCTCTGTAAACTGCTCGAATAGGGGTGAGGTACCCCTTTCTTATTTCTATAAAAAATAAGGCCCATCCATCTTTGGGAGAATCAACCCCAAAAACATCAAGAGCAAGAAATAGACCATTGAGTATGAAATTGAAAGGAAAAGAGAGATACCCTCTAACAATGAGAAGAGAAACAAGGAAACGACAAAGGACATCACAAATGGAACCTATTTGACACTTTTCTATGATAATTTTGATAACCAGAATGACAAGCAAGTAACCAAACCCCCCTTCCAACTGGTGAAGGGAGGCAAGAAAAACCCTAAACCCTCGAAATGAAGGTCCTCTCTATAGTAAGCGTGAAAAGGGGTCTTTCCTAAAGTGGCTTAGAAAACACCATGTTTGTGGCCAAGTGTGAAAGGAGCTTGATTTGGATGGCAAGTTTTTTGGTCGACAAGTTTTTGGTCGGCAAAAACCCTCCTCCACCTTCTACGTCCCTATCTCCCACCGCCCTTCCTCCTATATTCCCTCTTCGTCCACCGCATCCATTTCCTTCTCCTCTATTGTCTCTTTATCCTCCCTCTCACCTTTACTTCACTATATAAAGCATATAATATTGGTTGATTAATAAGTTAATTTAAATTATAATTTTTGTTGCATTTTTGGCTCTACGATTTCATAGCTATGGGTCCACTTTCCTTTTTTCTTTGTCTTACACTTGTATCAGAGCATGGGCCTATGGGACGTGCATTTTTTAGAAGTGCACGTGAGTTGAGGTCTCAACAGATTTCTCGAGGAACTGGCAAGGACTTTGAGGCATAGTTTTCTAGGCAACACAAATTTTGGATTAGAGCAGAAGTTAGACTGTCGATGTGAGAGCTGAGGTAGAACACAGCAGGAGGCACAAATCCTAAGGAACCAATTAGGAGGTGATACATGGATAGTTGATGTGGAGGTCCTGTAGCTCGAGGAGTTGAATTGGTAGCAGAGCTGGAAAGTGGAGGTGGCGAGGAGTTGACACTAGGCAAAATTTGGTTGGTCTGACATGGCGAGGTGATTGCAAGCAAGGACACCACATGGAAAACAATGATTCATTGATAAGGGCAAAAGTTTGGTTTGGAAATTTCTTGAAGGTAATCAGTTTATAACGCGTGCCTTCACATTAATAAATCCTTCTGCACCCATCTCACAGTGCATGTGGGATAAAAGGGAGGTTCATTTAAAAAAATAAAAAAAAAATTATTCCTTGCTTTAAACTATCATTATTTGCCCTTGATGTCCATCCGAAGCACATAGCACAATTTGCAAAGTTAGACGAGTTGTTTGGCAGAGGTCTTTGGTTCGAAATCCACCGTGGCACTAATAATTTTTTTTTTCTTTTTCCTTGTTTCTTGGTGAAGAAAGGTTTAAATAAAAGGCTTATCGCCTTTGTTCCCATCCGAAGGAGTAGACGGGTTGGTTGAATGCCCTCGATGAAGAATTTACTTGGCGGTAGGTCGGGGGATCAGTTCCCCTCCGCTGCAAAAAAATAATTTTTTTTGTTAAAAAAAGGTTTTACAAGTTTTTTAAAGTTTTTTTTAATTTTTATTAAAGTTTTTTTAATTAATTTAATAGTTTTAAAATTATATTCTTCAATTTTTTTAAAATATAATTGTGTTTAAAAAAATGATGAAGAATATAAAAAATTATTAAATATTTTTATGAAAACTTTATAAAAAAAATTGAAAACTTTGAAATTTTTTTTGGAAAGGGAAATTGAACAACTTTTTTTTTAAGATCAAAATTTCTTGAGCATTTGAAATATAGACATATGCAACTCAGCTAATTTATTTTGCCATGATGAGTAGATGATTCGGTCAACCGGATGTTATCATGCCCTATGCTCTCTACTGAGGAGAGAATCAACTGAGTCTTCTGATGAGCGAATTCGAAGAAATGGAATATATGTGGTATTCAGTCAACTATAGAACTCAGTAACAGCCCACCAGAGGAAGCCCGATTATGGATACAAGGTTGACTCAGAGGATAATATCTTTAGGCAAAGAATAGAAGATTTTGAGATGGTTGAAGTCATACCTGAAGGACAATCGAGTGACAGGTATACCCCTCCAGTGCCTGAAGTAGAATCAAGTGAGAGCTATACACCATGCTCTCTTGATCCAGAATCAGTAGAAGAAGAAGAAGAAAAAGAGGAAGAGGAAGAATGGGAAGAAGAACTAGAAGAAGAAGAAGCACCAAAAATCATTGTGATCAGTGATGACGAAGCAGACAACTTTGACCTTCCAGTTCTGGGTGACCCTCAAGAAGAAGAAAGCCAAATCAATGAGCATATTAAAAAGGCTAGATTTGATTTAAATCAATAATCTATTTTGTACTTCTTTGTACTACTTGTTTGTAATTGAAATAAAGTCTACTTTTTGAAATGGCATCCAATACTAGTCTACCAATCCCTGAGTTCAATGGTGGTGATTACAAGTGTTGGTCAATTAAAATGAAAACTCTTTTGATAGGCAAAGGTCTTTGGGATGTGATTTAAGAGGGATATACTGAACATATTGCTGTTGATTGGGCAACTTAAATTTTTTTTGATAAAAGGGCTAAAAAGGAAGATCAGAAGAATAATTCTTCCACCCTTTATCACATCCAAGCTATCCTTGACATAAGTATTTTCCCTAGAATAACTTTTTTTATAACTGTTGAATCTGCTTGGAATGCTTTAAAATAAAGTTATAGGGTTAGTGACCAAGTCAAAAAATTCAAACTACAAACCTTGAAATGATATTTTGAAACTCTTAAAATGCAAGAAAATGAGAAGGTTTGTGATTACTACGTGCGGGTAAAATCCATAGTAGATAAGATGATCACTTTAAGAGAATAAGTCAAGCCTGAAGTCATAGTGAAGAAAGTGTTGAGGATACTTCTTCCTAAGTGGAATTCAGTTGCCATAATTATAGAAGAATCCAAATACCTAACCTCTTTGTCTTTTGAAGCCCTCATTGGTTCACTTCTCCCACATGAAGAAAGGTTACAACAATCTCCTTCCACAAGTTACAGAGGAGATGAAAAAGCCTTTGCTTCTTATGAAGGTAGAGGTAGAGGTCATGGTAGAGGACAATATAGAGGTAGAGGTAGAAATAATCAGAGAGTTGGAACTCCTAATAGAGGAGGAAATCAGAACAGAGGATTCTCAAATAGAGGAGAACATCATAATAGAGGAGGAAAAAAAAACAGAGGTAAACAATTAGATAAAGGAAAAGGAGGAGATAAATCAAAACAATATTGCTAAAATTATGGCAAACTTGGTCATTATGCTCATGAATGTTGGTCAAAGACTTCACAAGGCAACAACAGCAGCCATAGCAGTCAGTTTAGCAATTTTGGAGAAGAGGAAGAGGCCACAAATCTCTCTCTCATATGGTCAAGCAGATTAGAACATGAATGATACATGGATTTTGGACACTGGGTGTTCCAACCATATGAGTGGCAAAGAAGAACTCTTTGCTACTCTAGACTCCTCATACAAATCAAGCATCCGATTAGGAGATGACAAATCATTGGCGGTTGAAGGCATTGGAGCCATGGCGGTTCCAACTAAAGAAGGCGTCAAGCAAGTAAGTGATATCTATTACACACCCCATATCCAACACAATCTTTTAAGTGTTGGTCAAATGTTAGAAAATAACTACAAGTTGCTTTTTTATGAGGGTAAATGCACCATTTTTGATAAAAATAATAGTAATAGAATCATTACACAAGTGCCAATGTCAAAGAATAGATTATTTCCTTTAAAGTTTGGCCAGCTAGGAGGAGATAAGTTAGAAAATATTGCTATTACCAATCCAAGAGTCCTATGGCACTTGAGATATGGTCATTTGAATTTAGCTAGTTTGAAAATACTAACTTCACAAGCAATGGTAACCGGACTTCCCAAAGTTCAAGATAGTAAGGAAGTTTGTGAAGGGTGTGCCTTGGGCAAGCATGCTAGGTCAAAATTTCCTCATGGACAAGCATGGCGGGCCAGTCATCCACTTTAGATAGTGCATACAGACATATGTGGTCCAATGCAGACCAAGAGTCTTGGTAACAACTCTTACTTCTTACTTTTCATTGATGATTTTACTAGAATGTGCTGGATATATTTTTTGAAACATAAGTATGAAGCATTTGAATGCTTCATCGATTTCAATGTAAGATTTGAAAATGAGAGTGGATATTTTGTAAAGTGTCTTAGATCAGATAGGGGAGGAGAATACTCCTCTAATAATTTTTTGAAATTTTGTAATCATCATGGCATTAAGAGGCAGTTCATAGATGCCTACACTCCACAGCAGAATGGTGTGGCAGAGAGGAAGAATCACACCATTGTGGATATGGCAAGGTCTATGCTTTAGATGAAGCATTTGACTAATTTATATTGGGTAGATGCAGCCAAGACCAACATACATATCTTGAACATAAGTCCTACTTCAATTTTATAAGGGCAAACACCTTACCAAGCATGGTATGGTAAGAAGCCAAATGTTAAGTATTTTAGAGTGTTTGATTCACTGGCATATTCTCACATTCTTGATGAGCTGAGAAAGAAGCTTGATCCAAAGAGTCAGGCATGCATATTTATAGGGTATTGTGAGAACACAAAAGCTTACAGACTCTATAATCCTAGGACTCGAAATATTGTGCTTTCTAGGGATGTTATTCTTGATGAAGGGGGAGAATGGGGTAAGCCCCAAATATTCAATGATGATGAATCCAATGATGTAGTTTCTAAACAGGTGCAGCAACAGTCACCATAGAAAGGTAAGAAGTCTCCTTCCACAAGCCCAAGTTCATATTCTAGTTCTTCACCAAATACTTCTCCGTAGAGATTAGTAAGTTCCTCACTAATGGACATCGATTCTCCATATAGAGGTAAGAGAACTCTACAAAATCATCCATCATATTAGATGTTGGATAATTTTTTTCAAAAAGATATACTAGAAGTCAAGCTAATGAAATAAATTTTGTTCTACAAAGATTAGAAAATATGCACTTGTATGGTGATGATGTCTCCCAGTAGGAACCTAAGGGAGATCTAGTTAACTATTATTTGTTAACTAGTGCATAGCTTGAACCTTCTACTTATGATAAGGCTTGTACCCAAAATATTTGGCAAGATGCCATGAAAGAGGAGATAACCTCTATAAAAAATAATGACACTTGGAAACTGGTAAAGCTTCCTAAAGGAAATAAACGTGTTGTATGTATGTGGGTCTTCAAGACCAAGTTTAATACTAATGGTAGCATTGAGAGGCACAAGGCAAGATTAGTTGCAAAGGGATTCACTTAGAAATATGGAATTGATTATGAAGAAAATTTTGCTCCTGTAGCCAGACAGGAGACTATCAAAATAGTTCATGCCTTAGTTGCACATAAGTGTTGGAAATTCCAACACATGGATGTAAAAAGTGTGTTTCTCAATGGTTACTTGGCAGAAGAAGTATATGTTGAGAAACCGTAGGGTTTTGAAGAGAAAAAAAAGGATAACCTTGTTTACAAACTGAAGAAGACACTCTATGGCCTCAAGCAGGAAACAAGAGCTTGGTACTCACGCATTGATGTGTAATTTAAAGATTTTGGGTTCATCAGAAGGAAAAATGAACCCACACTCTACTACCTAAATCAAGGTAATGACATCCTCATAGTCTTTTTGTATGTGGATGATCTCATTTTTATGGGTAGTAATGAAACAGTTAATATGGAGTTCAAGTACTCCACGATGCAGGAATTTGAGATTAAGGATCTTGGCTTAATGCAATACTTCCTTGAAATGGAAGTTCATCAGATAGATTCAGGGATCTTCATCTGTCAACTTAAGTATGCACGGGATATGATTAAGAAGTTTGATATGGAGTAATGCAAATCAGTTGCAACTCCAGTTGGACATGGAATCCAATTAAGCAAGGATGACGGAGCACCAAAAGTTGACGAGACCACTTTTAGAAGCATTTTTTGGAGTTTGATTTTTCTCGCCAAAACCAAACCAGATATTCAGTATGTTGTATCTCTTGTCTCTAGATTTATGTCTTACCCATCTTAGCTACATTTGCAGGCAGCTAAAAGAATTTTGAGATATGTGAAGGGTACATTGTTTTTTGCAATCCAGTACTACAAAAGTGATACTATCAAGTTTGAAGGCTTCAGTGATAGTGATTGGGGCAGCAATATTGATGACAAAAAATCCACATCAGGAAACTATTTTAGTCTTGGTTTGGGACTAATAACTTGGAGTTATAAGAAGCATACAATAGTAGCACTATCTTCAATAGAATATGAGTATATAGCCATCACTCATGCTAGTACTCAAGCTCTATGGCTATGAAAAGTATTGGAAGAGATTGGAGAGTAGCAAAGTGGTCCAACCAGAATATACTATTACAACATCAGTGCTATTCAGTTGGCATACAATCCTGTCCACCATAGTAGATAAAAATATTTTGATATGAAGTGCCACTTCATCAGAGATATGGTGGAAACTAAAGTTGTTGACATTCAATATTGCCATACTTTGGAAAATGTTGTTGACATATTCACCAAAGCAATGGCTAAAGCTCAATTTGTAAATATGAGAGACTATGTAGTTTGTCCTCTCAACTTTAAGGGGGAAAATATAGCAAGTTTGAAAAGGGGTATTTCCTAAAGTGGCTCAAAAAACATCATGTTCGTTGCCAAGTGTGAAAGGAGCTTAATTTGGACGATAAGTTTTTTGGTGGGCAAGTTTTTGGTCAGAAAAATCCCCCCTCCACCTTCTACATCCCTATCTTGCGCCACCCTTCCTCCTATATTCCCTCTTCGTCCACCGCCTCCATTTCCTTCTCCTCCACCGTCTCTTTCTCCTCCCTCTCATATTTACTTCACTATATAAAGCATGTAATATTGGTTGATTAATAAGTTAATTTAAATTAAAAAATTTGCTGCATTTTTGGCTCTATGATTTCATAGCTGTGGGCCCACTTTACTTTTTACTTAGACTTACACTTTCATGGAATGTGAGGGGTCTCAATAGGGTAGGCAAGCAGTGGCTGGTGGCTGACCTAAGGAAAAGAATCAATCCTTCCATCTTCATTATGCAAGAAACCAAAATCGATGAGATCTCTTCTCAGAAGTATGCCAAGGCCATTTGGGCCAATGGAGAGTGCCTAATCAGTCCAGCTTAAGGCACGTCATGTGGACTCATATAATTTTGGGACCCTACCCTGGTTGAAGGAAGGCTTTTATCATCCTCGAGCAGGATCCTAAACATTTTTTTTCACTCCAAGATTAGTAATCAGTCTTGGATCCTATCCAACATTTACGCTCCAAATTCCTCCATCAAGCGGGCCAAAATGTGGGAAACTATAACTCAAATGAGGACTACCTTCAACACCTTTCTATGGATCATAGGAGGAGACTTAAATAGCCCACTACATCCATATGAGAAGAAAGAAGGTAATGACTCTTTCAGCAGAAGCATGAAGGATTTCATAGGTTTTGTAAATACCAATGAGCTCATGGATGTTAAACTCAAGGAGTCCTCTTTCACTTGGAGAAATAGGAGGATTGATAGCAGAATCATCTAGGTGAAGTTGGATAGGTTCCTCATCTCTCAAGGAGCTATCTCTTTGTTTGGCAATGCTACCCTGTTGGTCTTACCTCGGATTGGATTAGACCATAGTCTCATCCTCCTTGAAAGTAGTAGGTCTCCCTCCATAAAAACTCTTTTCATTTTTCAAATCCATGTGGACTCTCCACAAGGATTTAAAAGATCAAGTGTCCTCATGGTGGCATCAAAAGCTTGGAGTATCTGCCACTTTTCGACTGGATCAAAAACTGAAGATGGTCAAAGAAAACTTGAAAATCTAGAACAGGGAGGTTTTTGGCAACCTTTTTGCCAGTAAAAAGGCCATTACTGAGAAACTTTAGATGGAAAGGAGAACGAAGCTGAGGACCATAGCAGCCCCACTAGGGAGGAGGAAAGGAACCTCCTAGAAGATTTCCCTAACATCCTGGTTAGAGAGAAAATCTTTTAGAGGCAGAAGTCAAGAGACCTGTGGTTCAAGGAAGGTGATGCTAACACCAGGTTATTTCATGCCTCCACTATGCAACACATGGAATCCAACAATATCAAGGATATTGTGTGCAGTAATGGATCATCCACCAAGGATATAGTTGAGATTAGGGCTAAAGCGGTGTCCTTTTCCCAAAACCTCTTGGGAAGTGCCTCGGAGGGTGACATCCAAGCTCAGGATGCTCTCCTATCAAATATTCCTTGCATCGTTCCTCAGGATGTGAACCTCAGACTGGTGGAAAATTTCTCCCACGATGATATTAAAGTATAATTTACAATGAGAGATCAATATACCATCCCTTTAAATAGTTGAAATTTTAAAAAATGTTTTAAATTTTTAATGTAAGACATATAAATGTATTTTTTTCAATGAAATTATACAAGTTTTATGAGGTATCATGATCCTCTCATACTCATACTGAGTGGGGTTTGAATCTTGGACCTCCCAAAAAGAGGCCAAATCTCTTACCACTGATGTAAGCTTGCAACTCCATATAAATGTATATTTAAAATATATTCATTTCCTTAATTAGTATGATATGAATTCCAAAAAGAAGCTACTCATATACATAAAGGATTATTAGAATTTTGTATCAATCCCTCATAACATAATATATTATGATAAAATATGTATTGTGTGAACCTATTACTAATTATGAAAGTACTACTTTGTTGTATTATGAACAACTTGAGCTTACCCAAATTATCTTCTAACATTTTTGTAAGTTCTACCTACATCACATTAAATGATTCATTCAAACTAGAGACTTCAATTTGAATGTCCAAGTTTATAATTGTTTGATATTATACCATTTGATCATAGAAAGATATTTTAAGTTTATTGAATAGTGGAGAATTATTTTCTTTTACAAATTCCCTCTATAAATTATGGCCATTTGTAGAATGATTTTAATGTCTAATTTTATGCCTACCCTCTTTTATAAATTATGGTCAATTGTAGAATGATATTGATATCTAAATTTATCGATACCCTATTTTCATTTGAAATATACTAGATATTATTGATCCATTTAAACTATTATTAAGAACCAATTTTCAATTTTAGTAATTTATTGAAATTTAGCATTCTTAATTGATGGTATCTTCTTTACTCTTTGTTTATTTTTATGCTTCATAATTTTTAGGTTTAAGGATGTGATATCTCTTATTCCTAAATGTACTATAAATTTATCTAATAAGAGTACATTTTCTCAAAAGTGTTCTAAATGACCTAGAGATATAATACAATATTCATTTTACTATTGACAACCATTTCTCCCTATGCTCTAACAACTGTTATTATTATCATAGTATTATCCTTTATCATTTGAAACACAATGACCCTTATTTCATGCAACAATGATGATCATATCTTCTTTTACAATTATTTTTACATATCCTTATATGATCTTCTACCTTGATATTCATAAATATCCATGTTCGTAAAAGAACCTAATCCTTAAATGATCATATGCTTTTTGAATTGATATATAGATAACATGATGGACCTATAATGGATGATCTCTTTATATATTATATGATTTTAACATCATTGTTCAAGAAGACCTTGTATTATATAACCTAAATATGGTTTCCTCAAATGATCTTATGATTACTTCCATAGATGATGAATGATAAACATCTTATAAAAAATATCCCAACAACAAATTCTTTGGATAGGCCTATAGTATCTTCTACATATTACTATATTTATAGTCATGAATAAGGTTGACATAGATATCTCAATGTGTAAAATGAAATAAATGTATATACACTTTTATTTTCATCTAGGATAATGTGTGGATACATATTTTGATCTTTCTCATTAATAATATATACCGATACCACATATCAATTATTTTAAGATGTTCAATACTAGTGTATTTTTATTTGAATATTAATTTTCAAACAACATTGGTAAAAGTATCCTTTAGGATTTTGTTCTCAAGAAAGCATTATCTCCTCTTAGAATATTAGATCCAATTCATACAGTCAAAACACACATTTTGTAATTGCACAAGTTTCTTTTTTTGATAATTGCACAAGTTTCTTGTATTTTATTTCTATAACATCCTTTCATTGACAAATATAAGTTGTGTTCCTTTCTCATAATATCCCCTTATATCGTAAGATGTCCTTGGAGTCATTATCAATTACTTCTTGTTTGTGCAAGAAAAATAATCTTGATAGAAATCCCACGATGGCTTAGAAGAAGGACCTTCAATTTAATAGGTTGAAGTCTCAAATACCATATATTTACTCTTTTTAATGCATATCATTCTTATTTTTTTGTCATAATAAATAATGTCCAAGTTGTACCTATTTAGATTCTTTCAATATTTTTTCCATGCTTTTTCTATTTTGGTATTTTACTAATGAGGTTCTTTTAGTGAACAACCTTTATACTTGTTTTTATGAGATTAATAGTAGAAATTTTTTATAATTTTTTAATTTGTATTAAGTTTAGGCTTTGTGAGTTTAAATTTTTAAGATTACTCATGTTGGTATTTTTTACTTCAAATAAAAATATTCCATGTTTTAATATCCTTATAGAATTATATGTTATAATTTTCATATCAAAGTATATGTAAAATCATTATTGCACACAAGTATAAAATATTTGTCTATCAAGTTTCTATTTTTTAAAACTAGATTGGATGATTTAAAAGTTAAATATAAGCAATATTAAGTAATTAAAAAATATGATAAAACTTTGTAATATTCCCATATTCATAGTTAGAATTAGCATATCTTTCAATGTAAAGTATAATGTTTTGTGCTATAATATACTTTACTCTTTGGCTTTATGAAGTAAGGAGATAATTGATCCATATTATGCAAACACACAAAATCAATAAATTTTTCCTTTCAACAATTATTTTTATAGGGAAGAAAAACAACAAAAAGGACTTGAACATTGTTACTATTGTTAACACTTTTATTAATTTGGTATCACAAGAAATATATGTCTATAAGTTAATGTTCTTGTATTTTGTTTTTCCATTGTTTAAGAGTCATATGATTAATCTATGGAATTAATACGTTTTTTAAAATATCACTATTGACTACCTCATTATTTTTCTTTAAATGCAATGCATTTTAATAAAGATTATTTTATTTTCAGTTAAATGAACTTCCTCATATTTCTCAACTTATAATTTTTCTTAAATGCTTGTTGAGGAAATGCAACTTACAACACTTATCATAAATGGCTTACTTATTTTTAATTCTAACTTAGTTCCAATATTTTTTACAAAAATCTTATAACATGACCATGTTAAATAGATTTGGTTTCTTTTTTATATAGTTAAATAACTAAGTTCATGAAACATGTTTTTAATTCTATTTCATGGTTATCTTAATTGAATTAAACTGTTTAAATTTAACTTTCTTCAAATTTGATATCTCTATAATAGATATTTTGATATTTTTATGCGATACTAAAAATATATGATTCAAATAACTTCATTCACATTGGATTAGATGGTATTTAACATCTCTATAATAAAAACCTTGCTTTCAACATTTTAGATGTGATAATGAACATCTATAATATAAATAACTAACTTCATTCATATCTCACTTTTAGAAACTCTACTTTAAATAACTAATATTGGAAAAAAATAGTTCACCAACTTAAATATGCTTTGAACTTGATATACCTCAAACGAATTCTCTTAAATCATAAAGCTAGTAGAAACCTAGTAGAAACGATGTCATATAATCTTAAATTTAAAAAATATTTTTATACATATAAAGTTACTGTATAACATCATGTTGAAATCCCAATAATTTTAAAGGAAGGCCGATTTATTTTATTTAAATATTTTTTAATCTAAAAATTGTATTCAACTATTTATCATAAATATTGTATTGTTACAGTTCGCAATTTAGCTTTGTTGTCGTCTTCAATTATACCGTAATCAAAAGTATCTCCAAAAGTAATAGATACAAAGAATTTAACAAAAAGACAATATCAATAAGTGGATTAATAGTACATATGCGACTACTCGACTGCTTGGATTGTTAATGGAAACAATCTTTTGATTTGAATCAAATTTTTGTGGTTTGAATAACTTAACAGTTACTAACCTAAATGTAACCATCCTTATATATTCAACCAAAAAAACAGTACTAAAATATTGACAATCAATTGTTCAATAAAAAAAATATCCTTTACATGGGATTTTTACTACCATAGAAATGTAAAGAATTAGGTTTCTGCGTACTTACAATCAAAGGAAAATATTATGGAAATGTGTGAAGACAAAGATTCCTTGCAATTCTAAGCTAATCGACATATGCGGCTGCCGCATCAACCATATAGACACCATAACACCAAGGAAAAGAGGAGAACGAATATACGATTACCTCTTGCCGCCTATCCGAAGCCATTGTAGTATTCAGACAATGAAAGACAAGAAATAAATGATACTACGAGGAGAGGAATTTATGAATAAGTCTGTATAAGAAATGAGCAACGCTGTGCGCATTTAGGTGATATCGACATTGGAATGAATGTAAAATCTTGTAAATGAAAATGTCGCTCAAATAATGAAATAAGGTAATTACATGAACGAATTGGTATCTTTTTCCTGCATGCAGGAACAAAACTGGGCAAGGAGATAAACAAGGACGAGACGTTGAATACAGGAAAGGATGAGCTCGCTCAGCCGCAGAAAAAGAGGCGTTATAGAGGAGTAAGGCAAAGACCTTGGGGCAAATGGGCTGCAGAAATTCGAGATCCAAAGAAGGCAGCTCGTGTATGGCTAGGAACATTCATGACAGCAGAGGATGCAGCCAAAGCCTACGACGACGCTGCCCTCGAATTCAGGGGAGCAAGGGCCAAATTGAACTTTCCTGAAAGAGCTTACTTCACTTCCTCCAACACTACTACTACTAATATGGGTATTATTTATAAGCTGGAAAATGCGGTCAGAGGTGACAGTGGCAGAATCCATGTTACACACGCAACCTCAACATTATCGGACTCCCCGTTCCCAGGACCCCAAGAGATGCCAGCGTTGCTGGATGATGGTACTGGAATGGAACACGGCGCCGTTTTTTCTGACTTATTCCAACTTGAATTCAATGCATTGGGAGATAATTCGTCTATTTCTCCCCAGTTGGTTTACCATGGAAATCTCGTGCAGAATGCACATATCCATTCCCAGTGGTATAATAATTATCTTGCCTTTAATTTTCCTGAGAGATACTCTGGTTTTACTAGGTGGCAGCAGCATCAGTTTCTGCAACTTGATCAAGAAACCCAGTTGGCTCTCTTGTCCGTTGAGAGCCAGAGAAGCGTAGACTATCGTCCAGTGATTGGGAGGCCATATTCGGATTCTCTAACTTACAAAGGTTAAGGATCATCTATGTGCAATAATTAGATGCATGGGCTGCATCAGAAGATGCTTCTTCCACAGCATCTTGTTCAAACAAACAATACGGGACAAGATGAGTTGCAAAATAGTCCAGGAAGAGTTGTAATGAAGCATCTTCCAACACCGCTCCCTTTCAATCTCAATGCGAATCTTTCAATTCTTCAGTAGCTGGTTTTCCCCATGATTGTTGCAGCCCAGCTACTTGACAATAATACAAGGAAATAAGAAGCGACACGTTTTTTATGCTATTCAGTTTAGTTAAAACAAAAAAGGGAACGGGGATAATTAAAAATATTTAAATGTTTGTACTGGATAGTGGGTGAAATTTTGTGTGATGCTAGTTGAGAATCATGTTTGGAAGCGAGTCTATATATATAGAGGATAGGTTACAAAGGGTAAGAGGAAATTGAATTTTTTTTCACTTTTCGTTTGGTTAGACTCAATACAAAGCTGGACTATTACTTCAATTTCTTTGTTATTCATGTGTCTTATATCTTGTCTATCTATGGGGATTTTTTAGCAAGCAATTGCACAAGATAGTGTAGGAAGACGTTACGAGAAGATATTATAAATTGATTGGAATGCTTTGATAAATTGTATTATTTATTTGGAAATATTTATATATAATTGTTATGTTTATTATAACAGATGTTATAACTAAGGTTAATTATTTTTATTTTTTAGTGGATTTATAAATCATATGTTAAGTGTTTGTAACCATATAATTATTCTAACTATGATGGCAATAATTTCTAATATTATAGTTTTGAGTTTTATGGAAAGAAAATGTTCAAAGGTTTCAAACATAATATATACAAGTTGGTTGGTGAAGATGTTTACACATTGTTCTTGAGTAGGGCAAAGTTTGAGAGGAATGTTATATTGTTGAATATGTTCATATAGTAAGAGGTATTGAACTTCAATGTGTTTGGTACACTTGTGGAACACTATATTAGAAACAAGTTTCAATACATCTTAATTGTTGTAGTATATGGTTGTTGGTTTAGGTTATGGTACACCAATATTTGCTAGCATATTTTTCAACCATATTACCTCATAGACAACTCTTTCTACAACACAATATTATGTTTCTATAGAATATCAAGCAATTATTTATTTTTTCACTTCCTTGCGATATATATCTAGATCCTAGAAAGAATACATATCCAAAAGTGGATTTCCAATCATCAATACATCATACATAGTATTTATTTGTGTAGCTCATTAAAAAATTGATTGCTCCTCATAAAGGCTAGACCATTCTCACTGGGACCATGGGCATACCTTAATATTTTTTTTTTATGACTTCTAGTATGACATTTTTTGTTCTTGCATGAACCGTGAGAGGTAACTTACTACAAAGTTGGTGTCCTATTTAGTGTATATTAGGTAACTAAGACTTACAACCAATTGGGGGTAGAAAGTTGCATTCACTTGTAGAGAGGAGTTTATCCATGATATTTGAGTTATCATGGGTTTACAACCATTCATACGATACTTATTAAGAAATGTCTTGGCTTATTTTATTTGTAATACAAATATGCAATTATGTGTTTTCCGTACACCCAATCCTATAAAATAGTATAATAGTCCAAGATTGATCATGTCAAATGATATTTTTAGTTCATATTTTTGTGTATAGCCCTTGGCTACAAGCCATACCTTGTATTTATCAATACTAACATTTAATTTATATTTTATCTTGAAAATCAATTTATATCCAATGGCCTTCTTCCTTGATGGAAGATCAACAATTTGTATAGTCTTGTTCTTCATTAATGCTTGATATTTAGTATCTATAGTATTCTTCCAAGAATTAGATTAAAAAACTTCTTACACTATGGTTGGTTAAAAACTTTGTACATCAAAACTCATTAGGGCTAAATTTACCTCGTCCTGAGCCATGCTACATGTCCTTGGTATTATGGTAGATGTGTCTAGAATTCCATCTATTCTTGAAGCTCTTAATGTGCTAGTATACCATGGGTATTTTTTGAGTGTGATGTAGCAAAGTAGACTAGTTCACATCTCCTTAATTATCTTCATCATTGTTATCCCTAGAGAATTTCTCACAAACATCTTCTTCATACTCATCACTTTAAGTATTACTATAATATATATGGATGAAGATTCCTATACAAAGGATGAGGGTGACTTATCTTTCTCATAAAAGATGATATCATGGTTGTATATAATTTTTTTTACCCATATCAAATAATATATTGGCTTTGGATTCATCAATATAGCCTAATATAATGTATTGATGAGAATTCTCATTTAATTTTTGTCTTGTATACTTTGGGATGTGCATATATGTTGTACAACCAAATACATGAAGATGAGAGATTGATTACTTATGTATTATCCATGTATCTTCTAGAGTGATGTGATCAAGTGATGGGATGAGGGGTACAATTGAACAACGAGACTATAATATGTACTAACTTTATTAAAAAAAGGTGTATGTTAAGAATATTTCAACATGAAATGAACCACTGCCATGATGGTTATATTTCTACATTTAGCAACACCATTCTACTATGGCGTATAAGCAACTTGTCAATTGTTGATGAATTTCATGTTTTTTGAGGAATGCTAAAAAATCATTATTGGTAAATGCCCCCCTTAATCTGAGCAGAGTACACAGATTCGATGACCTATGAATATCTTAACTTTATACTTAAGCTATTTGAAGTATAAAAAGATGTCATTCTTGTTCTACATAAATATTACCCATATTTAGTGAGTATGATCATCAATAGAAAGGTAAAAATATTTGGAGCCATTATAGCCTAGAGCAATGGATATATATAGATCAATATGAACTAGATCGAGAGACCCTTTGGATCAAGATTATGATGAACCAAATAGATCTTGATGTTGATTTTTGGCTAAGCAACAAGGACAAATGTGAGTAGATTTCTTCAAAGAATAAAATATTATGACCATGTGTTTATTTTAAAGTTCAATAAGATGATCCAAATATAGATGACCATACCATTAATGCCGAAGTGATGCAAAAATATTAGAGTTAAAAATTAGTACTAGATTTTCCTGATGAACTATACGAAGATCAAATATTTTTTCAAATATTTTTCTATTCCTTTAGCATACACAATAATTATGGTATTTGTATTTTTTTCATGAGTGACACATACCGTGGAGCCCTTTTGTTTATCATACTCAACCTTCAAATTATGGTCAAGTAATTTGTTGAAATAAAGTATATTCTTAGCGAGTCTTAGAAGATACAAGACTTCTATTACCTTGCATGTGTATGATCTAAGTCATAATTTGACATCACATGTGCCTTTTATATAATAAGATGTGTTATAATCCAAAGAAAAATTTCTTGTATGATTAGAATAGTGTAGAGGCTAGAACCAATATTTTTGATGAAATATATGTTTGGTTGCTATAGAATCAACATACCAAGCATCATTAAGATGACTTAGTTCATCATGAGAAAAAAATATATGCTCATATGTTCTTCCATGAAGTGGTCATAGTTGACAATATTACTATATTGTTGATGTATCTTCTTCCAATATGGATTTTTCTTGTCCATTGATGACTTCTTATACCATTAATGCATTGCATAAAAAGAGGATTCATTTGTGAAAGGATTATTTCAAAACTCCTTCAATGTGTATCCATTATCACCACAAAGTTCATATGTCTTTTATGTGCAAAAATTATTTCTTTAATTATAGAAGGGATGTTGAGGTCTTGTACCTCTTTTCACTAGTTTATTCCTCTTTTTATTTGAATGGAGAACTTAATTTTCATCTTATAATATATGAGAGGCCTTTACTTTGTGAGGTAGATTCACCAAATTTTCAAATGATGGTATTGGCTCAATGATATTCAAAATTGTTTCAATCAAATTATATTGTGAAGGAAGAGATCATAAAATAATGGGAATAAATATCTGTACAACTCATTTTCAAAATAACTCAAGTTTTTTTTTCATTCTTCATTTTTAAACAATGAAGTTGAATTTTCTTCCGAATGAAAGTTTTAAAATTAAAAATAGCCTTAGGATAAAAAAACTACCGAACATAAAACAAATACCAGGACCCCTGAAGCAGCATAGAGATTGATATTACAATATGTTAGAGGCCCAGTATAAACATACGAGAAAAAAAATAAAAAATTGAAAGTCTCACTCAAGCTCTAGATTACAAAAATATCCCATTCGAATGAAATATTTAAAATTGAAAATAGCGCTAGCATAAAAATATAGCCCAAAGCATACCAAATATTGGGACCCATAAATCAACATGGAAACTAATCTTGCAATCTGATAGAGGCCCAAAAGAAACAACACATACTTAGAAAATGAAAGAACTAGTAAATTATATCAGAATAACAAAGATGTTACCATTCGAAAATAAATTCACAAATAAAAATTTCCTAGACCAAAGCATATGTAGCCTACCAAGAAAATAAAAACTACAATCCTATCTTCTTGAAAAACAAATCCATCCAACAATGTATGTAATAGGATAACCCCTCAAATGAATAACTAGCTTGAGAAAAAAAAACTAGAAAATACCAGCCTAAAAAATACATAGCAAAAAATTTGTCCAAGATATCTGCACAAGAAATTAGTGAATAAAAACCCTTGCCTTTCATAGATAGGAAGCCAAGTCCTAGACCCCTCCACTAGGAGTTACCAAAAAAACACAACTAACATGGGTTGATGTGGTGGACCCAACATAGCCATTGTGGATTTGGACCAAAAACATAAGTTTTAAAGGGAGAGACCTTGAAAATTAAAATCTCTAAGGGCATTGGAAATTTTAAAACTTTACTATATTGCTCTAATAAGACTCGAAAGCTAGCAGAACCCTCATCAAAAAAAACATCTAGGAAAACTGCACAATAAAATAGCACACTAAAGCACCCTCATATCCTAGATAGGATGCAAAATCCTATAGCCCTTCACCAAAATGTTCCCATAAGCCCAAGCCCTCAACACAACCACCTAAACAACCAATACCAAGCCCTTGACCACAAAAACTAGTCTATCCTTCCATACACCAACAAGGCTAGTAGTTGCATCCCATTTAGCTAGTCCATCCTTCCACCCAGACCCCCAATTCTAGCTCCTTAAACTAACACCAACTTTCCACCCAAGAAACAAACCTATTTTTGGAGTTCCATCAACCAACCCAACAAACCCTACTATTCAAAGCAAACCAAAACATAGATTACCCCACAACATCACCCACCATTGCAAATCCTTTAGCTGACCAAGTATCCTTTCCTCAGGCCCTAAACTGAGGTTCCAACTATCATATATTCCTACCAATAGATTAATGAAAAGCTACAAAATCATTTATCACAAGGTTCACCACTTAAAAGAGCAACCACCAAATTGCACAAAAGTTTTTAAAAATCAGGGGTCTTCGCATAGGCCCTCAAGCCCTACCTTAACTAAAGAGAAATTAACAACCCCAATAAAATTAAAATTGAAAAGCATTAATAACATAATCAAAAGAAGAAGATAACAAATTCACACATTACACAATATTTATCTTGGAACCCTCAACTAGGAAAAACCAACACAGTATTATTATTATATTAACTTCACTATCTCCAATACAATAATATTCTCTCTCTATCTTCTCAAACGCTTATGCAAGTGCAATATATAACAAAAGTACATGCATGGATTTTTACAATATCATGGTATTATTTTATTATTGCATTAACTAAACCATTACCAATGCAATAATATTCTCCTTTTATCTCTATTAAATCCTCATGCAAGTGTGATATATATAACAAAACCACATGCATGGATTTTTACAATATCATGGTATTATTTTATTATTGCATTAACTTGATCATTTCCAATGCAATAATATTCTCCTTTTATCTCTCCAAACCCTCATGCAAGTGTGATATATATAACAAAAGCACATGCATGGATTTTTACAATATCATGGGTGAATAATGCAAGGGTTCAAATATAGTAACCCTAAAAGCCCATATGGATCTAAAAATAGCACAACTAAAAATAGCATGTCTAAAAATATCTTAAACCCTAAAAACATTTGGAGTGTCCAGTACATGTCTATAAATAACTTGTCTAAAAATAGTCCGAACCTAAATAACATGGAAAATATTTAACATATTTTCAATATTCTCCCACTTTTTGAATACATTCCATAGGGGCCAAAAACTGCCATTGTCAACTATCAAGGGCAACTGTGCCCATAGATCTTCTACACTAAGAAAAATTTTGAGTACGTACAACCTTTTTTAACGAATCAACAGTATTCTTCTCTATGTCAACTTTCTCCAATATCACCCGGTTCTCTTCAAACATATTCATCACAAAATGGTACTTGATATCAATATATTTTGATCGATCATGAAAACTAGAATTATTGGCCAAAAATATTGTACTTTGACTATCACTGTTAATTCTCACAACCTTCTATTCAATGCCAATTGTTGAACACAACCTTTGTAGCCACACTACTTCTTTACTGGCATGAGTTGATGTAATGTGCTCTACTTTTGTAGTGGATAAAGCAACAACTGGTTTCATTTTTATCATCCAACTTACTGCCCCTCCAAACAGCCTAAACACATAAGCACATGTGGATCTTCTCTCATCAATATCTCCAGCCTAGATAGCATCCACAAATTCTTGTATATTTATAGTATTATTACCTTGAAAATTTTCTCCACAACAAATAGCATAATCTGTATTTCCATATAAGTATCTGAATATCCTCTTCACAGTAGTCCAATGTTCCCTTCCTGGATTTGACATATATTTGCTCACTACTTCCACTGCATGTGCAATATTAGGTCTAGTACATACCATTGCACACATCAAACCGCCCACAGCACTAGCATAAGAAACATGATTCATTTATTCATTTTCCTAATCTATTTTAGGAAATTGTTCAGTAGATAACTTTTGACCAATTGATTCTTCTTCCTATTCCAATTTTACATGTACTATTTCTGGTTATTTTCTTGGTTGTATTTCCTATTTTAAAACCCATTTTGTTTCTCTAAAGATCACATTATAACTGTAAAAAACCTTCTATGTTTTAGAGTTCCACAACTTATATCCTTTAACACTAGTACTATAACCCACAAATATACATTTTTCAGATTTATAGTCTAGATTAGTCCTTTTATCTTTTGGGACATACATATAAGCATCACAACCAAAAACCCTTAGATTTCTAAGAGAGGGTTTCTTACCATTCCATACTTCTTGTGGAGTTTTGTCCACCAAATATGAGGTAGGAGATTTATTGATGAGATAACAAGATGTTAACACAGATTCTATCCACAACTTCTTTTCTAACCTTGCACAACTTAACATGGTTCTAGCCTTATCCATCAATGTCTTGTTCATACGTTCTACAACCCCATTCTATTGTGGAGTATACAGAGTTGTTCTCTACCTTTCTATTCCACAGTCCTTGCAAAATTGCTCAAATTCATTAGAGAAATACTCACCACCATTATCACTTCTCAAAACCTTTATCTTTTTCTCTATCCGATTTTCTACAAGAGCCTTAAACTCTTTAAATTTATTAAAAACCTCAAATTTATTTCATAGAAAATATACCCATGTCTTTCTTGAGAAGTCATCTATAAATGCATAAAAATAGATAAATTTACCTAATGATGGTACTTTTGCAGGTCCAAACACTTCACTGTGAACTAGATGTAGAATTCCTCCAGACCTTGTATCACTACTTGGAAACTTGAATCTAGTTTGTTTCCCAAAAACACAACGCTCAAAAAAATCAAAATTTAATGGGCAATCAGAAATTCCTACAGCCATACCTTTCATTTTTAATGTTTGAAGTCCTTTCTCACCAATATACCCCATGCATTGATGCCACAACATTGTATTTACTATAGGAATACTCAGAGCCATTTCAGCCATATTATTTTCATGTATAGCTGAAGTGTTATTGAAATTAATACATATAGTGCTAGCCTCAAGTCTGAACAAAGTTCCTATGTGAACTCCCCTTGCCAACACCAAATATCCATGAACCATCTTGCAACTATCCTTATTAAATACCACATTCACACCTACATCATTCATCTTACTCACAGATATCAAATTCCTTGCCAAACCCAAAATATGCAACACACCAGGAAGGTTTTTAATTCTTCCATATTTTAGCCTCAACTTGACTCTTCCTCAACCTATTATTTTATATGTCGAATTGTCTCCCAATAATACTTTACCTCCATATATCTTTTCATATTCATTGAACCCCTCCCTATGAGGAGTCATATGAAAAGAAGCACATGAGTCAATCAACCATGAGTCAAGGCATTCACTTGAGCATGTTGCAGCCAAGAATAAATCCCCTAAATCTTCATTTGTGGTCTTCATTTGTATAGAAGTTCCTTCATCATATGATCGATCATTATCAGTCTTTTTAGATCTGCAATATTTTTTATAATGCCTACTTTACCACAATTCCAACATTTTCTCTTTTTTGGGGCAACATATTTATCCCTTGATTTTGATTTCTTTTCTCCTAATTTCTTTTTTCTTATTTCTTGAGAACGACCTCACACCATAAAGGATTCCTTTTGATGATAATACTCATAATATTTTTGTCTCATCTCCTCAAATAGCAAAGTTCCCACTATATCCTCTACTTTCAATGTAGATGTAGTATTGGTGATAGCCATAACAAGGTTATCCCATGAATCAGGTAATGAAAAATTAAAGTAATAAATTTTACCTCTTCATCCATTTTTACTTCTACATAGTTTAATTGACCTACCACAGTATTGAAAGCATTCATATATTCAACCACATAGTCACTATAATTCATTCGGAGAAAATACAACTTCTTTCAAAGAAAGAGTTTATTTACTAGTGACTTTGTCTGATACAAATTTTCCATATTACCCCATAAGAACTTTGTTGTGGTCTCTGTAGATACATTCAATAATATCAAATTAGATAAGCACAATCTGATAGAGCTCCTTGCCTTCCTATCAATTTTTAGCCAATCCTCATATGTTGTCACTTTTGGTTTTGATTCCGAGACCGCAATCCACTGATCTCTATCAACCAACAGATCCTCCATCTTGAGTTTCCACAACTCAAAATTCTTTCCATTAAATTTTTCAATCTCTATTCATGTGCTTCCCATATTTCTCCTTTTTCTTGGATCTTGTCACGTATGACTCCCACTCAAGAATTAATTTATCATAGGGTTGAAACCCTTACTCCTCGAACAAAGCTAAAACCTATATTTGATACCAAATGAAGAGAAATTAATAGCCCCAATAAACTTAAAACTGGAAATCAGTAATAATAGAATAAAAAGAAGAAGATAAAAGTTTCACACATTACACAATATTTATCTTGGAAATCCTCAATCGAGAAAAATCAGCATAGTATTATTAGTGTATTAACATCATTGTCTCCAATACAATAATATTCTCTCTTTTTATTTCTCTGTCTTCTCAAACCCTTATGCAAATGCAATATATATATAAAAAAGCACATGCATGGATTTTTACAATATCATGGTATTATTTTATTATTGCATTAACTTGATCATCTCCAATGCAATAATATTCTCCTTTTATCTCTATTAAATCCTCATGCAAGTGTGATATATATAACAAAAGCACATGAATGTATATTTACAATATCATGGTATTATTTTATTATTGCATTAACTTGATTGTTTCTAGTGCAATAATATTCTCCTTTTATCTCTCCAAACCCTCATGCAAGTGTGATATATATAACAAAATCACATGCATGTATTTTTATGATATCATGGGTGAATAATGCAAGGGTTCAAATATAGTAACCCTAAAAGCCCATATGGGTCTAAAAATAGCACAACTAAAAATAGCCTGTCTAAAAATAGCTTAAACCCTAAAAACATTTGGAGTGTCCAGTACATGTCTATAAATAACTTGTCTATAAATAACATGTCTATAAATAGCTTGTCTAAAAATAGCCCGAACCTGAATAACATGGAAAATATTCAACATATTTCCAACACTAACATCGTTATTATATTATGAAGTAATATTTAGTATAATATTTTTAATATGTTATTATAATGTGATTATAAAAAAATTATTTAACAATAATTTGTATTACTTTGTGATGAAGGATGCACAAAAGTAACCAATTTTTGAATTAAATTTATTAAAATAATACAACACTTTAAAAAATAAACTTATATATTAGTGCTCTTGTCTTGATAATTGATCAACAAATTTATAAAGAAATAAAAATTGATTTGTTATATAAATTTTGTACCAAGGATATTATAGTATTACACTTTTTTAGGTATTAATGAGACACAAGAAAAAAATAATAATAAGTTGCCAATAAACAAAATGAACTTGGCCTTTTTGAAATGCATGACTTAACAATCCATATCAAGTGGTAATATTCTTAAATCCTAAGAGAGTTATATTTTAATATGATTTGGCATCTCAAATGTGTTGGAGAATATTACATTATTTGGTACATGCTAATGTACCCCCATGATACCTTCATGGTAAATTTATAGATAGTATCTTAGGGTTGAGTCAATATTTTAGTGTTTGATTTGCATTACCTCTTTATATAAGTGTGAATATGTAGGAAATGCACGAGTGTTATGTAATATTGTAATGTGCAGGAAATGCAAAAATGTCATATGAGTTAGAGTGCAAGTGTAGGTTGAGTAAATATGCACAAGTTTCCTCAATTAGGTGTGCAAGTAGTAGAAGTGTAAGAGTCATGTAAAGGTGTGTAAATTTTATAGATTCAAGTGTTCATCAAGTATGCAAGTGTCAAGTAGATAAGATAAGAGTCATAATATTTGGCATATGGAGAGTAATAGTCAAGTATCCAAAGAATGATATTACTATTTCTATATTGTGGAAACAATACTCCATAGAATGCAAGTAATTCATTCAAGTATCTGTTAGAATTTCCCAAGAGTACAACTACAAATCATTATAATATTTGAAGAAACAAAATAGAATTGATTGATTATTCCATGGACCAAATTTATATAAATAATAAAGTTGATCATTTAGAGTCGTTGGATTACAACAACTCATAAAATCTTATGTAGACTATAATTGAGTGTTCACCTGACTCATGAATGAGTGGAAACTCAAGTAAGTCTATCGTAGTAGAACTTAAGAAAATAATTACTTATTATAACACCCCCTCTTAAGTGATACTAGGGGTGTATTGTGTAAATTAGTCCAGGCAATAGAGCCTGATGAGGTACTTATGTACAATGGTTTCTTTTATGAAGATATGGTAAACCCCATGAGAAAAACCATCTATCAAAAAAGAAAAAAGAAAGAGGCATCTCTTCGGTTAGCGATGATTGTCCTCTTAATACAAAAAAATGTGAGTCCTGACAACATGGCTTGACTTGGTACTTATTTATAATATATGAGATATGGTGAAATAACCACATGGGAAAAACCATCTACTATGAAATAAAGAGGTATGTCTTTAAATGGTGAATATTATCCTTAATAACAAAAAAAATGAGTCCTGGAAACATGCCCGAATGAGGTACTCATGTATAATATATAAGGAAGAGATAATAAAAAAAACACATGGGAAAAAACCATCTTCCAAAGAATATAATAATAAAAGGAGAGGTGAAAAGACCTATTTTTCAATGTAGCTATAATACTCCAAGTTTCTCTCACAACTATATGTAATGTGGATAAGAAAATTACTTGGTGAATATGTCTGCAACTTGATTTTCATTTGGAATATAGTCCAAGTATATGTCCCTGTTATGAATATGTTATCGAATTAATTGCATATGTATATGTAGACACCAAAATGGCACCAATCTGATTATGTGACTGCAAACACTGATCGCTTTGACGCACACAGCCCCCAGGGCAGCCCTCAGAGGTTAAACAGTGGTCCTAACCACTTTTCCAGCAATTTTGGAAGGTCAAAAGGCAATTTAGCACATTCAGGAACTTTGCTTAGTATTCGTCTCACCCAAGAACAAATTCAAATTGGGATCCGTCTCACCTAGGGACGAATTTTGAATTCATCCTGGGTCAGGATGAATTCCAGGTTTAACAGGCAAAAAGACAAATTGCGCCAAATGGCAGCCGAGGATAGTCAATTAATGCCTCCTGCCTTGCATGAGTTTGTAGGTGGGAAGAGTAGGCATTAGAGGACTATCACAAGGGTAGTCATGGAATCCTAAGTCATGGAGGACTTTCCTCCCTCATGGGAAGGCATGACTGCCACATGGCGCTTATGCATGCCCCTCCAAAGAGACCCCCTAGGTCTATAAAATGGTGAACTTTCTCACCCAAGAGGAGACAATTTGGAGGCATTTTCAAGCAACGAAGTGCTGCCAAAATAGAATACCACCTTTTACCCCTTTGATTTACCTCTTCCACATCCTTGATATCTTTTGCAAGAGAGGTTATTGGGTGGCTATTGGAAGTGTGAATCCGGTCCCAAAACCTAAAATTTGACCACATTGATCTACCAATTTGCCGACAACCCATTATAAGATATTTTGGGCCCATCCCGAGTTTATTGGTGCCGAAATCAAGTTCTAACGGTGGACGGCCCGCCTAGGCGCCCCGCACTTCTTAGTTTCATTTTAATTTGTTCTTTTATCACTTTTTTATATTCCATTCCATTCTATGTTGTTTAAATAGTTTATAATCTCAATTTTAGAATGTCTTGATCAAATCCTATCATATTTTATCGCTTTTGTTGTCCTCACTAACTTGCAGGTAGTGATGTCAAATTACCATTGATGGAGGCCAAATTGGGAAAATCCGACCATCTGGGTCGTGCCAAAATTCCCCCAATTAGCTAACCCCCATGTTTGTAGGTGTTTTTTAGATCCTAAGACGCAACATTTGGGCAGCTTTACTTCGACAATTTGTCACAGGAGAATTCGTCCTACCCGGGAACGAATTACAGTAGAATTCGTCCTGACCAAGGATGAATTACAGTTGAATGCGAATCGACAAAGTTTTGTCTGATTGTTTTGATGATAGTGGTCCTCTGGTAACGTTCTCTGGTTTATGTCAAATTTGCAGGTTATTTGGAACCATTTTATTTATCGATTTAGCTAATCTTATGCATGCATCTTCCATTGGTTTTAGGATCAAACGCCTTATATTTTGTCATAGGTGCTACTAACAACTTGTTGTGTCTTTGAACAGCAAGAATCAAGGATTCATCAATGCAAGCGACGACAACACTTTGGTCTGCCCATTTCAAATGTGGGCACGTCGAAGGAGGAACACTTAGTCATGATTGTAACCAAAATCCATTTAATGCTCCTAGCCCCTGAAAAGGGAGGAGGCATATTTGTAATCGAGATTAAGAGAGTTAAATAAAAATGGTTGTGCTTTCTATAATTTCTTTTGTCTCCGTTCAATTCATCTCTTTCATTTCATGCATGTCATATTTTAGGACTTAAGCGTTTGTTTGATTTTGAATGCATCGCAATAGTTTTCCTTTCAATCTTCCAAAATCTCATGCTTTTAGTATATTAATGTTCTTGGTGTGCTAATGCTCAACTGGATTGTGTGTAATATGAATTGTGCTTTGATTTTCAAACCAAATAGTAATAGGTTTATCAAGGGAAAAACCAAATTCTCTTAGAATATGATGAAGCCAAAGAGCTTCCTGACTTGCTAAAATTGCTGCCCTGTATTCTATCTCTATAGATGATAAGGCCATTGCTTTTTGTTTTTTCCATAACCAAGCAATTTATGAAGAACCAAGACAAAATACATAGCCAAAATTTGAACATCTGTCTTCTACTGATCCTGCCCAATCTGAATCTGAGTAGCCAATGATATCCATGTATTTTCCCTCACATAAGAGCCCAAAGTGAGTAGTTCCTTACAAGTAGCAAAAGATTCATTTTGCTACTTTCCAGTGACTGAAATGAGGTTGATGTGAGAATATGGATATTAAGCCAACAACATATGATATATCTGGATGAGTATGAGTAGGGTATAACATAATCCCTACAAGCTAATGGTATAGAGTTGCATCACATAGAGGGGATGTGCAAGACGTACTTAGATTGATTCCAAACTGAAAAGGTGTAGGATAAGATTTGCAATCTATCAATTTAAACCTTTGAAGAAGATCTAGAATGTATTTTTGTTTACATAATGAAATTCCTACATCTTGTTGATTTATTTGGATCCCAAGAAAGTAATGAGCTAGACCCAGATCAGCCATCAAATTTTTCATAGAGAAAGTATTTTATAGTTTGAATGTGAGTGAAGTCACTACTAGTGAGTAGTATATCATCAACATATAGAACAATTATGGTGATTTTTACTTTATATCTCCAAATGTAGACTATGTTATCAGACTCACAATGATAAAAACCTCAAGAAAGAAGGAAGGAATCCATTTTTTTCATAACAAGCTCTAGGAGCTTGTTTGAGGCCATAGAGAGACTTCTTTAGCCTACAAACAAGAGAGGAGTTTTGAGTGAAAGTAGTAGGTTGTTCCATGAATATATATTCCTTTAAGTCCTCATGTACGAAAGCACCTTTACATCCATTTGAAATATAGGCCACTCTTGGGAAGCATCCAGAGCAAGAACTAGTGTAACAAAATCTATTTTGGCGACTGGTGCAAAGGTTTCAACATAATCAATTCCTTCAATTTGAGAGAAACCTTTGGCTACTAGGTGAGCTTTGTGTTTGTCAATTTCTCCATTAGGCCCATATTTTTTTCTGTAAATCCATTTAAAATGAACTAATTTTCATCCTTTAGGTAGGGGAACTAAATCCCAAGTTTCATTTTTTATTAAGGAAGGGAACTCATTTTGCATGACATCATCTCATTCTTTAATACCAATTGCTTAATTTTTAATTTTTTTTAAGCGAAAAACCCCTTGCGGGGCCGCCTTGGTCTAAGAGACCACAAACAGGAGTTCTACACCATCAAATTCACTCGGTGGTCGCACACAACCCTGCTCGCACCAACATTATCAATTGGATTTTGGGTACCCAATTCAGGTTTTTGGTAGGGTGGAGATTTGAACCTAGGACCTCCCTTGGAGGATTGCCCTCTCCTCTCCAAATCACCTACAACACCTGGGTACCAATTGCTTATTTGAAGTATTGAGGACCAGAGGAAATATACTGACAGACAAGACCAGTTCCTATGGAGTTGGTTAATCTGGATGATGGAAGATTTTATATGTAAGGAGTAGCTTCTTTAATAATGGTTCAGGTCCATTTTGGAATAGTGGAAGGAGTAGGAGTGGAAAGAATTTGAGTTGGAGTTATAGGTTCCTCGTATTGATCATCAATATCTAAATTAATCTTTGAATTTGGTTATTCATTATATTGAGGTTCTACTATAGGAGAAGGCTCAATAAAGGAAGAGGATGTTTGAGGATCTTTTTGAGGGAATGTTTCATCATATTGGACATTCCTATGAAAAATACCTCATAAGTTGTGGGATCAAGGATTCTGTATGCTTTAATTTCCTCACAATAACCAACAAAGATGATATTTTTTCTTTTCTTATCTAGAGCCTTCTTTTTCTTCTTTGGGATGTGCACCTAGGCAATACACCCAAAAATATTGAAGAAGGAGACATCCAATTTTGACCTAGTCCATGCTTCTTCAGGAGTTAAATGGCCAAGAACTATATGAGGTGTGCGGTTTTGAATATAGTTTGCATAGTTAATAGGTTCTTCCCAAAAAAAATTTGGAATATCTCTTAAATGGAGCATATAGTTTGCCATTTCCTTCAATGTTTGGTTTTTTCTCTCTACAATGCCATTTTGCTATGGATTATGGGAGATAGAATGTTGATGAATGATGCCATGACTTTATAGAAATATTGAGAACTCATTACTACAGTATTCCACCCCATTATCTCTATGAAATTGCTTAATGTTGCAAGACCTGATTTTCAACTAAGGCTTTGAAGATTGTCAAGTAGGATAGAACATCACTTTTGTATTTTAGGAAGTAGACCCAATTTTTTTTTGTAAAATTAATCAATGAAGGTTAGAGCATATTTTACTCATTTTAAATAAGGCTCTAGGAAAAACATCAAGTCACTATGGATTAACTCTAGAGGGAATGAGGATTTTAGAGAACCACTTGGGTGGAAAGGATATTGATGTTGCTTTCCAAGAGCACATCCAAGACATAATCCCTCAATAGAAGACACTTGAGGTAAACCTGTTACTATTTAATGGGTGTTCAATTCTTTTAGGTAGTTATAACTGAGATGACCAAACATTTCATGCCAATTTTTTCTTTCAAGATCTCCATGAGCCACAAAATAGGAGGCCACTTCTAGATTTTTGAATCCTTTGAAGTGAAATAGGTGAGTGTTGTGATCAATATCTCCTTTTTCTATAAGAGAGTGGGGGTCTTGAAAGTCTCTTATCTCAACTCTTGTTGGATAGAAGAGAACAATTTTCCCCTTACTAGAAGTAAAAATCTAATAAACAGAGAGGAGATTTGTTGCAATGCTTAGAACATATAGAAAATTATTGATAGAGACACCATCAATGGATATGTCACCCTTTACTTTGACTGGGATAAAGGAAGAGTCACCAACTTCTATGCTATATGTTGAACTTGAGGAGATAGAAGAGAATGACTCATATGAAGAAATCGTGTGATGAGTTGCTCTAGAATCTAGGATCTAATAATTATATGAAGTATTGGTGGACTTCGTTTGAATATTTAGGGCTTTTACTATCTACTTTTTATTGTATATATTTTGATCCTTCATAGTTGCCTCTAGTTGTTGTAATCTTTTCCAACATTTATTTGCAGAATGATAATTCTTTTTGTAGTAAGTACAAGTTATGGGATTCCTTTATTTCTTTTTAAATTTTTATTTAGTAGAGGTGGAGGATACTAAGGATTTTGAGGAAGAGGAAGAGATCTCATATTTTGCAAGTTTAGTTTTTTCCCTAGTTAGTCTATCACAAAATTCTTCTAAGGAGGGCATTTTAAAAGTTTCACCAAGAGCATATTTTGCACATATAAATGTGGTTGCAAATATTTGAAATACACCATTTAGTTTAGAAAAAAATATATAAATGTATTCTTTTTCAGTTTTATTCTTCCCACTATCTTTGTATTGAGTGAGGACTTCTTTGAATTTGGTGAGAAAGTCAACAATATTTCTGAAGTCTTCAGGAGATAATGTTATTAATTTTGATTCTAGATGCATTGATCTTATTTGATCTATTATTCCAAAAAATTTCTTTAGTTTCTCCCAACTTTCATAAGGAGTTTTACAATCTGTAATGTGAAACCATAAGCTTTCATTTACATTAGAGCTTATAATACCCATTGTTTCATACATCTTCCCTTTATGAACAAATTTTTCATATTCTTTTTCAAACTCATGTTGCTTTTCTTCTAATAGGTGTGTGAGCCCTTTTTGAGAAGTGAGATTTAATATTTTGGGTTTCCATGTATGGTAGTTATGAGGAGTGAGAGGATCAATTGTATTCATTGAATTTATTTTGTCAAAGAAAATTGAACTGAACCCAAACTTCCCAAATTTAACTTTAATTTAGAGAATGCAATGGATATTAGTGAATAGAAGACTTTAAGAAACACAAAATATATCAAAATACCCTCCCTAATGAGAGTGAAACTATTAGAAATTTTGAGGATATTTGATATTAATATAAGGCTAATGAGAACAAATATGCCAGGCCTATATATATTTTATCCTCAAATACCCGCCCTTATGAGAGGGAAACTATAAGTATTGAGTAGATTTGATACTTGTAACATAGGCTTTTAATCAACCAGACTCCTATATCAGTTATCTTAATAACCCGCCCTTACGTGACGAAAACTATAAGTTATTTAGAATTTCCAATATAGGTGCATAGTTGATTTAATATATTTGATCTTTAGAAATTTTTAAGAAAGGAATAATGAATTGAGAATAAAATAGATTAACAAGGGTTAATTAAAGAGATATCCTCACTTAAATTCCGTTATCAATTTTTTTTATATAAATTAATAAGCTCTTTGTAAAAATTTAATAAAAATAATTTCATTAATATAGAGACCTATTGCAAGAAATAAAATAATGAAATAATATATATTAATGATATATCCTCACTTTTATCCACTAAACAAATCTCTATGTAATATTAAATAACTTTGGAAATAAAATTAATTAGAACAAAGTAAGTTATTTAATATAGAGATTTGCTTTAGGAAGGAATTAAAAAAAGAATAAAATATTTTTATTTAATATCTTTAATGTAGTTAGGAATGTAATTTAAAATCAATTATCCTCACTTATATTTCATTACCAAGATTTATAAACAAATGACTTATAACAAAGGTAATGAGCCAAAAATAAAAGAGGCAAAATTTGACACAATAACAACCTCCATCGATGCTATGATAGGTGCAAAAAGGCACCTATAGAACCCCCCAAAAAATTATATTATAGAGAATACAAGTGTCCTTTTATATCTTCGGGCCAAGGAGATGCCGAAAATAAAAGGATAGAAACTTTTGAAGGCTACAAATTTAAAAAAAGATTAGATGTAAATTTTTATCTTAAAAAACTTAGTAGAACTGAGATAAAATTTAATTGAAGTCAAATAGAGGACAAGAGGAAAAAAATAAACATTGATGCTGCATTTATCAATGAACAAGTGACACCAATGGGTAGCGAGGAAGGAGCTTTGAAAGGCTATGATTTGTTGCACTAATATTTGAGTAGGATGGAAGCATAAAATATTATAACAATACTTGAAGGGTCGGTGCCCACGATAAGCTAGATTGGAACTTCAAAAAATGTGAAATTATAAAGTTTTGCTTCCTATCACTGCACCTGAAAGGTTAAAATTAAATAATTGAATACCACCTCTCGGTGTGATTGCGATATGTAGGGAAGGCATCATAATACATAGAGAAGACGCTAGAAGGAGAGCTTCCCAGAAGATGAGAGGAAGGAAACGACACCACAAAAACATAGATATTCCTTAAAAACATAAGATGTTAGGAATCAAAAAAGCCTAACACAAAGCACATAATTATTATTTTTGAATATCCATCTGTGGCACACTTGCAGAGATCCTCAAAGGACAAAAGATGGTAGACACCACTAAAAAATCATCAGTATAATGCTGAAATGAAGAAACACTATTCAAAAAAAGAGAATAATATTATTCAAACATTGTTAAGATGATTATATAACAAAAAAACTGAAATTCTTCTTGAGCGCCAAAGGAAAAAAAAAATAGAAAAAGTTTGATTTGAATGAAGATTTGGAAATCACAAGATCTTCAAACGATTGATATTTAATTAGGAAAATGCATGTTTTTTGAGATGTATTCTCTATGCACACAAATATAAGCGGTGGCCAAAAGCCACATTTCTAAAAAAATAAATGGATTTTGGTCTACTAAAATTTAGACCAAAAGTCCATTCTATTTTGATGCGATGAGCGCTGCTTCCTCTAATTAAAGATATCACAGAGATATAAAAAAATTCAAACTTCAATTAAAAAAATTATATTTCCCACCAAAATATTAATGCCTATGAATCTTTAGTCTCCACTTTTGAGTGATACGTAGTGATGGCTAAATGGATCCGAAGCGAGTTGCATTCGAGATGGAGAAAAAAAATTAAAACATAGGCATACGAGGAGGACACATAAAATTGCAAAAAAAAATGAGGAGAGTATTTGCATAACAAGGTAAAACAATATTTATCTAGATATTACCATAAGCAAATTCCTCAAAAAAAAATTGTAGATATAGAAAAACAATATACAATATATTTAAAACCTCTTTCTTTTAAAAAAAAAACAAAAATAAGAGAGTAAGAACCAGTTCGAGAGGTTGCCTTCAAGAGAGAATACCTAGAAAAATCTATCCTGATCTGGTAACATGTTAGAATTTCCAAAGAGTAGAACTACAAAACATTACAATATTTGAAGAAACAAAATAGAATTGATTGATTATTCCGTGGATCAACTTTGTATAAATAACAAAGTTGATCATTTAGAGTCATTGGATTACAACAACTCATAAAATCTGATGTAGACTATAACTGAGAGTTCACCTAACTCATGAAGGAGTAGAAACTCAAGTAAGTCTATCCTAGTAAAACTTAAGAGAATAATTATTTATTTTAACAGTATCAAGAACTACAAATTTAATTTGTAATAAAAAAAGGAGCAATAAAGTTTGTATACATTTTGAACAATAAATATTAAAAGTTATATTTTATGCATAGTAGATGAATGATTCAAGCTATTTACATCATATTTTAGCATATAAATGAATGTTATTTGATTTATTATAAGCCTTGATATACATATTAATTTTCTCATATTATTCTACTCATATTATTATTTTGACCTTTATTACATTATGGTTATTTTATATTGGATCCTATGTGAAATAATTTATGATATATTGTGGTAGTATAAAGCTTATAAAGCCATCAGTGGTATCAGAGCTACCACTTGACTTTGTCTAGACTAACATATCTCATTTTATTAGCCATTAATATTAATTGATTTTTTCTATATTTGATTAATATTATATCCACTTTTAAGGCATTGAGACTCATAATCTATATTTTAAGGTCTTATTAAGTAGAGAGGCTAGGTTTATTCCATGGTTGAAGAATAACCAGTGAAGACTAAGACTTAGCTATATTGATTGATCAACATACCAACTCAAATATTATTTGGTTATTTAGGGATAAAGCCAATCCTTGATATTGATTTAAAGTTTTTACAAATTAAAGGTTTAAAGGTGAATCAACTCTAATAAAGTTTACCATTCAAGGAAAATCCAACCCTTGATATTGAAATATTAGGCATAACCAACTCAGATAAAGTTTATCATTTAGGGCTAAATCTACCTTTACATTGAAGATTGTTGAATAGAAATAAGAATAGAAAAAGAAGAAAGATAAGAAGAAAACATAAAGTTGTAGCAAAAAAGGATAGATATATCATAGATATGTCAGTATTGGAGAAGGATAAATAATCATACAAAGCTTAATTTATATAGATTCAAGCATTTAGTTGAAATTTATAGCAAAAAAAGAAGTTTTTAAAATATTCAAATCTTGACATAGGCTGAAAAAACCAATATCATAGAAAACAGTCAAGAATGATATTATTTTTGAGCAAGGTGCAATGATAGTATTTTCATTGTTGTCAACACACTCATATGGAAATGTTGATGCATTGGGCAGTTTTTCAAAGGTTTTTAGAGTATGTACAGTGATTTTCAATGCTTACGAGGATGTTTTTGATGTTCGGGTGAAGTTGTTACAGGTTGTTCGTGCAAATTTGCAAAAGTTAAAAAAATCGTCAGGAAGTTGTAAAAATATTGCAAAAGTCATCACGGGCATAGTTGGACAGGATGGATCAGTTTGGAACATGCCAGAATGTCAGGAAATAGTCTAGAATAGTGTTGGAGGTGTCAGCACAGTGTTTGGATTAATCGGTGACATTTTTCGCATCTTGGCGGATGATCTGGCAAGTGGTTGTATAGTCCAAAAAAGGGAAGTTTAATCAGAAGCAGTACGAGAAAAATGAGAAGAATTTGATAGCAAAATTCAAACTAGAGGTGGTAGTTATCTTCAAGAACATGTGTTCCAAATTTTCACCAAAATGGAAAAACGAGGTGAATGTTACAAGTATTGCAAGACTATCACAAAAACACTCTTTTTGAAAAAGTGTGTCAGCAGTAGTTTTCATGGAGGTGGTACAGGTGAACCATAAGGAGTTATGTAGCGATATTCAGACTATATGTAGTCATTATTTCAGATATTCTACGTTTCAAATTGTATAGAAAACATAGTTACGAGGTGAGAGTTATTATTGTTGCAAAAATGGTACAGGTCACTTTTATGTCAATTTGTTCCATTTGTGCAAAATCCTTCAGTTGGTCATTTCGACCTTGTAGAGTCATCAGAGTTTTGGTTTTAGTGTTGTTACACCTTCAAGGCATCAAATAAAGCATATTTAATTTTTGGTTTGAGGTGTCACGTGGCTCCGAAGTAAGAGAACGAGTAAGGTGTCAATTCTTTGCATGTGATGTGTTTGATGAAATGCCTTCTCAAAATAAAAAAGGAAGTTATATTTTTTTAAGAAGCTTCATTAAAGAAAATATTTTTAAAATTGAAAAGGGAAAAGGAATTCAAGTGTGTGCTTTTTAAGTGACAAGGGATTTTATTGAAAAGTGGGAAATTTATTTTGTGAAGAGAGAAGTGTGTGTGGAGAAAATAAAGAGTAAAAATTCATGATTTTTGGAGAGTGGTGAAAAACTTCACTTCAGTATTTTGGGTATAACTTTCTCATATGATATCCATTTTGGCTGAAATATTGAGAGGAGTTCATAGACAAAGTGTTGCACAATATTCGAAAAGCATTTAACAATTGGAAAAACGAGCTAAGAGAACAATTAGTTTTTTTTTGTGAGAATAGAAGATTCAAATTATGAGTAATACAGAGAGAGAGATATTATACTGGGTGAAATATAAAGTTTTATATTTTGAGCTTACAAACCATAGAGGGTTCTGGTTTTAGTGAAGACATTCATATATGTCATTTTATTATCAATATCAAAATCAAGTGGGTGCTTGGTAGAGGGGTTGGTGCTCCTTTCTGTTGGTGTAGATAAATTAGATGTTGGTGCTCCTAGTGGGTGCTGGTAAATTGATTGTAAAGTTGGTGCTTTATAAAGGCCATATGTGGATGGGAGCCCAAACAGTCATTTTTTAGGATATAGCCAAATCGATGAACCTCAGTACATCTTGTGTTGTGTGATGTTCTCTTCTTATACTTGCTTTATTTGGTTTTATGTTTTCATTTTTTTGGCTTTAAATTTTGAATATTTAAGTTTTAAAAAGCTACACTAATTCATCCCCCCTCTTAGTGTCATTGTGAGACTAACAATTGGTATCAGAGCGAGGTTCATGAATAGTATTAACAAGCTAGGGTGATCTTGGAAGTGACATAATGGCAGGTGGTGAAGGCGTCTCATCAAACAAAGCACCATTGTTTGACGAAAACTAATTACATATTTTGGAGACTTAGGATGTAGACATATCTTTGTGCTTTAGGATATGACATTTGGGATTCAGTAGATAGTGGATACACAATACCCACCACTTCTCCAACCGATGTTTCTGATAAAAAACTATTTGAGAATGACTCAAAAGCAAAGAATGCTATCATGTGTGTATTAGTGGACAGTGAACTGGTAAATATTATGGGTTGTAAAATGGCAAAAGAAATATGGGACAAAGTAAAGAGCATTCATGAAGGAGACATTAAGATCAAGGAGGCTAAGTTACAAACACATCGATCTCAGTTCAAAGTATTAAATATGAATTACGATGAGAATATAGAGGCATATATGTTGAGAATTAATGAAGTCATTAATGTGATTAGAGGACTCGATGACAAAATCAAATATTTTTTCATCGTGAAAAAGGTATTAAGATCCCTTCCACAAAGATTTGATTCTAAAGTTTCAACTATAGAATAATCTAAAGATCTAAATTCTTTTAGTATGGATGAGATGCATGGTTCTTTGACTGCATATGAGATGAGAATAGAAAAATCTAAACCCACAGATAGAGAAGCTACTTTTAAAGCCCATAAAAATATGAAAGCAAAATAAGAATCCTAGGAAGAAGAGACATCAGATGAAATGGAAGCAAACTTTGTTCGAAAACTAAAAAGGGGAAAAGGAAAATATAGAGGACATTTACTGTTTAAATGTTTCAACTATGGAGGCGTTGGGCATTTTGCAGCTAAATTTCCACTTAATGAGAAGAACAGAATTGATGAAGGATCGCACGAAGAAAGAAGTGACTAGAAGAAAAAAAAATCAAAAAAACCAACTTCAAGAAGAAAATTTTCATCTCCAAGAATGTCAATTCATTAGAAGATAGCTCCAGTGAGGATTCTAAAAAGGAAGCATGTGAAGCTCTTTTCATAGCACTCAAAGAAGAAAAACTAGAAAAAGAATAGGAATGTGATGAAGAAGAAATTAATGTAGAAGTGAATTTGGAAGAGGAACTAATTGCAGGTCTATATGAATTGAAGATAGAAAGAAAAAAAATAAGAAAATTTCAAGAAAACTTGAGGATGCAAATAAAATCATAAAAAAATTGAAATTACAGATAGAAGAATCCAATAAAATCTCTGAAGATATCGAAGTACAAATAACCATGAAAATAGATTATTGCAGCAATCTAGAAGAAGAGATTGTTGGTTTAAGAATACAACTAGAAGTGATGAATCAGAAAATTAGTTGTTATCATAAACGTGAAGAAAGTTCTATGAAGATGGATAATATCATAAATAATCAAAAGACTATAGGCATCAAATTTGGTTTGGGTTTTGATGAAAGAGAATCGTCAAATGGATCAAAGGCCATAAATGAAGAATCCACAAAGAATGAAGAGAAGAAACAAGTTGATCAAGAAAAAACAAATCATGCAAAGGAAAGCAATAATTCAAGGCACGAAAGGAGAATTGACAATGATGGCTTCACCAATGTCACACATCAAAGAAGAAGAATATTTATGGCTCCTATGACAACATGGCAAAGACCACCACCTAGGTTCAATCATCTCTTTTCTGGTTACTAGTTTAAATGGTTATGGACATAAGATCTCAGATTCCAAGTATAATGTAGGACCAAGGAATTTTACCAATAGAAATGTTTTTCCACATTTGATGGATTATGCAGTAGAATGTTATAAATGTCATAATTTTGGGCATATTGCAAGAAATTGTCAAAGTACGTTTGCATCAAATCAATTTTAGGGAAGAAAATTTCAGCCAAATGGAATAAGAAAAAATAGAAAATTTCTCGAAAAACATGCACAAGCTACTAAAAAATAAAAGTCAAAACAAGAGCCCAAAATTGTAATCAAACCTAAGTGGAAAGAAAAAGAGTGGCCTAAGGAAGAAGAGGAATCCTTGATCGTACAGAAGGCATTTAAAACATAAAATAAATCCACACCATGGATACTTGATAGTGGATGCTCCAGTCATATGACAGGTGACAAACAAAAATTTGATAAGTTGCAGCAATATGAAGGTGGTTCAGTAAAGTTTAGAAATGATTATGGAGCTAAGATAGTTGGTAGAGGTTCAGTTAATATTAGTGACAGAAAAATCAGGTCAAAATAAGTCTTGTTTTTGGTTGGTCTTAAGCATAACTTGTTGAGGGTAAGTCAGATTTGTGATAGAGGTCATGAAGTGATCTTTAAGAAGTAAGGTTGTGAAGTTAGAAAGGCAAACTATGGGAAGTTGATAGCAACTAGATCAAGGAAATCTAGCAACCTGTACACTCTCTTAGAGACTTTAGAAGGAACTTGCTTGATTATATAGGAAGAAGAGAATTGGTTGTGGCATAAGAGGTTTGGTCATATCAATTTTGACAATCTAGTAAAAATGAGCTCAAAGAAAGCAATGATAGATATTCCCACCATTATTAAACCATCAAATAGCATTTGTGCTTCATGTCAAAAGGGGAACCAAACTAGAGTCTCATTTAAAACAAAATAGTACTACACAAGCAAACCTTTGGAACTAATACATACTGATTTATGTGGACCCATGAGAACGCAAAGCATAAATGGTGACAAATATTTTATGTTGTGTATAGATGACTATTCTAGGATGACATAGGTACTATTTTTGAAGCATAAATCTAAATATTTTAAGATTTTCAAGGTTTTAAAAAACCAATTTGAGAATCAAACAGGAAAAATGATTAAATATTTAAGGTCAGATAAAGGAGGAGAGTTCATTTTAGAGGATTTCACAGAGTATTGTGAAAATATGGCATTAGGAGACAATTTTCAGTAGCTAGGACACCTCAGTAGAATGGTGTGGTAGAAATAAAGAATAGGACAGTGTAGGAAATGACATGGACTATGTTGACTGAGAGCAAAGTAGCAGATAGATTTTAGAAAGAGGTAGTCCATACTGCGGTATACATCCAAAATAGGTGCATGTTGAGGATGCATGAAAGCAAAACTCCTTATGAGTTGTGGTTCGATAAAAAGGCAACAACAAGATACTTTAAATTTGTTGGCAGCAAGTGTTACATCAAAAGAACTGAAGAAAACCTTGGTAAGTTTGAAGATAGATTGGATGAAGGTATTTTTATTAGATATTCATTAAAAAGAAAATATTACAAATGCTACAACAAGAGGATAAGGAAAATTGTGGATAATGTCAATGTTAAATTTTATGAGGGAAGGGAATGAGTAATTGGCTATGAAGAGAACTACCCAATTTATGAAGAGGTCATTGAAGAATATGAGGAAAAGGAAATGGAAGAGAAACTAAAAATTGACTCAGAGGATTCAAACATTGATTCAAAAGTGGAAGAAAATAAGAAATTCAAAATGGGCAGCTGGTAGAAAGATCATATTAGAGAGAAAATAATTGGAGACCCCATAGTTGGTGTTTAGAAAAGAAGAAGATTAGTAACTACTCTTTATTATCCAACATTGAGCCAAAAAATGTTGCTGACACAAACAAAGATGAAAGTTGGTTAAATGTAATAAATGAAGAATTAGATCAGATCGAGAAAAATAAGACTTGGGAGTTAGTACCAAGACCTGAAAATAAAAATGTAATCGGTACTAAATTGGTCTTTCGAAACAAATTGAATAAAGATGGACAGGTAGTCAGGAACAAAGCAATATTGGTATGCAAATGCTATGCACAAGTTAAAGGTATTGAATTTGAGGAAACCTTTGCACTTGTGGCCAGACTAGAGGCAATTATAATGTTTCTAGGTTTAGCAGTTTACAAGAATTTCAAATTTTATCAAATGGATGTGAAATCAGCATTTTTGAATGGGAAACTTGAAGAAGAGGTTTATATTGAGCAGCCAAATGGTTTCCAGCTTGGTGATGATCCTAACTTGGTTTGCAAGTTGAATAAAG
Organism: Wollemia nobilis; assembly: GCA_028583015.1. Taxonomy (NCBI): domain Eukaryota; kingdom Viridiplantae; phylum Streptophyta; class Pinopsida; order Araucariales; family Araucariaceae; genus Wollemia; species Wollemia nobilis. The sequence goes on from JAQPPZ010017059.1 coordinate 514,966, forward strand.
CATTATATGGCTTAAAACAAACACCCCGAGCATGGTATGCAAGGCTAGACAATTATCTTACTCAACAAGGGTTCAAGAAAGGTATGGTGGATAGTAATTTGTATGTCAAAATAAAAAATGGTCATCATATTGTTTTTGGTGTATACGTAGGTAATATCATATTTGGAAGTAGCAAATATAAGTTGTGTAAAGATTTAGCAAATAAGATGCAGAAAGAATTTGAAACGTCAATGATTGGTGAACTTTCATATTTCCTTGAATTGCAAGTTAATGAAAATGAGAAGGGCATATTTATTTATCAAATTAAATGTGTGAAAGATATGTTGAAAAAGTTCACAATGGAGGATTTTAAGCCAGTTAGCACTACCATGATGACAGGTTGCAAGTTGAGTAAGGATGACAAATATCCACATGTTGATTAAACTATGTATAGATCTATAATTGGAAGCTTACTGAAATTGACAGCTACCAGACCAAATATTTTGTAGGTAGTATGTATGGTAGCATGATTTTAGGCTAGTCCCAAGGAGACTCATGTGACAGTAGTGAAGAGGATTTTTCGATACCTCAAGGGTACTATGAAGTATGGCTTATGGTATCTGAAAGGTAAGGACTTCACCCTTATTGCATATTCAGATGTAGATTGGGTAGGATGTTTAGATGATAGGAAGAGGAGCAGTGGAGGTGAATTCTATCTTGGAGATAGGTTGGTCGCGTGGCACAGTAAGAAACAGGAGTCAGTCTCCTTATCCACAGCAAAGGTAGAATACATTACAGTGACAACATGTTGTACGCAGGTGTTATGAATGAAATAAACTCTAAAGGATATTGGTATTAATTTAAGTGAGCTAATTTTAATTAAGTGCGATAACACCAGTGCCATTAACATCTCAAATAATTCTATTATGCATTCTTTCACAAAACATATTGCTATCCGATATCATTTTTTGAAGGAGAAAGTTGCAGAAGGTGAGGTTAAGTTGGATTTTGTTCCAAAAACAAAGAAGGTAGTGGATATCTTCACCAAACCATTTCCCAAGGAAGTCTTTGATTACCTTCATAAGAAATTTGGAGTGGTCACACTTCCCAAGAATTGACTAGCTATTGGGGCCACATTCTCAGGGGGAGCATTTGTGTATTTGTTTATCTTTTTTCTCATGTTTGTGATTTTTGCTAGGTGTAATAATTTTTGACTAAGAATGTTGTGCATGGACTCAGGGGGATTTTGTAGCAGCCCTTTGGTATTGTTGTCAAAATGGGATAAGAGTTACAAGAAATTGTGCGTGTGTTGCCAACAATTCCAAAGGGGGAGATTGTTGAGCAAGGTGCAGCGACAATATTGTCATTGTTGTCAACACACTCAGATGGATAGGTTGATGTAGTGGAAAATTTTTTAGAGGTTTTTTAGAGTATTTATAGTGATTTTCAATGCTTATGAGGATTTTTTTGATGTTTGGGTGAAGTTGTTACAGGTTGTTCGTGCAAATTTGCAAAAGTTGAAAAAATCGTCAGGAAGTTGTCAAAAAATTACAAAAGTTGTCACGGGAGCAATTGGAAATGATGGATCATTTTACAACATGCCAACATGTCAGGAAATAATCTATAACAGTTTTGGATGTGTTAGCACATTTTTTGGATTGATCGGTGACGTTTTCGGTATCTTGGCGGATGATTTGGCAAGTGGTTGTATAGTCCTAAAACGGGCAGTTTTATCAGAAGTATTGCGAGCAAACCGAGAATAATTTGATAGTAAAATTTTAACTGGAGGTGTTTTTTATCCTCAATAATATGTATTCCAAATTTCCACCAAAACGTAGAAATGAGGCGAATGTTACAAGCATTGCAATACTGTCACAAAAATGATATTTTTGAAAAAGTGTGTCAGTAGCAGTTTTCATGGAGGTGGTATAGGGAAACCGTAAGGAATTATGTAGCAAGATTCTGACTAGATGTAGTCAGATTTGCATATATTCTACGTTTCAAATTTTAAATAAAAAAGAGTTATGAGGTGAGAGTTATGATTGTTGAAAAAACGGTATTGGTCACTTTTATGTCAATTTGTTCCACTTGTGCAAAATCCTTCACTTGACCATTTTGACCTTGCAAAGTCACCAGAGTTTTAGTTTCAATGTTGTTGCACCTTCAAGGCATCAAATATAGTATCTTTTATTTTTGGCTTGAGGTGTCACGTGGCTCTGATGTAAGAGAATGAGTAAGGTGTCAATTCTTTGCATGTGACGTATTTGACGAAATGTCTTCTCAAAATAATAAAAAAATAAGTTATGTTGTTTTAAGAAGCTTCATTAAAGAAAATATTTTTAAAATTTAAAATGGAAAAATAATGCAAGTGTGTGCTTTTTAAGTGACAAGGTATTTTATTGAAAATTGGGGACTTTATTTTGTGAAGAGAGAAGTGTGTGTGGAGAAAAATAAAGAGTGAAAATCCGTGATTTTTGGAGAGTGGTGAAAAACGTCACTTCAGTATTTTGGGAATAAATTTATCATATGATATCAATTTTGGCTGAAATCTTGAGAGGAGTTCACGGACAAAGTGTTGCACAATACCCAGAAAGCGTTTAGCAATTGGCAAAACGATCTAAGATAAAAATTAGTTTTTTTTATGAGAAGAGAAGATTCAAATTCTGAGTAATGCAGAGAGAGGGATGTTATATTGGGTGAAATAGAAATTTTTAGATTTTGAGTTTAGATAACATAGAGGGTTATGTTTTTAGTGAAGACATTCATATATTTCATTTTATTATAAATATGAAAATCAAGTGGGTGCTTGGTATAGGGTTTGGTGCTCCTTTATGTTGGTGCAGGTAAATCAGGGGTTGGTTCTCCTTTTTGTTGGTGCAAATAAATTAGGGGTTGGTGATCCTTCCAGTGGGTTCTAGTAAATTGATTGTAAAGATGGTGCTTTGCAAAGGCTGGATTTGGATGGGAGTCCAAACAATCATTTTCGAGGATGTAGCAAAATCGGTGAACCTCGGTACATCTTGTGTTGTGTGATGTTCTCTTGTTATACTTGCTTTATTTGGTTTTATTTTTTCATTGTTTTGGCTTTGAATGTTGAATATTTAAGTTTTAAAGAGATACACTGATTAACCCCCTTCTTAGTGTCATTGTGAGACTAAAAATTATATTAGAAAATTTGCCTAAGACACAAATAAAGGTATAAGATATTTGAGAGTTTATTTTATCAAAATTAGGACAAAAGGATTGGTAATTTATTTGGCCAACATAAGAAGATAAGATTGGCCATGCATTTGGTCAACATAACAAGATAATATTGACTATCCATTTGGCAAAAAAAGAAAAAAGTGTGGTCATTTATTTGACCAACATAAATGATTAGTATAGTCAGAGAGTGACCATTTGATACAACATAATAAGAGAGTGTTTATACAAGATAACTTAAGTAGGAAAGAGGCAATTCATATCAACATAAGTAAGGAAGTGGTCATCCAACTAGCATAAGCTAAAGTGACTATTTGGACTAATGTAAGTTAAAATGACTATACGGCTAGGGATGAAGTATAATCTAGAATAAAAATATATTTAGCATACCAAGAAAAACTATAGGGTCATTTGGTCAACCCAAAAAAGGATAGTGGCCATTCGATCAACCATAAATGAAAAAGGGCCATTCGACCTACTTGAGAAAGGATAGTAACCATTCAACCTATCATAAGAGAATATATATCCTACAACCTAACTGAAATAATATTCAAATAATATCTTTGACAAGATTGTGAAATGAAAAGTGAGAAAAATATAGCAATAAGCACTCATATTTTTGGACATTATTGAAGTTAGGCACTTTAATTAATTTTTGGGAGGTATAATGTTTTGATTAAATTTTTTATTTGTTTCTAAGTTTTTTTTTGAGATAGAGAGACATAAGGAATTAATATTTGAACTTAATAAAGTCTTTTTAATTAGATATTTTTGGAGATATAAGGTGTTAAGTAGGGTAATTATAAATTTTGAGAATTTTGAAACTTTTAAAATTATTGAATATTTTAAATTTTGTAAATTAATGTAAGTAGTTAAAAGGTTTTCAACATCAAAGGTTATAAAATAAAAATTTGCAAAATTTATATTTGATTAATTTTTTGAGTTTTGGAGTCATAAGGATTATTAATTCATTGGAATTAAACATAAAAATTTCATATTTGACTTGAAGATAAAAATGGATAAGAGTAAATTTTCAACATAGGAGACATCATCAGAATGAAAACCATACATTGTGAAAGGAAAATTTAAAAAATAAAATCTATATCAAAAATAATTTGTTGACCCGAATTCCAACCCGACCACAAAAAAAAAGTATGGTATTATTACTTCTTTAAAATATGGTAAGATTTATAGAGCTCTTTTGCCTAAGGTTTACTTGCATATTGTTTTGAATAGGTGTTGGAGGATTGTTTACCTCGAAAAGAAATGGAAATCAAGACTTGCCAAAATATCGAAGTTCAGGATAGCTCCTCAACTCAAAGTGTACTTATGGTTATTAATTTTTTAGGGTATTCAATGTAAGGATGGATTAGAAAAATGCATGAGGATTTTAGATCAATGTAGTAGCTATGGAAGGAAGGAAACTATCAAACATATATTTTGGGACTGCAAAACTTCAAAGAATATTTGGAAGAACCTCGAGTGGTAATATTTCCCTATTCTCGAGGATTGATTTAGTTGGAAAATTGTTTTTTTTGTGATAATTTTGGTTGTACTCAACATCTATTGGGTGTGTGGACTACCATTAGAGCAGTAACTATGTATTCTATATGGAGGACCAAGTGTAGTTTGATCTTCAAGTATGAAGCACTAAGTGCTTCAGGGATTGCTTTTAGAGTTGTTATTGATATCTAGGATCAATGTAGAGCATTTAAGAGGCTGATGATGAAAGACATTAAGGATTGTTCTGCTCAAGACAAATTTGATTGTTGGATGTCCTTGAGTAGATTTTTGTAATATTTGTATCTATGATGTATTATGAATTATTTTTAGTAATATAAGTAGTATTTATTCAAAATAATAATAATAATTTTTTGAATTCGATGGGCAACATCATAAAAACTTTCTTTAAAACTCTTACGAAAGATGCAATACAATATAATGTGAGTCTAATCAAAGGGTTCAAACAAAAAAATATATTTGGTATATAGACTTAGGAGCTAGTCATCATATGGTTGGTGACTTACATTGGTTTGAGTCTTAAATAATAATTTCACTCTAAATATTGTAGATGATAAGAGATATCTAGTTCATGGAACTGGTAGAGTAATACCTAGGATGCCTATTTTAGGTTTTGTGCTAGAGAATTTTTTATATGTTCCAGGACTTTCAACCAATATTATTTTAGTTACTCAACTAGTTGAAAATGGAAGATCAATTGAATTAAAAAATATCAATTAAAATAACAAATGCATAATCAAGAATAAAAACATAATAGAACTTACATGATCAATAAAAAAAATAGAATATATGCTTTAGATTAAATTGGTTTTTCTCAATGAATTATTAAATGTATATCTTAAGATGAAGGTGATGTTAAATTGCTTGAGTGTTCAAAAATATAGGATACAAGGAATTGGATCCAACATAGTAAAAATTATTCCTACAAGTGTAAGCATTAGGTGAATCCAAGGTTCATGATGATGAAGTAGATTAAAGATAAGCAAATATTCATGAACAATGCAAGGTTGAGTGAAGATTGAAGATAAATATGAAGACCATGATTGAAGACTAAAGTATTTAATAACCAAATAATGTAATATAGGGGGGTGTTGGAGAATATTTTCTTATTTGGTACATGTTAATATACCCCATTGTACCTTCATTATACATTTGTAAATAGTAGATTAGGGTTGAGTCAATAGTTCAGTGTGATTTATATTTCCTCTTTATGTAAGTGTGAATGTCCAAGAAATGCACAAGTGCCATGTAAAGATGTAATATGTAAGAAATGTGTAAGTGCCATGTGAGTTAGAGTGCAAGTGTAGGTTGAGTAAATGTGCACAATTATCTTGTATGTATGAGAGCAAATATTTAATGTAAATGATGAGAAAAAATTATGTTTAGAAAACATTCATTTCTTTTACCATAAATTATAAATATGGTAAGTTCGTAAACTTACGAGTATCACGCATAGGATATGCCTACAGTATGGTGGAATGAATCCTTTTGTACCTTATTTATTTTGGTGGGGGATTTTTGTGCATTTTGATTTCAGCCAAAAAAATAAAACTAAGTGCATAAAAATAAATAAATAAATTGCAACTAAAATTAAAGTGCTGAAAGTAAATGTACGGGAAATTAAATGTGCACAAAAAAAACACACCCAACTAAATTAAAATAAAGTGGGAAACAAATCAATAAATATAATCTACGAAAAACAAATACAAAAATAAAATAGGGGAGGACTATTGTAGGGAGTGGGTCCAAACTCCCATAGATAGTCCACTCGACTAATTACGTAGGGCTTACTTTAATAAAGTAAGAGGAATTGCACTCTTAATAAATTATACATAAAATAATATAAAATAACTTCTGTGTAAATTAATTCTCTCCCTTCATTCATATGGCCCGCGTCTTTATATAAAGTGCACCCATATTTCATTACAATAACAACTCAATCTATTTTAATCACATAACATGATTAGTTACAGTTGGTTCATACACATGTTTTATTTTACTATTCTAAAGTATGTCCGTTCACCAGAAGGATAAGTATAAAAATACTTAGGTGTACGTAACAAAAAAATCCTAAATTAATGCATCCTAAAAAAAATGTTATAAGAGCTTTACAAGGTCAATCGACCAATTGGTTAACAACAAGTGTTTTATTCTATTTTCATAATAATGAATGATTAAAATATTTATCCTTTTTATTCATGCGCAACAACCTCCTTAGCCCATTGGTCAATCGATCAATTTTGACATTGTCTTATTAAGCGTCTCCAATATATGGCAGTAAGGCACCTACTTGAGTAAGGTGCCTCTTGTTGACTTGGTTAGAGTAAAGAAAATTCCTATTGACTTGGTCAGAGTAAGGTTCCTACAGTATATGGCACTAAGGTGTCTACTTAAGTAAGGCACCTGCTTTAGTAAGTTGTCTTATTGAGTAAGGTGTCTCCTTGAGTAAGGTGCCTGGTTGAGTAATGTGCCTATTTGAGTAAGGCACCTAATTAATATACCTTAGAATCATGAATAAAAAGCATGCCAGAACCAATTGGGATGTAGACTGGAAAACACCATATTAGAAGCAAAACATGCATTTATACATAGTTTCCACTAAAAACACTCGTTAAGCACAATTCCGGATTTTCTATCAATTATATGCATAAGTTAAATAAAAATACATCTCACATGCTAATTAAACCAGTAATGATACCCCTTAAAAGTGTACATAAAATGAGCATTTCTGGTGTTCATCATCCCCCCATGCCTAAATATTATCATGTCCTCATGACAACAGCCCTTGGAATAATATTTTTTAAATGGAATTCAACATCTCTGTTTTTATTCATTAAGCATTGTTGTTTTTATTCCATTGAGCACTATTATTTTTCTTCCATCGAGAACTGCTATTTTTCTTCTATCGAGCACTACTATTTTTCTTCTATTGGGCACTATTATTTTTCTTCCATTGAGCACTGTTGCACTCGTAGAAGTTAAAAATACATCATGGTCGACCATCAAACTATGGGAAAATAGTGAAATCATGACCACACTGTTCAATCACCAAGACCAAATCACCACTGCACTAATTCTAGTAAATTTTTTCATGTAATTTCTCATCTGAGCCTTCATGTAGCTATCAAAGAGGTGGATGTTCCTATTTTTCACAATGATCAAATTTGGTGAGACCAAATTTTAGTATGAGTGTAGTTGTTTACCACTACTTTTGCCTGCATATGAAATATGTTTGACCCTCCTTTGTGGTATAGAGTAGCATCATCTACATGTGTTGGCCACCATTGAAACAATGCCAAATTTATTCACGCTAATGTCATAGTTTTTTTTTAATTGTTCCTAGGGTACTAAATGTTCTTATATTCGAGGCATATCATATGCATGAAATTTTATGGGAGATTTTGATAGAGATAATTTAAAGATTTATCTACTAATTTTAGCATAGAAATTATTTTTAAAATACCTATACACATAATCAACAGAAAAATTAGTATATACCTAGGTGAATTTTGTAGATTCTAATCTATATGATGTTGGTGGTGTGAAAATGTCTTCATGCTTCTTGTAATCATGGTGTACTAGAAAATGAGATTGTTGTGACGTTGGTGCATCTGGAGAATTTTATTTTATTTTATTTATTTTTTCTTTGGCTGCCTTCATCATCCACACCACTAATCATCTTCGTTGTTCTTCCTCTGAGCGTTGATTGAAAACTGCTCCAGTAGTGAAGCCCAAAACATAGGTAGTAGTGTGTATGCTAAAAACTACGATGACTAGGGAATTTTTTTCATGAAAGTGAGTGTCATATCCTTGATGAAAATAGGTAGGGAAAATTTTCTACACATACATACAACATTCAACCTGAGCCCTCTTATGTTCGTGTTGTTGTGCAATGGTAGTTCTCCATTTGAGGATGAGCATGCTATCATCAAATATGAATGCTAGCTTACATTTCTCCCATATTTTATTTTTCTACTACTGGTTAAATATTTATCATTCCCATTTCAAACCAAGTTGGTTCTAGGGAAAGAGGATACTCTCTTCCCACAAGTATCAAAAAATAAAACTCTATTGGAGCCTTCTTAGCAAAATATTTTTGCTTGTTGAATATTCAGGTTCACCCATATCCTCCCCCACTTAAGTTGGAGATGCCCTTGTCGCAAGTAATAGGTCCTCTATGCAATAGGTATGCAGCCCTATGAATATTAGTTCCCATACTGAACAACATGCATCCCCATCCTAGGGAGAAGTTTGAGAAGAAGTTTGAACAACAGTTCCCTTTGTTTATTTTTTGGACTTTCCAAAAAAAATTAAGTGCCTCTTTGTCAATAGGGCTAGTGCACTAGAAAATACATGATATAAAGAATGCATGAAATCAACACACCTTCTTGGATAGAATGCATGAAATCAAGGTGACCTCTTGGTGTTGAAAAGTGAACAGTTGCTAACGCATCTGCTATTGTAGAGTTGATCAAGCCCTCCTATTTTTTTTGTACTACATCAACATCTTCTTCATCCAAACATAGAGGTGGGTACCTCTTCCATTTGTAGGAAATTGACATTTACATCCATGTCCATATGGGGACTATCTCATCTAAATGAAAATAGTCAAGTTTTTACTTCCTAAAAAAAACATGTAGGTTCATGGATGTTGGTTCGGTTTAGGCCTTGTCTCCCAAGATACCTATTTTTCATACAATTAGACCATTTTACCTACAAAATAAATAATGAGAAAAAATAAAGTACAATTCAGTGTAATCCATACCTATTAGGCCCTAGATCTTAGGATACCTGCAACTTGCATGTGGTTCATGATTTTCTACAAAGAAAAATATTTTTTATGCTAAGCTAAGAAATATTCCATGTGTTTTTTTTCAACAAAAGTCAATTATCCCAACTAATGGTTAGCAAGGTGCTCTTGAAAAAGGTACCTTACTGAAGAGTAAGGCACCTTCTACAAAGGTGCCTTACTGAAAAGTAAGGCACCTTCTACGAAGGTGCCTTACTAAAGAGTATGGTGCCCTTGACCAAGGTGCTTTACTGAAGAGTAAGGTACCTTCTGTAAAGGCACCTTCTTGAAGAAGAATGTACCTTAATGAAGAGTAAGGCGCATTCTACCAAGGCACCTTCCTGATGATCAAGGCATCTTATTGAAAATTGTTGGTATGGTATGGGGTCTCCCCCATGTCGATGTCACTTCACATATAAATATCACTTCACAAAATATTCACCAAAATCTTCTTATTTTTCTATATCGCACTTCACAAAATCTTCACCGAAATCTCCTTTTTTTTCATCATCTGCATCAAATAATAGAATATCAACTGCAACAATGTGAGTTAGCAATTTTTTTCTTTTTCTCATAATGAAATGTTGTCGTAAAAAAACTGTAATATTGGCACTGTGCATTAAGAAGTGGAGGTCATGCAATCTAGGTAACTATGCAGCCTGGTGTGCAAACATTTACATCCCATATACCACTATTAGAGGATTTTAAGACAACCAACAACCCTAGAATTTGAAACAACAAGCTCCTCCTCAACAGCACATAAAAAAATGTTTCAATCCTCCTATGACGTGTCTCAAGAGTATTGAACTCTCCAAATGCATTGTAGGGATTAATATTTGTGCATTATTAATTTCTCACCATGTGCTCCTAAATATGTCACTTTTTTCAATTCAGTAGCTCTGACACACGTGCATCTGAATTAAATTGATATTCCACTCTGAATTATTTCCTTCTTAGGTAGAATTAGAGCAGCACTACGATCCTCTATTTCTTGGAGTGAGGATAAATAAATCCATTCACCATCATCTATGACATGTATCGGGTGTTTAGGTGTGATATTTTCATAGGATGCATCATTGAGATTTATGTGCTATTATTTCTGACCACTATGAGATCTATTCATATTATTTATCATGCGTAGGCACCATGTGGTCTTCTTGTAGATATTTGGTATCCGATTACATCCAAGATCCTCCCCTGATTTATTTAGCTACTAGTGTGATATTTCACATTTCCCTTGTGGGCCAAGTTGGTCCTTAGAAAATAGGATACTCTCTTCCAACAAGTAGCAAAAATAAAACTTTGGTTTTTATTTTCTTTTAATTTGGAGCCTTTTTAGTAGAAGATTTTTTTTTTCTCTTTTTGTTCATAAACACTGTAAATAGTGTTCATTGTGTTTTTGATGGCAGTAATTAAGGTGAGGTCCCCCCATGCCTACATCTGAACTAGTCTTCTAAAAATCATCTCCTTCTTTATCAACTAGTTTGATATGTTTTAGCATGAGAAGAGTATTTTCCTTCATGGCCTCACAACCAAACTCTTTCAACGTAATATAAAAATGTGCAGGCCAAAAAATGACTATCTACGAGCTGGAATTTTGAAGAAAATATGGCATAGCAATCTTTTTTTTTTTTTAAATATGTGCTAGTTTCTGATTCACCAGGTCACCTTAAGCACAAGTGAAGAGCATACTCCATAACAAGATGTTATTTTTTAAATTATGCTTTCAATTTTCCTGCATCATTAAAAGAATTTTCCAATATGTTGCAAAGTGTCAAGCCTATAAAAAAAATTAATTGTTAAAAGGTATAATTTCCCAATGGTTTTTGTATAAAAATACATCCCTAAAAATTTTCAACTACATCAGCCATAGGTTGTGCTTTTTATTTGATCTCTTGAAACCATTCAAAATATGATGGAAATACCTCATTGCCCGATTTTATAAATTTTTTAAACAACACAATTTATTCATACTTCTACACGTAATATGGTACATCAAGTTCATTCCCGTATTTACCTAAGAAGCTGGTAAATTTAAACTGTTGCCTATGGGATTTGGCTTTGACTATGCTGGAAACTATTTTTGGCCTTGTAAAAAGACCCTTGGTGGACTCATGCTTCTCAGGTAGAATATCTACAGGTAATTTTAAATGGGATTTTTATCTGACCTATAAATCATAACACTACAATTTTGACATTCCCCAGCAACGGTGCCAAAATGGTGAGTAGAAATTATGTTTAGAAAAAAATATTTATTTTATCATAAATTATCAATTTGGTAAGTCCGTAAACTTATGAGTTTCACGCATAATATATACCTGTAGTGCATGATAATGAATCCTTATGTACCTCATTTAGTTTGGTGGGGATTTTTGTGCATTTTATTTCATCCAAACCAAATAAAACTAAGTGCAAAAAATTAAATAAATAAATTACAACTAAAATTAAAGTGTTGAAAGTAAATGTATGAGAAATTAAATGTGTAGAAAAACAAACACACAACTGAATTAAAATAAAGTGGGAAATAAAGCAATAAATCTAATCTACAAAAAATAAATACATAAATAAAATAGGGGAGGACTACTGTAGGGAGTGGGCCCAATATCCCGCAGATAGTCTACCCGAATAATTACATAGAGCTCACTTTAAGATCTATGTAAATTATATTGAAAATAATATAAAATAACTTCTATGTAAATTGATTATTTCCCTTCATTCATCTCATTCATGTCTTTATATAAAGCATAGCCAGATTTCATTACAATAACAACTCAATCTATTTTAATCACATAATGTGACTAGTTATAGTTGGTTCATAAACAGGAATTATTATGTTATTTTAAAGTATGTATGTTCACCAAAAGGATAAGTATAAAAATCCGTAGGTGTACGTAACAAAAAAATCCTAAATTAATGCATCCTAAAAATATGATTTAAGAGCTTTACAAGGTCAACCATAAAATCGGTAAACAATAAGTGTTTTATTCTATTTTAATAATAATGCATGATTAAAATATTTCTCATTTTTCTTCACATGCAACAACCTCCTTATCCCATTGGTCAACCGATCAATGTTGACTTGGTCATATTAAGCATATCCAATATATGGTAGTAAGGCACCTACTTGAGTAATGTGCCTACTTGAGTAAGGTGCCTGCTTGAGTAATTTGCCTCCTATTGAATTGGTCACAGGAAGGCGCCTTCCTGTTGACTTGGTCAGAGTAAGGCTCCTACCTGAGTAAGGTGCCTGCTTGAGTAAGACGCCTGCTTGAGTAAGGTGTCTCCTTGAGTAAGGTGCCTAGTTAAGTAAGGTGCATTTTTTAGTAAGGCGCCTACTTAATATACCTTAGGCTCATGAAGCAAAATCATGTCAGGCCCAATTGGGATGTAGACTGGAAAACACCATATTAGTAGCAAAACCAATATTTATACACAGTTTCCACTAAAAACACCCTTCAAGGATAATACTAGATTTTCTATCAATTATATTCATAAGTTAAATAAAAATACATCTCACATGCTAATTAAACTAGTAATGATACCCCTTAAAAGTGTACATAAAATGAGCATTTGTGGTGCTCATTAGTAAATATGTGCATAAGTATCCTAGATTATGTGTGCAAGTAGTAGAAGTGTAAGTGTCATGTAAAGGTGTGTAAGTATTATAGATTCAAGTGTTCATCAAGTACACAAATGTCAAGTACATAATCCAAGAGTCATGAGATTTGGCACATGGAAAGCAATAGTCAAGTATTCAGAGAGTAACATTGCTCTTGTTGTATTATGGAGATAATTCACAATAGAGTGTAAGTAATTCATTCAAGTATCAAGCATTGCAAGTTGAAGTTGTAACAAAAAAATCAATAAAACTTGTATACATTTTGAGCAATTAATATTCTAAGTTAAATTTCATGAATAGTACATGAATAATTCAAGCTATTTACATTAACATTTCAACATATAAATGAATTTTATTTGTTTTAAATTAATCATTGATATACATATTAATTTGCTCATATTATTCTACTTTAATTATTATTTTGACGTTTATTACATTGTGGCTATTTTATATTGGGTCCTTTTTGAAATAATTTATGATATATTGTGATAGTATAAGGCTTATAGAGAAATCAAAATGACACTATAATTTTTAACAATATGTGTCCTAAAGTGTTACATTTTAGCCTATTTGGATGAGTAGTAACATATTTTATGTGGTAAAATTTTTAGATGTTGTTTTGTTGTGTATATGCCAACTACAATTGTATGCTATTTGTTATGATGGATATGGAAGATACAAATTTAATTCGATAAACTTATTTAATTGATTATGATGGTGATATTAGACAAATATAATAACAATTAATATTTATTGCCATTTAGTTGGAATGAGATAACTTCAATTGCATGCAATTTGTTATGATGGATATGCAAGCAACAAAGTTCACATGGAGAAAATAAAAAAACATGATATTTGATATCACTTGAATGGGTGAATACAATCTAATTGTTATATTTGAATTATTCATCTATGTTGAATTTGATTTTTAAGAATGTAATTTATTCAATCTAATTTAGTAATAAAGTGGACTTAATTCTAACTTGAGAATATGCAACTTGAATAAAAATGGTTTTTTTTGACAAATTTATCATATGTCAATTTATCAAAGGAGTGATGGTCTCAAGTAAGCATACTTTAAAATATTTGAAATGATAGTAATAAAATTATTATCATTATTGAACTTATAAATACCACTCACATATTTTAAGAAAACAATAAGAGATGAATACCCAGACTTTTAAGTATATTGATGACCCATAGTTTGAAGTAAAAAAACATATGCCTAAATATATTTTCTATAATTAAAATCCTCACAGATATTATATTCCTTATACTATTTAGGGGGTATTTTTATACTATTGGATGCAATTGCTAGAATATAGTTGCTAAGATTCTTGTAGACTAAATTGCATCTCCCACTACAACGTGTCATAGTATTTACACAATTATTTATATAATTCATAATACTTATACTATTCAATACCTCATCGTTCTAGTTGAAGCTTTATCATTTCCAAATCTCTAAAAAATAAATCTAAGTGTATAAATGAGCAAATGGCACATAGTGACACATAACTACTTTATGTATTTCATGCAAATATTTAAGGATCTAATGCACTCATGACAAAAATTTACACAAATAATTCAAAGGTAGAAAAACATGAATGATTGTTTTTATCCTTTGATTGGTAGAATAATCTGTTAATAAAAATAGGTGATAAAAACTTCTAAGAGCCACTAATTCCCAAGCCCTAACATTATGGATCTTCATATTAAACCTTTAGATGGAACAAACATTAGTGGAAACCACACTATAATATTTTCATAGAGAAGAATGATCAAAACAACCATGACAAGGACCATGGCATAAATAATACCCTTTGCAACAAATATAATTACAAGTTGTATATTGTTATTCAAATTTTCAAATCTCCTAAGTATAGAATATTAAAAGATATAATTGGGAAATAATAAGATGGTTGAAGTTGAAAAATAAAAAGTTTCATTGACTACAGAAATTTAAAAGCTACCAAATCAAACTTGAAGATCAAAAATGATTATTCATTAAATAATGTTAACAATTATAACTAACAATATGATCATATATCTTATATTTAAATATGGTGTTGCAATTGCAAAGTTCTTATATTAGAGATAAAACAATAAAAAAGCTTTTTAAAATTTGAGGAGGTTCGACTCTAAATTAAGGTAATATATTATAGATATATGACTAGTTTTTATGGAGAAAAATCAAAGGGAGAACATGGGCCATGACAAGGGTCATGGAATGAATGTTAGAAAATTGCATAAATGTGAATTATACTTTGTACGATATTACTTATGTTTTCAAAGTTCCTAAATGTGAAAAAATTGGAAGGTAAAATTTTGATATTGTTAGAGAGTTTGATGCAAAATTTATTAATTAATTATTAATTATATTTATTATTGTGATTAGCTCTTATTTATGCAAAGATATGGAGGAAAAAAATCAATTTAATATAAGAAAAAACTAGTTCCAAAAATAGAAAGAGAAATTGACAAACTACAAAAGGCATATGAATTGCATAACGTAAAATATCTATAATTATAAATAGGTAAATGCTAACAATATAATTCTAAAAATAGGAACAGAAAATAAAAATAATAAAATACAAGGAAATTAGATATAGAAATTTCATGTTTTTTTTGGCATGTAATATGTATATATATTGGGTGTGAGGTACCTATTTTAATTCTGATTTAGGTAAATTCGAGAGGAATTTAAAGAGGATTCAATTAGTTGTAAACTCTAGTTTCGTGATCACAAATCAAAACTGTAATATTAAAATAATTGTTGTGTATATTTGGGATTGTGGTATTTTTATTCTATGTAAAATTTGACAATATATTGATTTAAATAACATATTTATTTGTTATATATGCATTATTTGCACACTTGTATTAACATATGGTATCAGAGCCAAGGGTTCTAGTTTACTTAATTTTGGCTTGCAGACTTCAAATTACTAATCCAAGTTGTTGCTAGTTCTTTAAGGAAGAAAAGAGAAGTGCTTGGTGAAATATTTGACCCAGATATCACTTAACCATATTTTGGCAAATCTTGTGTAAGATAAAAAATCTACATCGATTGAAGAATCTATCATGGCTCTTCTTAGTGCTTCCATGATCATCCCTTTGTTCAAAGGAGATAATTTTAAGTATTGGAAATATCAAATGAAGTTAATATTAGTGTTGAAAGACATATGGGATAGTGTAGTGATGAGTTACATGGATATAGTTGATTGCAACAACTTTCCATGAGATCAAAAAATAGAAAAAGTGATGAGGAGAATATTGATGCATAAGCTTCTTTCTATAATCAAAGTGATATATTTAGAAATATATCCTCATATAGATGGTTGCAAGAACATAGTTGAAGCATGGAGGTGGAGGATAAGGGACATTGAAGAGATCCAACCAAAAGGGAAAGGGGTAAGGTAAGTCAAAATAGAAGAACAAGCCAAACAAAAATAATTACTTGTCATTACTACAAGAAGCCTAGAGATATAAAGAAATATTGTAGTATCTTAGTGGTCAAGACTCAAGGATATCAAGGTAGCGAAATCAAGAAGGCATGCATTAACAACTATGTTATAACATGGAATGACTCCATTGAATCTAGTAAGGAAGTTTAGTTTCTTGATAGTTACTTCTCTAACTAAATATCTAATTGTAATGATGGCTTCAACAAGCTTAAAGATAGCTACAACACTCAAGTACAATTAGGATATGGAAATATGGTTCAAATGGTGGGCAAAGGCAATATGCCTATCAAATCTGGACATGGAAAATGAACCATTAATGAAATATATCATTATCCCAACATGAAATATACCTTGATAAGTGTTGGGAAACTTGTTGAAATAGGTTTCAAATTGGTATTTAACAAGAATAAGTGCCTTTTATTCGATAAGAATCAAGGATACAAGTTTATTATCACATATTCTATGATGAACAATAGGATATTTTTTGGATTTTACACCAAATTATCTTAGCTCCTAATGTTCTAGATCTTGAGTACTCGTAAATATAAGAGTAATAAATATATAATATGACCAACATAACTAATAATAATATTCATGAAAATGAAAAATATGAATATAAATGGCCAAAGTCATTCATACAATAATATGAAAAAAACTTATAATAGAATTGCTCAAAATATGCATACAAGCTTCAATATTAATGCTTGAATATTTTATATATTTTCTAAATACATTTCATGGAGCTTTGTCTCCATAATATAACCCTAGAAAAGTGACTCTTAAAATACATTTACTATTGTACTCCTCACATATCCATGAGTTGCAACATTTCCTTTTCCATACATAAGACAAAATCTCTCATATCATTTTGGCTTCTCATTTTGCCACTTGTATGCATGACTCTTGAATCTCTATTTACTTGCACAATTAACTCTATGACACTTGCAAAATTCTACATGACACTTACACACTCCTAAAAGAACACCTAATGCATGATACTTATGCACTTTCTTACATTACACACTTATACACTTAACTACATGGAACTTGTACACTTTCTTACATTACACACTTGCTCACATAAATACATGACATTTATTCACATCCTACATGTAATCGCTTACATGAAGGAGAAATATATACCACACTCCTAAACTATAGACTAAAAATATATTATAATATTTGTATTGTACTATAGGTATCATAGGGGTACATTAGAATATATTAAATAATGTAATACTCCCCAACAATTTTCCCTCCAAAGATGTATATGATGACCAATTTTAACTGCTATACCACTATTGAACATACAAGTTGGTTGTGGCATAAGAGGTATGGACACTTAAGTTTTGGTAGTATTCATATTCTTCACCAAAATTGAATGGTTATTGAGATTCCAAAAGTGCAAGAGAAGAGAAGAGATAAAGCATGAAAGGAGTGCATACCTGGAAAGCATAATAGTAATAAGTTTCCCTCTATCAAGTAGAGAGCTACCAACCACTTGATTTTTCCCATTTGGACCTATATAGTCCTATGTATTTTCCAAGCATTAGTAAGAATATCTATTTTATTAAATTTGTTGATTATGCTACTAGACATGCATGGGTTTTCTTCCTGAAGGTTAAATATAAGCATTTTTAACCTTTAAGACATTTAAAGAAATGGGTGAAAATGAGATTGGAAGGTCCATCAAGAATTTGAGGATATATAGAGGAGGTTAATTTTGCTCCAATGAGTTCCTTGATTATTGTTCCTCACATGGTATAAAAAGGTAGCTAAGTGCACCTTATTATCCAAAAAAAATAAATATGGTAGAAAGAAAGAATAATATAATAGTGGAATCATCTAGAAGCATGATTAGGATGAAGCAATGAAGATAGTTATTTACATACTCAATAGGAATTCTACCATGACAATCAAAAATAAGTATTTTTATGCTTAATACATATACATGTTAAGGACAAGAAGATAAAGAATATGGATCCCAAAAATGTGCCTCATGTCTTCATTGGCTATAGTGATGAGAATAATGCATGCAGGTTCTACATCCCTCAAAATAAGAAGGTTATTATTTCCTAATATGTTATCTTTCTTGAGAGTTGTATCTATGAAGATCACTACAAAAAAGAGAAGGATGTTCGACGTGAATGAGCACCCTAAATGGTTAAATATTTAAAGGAAGAAGACATGCAATCTAATACATAAAAACTTATTTAGGTATCACTACTCTGGAATGATGTTGTTCATCTAATACATCCTAAGGAGGAACGCATAAAAGTTTGTTTATACCAAAACCATTGACATAAATGTTGGATAAAAATTATGACAGGAGAAAAACTCAGCTTCAATCATGATAAGGCAACAAAAATCAAGTGTTAATGAAAATGATTATGAATTGACTTATTATTCATTATCTTATATTTCTAGTGAACCTTGGATGAAGTGGTCAAGTGTAAAGAGTGGGTTGAATCTATGGAATATAAGATGGAACGATGAGATTTTGTATAGCCACATAAGGACAAAGATATCATTGGAACCAAGAGGGTGTATACGACCATATTCAATAATTATGTCACTGTTAATAAGAAGATATTAATATTTGTTGCAGAGGTTTCACACAAATATTTAGTGTTGATTATGAGGAGACATTCTCTTGTCGCAAGTCATGACACCATAAAACTATTGTTGTCCATATCAACATAAATATATGGGGCATCCATTAGCTAGATGTCAAGAGTGCTTTATTAAATGGATTCATAGAAGAAAATTTCTATGTAGAACAACCACAAGGACTTGAGGTTGATGGCAAGGAGAGAGGAGTATACAAGTTGAAGATAGGAAAGATCTTAGAGATTTTTTATGGTAAGTTGTAGTTTGATTATCAGGGTTTTAACTGGGTCCCAGTCCTAGATATACAAAAACCCTTGCTAGGGTGGTGGATATTGATATTGCAAAAACCTTGTAATGGTAAATAGAAGCCAAAGGCCTAGCAGAATCCCTCTCAGGGATAAGCATGACAATAGTCCCATGCAAGGGATTAAGACCTTAACATCTACGTTCGAATAGCCCACGTAGGGGAATTCCTTTCTAGCATAAAACCCTACCCATAAAAGGTGACAGATCCCCAAGGGCTTTCCAAAAAATAAAACTTGAAATAATAAAAAAGGACCAACATAAAAAAAACAAGCCAAGGAAACCGAAATGGAATCCCTAAGGGTCGACCTCTGCGGGGTTTTCCTTTGCGTCCACAGTGAGCTCCTCCAAGAAGTGCTTCATAACCTCGATGGTACTTTTGAATGCAAAAATGAAACATTTAATAAACATTCTTGTCATGCACTTTGATGTTTCAGGGGGGGTCCGAGTCCCCACTATTATCATTAGGGACATTAATAGGGGAGTTCTGTCTTGACTCTGTTTTGATCTTCTTGGTCCTTGATGATCTGCGGATCATAGGAACATTCTCAATTATGATTTTGCACTTTCCCAACGCCACCTTCTTGGAGGATGGGGTGGGATTAGAAGGGGTATACTACTTGGGGGGGTCTTCTTGGATTTAGGGGTTTGATACTCAAGATCCATCTCACTGACCAAGGGCTTGCTGGAAAATGAGTGAGTTGGTGAAGACGTAGGGGGGGAATGAGAGGGCTGGATTGGAAGGGAGTGACTACTATGGGAGGATTGGCGGCAATGTTAGGAGTAGAAACTAAAGGGGATTATGTTTTATTGATAAATGGTTACAATATATAGGCATAAGCCTATATTCAACACATGACACTTGTCAAGAGAAACTGACAAGTGTCAAGGTGAAGGCATAGTGCACTTTAACTCTAACATTCCCCCTTAAAGTGCACTATCCTAACTAAAGAAGAAACAAAACAAGTCAACATTAGGTAACATTTCCCCTTAATGTTGACTTCTATAAAACAACCTATCATCCTCTCTTATTGTTGATTTGGTCTAGGCTTGTGCTCTGTGCTCTTGGCTCTCCAACTGTGAATAATGCTAGATTCACTGTGTATACATCTCGGTCTGTTGCCTCAGGGTCAGCCACTTCCACGGGTCTGTTGCCACTGGGTCAGCCGTCTAAGTGCCTCGGGGTCATCATGGGTGCCTCAGGGTCAGCCACTTCTGGGTCTGTTGCCTCTGCAGGTCATCCTCAGAGGATGTTGCCTCTCGTAGGTCATTGACTAGGTTCACCATGAGTATGAAATCCCTCCTCATGTTGAACTCAATCTAGAAGGTGTCGGTCTCTATCGAAAATTCACCTAATACAAAGGAAAAACAAACCATATAAGAGTTTCGGTCCCTGTCAAAAATGCACTCAATACAATAAAATGAGCCATAGATCCAAATAGGAGGAGAGAAGAAGAAAAGAAGAGAATATTCTAAAGTGTCTTCGTCTGTAGTCTTCAGAAGTAGATCCGGAAAAAACCTCGGATAGAGTCTAGGGTGTCTTTGTCTATAGTCCCTAGTATAAGTGTCCTTATGGTGACCATGTCATCCCACCGAAATGCATGGGTAACCAGCTATTGTATTCACCAAGTGTATAGAAAAGATCACTAGGTACAAGGATCGCATATGAAAGTACCTTGGGAGTGTCGGGTACAACCGAAAGTGCACTCCAAGGTAGAAAAATTTCAAGGCTAAAAAACTTAATGGAAATAGCCTCAAAATTACAATTTGACACCACCATTGTGTCCGTCATGGAAAACCATTTCCAACGACTATAAATACCCCTATATTCCACCATCAAAGGGGCCTTCATCATGTGAAAAAAAAAATCAGAATGCCTAGGCAGCAAAAATAAACCTCAGGAATATCATATTCCTGGCATCGCACTGTGGCGGAATAAAAAGACAGAAATGTGGGCCATCATCTCTAAAAATTTGAAAATAAACAGGCCATGTGGGCTTTCTTCCACTTCTCCATGTGGAAAAAGCATTAAAAAACAATTGGGTGTAGTGCCTGTACTATCAACAAGCTAGTATGGCAGCCCTCTAACTGAAAAAAATGAAATCCTTCACGTTGCAGATAGGAACGTGGCATTACAGTTAGATTTAGAAGCCTCAAACTCCACATCTAAAAAAATAGAGCCACAAACCCATCATTATATATAAAAAAATATTAAATAAAGGGCTACGCATTTCTTCGAGCCCCCATCAATGAGCGTGTTTTCCACCACACGAACTAGGATATGCGCACAGGCTAGCATCAATCATGTCTCAATATGAGTCTGATGAAGAAAAAAATAGGAACACCGATGGTAATTTGTTTGGTTCAACATAGCTGGCATTCATCACAAACCTCCAAAACTAGAATGAGACGTATTCAAAATACGTGAATCTGCCTAGTTTTCCTCCTACACCACATGGTCAAACTTCATCAGCTTCTTCTTGGCATGACTGTTGGTTGCACATAACATTAAACTGAGAGCTAAAATGGAGAAGGTGCCACGTGTCAGTGGCCATGCCTTGACCATCTTCCACGCCTTGCCCATTCTCTGCCCTAGTGGAGCGGATCGTCCAGCTTTTTGACAAAAGCTCGTGGCTAAGCAGCCTCCAAGAAAACAAGTGCCCAATATAGATTTAAAAAAAAAAAACACAATAAGCTGGTGAGCACGTGCTCGCAGTCGAGTTCGATATGGTAACCTTGGCTCCCATCTCCTCAAGCTTCTTCTTTGCCTCCTCGGCCTCTTCTTTGGCGGCGGCCTCCTTGAACTTCTTTGGGAGACCCTCGATCATATCCTTCTGTCTTTTCCTCGATAGCAGGTGCAGCCTCGGCACTGCCGCCACCGTCGGTGGTAGTCACCTTGCCTGTGGGGGCAAACATGACAGCGAAGACGCCCAGTACTCATAGAACTTCACAACACTTGATGACACTTCATCCATGAATTGATTCTCCTCCAACAGTGAACAACCCATCTAAATAGCGAGGCAATCCTGCTCCTCACAAGATATTACAAACTACAGCCTGGAATCAACAGTTGCTCCGCAGCAGCAGCTGCACCTGAATGTTCTCAGGGGTAAATTTGTCGGTCGTGGCCTCATAATAAAAATGGCTATAGTAATATCAGTCACCGACGGTGTCCAGCACGGTGTAATCAGTGAACGAGTGGACGGTGCACTTGTATGCTATGGCAACAACGCTCTGTATGTCGAAGTGGTCGAACAAGAATAGCTCTCTGGTGCCGTGGAATTCACGGTGACCATAGATCGATTCCTCGGGCCTATAATACCACCACACGTGCACAAAAGCATCATTGCCCCCCTTGTACAAAATCTTCTCCATGAGCGCTATGTAGGGCAGCTCCTCGGGATCCTCCGTTTGCATCATCACAGTATCCCCCGCTGTGACGATCTTGCCAGAGTTCTCGATTGTCTAGTGGTCCAGAGTTTCCATGTCGGATTTCGCTATCATGGCGACAACCAGCACAGATCTAAAATAGATGTCGCGTTGGGCTGAACTAGGCTCATCGATGTGCACAGGTGGCTCTCCCCTCGGTGGATCAATGCCGCAATAATCACGCAGGGTCTTCAATGCATAAAAAAAATTCAGATCTGACATCCATTAATTCCAAGTCTACTGCAGTCATCTATGAGGGCGCAGGGATGCTAGTGAGCCTTTCTTCGGCTCCGACGGCAATCAGGGCTGCGGCCAACACGTATTGCCAGCTGCTGCTCTCGCAGAGCGACAACAATGTGAAGCTCATTGTGCTGGATCGGTTGCAGGAGCTGAAGCTTTCGGGGAGTCGAACTCAGGACTTGGGAAGCATATTCGTCGGATCTGTTACAGCAGCAATTAAATCATAGATGATTGCATGCATGACAACTCCACCTCAATTCGTCAGGATTGCTTACGACTGTACGCATGACAGACCTGAAATCATTTAATCCACCTCCACCGTGTGTATTCTGGTTCAACAAGACTTCTAAAAGTCTTTGAATGGTGTGCATCCGCCTTCATCAGAAAACAAAACCAATGGCACCTCTCGCTCAGGTATAAAATAGATCTATCAACAATATAACCTGCATCAAAAAATAATAATAAAATAACAGATAAAAAATTCATGGCCCCAAGCATTTAAGCTTCAGGGGCAGCCATGAACTCCATTCTTTTTCCAATTGGCTTTTTGGTT
Source organism: Wollemia nobilis (assembly GCA_028583015.1). Lineage (NCBI taxonomy): Eukaryota > Viridiplantae > Streptophyta > Pinopsida > Araucariales > Araucariaceae > Wollemia > Wollemia nobilis. The sequence goes on from JAQPPZ010017059.1 coordinate 538,677, forward strand.
TCTGATCCACAAATGTGGAGAGCATACTCCCTGAGCCATGGAGAAGGAAGGAATGGAGGAAAAAATGAGGGGGAAATCCCCCCTCAAGCTCACAAGGCTAGAGAAAGCCTGGAGCTTTGATACCAAATGTTAGGAGTAGAAACTAAAGGGGATTATGTTTTATTGATAAATGGTTACAATATATAGGCATAAGCCTATATTCAACACATGACACTTTTCAAGAGAAATTGACAAGTTTCAAGGTGAAAGCATAGTGCACTTTAACTCTAACAGGCAACATGGTGGAAGAGAATAGCAAAAAGGCCCTGGTGGGTGGGAGGGGAGTCTTTCTTGCGAGCGACGAATATCGATAAGTTGACAGAGTGATGGAGGAAAGCGGGAATGTTCATGGACTTGTAACCATGGAAGTGGTTGACAAGAGCCAAATGGAAGCTGGACATCATCTTAGCAGGATCTTTAGAGGTAAAATACTATATCAGGGGAATAGTGACAACAGACCAAGGGGAGGGAAGGGAGGTGCATTCAAGAGAAACACCTATCCATTTGAACTCTTGGTGGTTGGGGAACACCTCCAGCTTGGGCTCCCAATTGTGCTTGTCACGAAAGACGTAGTGACCAGATAGGGGAAGGCCAGACACTTCAGCCATCAACTCGGGGTTAACCTTGAAATGAACACTATGGATTATGACAAAGCCATTCTTCTATGTCCAGATGAAGTCAGCAAAAATATTAGCTTTGGGGCATTAGAATTTACTCAAAAAGGGATTTATATTAAAGGTGTCGAGAAAGGGTTTTTCTAGAGGGTCGAGCTGGAGGGAGATAGGTTCGATGTATGCCATAGTGCCAAGAGGAAAGGACAAGGGAAGAGATAGCGACCAGGGCAAAGGGTGAAAAACGATAAAAGGAAGGACAAGGGGATTGTTTAAAAAGGTCAGCAAGGGATGATAAGCATGTCAATCTGATTAGGGAGGGTACAGGTGGACAAAGGCTAGGTAGGGTGGGGATTGGTGATAGTTCTTAGGCCTGAGTCGATATAGGGAAATGGGAATATCCAGAGCCGCTTGGATCCGATGAGGATGAGCAGGGAAGCAGATTGGATAGGGGCATCGAGGGTGGCATTGGGGCATCACAAAACATAATGGGGAGCACAATTGAGGAGACCAATCATCCACATGGGAAATTGATGACTGTTGATGCTAGCAAGGATGCCAATCATGAGCTAGTGATGAAGGAGGAGCTTGCTAGAGAAGATAGTCCTAGGAATAGCTGTAAACCTGGAAAAGAAACACATTGGTTAGCAAGGAGGGGGTGACATAAACTTGCCTTTCCTATCAGCATCTACTATGTGGGAGATGCCCAATAGATTAGAATTATGCCACACCATCAGCGAATATTGAATAAGACCCATTTTGGTGAGCTGGTCAATGAGTTTGTTTGCTTCACAAAATACATGGAAAATTGCCACCTGGCATTGCTGACCAATGATAACTTTGCTTTCCCAGATCAATGACATAATGTTCTAAGGGGGATTTTTATCAGTTTTGATGTAACGAATGATGTTCAAAGAATCCCCCTCGATGTGAAGATGGATACGAGAGTCTTTGATCAGGGAATCCCCATCAAAATTTAGCTTTAAAAAACCTGTGGGAGGGGGATTCCAAAGGGCCAACTATCTGGGATGGGGAATGGGGTGAGGGCGGTCGGGGATAGGGATGTTGAGGGATTTGAAAATCTCACCTTCAACCTTTCTAATCAGGGAATTATACCAAGGGATTAATTTAGGTTTTTAGAGGCATAGGCGGTGGCTTTTGTGGCTATAGATATGGCATCATTAGAAATGGTGGAAAACACTCTGCGATTGTGCTCTAGCAAAATCTGCAAAATAAGGTGGTGGAGGCAAATCTTCCAAAGAAAGGCAGTATTGGGATTCTGAAAAGGGGTAGGCCATTGGATAAAGAGATCCTGAAGAGTGCGGGGTTGGGCCCCCTAGATTTGGAATAGGGATAGCAAGTGGTTAAAACTCCCTTGGGTGAACTCATTGTAAAAAGAGGTGGTTGACCGATTCCCTATTAGAAAGGCAATTAGAAAGGCAAATATGACATCTATTAGGGATAGGGATGCCTCTTTTCATTAGGTTTTCAGTGGTGAGCACTTTTTTTTGGCTTGATGCAAACCGACCCAAACGAGAAGGCAGAAACTTGGTGGTTCAACAGGAGAAAATGAGCCGACTTGACTGAGAAAACCTCGTTGTCTATCCTTGAAAAAACCATAGAATATGGAGTGGTTGCAATAGGAATAATGGTGGTTTTGAGAAGCTCGATAAAGGAAGAGTCCGCTTGGGTTTTCTATACACTAGCACTGCCAATGGGGATTTGCTTCCATTCCAATTGATCATTGAAATAATCTCAAAACTTGATATCAGAGCCACTTCCAAGTTGCCAATGGGATACTTTAGTGATGAGAGGTCTGGATTGAATTACCACCTTCCAGAAAGTAGATCCAGAGCAAGGGATGTATTCATTCATGAAGGACGATCGAGGGAAGTATTTACTCTTGAAAATCACCACCCATTTTGATTTGACATTGGTGTAGAGTTTCCATGTCTGCTTGGTGAGGAGGGCAAGGTTCAGATTGGAAGACCTTATCAAACCCAGGACCCCTTGGGATTTTGGTTGACAAACTCTAGGTAAGCTCAATATTTTGCACTGTAGGAAGAAATACTCACTTTTGGTGTAATTGATTTCTTGGCCTACTACTCTAGAATAGGTGTCAAGGATAGATTTTATGGACTTAACTTGGATGACTGATGCTGAAGAAGTGGTAATGGTATCATCAAAAAAATACTGGTGAGAAAGGTGGGGCATGGTGGATGAAGCTTTGATCCCTTTCACATGCCTAGAAGCACAAGCAAACTTGAAATCTCTTCCCAGAGATTCTACCAGGATGATGAAGAGGAAAGGGGATTGGGGGTCACCCTGCCTTATGCCTTTATGAGTTAGGAAATAACCTACAACTGAACCATTAACAAGCACAGAGAACCATGGAATTGAGATACAACCTTTTATGAGCTTGATCCATTCTCTATGAAACTAAAACTTGGCAAGGACTTTCAGAAGGAAATCCTTGTTGACTCTGTCAAAAGCTTTACTGATATACAACTTAAGAAACATGGCTAATTTGCAGTTATAGTGAGTACAATGGAGAGTTTCATGAAGGGATATGATGATGTCTGTGATAGATCTGCCTTCCACGGAGCTACCTTGACAAGGATCGATGATATCAAGGAGAATATTCTTTAGCCTTAGGGCTAGGTATTTGGTTAAGATCTTGTAGATAATGTTACAGAGACTGATAGGCCTGGAATCCACCATAGTATTGCAGGGGTGGGTTTTGGGGATCAGAGAAATGAAATTTGAGTTAGTCCCTTTTGGAATGGACTTATTCAATTGGATTTCAATGATGGATTTGCAAATGTCTTCTTTCATAATGTCCCAAAAGGTTTGAAAAATTTAAGGGGGAAAGCCATCTGGACCAGGGGCCTTGTCAGCTTGCATGGATAAGAAAGCAGTCTCGATCTCTTTCAAAGAGAGGTTCTGAATCAGGGTAGAATTCATTTTTGGAGTAACCATGGGGGGAATGTTCTAAAGAAGGGATTCTTGGGCTTCCAAGTGTGAGGGAGAGGGATTTCCCATCATATTACTGAAGTAAGCAGACACTTCTGATTTGATCTCAAAAATGTCTTGGGAAACATAGCCATCATATAAGGTGAGTTCTCTAATTTTTTTGGAGTTGTAGTTCCACATCGTGGAAGCATAAAAAAATGAGATTTAGGCATCCCCATATTTGAGCCAGAGGGCTCAGGATTTTTGCCACCAGAAGGTTTCTTCTCTAGCCAATATGTTATGATACTTAGACAATAGATGACTCTCCTCATTCCTCAGCTGAGGACTCCATTGGTCGTGATGGATTTCCCCTCCAAAGTCTTAAGTTTATCAATAATGAGTTGCTTGTTCTCAAAGATGTTTCCAAAAACTTCCCTGTTCCAAATTTTGATGTTTTCTTTCACTGATTTGAGTTTACGGGAAACTCGATCAATGGCAGATCCTGAACATGGAAGATTCCACCACTCAAAAATTTGTTGTTTGAGGTCTGGGTGGTGAATCCACATGTTTTCCAACCTAAAAGGGGTTTTGAAGGATGGGGCCTTGTTGGATTCTAGGAGGAGGGGTGAATGGTCAGACCCAATTCTAGGGAGGGATGTGAGGAGAGTATCTCCAAATAGAGGGATTGCTTGCTGAGATAAGAAAAATCAGTCTAGCTTGACTTGAATGTGATCTTACCCTACTCTTTTGTTTCTCCAAGTAAAACGACAGCCTCTGATCTGATTGTCTATAAGCTCATTACATGACACAAAATCCTAGAAATTAGTTCTGCTTTTGGAGGGAGTGGATAAGCCACCTCATTTATCAAAAGCAAATAGAGGAGAATTTAAAATCCCTAGCTAACATCTATGGGAGGGCAAAAAATGTTAGTATTGAGAAGGGACAAAGAAACCCATAGTTGGCACCTTTCTAGGGGATTTTTGGGGTATAGATATTGGAGAGGACCCATGTGAATTGGTTGGTCTTGCAACGGAAAACCATGTTAAGGGTTCTATTGGTGAAGGATACCACCCTTCCCTCAACTTGGAGAGGATCCCAAAGGCAAAGAAGGCCCCCAACAAATCCCTCTACGAGGGAGGAAGCCCACTGGTAGTATTTCTAGACTGATTTGATGATGTTTGGGGTTCTTTCTGCATTAGCTTTGGTTTCTTGTAACATGATGATGGTGGGTTTGGAATCCTTTCTGATGGTTCTGACCAGTCTCTGCTTGCCTAAGTTGTTAAGCCCTCTGATGTTCCAAGAGAGGATATTCATTTGGATACTTTGGAAGGTTTCTTACCACCCTTGGTGGGTATGGGAGGGGGTTTGGGATTCTTGGGATCATCCAAGGACTTGCCGAATAGATCAAGGAAGAGTGTTGTTTGAACCCCATTTGCGACGTAATTCTCATTGTATTTCTTAAGTTGGTTGGACATAGATGGTATGCCTCTCTTTTTATCACCTCCTATATCCACTGGCCCTTTCTTACTTATGGTGATGATGGAGCTAGAATCTGAGCGGTTGTGGAAAGGGTTGGACGCCTCCTCAAGGGATTCAAAAACTAACTTGGTTGGAGACAAAGGTTCAGCTAAAGAAGTGGTGGGAAAGCCCTCCTTGAGGGGAAGGGGGAAAAGGTATTTAGGAGAGGTGGGACAGAGCGAAGAGGTGGGAGGGGTTGGGGAGAGTGGTGCGATCAGAGAGGGACTAGGTAGGGAAAGGGAGGGGAGGGGAGGGAGTTGAGGCAAGGGGGAAGGAGAAGAAGGGGAAATGGACTCGAGAAAGAGGACATCGTCATCAACACCAAATAGAGGACCAAACTTGTTGGGAAAGGCAAAAAGTGAACATACCTGGTTGAAACTTGATGGAGATTGGTTGGGGAAGGATTTGTGTAAGGGGAATTGTTTCCCTTTGTTAGTTTTCCCTCAAAAATGGCCACCAATAGCCTTGGGTCCCAGGTGGGTGATCAGATGCTGAGCAAGGGAGAGCTGGGGTCGAGGAACCTCTTTGGCAGCATTCAACGAAGGGCATTGGGATCTAAGGTGTCCCTGAGCCTGGAATTCGATGCAGAATGTTAGTTTATTCTCATACTCAATAGCTTGGCACCACTGTAAGACCCCATAGATGATATTGATGCGAGTGGGAAGTTGGAACGCCAAGTTCATAGACATGTAAATTCTGGCAAAGGCCATTCTGGATCAGGCTTTTTTTGTCGGGTCAAAGGAAACCAGGTCTTCGATGTATCCTCCAATACCTTGAAGGATGTCTTCATGAAAAAATTGGATTGGTAGGTCCAAAAGATGAACCCAAATATGGGTGACATTGATGTCCTAAGTTTAGGGGTTGAAACCCTATTCCCATTTCTCAATGAATAGACTTTTCCTTCCAAAGAACCATGGTCCTTCAATGAGGATTCTTGCATAATCATTCTGATTATTCAACTAAATTAGAAAGAAACCCTTGGAAAGTGAAACTATCTAAAAACTTCCCTCTGTTTGCCATTTGAAACTAGCCCATATTTTGATAGACTCCATGTTAGGTCGACCTCCAATGAATTTCCCAACCAGGGACAGGGATTCGAGGGAAAGTTTTGGATCCATGCGAGAAATTAGGATAACCATATTTTCCTCGAAGGTGACCATGGGGGGAAGGGAAACCACTTCAGATGGTTTGGGAGAAGGGGATACCGATACCATCACACTGAATGACATACCGGCCGAGGGAGGGGATTTGAAAGGGGGAAAAGGGGGAAAACCTTCCACCCAAGGTCTCTACATCCCACCCAGATCTGGATCGGGGGCATCAAGATCATCTGTGAGATCGAAAGGGATCTCGCTTGGTTCCAAATCCCCAAGGAGGGTTTGGGAAACCCTATCAAGGAAAGCCAAGGTAGCTGCTGTCAAATTTGACACTGATGTTGTGGGAACCATTACAGAGGAAGCTGTTGTTGTTGACATTTCAATCCAAATCCCTTGTCACACAATGTCAACTCTTGATCATGAATCAAATTACAATTTCAACATATACAAGGAATTACCTCAAACCATATGCTAAAGTTGAAAGATCTTAGAGCTTGGTCTTTAAGGATTGATATAATTTTATTGGATAATGGCTTTGTAAGAAGTAGAAATTTTCCTACTATAAAAATAAAAACCATTGATACTAGTCCAAAAAGGGACACTAAATTAGTATTTTTTTGTATTCTTATTAAGGATGCTCATTTTCAAACTACATGACAAGTATGTGAGTGTGCTCAATAAAAATAACTACCAGTACTAATTCTCTCTATATTTGCATATAGGTTGAAGACTTAATTGTTATACGTAGTCCAAGAGAAATATTGGAGAGCTTCAAGGAAGTTATGATATCTAAGTTTAATATGACTAATATTGGGATTATGAAGTACTTTCTTGGGATGGAGATTCACCAATCACAAGGTTAAATATTCATTTGTCAATCCAAGTATGTTATGATATGTTGAATAAAATTGGGTTATATGATAAAACAATTGTTGACACTTTAATGACAAATGATACAAAGCTAATGTAGGATGATGACAGACCCAAGGTTGATGAGAAGAAATATAGAAGCATGGTTGGTAATCTTATGTACCTTATGACTACTAGACCAGGCATCACTTTACACTCTCAGTAGTATCAAGATTTATGAGGAACCTCACTCATAGGCATCTTCAAGCAATGAAGAGGATATTTAGGTATGTGAATGGCATAAGGGATCATGGCATCCATTGTAAACCATATAAGAAATAAAATTTAATTGTATTTATAGAGTTAGATTGGGAAGGTTCTAATATTGGTAGAAATTCTACATTGGACTATTATTTCATTCTTAGTAGTGGATTCATCTCTTAGAGTTTCAAGAAACAATATAGAATTGTTTTTTTTAATCTTAAAATGTAGAATATGTGGATTTAGCATCAACATGTAATCAAGGATTATGGTTATGGTGAGTTCTTAAGGATCTTGGAGAGGCTCAAGGAGATCCAACTCAAATTTTTTGTGATGATGAAGGGGTAATTCAACTGTCTAAAAATTTGGGTTTTCATTCAAAGACTAAACACATTGATCTAAAGCATAACTATGAGAGATGTTTGGTGCAAGAGAATATGATGAAAATTTAGTATCTCCAGACTAAATATTAAGTTGATATCTTGACCAAGGGATTGGTGAAGCAAGCAAATGCAAAGCTAAAGATGAAGTTGGATATTTTTCTATTTGTCATCAAAGGAGGGAATATTGGAGAGTGTGATGCAAAATTGATTAATTAATAATTAATAATAATTATTATTAATTAATTAATTATTTCAACTTATCTTATTTATGCAAAAATTTGGAGAAAATAAGAAAAGTACTTTAAAGGTAAAAAGTGAAATAGAAAATAAGAAAAGTAGTTCTAAAAATAGAAAGGCAATTGAAAAACTAGAAAAGTGCATATGAATTATATAATGTAAAAATTTCATAATTATAAATAGGTGAGTGTTAAAAATATAATTATAAATATAGACAAAATTGAAATAAAATGAAACCAAATATAGAAAATTTGTTTAATTTTTAGCATGCAATATGTCTATATGTATTTTGTGTGATGCATTTTTGGCATGCAAGATGTCTATATATTAGGTGTAAAACACTTATTATAATTATAATTTAGGAAAATTCAAGAAGGATTCAAGGAATTAAATGAGAATTCAAGGAATTCAAGGAGATTGAGCTGAAGAATTCAAGGAGATTTAGTTTTAGGACTCAAGGAGGATTTAGTTAGTTGTAAACTCTAGTTTAATGATCATAAATCATATCTATAATCAGGGTTATGCATAGTGGCTATTTATTGCCAAATTGGCTAAAATTAGGATTTTCAAAATTTGGAATTGGCTAATATTTGGAACCCTTGACCAGGGCCCATTAGCCAAAAAATTTTGGGTGCAATTTTTTTTGGGTCGATTTGCCCCAATTTTATAATAATTTGACCATTTTAAGTTTAAATTTCCAACATTACCCCTAATAATAGTGAACCTTCTACATGTGTTTGGGCACTATTCACCTAGATTTTGAAAATGATTCACCAAATTTTTATAAATACATGTTGAGGCCTATCCCTTATGCATAACCCTATATGTAATATAATATAGCATAATTTCTATGCATATATGGGGTTTTCGTGTCTTTACTCTATATAAAAAATATAGATTTCTTGATTAAAATTAGATCTTTGTTGGTTGTATATGCATTGTATCCATACTTTTATCAATAAAAATATCAAGATCATTGATTTTGTCAAATATAACTTCTAATATCGATGGTGCTTATTCATTAAACAAAATTGATAATTATAATTAACACAATCACATTTTTCAAATTTAAAATTGATATTTTGAATATATTATATATATATATATATATATATATATATATATATATATATATATATATATATATTAATTTACATGGTGGAATCTGTAGCCACCATGAATCCGGGTATGTTTTCCATAAAAATAGGCACTTAAATATTCTTAAAATTATTTATATTTATCAAAGAGTAAAACAATAATAAGAAATACTAATGAAATAATTCTTCATTGTATGTTGATACAGGAGCATCCTTGTGTTTACGTAATTTTCCACCAAAAAAATATTTGCAGTGTTGTGATAGGTACCATGAAATTTTATGTCCTTGCACAAAATTTTGTGGTCTTTGTGTGTGAAATACTATGGTTTTTGTGTGCATAGTTCTATGGTCTTTCTGCATGCAATTATATGATCTTCATGCATATAGTTATGTGGTTTTTATTCTACATATTTTTGATGGTCGACATGACCGTTGAATTAGGGTTCCTTGGATTCGGGTATCCTGGATTCATGGCGTGAATAATATATGTAGCATCTTGGTTCATTGTGGTACATAGGATTCCATTTAGGAATGATTTTGGTTCAATATAGTTTTGGGTAGATTTTTAGATTTGTTTGATTGTAACACAAAGTGTCTCGATTATAGATCTATGTGTAGTTATTGTTTTTTTTTTTCAAATTTACATGGTGGAATCGGTAGCCGCCACGAATCCGGGTAGGCTATCTAGCTTTTATGGCCACCATAGTATTCTATGTTGTCCACCCTAGAAGCCACCACATAGATCTTCGTGCAATCCGCCCCTATAACCACCATGCCACAATCATTTTAAACCTTTTATGCCACTAAAAGCACCAGGAAAGGGACAAGCGTTCAGTCCAACGAGGCCTGATATTTGAACCTTGGACCTCTGCCCCCCTTATGGGGTTTAGATGAACCAATTGGTCTACACCTCGGACCTAATGTGTAGTTATTGTAATCTTTCCTTTCTTTCAGATAAAAAACAAAAAGAGAGATTTGTGTTTTAACTTCCATTGATTCTTTCTATTTTTGTTGTGTACTCCAGTGTGTATGTGTCTATCATTAATTTAACTTACATATGATGCTACATCAGTTGGTATCAAGGCATAGGCTCATGTCTTGTGTTTTCTCACTAGAGTTGTTTGTTCTAAAGTATTCGTGTAGTTATGAATGCATTGCAGGTGAACCATAGAGATGGTTCATAGACTTGAAAGAGGAGGTGGCATATACAATCTCGGCCTCCATGTCATGGAACTAGTTGATACAATTAGAGCCATCCTGGAGACACTGGAGGCTATTGAGGCCATGCAAAATAGAGGTACTATAGTGGTAGGTAATAGTAGTGAAGAGTATAGGGATGATTGTGATGATAGAGATGACGTTGAGGATAAGGGTGAGTCCACACAAAACCTCACGATGGAAGAAATATTTATGACTATCATAGTGAAGGTTAGAATTAATCCATGGTTTTATCTTTTGAGCTATGCAGGGATCTTGAATCTAGAATAATTGGTGGATTGGATCACTAAGATAGAGAGATACTTTGATTTTTAAGGAATTGAGGACCCAAAAAGAATCAAGCACACCACCACAAATTTGAAAGGGCATGTTGCCTTATGGTGGGACTCGGTCTACAAGAGCTATGTGTAGAGGAAAAAGTGTAAAATATTCATGTAGGATAAGATCATGGTGAAGCTCAAAGGAAATTTTCTACCATCTAACTACATGCATGATTTCCTCAAAAAAATCCAAAGCCTATACCAAAGAGAGACCACCATATAAGCATACATGGACGAGTTCTATAGACCATGCATTCATGCAATATAATTAGAGGATGATATAGGGAAGGTGTCAAGGTATGTGAATGGTTTGCACATCTTGATTCAAGATGATATGTGTTTGTTGATGATCAAATTTATTGAAGAAGCCTACTATTTGGCACTACATGCAGAGGGGTTGTCCTATATACAAAAAGGCTCATGCAATGATAATTATAATAGTAAGGATGGTGGATAAAGAAAGTAGGAGGTAAGTCAAAGCACCCCACGCAATGGACATACTGGTGCGAGTGGTAGCACATAAGGCACTAATCATAAAAAAAACTTTTATAAATATGAAGACAAGTCTTGAAGCCACACAAAGATTTTTGGATGTGATTAAGCATGGCATTGAGAATTTAAATATTCAAAATAATGAGATGGGGTCACATAGAGAAACACATGCATGTAGTACACTCAAGTAGTGATTAGTCAGGTAGTGAAGCAAAAATCACATACCCAAAGGATAAGAAAAACTTGATGGTGTGCAAGGTACTACTAAAGCCTGGTTGTGAAGAGGATTCATGGTTAAGGAAGTGCCTCTTTCACACCAAGTGTAAGTGAGGAGGAAATTATTTTAAGTTGATAATTTATGGAGATAGTACAAACAACTTGGTATTCATGGAGATGGTGCAAAATTTTGGATTAAAGAAGGTCATGAACCAAACACTATACAATATCTCTTGGTTGCAGAAGTGACAACAACTGACTATGATGAAGTAGAGTCTAGTTGCCTTCATATAGGAGGATATGCAAATTTTATTTGGTGTTATGTAATTCCAATGGACACATGCCATATATTGCTCAGACGGACTTGGTGATATGATGTTAGTGCTATCCATTATGGGTGTAATAAAACCTTCACCATTAGGAAGGATAGGAAGAAATTTGAGTGGAATCCAATGAGAATGGAGGAAGAGTGTGTGCAAAAGGGTGAAGTGATTATATTTTCAACAAAATATATTATCAAGGAGGTGGAATAATTATATGATTTTTATGTACTAGTAGTCATACCCATGCAAGTAGAGTAGTTAGAGACATGTAGCTTTGAGGAGCCATAGATTGGTGCATTTCTAGAAGAGTTCATAGATGTAGTTGACAAAGAAATGTTATATGGATTGTTGCCCACATGCACAATATCACATTACATTGATCTGATTCTAGGTTTTAGTTTTCCTAACAAGGCACCACACAGGATGAGTCTTGACATGAGTGCATAGTTGAACAAGTAGGTGTAAGAACTGTTGAAACAATATTTCATAATAGAAAGTATAAGTTCTTACATAGTACCTCTAGTAATGATGCCAAATAAGTATGGAGCATGGATGATGTGTATAGACTCATGTGCTATCAACAATATTAACACTAAGTACAGGTTTCCACTACCATGCATGGGTAACTTGATGAATTATTTGAATGGAGCCTAATACTTCTCCAAGATAGACCTCAAGAGTGGATATCATTAGGTCAGAGATTCAAGATGGGGAAAAATGGAATGTCACATTTAAGAAGAAATAAGACTTGTATGAATGGTGTATTATGCTATTTGGGTTGTCAAAAACTCGAAGCACGTTCATGAGGTTAATAAATGAGGTATTGAAGGAATTTTTTGGGTAAGTTTATGGTCATGTAACTTTATAACATTTTGGTGTTTAGCAAGACAATGGAGGAGCATATTGCACACTTGCAATAGGTGTTTTCCCAAATGATGAAGGAAAAATGTGTACATCAACTTGAATAAGTGTAGATTATTGAAGAATGAGCTCACTTACGTGGGATTTGTGATATATTAATAAAAATTACACATGGATCCAAAGAAGTTCTATGTAATAGTTGAGTGACTAGAACTTTGCAATACAATTGAACTCAAAAGTTTCCATGGGTTGGTAAGCTTCTATCGAAAGTTCATTAGGAAATTTAGTGGTATTTGTGCACCGTTGACACACTCTATGTGCAAAGGATATTTCAAATGGATAGCTACAACTGACAAGATTTTTTTATTATTAAATAAAAAAGTGATAAAGGAACCAGTATTATTGCTTCTAGAATTTGAAAAGGTGTTCCATGTTGATTACGATGCTAGTAGAATGGCTATCGATGTTGTGTTGAGCCAAGAGGGTAAAATGATCACTTGCCTAAGAAAAAATTTGAATGAGGCTAGGTAGAGGTATTTTTTCTATAATAAAAATTTTATGACATAGTGTAAGCTTTGTGCAATTGGAGGCAATACTTTTTATCGAATGATTTTGTATTGTACACTGATCACTAGGCACTAAAATTTATCAATAGTTAGGTAAAATTGAACCAGAGGAAAATGATATGGGTGCAATATTTGTAGGATTACTCTTTTGGGTTGAAGCATCATGTAGGAAGTATGAACAAGGTCATAGATACCTTGAGTAGAAGGTACACATTTTTCAAAATGATAGTTAAACTAGTGGGCATGGAGGGGACGAAGGATTTGTATGGAACAAATCTAGATTTTGCTTATGTATGGTGTGCATGCATGGAGCCATATTATGGAGATAGAGGTCAATTTGTGTGTTTTTTTTGCAATATGGATACCTATTCTAGAAAAAGCAGTTGTGCATCCCATGTAGTTCAATGAGGAAGAATCTCATCAAGGAGTTACATGGAGGTGGACTTGGAGGGTATTTCATCATAGACAAGATATAGGTGATGGTGAAAAAGAGGTACTATTGACCTAATTTGTATAAGGATGTGCATAGATTTATGGAAAGGTGTAGAATATTCTAGAAAACTAAGGGAGTGGCATAAAACATTTAGGGAGTGGAAAATGGACCGTGGGAGGAACTATCAATGGAATTTATTCTTGTATTATCATACACATAGAGATGTCATTATTATATCTCTATAATTTTGTACTGATTCTCTAAAATAATTCATTTCATTCCTTCTTAGAATTCAAATGACACATGTAGGATAGCATATTTATTATTCAAGGAGATAGTGAGTTTGCATGGATTTTCATTTAGAATTACATCAAATTACAACACAAAGTTGGGTGCACAACTCAAATACAATTTAGCATATCATCCTCAGATGGAGACTTGGCAATCTATTGTGATATATCAAAGGGTATCACCTTGTGTAATGGGACTCTAAGTTGGTGCAAGCAATGTTTACATACAACAATTTGGTGAATAGGTCGATTAGAAGGATGCCATTTTAAGTGGTGCATGGATTGTCTCCCTGTGGATTCATAGATCTATTTGAGGTATAATTTGGTACCCTTGCCAGCACTGCAATGAAATACTTCATGTAACATATGTAGGAGGTGCATGCACAAGTAAAAAAACAACTTGAGGAGAGTAATGCTAAGTATAAGAAGTGCACAAATGTTTGTCATACTAAAAAGACCTACTCAAAGGGGGAGTTATTCATGGAATTTTTGAGAAAGGATAGGTTCCCATGCATAACATATAATAAGTTAAAACCCAAGAAGATAGGTCCTTAGCACAATTTGCATAATTTTTTGAAAATGTCTATGAAGTCGATTTGCCTGAAGGGTTGGATATCTCACCAATATCCAATATATCTAATATATATTCATTTTAGGCACTCAAAAATTCTAAGGATATGTAGATATAGGAAGCACCATATTGGAAGAGGGATATACCTAAGCAGCAGTGAGAGGAAATAGCACAAATATTGGATTTGTTCATTTTTAAGAAAACCTATTAGAACAAGTACAAAAGATATCTAATTTGTTGGAAGGGTAAAGAACCTTGGGAAGACTCATGGATTTTTGAAACTAAAGTAAGTTTGATTGGGTGATAAAATAAGTTGTTTACAAATTCATAATGTGAACCCCAAGTTCACATTTTTTTAGTAAGTATGTCTGACGTAGGAGCATCCTTGTGATCATGCAATTTTGCATTGAAAAAAATACATTTATAGTGTTGTGATAGGCATTGCATAGTTTTATGATGGTATTTACACTTGTAGTTTTGTGGTTCTTGTACACATAGTTCTATGGTCTTTGCATCGGTAGATTTGGTGGTTGACATGACTATTGCATTAATAGTCATGTATTATGGTTACCTAGATTCATGGTATGAATAATATCTGTATCATATTGGTTCATTATGGGATACATGATTCCATTTGGGGAAGATTTTGGTTTAGGATAGTTTTGTGAAGAGTTTTATATTTGCTTGATTGTAATGCAAAGAACCTCGGGTGTAGATCTACATGCATCTATTGTAATATTTCCTTCCGTTTAGATAAAAAAAACAAAAAGAGAGCTTTATATTTTGGCTTTCACTACTTCTTCCTACTTTTATTATGTACTCCTACACCTACATGTGTGTTGTTAATTCAACCTGCATAGAGTTTTAAATCACATATTCATGGATGTATATCATAAGTTAAAAGTTATAGCCACATAGGATGTCCATAACTTTGATATAATTTGTGTTAAGCTTTAGCATATATAAATAAAGTTTAAAAATTAAACTAGTAAATTTACCATGTAAACCAAGTTAATTTAAATTGCTTTTATTTTTTAATAAAATATGTCATGATTAAGTAATATATATATTGGTAAAAAAGGGGTTTCTAAAGGATCCCATAACCTTTTACATAGAGAAAAACATTACAAAAGTCTCCATAGAGAAAAAAAGGAACAAGAGCACCAACCATGGATGAGAGCCTAGGAGAAGCCTAACACACTTTAGGAGAACCATGATAAGACCAAACCTAAAACCAAGAGAAATAACACGTAGGGGAAAAACCAAAAAAAAAAAGGAGAATCACCCACGTAGGGCCAGAACCAAAAAAAAGGTCAACCTACCCAAAACAAATCCAATATAGGATGCCTAATCAGGGAGTGGTGTTATTCGGATCTTGGTTATTATCTATAGTGCTTACTCCCACCAAGCTTTTGAATTCCTCAAGAATTTTGTATTGATCCTTGTATTCCTCTAGAAGACCATCCACTTGGGCCAGGAGAGAAGATATTGTCTTAGCCACCTACTTGAGAGCCTTGAGGAGATCCTAAATTTCTTGGGGATGCCTACGATTCAAGAGAGTGGTAAAATGGGTTACCCATAAGAAAAAATCTTGGTTCTTGGGTAGAAGTACCCTCAATGGGAATAGGGAATTTGGTTAGATTATCCTTCTTGGTTTGGAAAGATAAATATTCATCCAAACATGCATCAATGACCAAAGGGGTTTTTCATTTGTTGCATCCTACATTGGCTCAAAGGGGGTAGCACCGAGGCTAAGAATTTTGAGAGCTAAGGGTGTCCTCCACCCTAGTTATATGCCCTATCATATAGTTTGGATGAGGAGACACTGGAATGTCTACCCAAGCTACTGGACCATTGGCTATGATGGCAGGCCTAATAGGACCAGCAGCCCTATAATTTTGCTCAACTATAATATGATTGAATAGGACAAGGTGGAGATCTTGATGAAGGGTAGATGAATAAATACCCCTTTTGAAATTCATGATGAACATTTCCAATAAATTGAACATGTACTCAGGAATATTGATCAATTTTTTCCCTCAGAGGTGGTTCACAAAAGCCATATGAAATATTATCAAAATTGTGCCAAGGCTATCAAGGGTGAAGTATTGACAAACCATAACCATGATAGTGTCTCATGGATTTGGTAGTGTCTCTCATGATTCCTCCTTTATCCTTGCCCAAGGACTCTCCTTTGTTCCCAAAAAGGACCAATTACCCTTAGATGAAATTCTTTTTGTGATTGATGATTTCTTCGTTGTTTGGTAGGCCAATGATTTCAGCCAACAAATCCACCATGATAGTGAAACCCAAGCCTTTGAGGATAACATGTCCACCAGTCCACATGTGAACAAATTCCAATGATAGATCTGATTTATTTCCATTAAAAAACTATAGAAATTTGAGTATTTCATAGTGCCTAAAAATATCTTCGACCAAAGGAGTTAGCTGAAGGGAGAATAGTTCAAATTTGACCATGGTGGGAGAATTACATAGAGAAAAGGTGTGGGACTCAGGGGAAAGGTGACAGAGATGAAAATTTGGTATAAGGGCGAGGGTGGTAAAGAGGCTAGTGGAAGGACCTAGAAGACACCAAACATGGGGTTACTCATGGCCCATGTCATCCAAATACAATGAAGAACCACAATCATGGGTGGAAAGGCACACCAAAAAAGAGAGAGGAATATGTGGATATGGGTATGAATGACACTAAGGCTAGTGAATGGGGTGTGTCAGGTTGGATTCCAGTAATAGGGATAACCATCCATGTTGTATGGGTTTACATGGCAAAGGAATTTGGAATGGATAATGATGATTGAGGTCAGGGAATTTCTAGAAATAAAGAGATACTTCTAAAAAAGAATACTCAATAGGGGCATTGGTATGGACGAGTACATGAACCATATCACAGATAATTGTACCGAGTGCGGGTAAATCAGTAAACTTTATTCAAAAGTAAGAAACACACTGGGAAAACTAGAGATCCTCGAAACTGGGTGAGGGATAAAAACCAAATCAAATATAGAGAAAAGGGATCAGATAACTTGACCAAACAATGATTTCCCATAATCTAGCTTGTAGTCTCAATGATAAGGGTGAAAAACCTATCTATAATGTCAAAATAATAGGCACACATATCAAAAAATAATAAAGAAAAACTTATCGATATGAGACTCCAAAGGCTTAATTTGCTAAGAATTGGAAGTGGTTAAGCCTTGGAAATAGTAGTGATGTCATTTCCATTGAGGTCATTGTATGTGGAAATCCACGTATTGAAAATGTATTGTATAAGTCCTCTAGGGGCGGTGTGGGTAGATAGTTGTTTGGATATAGAAGCCCCTTTGACCTAATGATAAGTGAAAAGATCCAATTGGAAGAAGGTACTGAGAGATAGCTTGTTGAGATTTGGATGAGGCCATACCTTGGAAATAGTAGTAGTGTCATTTCCATAAAAGTCATGCATGGAAGTCCATATATTGAACATGTGATGCATAAGGCTTCTGGGGATGGTGCAGGTAGACAACTATATAGAATTGGGAGCCTCTTTGACCTATCAATGAGAGAGATGACTCAAATGGATGGAGTTACTATGAGATAGTTTGCTGAGTGGGGGTTGACCTTTCGAGCAACATTCAATCATAGGCAATAAGATAAACCTACCATGTTATGCAAAAATTAATCAATGAGAATGTTGAGATGGGAATGAGCTTCGAACCAGTGAAGTAGAAGTTGATTTCTGATCCCGACACCCCAAGATTCACTATTTGTTGATTTTAGCAATATTGATTTCAATAAGGGATTGGGGAAAGGATTCTCTCCACACAATGATACTATGTTCAAAGATACCCATATTTTCTAAATGGTCAACGTTTCAATTTCCTTCTCTGTAAACATGGTTCATCCTCATGTTTGAGAAAGAAAGCATCAAATATTTGATTTTAGAGATCATGTTGGAGATGTTCCATGAAGCTGGAAGAGTGTCAAATGTTAGGCAAATGACGATGTTATTTGAGTCCCCTTCCACTATGATATTGGGATCCTATAAACTATGAATGAGAAAAACACCCTGATAGAGAGCTCTAGCCTCAGAGAAATGGCTAGAATTGTGGCCCAAGTTCTTAGTATAGACCAAGATGATGCTTCATAAATGGTCCTTGACGATGCAACCCACTCCCACTACCCTAGGGTTACCTTTGGCTGATCAATAGAAGTTTAGATTGAGGAATCCTAAAGGGGGAGGGGTCCATTTAACAATGAAGTAGTCTACCCTAAGAGAGACATGAATTTGAATGCCCTTAGGGATACTAATGGAAGAGGCTAGAAGAGCTTCAGAACTCAACTCAGGATCATCATCATCATGGATGATGGACACATTCTCAGTAGTTGCAACAATTTTTTGGATAGAACATACTTTTCATTATGAATGGAATCCTTAAAAGCATGAGAATTTTATTCCCACCAAATCTCCCACAGGAAGTGGGAAAGGCAAAAAGACTAGAAAGTCTTCAAATGATGGCCTCTAGAAGGGTTAGGTCACTAGATACAAAGATCACTTAGCAAGGTAGCCAAGACCTAGAAGATGCTGATATAAGATAACAAGGATGAAATTATGGACTAGGATAAAGGGTAATACAAAAGGATGTGATAGGTAGACTCACAGTTGATGTGGTAGAGAAAAAAAATGATTGGGAATGGAAAATCTGTAGTGGTGGAGGTTTGGGATTGTGAGGATATTATCTTGGACAACAAGCCATAGGAAAAAACTAACCTTAGGGATAATATAGGGTTTCTAAATGAGCTTGGAAGGGAACTAGGAAGGGCAATGATTCTTATAGAGGGCATAGGTTGACTTGATGGAAAAGAGACCCTTAGATGTGGGACCCAAGAGGATGGAGTCCTCCCTATAAGAGGAGGGAATGACACAAAGGCAAATAAGTTTGAGAGGTTAGTAGAGGCTTGCTTCTTCTCTTTATTGAGGGAGTCAACAAGTAAAGGTTTCCAATAATGGCTATTGGGAAGGAGAAAATTGCATACCTTAGAGCCGAAGAGGGCATAAGTCACCAGTTTAAGGCATAAGAGATTCTCACACTTAAGTAGTGGACTGTTGCCAATCCAGAGGTATTCCCAAAATATGATTTTGTTACCATTATTCAAATTCCATAGGATACCCATATAAAGGATTTGATTCATTTTGAGGATGGATTTCTAGGTAGCATACCCTCAGATAGGATCAAGGTCATCCAAAAAGTTTTTGTTGTGCCAAAGGTATTTACCTTTGATGATGAAGACCCAAAGAGAGTCTTCATTAGTGAGAATAGGCCAACCTTGCTTGACTATGTGTGCAAGATTCATGTTACGGACCTTCATGAGGCCAATGCCACCATTCTCTTTCCTAGAAAAAACTTGGTTCCACGCTACCAGGTGGATCCTCTATTTGTTATCTGATCCTAACCATAAGAAATTTCTTTGGAGTTTCTCAATGCAATTGCACACTTCAATAGGGATATGGAAGATAGACATGAAGAATACAAGGATGCTTTGGAGAGTGGACATGAATAAGGTAGGCTTCCCTTCTTGACTGAGGATTCTCCTTTTCCAACCTGCCAACTTTTCTAGATACGCTCAATGATAGCAATGTAGCAATGTGGTCTTGGTGTCTTGCAAGAGTATTTATAAAGTAGATTTTACATTTTTTGAAGTTCACCTTTTGACCAACAGTAGCCTCAAAGGATAGAAGGATGGATTTGATTTACTGGGCTTTGGGAACTAAAGTAGAGGTCTCTAAAATGATGTCATCAAAAATATTCTAGTGATATATGGCCTAGAGAGAAGAGGTAGGTTTGATGCCAAAAATAGATCCCTCAGAGTAGGCATGGTTGAGGGTTCTCCCTAGGGCTTCAACAACAATTATGAATATAAATGGAGAGAGGGGGTCTCCTTGTCTAACCCCTTTGAAGTTTTTAAAATAGCCTATCGAGGATCTGTTCACTAGGGCTAAGAAGTTTTCTGAAGTGATACATTCTTTAACAAGAGCAATCTAGTTAGGGTGGAAACCAAATCTTTGGAAAACCAAGAAAAGGAAAGCCTAGGAGACTCTATCAAAGGATTTCTTCATGTCAAGTTTGAAAATAAGGCCAACCTTACCACTTGAGGAATAAAGTGGATGAGCTCATGGATGGTGATAATGCTATCAATGATCTATCTTCCTTGGATGGAGATTCCCTAGTTTAGAGCTATGATGTAGGGAAGAATGGGTTGGAGTCTGATTGCCAAGGATTTGATGAGGATTTTGTAGAGGACATTTCAAAGGATTATGGGGTGAAATTTAGAAAGGGTACGGGATTTTTTAACTTTGGGGATGAGAGATATAAAGGTGTAATTGATTTCCCCTAGGATATCCTAACTTATTTGCATATGTTGGATAGTAGAGACCACATCTAGACCCACTATGTCCCAAAAATATTGGAAGAAAAAGTAGGGGAAACCATCCAAGGTAGGAGCCTTTCCCCACTGCATGGATGAAATAGTGGTCTTGATCTCTTCAATGCAGAATTTTTTTATTAAGTAGATGTTCTGATCAGCAGTCACTAACTTGGGGATGTTTCAAAGGAGGTCCTTAGAGGTACGGTGGTCACAGACTATAGTGGGGCCAAGTAGTTCCATAAGGAAATTGACAGTATTGGTTTTAATTTTTTAGATGTTCATGATTACCTTACCATACTATTGGACTAAATCCTTGATTTTTTTGTTGCCTCTATGTCTCATAGCTATGGCATGGAAAAAAAAATGAAGCACCTTCTTTCAGCCAAGTGACCCTAGACTTTTATTTCCAGAATACTTCTTCGCTTTTGAGGATGTTGTGGAAATATGAAAGGAGGACCCTTTCTATGTCCTGAATAATGAGATCAGGTTCTCTATGCTACAATGAGAGTTCAATTTTTCAGATCTGGGACTGGATTTGCTATTTTTATAGAAAATGTTTCCAAAGACCTCCTTGTTCCAATGTTTTAGTTTGTATTTCACATGTCTCAATTTGTTGCTCACTTGGGATACCATGGAGCATTGGAATGGTTGAGTCCACCATTGGGAAATTAGATACTCAATATTTGGATCTTGGAGCCACATGGATTCAAATCTGAAAGGGGGATTTGAAAGTAGAGGCCTGGGGAGGGCTATCCAAAAATAAGGGATTGTAGTTAGAGCCAATCCTAGGTAAAGACTGCATGATAGCATCACCAAATATGGGTATGGCATTAGTAGAGATGAGGACATGATCGAGGTGAATCTAAATCAGTTGATTACCTTTCTTTTGGTTGCTTCAAGTGTATTTTGGTCCTCAGATTCTAATATCTGTTAGTTCACTACTATCAATAAAATTTGCAAAGCACTTGTAGAAATCCTTAGTGATTTGGGACCCTTCTTTCTTGTCTATGGGGAAGAGAGGAAAGTTGAATTCTCTCTCTAGAATCCAATATTATGAGGAGAAGACCTCCCTTAGTTGGTTGAGGGAGTTCCATAATAGAATCCTTCTAGAGGGATAGTTAGGAGCATAGATGTAGGAAAGGACCCAATGGAACCCATCCTCTTTATTAAAAAACAAGATATTTATATAGCTCTAAGCTACTGATAACACTCTTTCATTAAATTTGGATGGGTCCCAAAAGCATAATGTCCCCACTAAAGCTCCATTGGCTAGACTAAAAGAGAAACCAAAGTCCTTTCAAATATAGTTAGAGATGCAAGAAATAATCAGAGGATCAAGCTTGGTTTCCTGTAATAAAAGAATAGTTGGTCTATGTTATCTCCTCATAGAATTACCTAGGCATTGCTTATTTCATCCATTGAGACCTCTTATGTTCCATGAGAGGACCTTCATTTGGAAATTATTGAGGAATTTTCCTTCCCTCTTCTGAGTGGAATGGGAATTTTGGTTCTATTTTTATACTAAGACTCCAAGGGCATCAATGACACTCTAAGGGTGATCTGAGTGTCATTAACAATATCATTTGAAGCTTCCTTGTTTCTAATATCTTGAGCTAAAGGGTGGTCTCACATTTTCCTAGAATCCACATCAGTAGCTAATTTTCTCTAGGAATGGGTGGGGGAGCTAGGGGATGGGGAAGGATTAGGGAGAGAGGCAAGGGGCTCAGAGGGAAGGGTGGATAATGTGGAGGGTGAAAAGGGTGATTGAAAAAGGTTTTGGATAGATCAAATGAAGGGTCTGTTGATTTGCTCATCATTATTGATGTTATTTTATAGTATGGAGAAGCTTGAGCATCTTCTGGACCCAGTGCTTGATTGATCTACATCTTTGGATCATATTTTGATCCTTGGTAGTGGGATCTAGTAGTCATAAGAGTGGTTGATCTGTAGTCTTCCTCTTGAGCCACATAGATCACATCCTATTTGTTATGAGTAGGGTAGGGTCTATCCTCTATGTTGTGACTCATATAACCCTTTTCCATAATGCTCAAGATGGCAATACTAGATCTTTTATCATCTCTATTAGGAGTGTCTTCCTAATTGCTATCATGATCGATGTTGACTTTATCGCTTGTTTTGAATCTATTACGGTTTTTCTCCCAATTCGAAATTGTTGTTGCTTTGTCTCCATTTGTTAGTTCTTCCATATTTGTTGCATCACCAAGAAGATCATCTCATTATTAAGTAATATTTTATTTTGTAAATTTTTAATAATTTTTAATGTAAATTTTTAATAAATAGCCATTTTTATTTTTTGATAAAGCTATTTTTATAACAAATTTATAAAATATTATATGTAATCTTAAAACATTATTAATCTAGAAGATATTACACTAAAAAACTTTAAATTCATTCTTTAATATGCTATATGGAGTTTAGAAAATATAGTGAAATAGTAAAATTGCATAGAAGGAACTCTTTAATAATACTTTCTATATTATCTAATGACATTAATTTAACAAGTTATATTATTAAACTTTCAAGGAGGAGACCTAGATTCAAAGTTTGTCAAGAGATATATACATAATTTTCAACCTATTGTAATATCACTATGAGGTCATGATGTAATATGGATGGGGTAATTTCAATCCTAAATAACCACTTAAAATATGTGTGTGTTTTAAAGATAAAAGTAAATTGATTGGAATGTCAAAATAATATTAAAAAAAAACAATATAATTTACAAGATTTGTTTGTTACATGCATGATTTACACATTAATTGAGATTCATACTCTTAACAAGATTGCGCCTCACAAAATCTCTCTTTATCTATCTATCTATCTATCTATATATAGAGATAGAGAGATAGAGAGAGAGATACAGATATAGATGAGGGTGGGAAATCAACAATAAAGGAATAAACCCAAGTAAGAAGACCAAAATATCTATAGAATAATTCAAAATTGATTATTTTAACGTTTGAATTACTACTAACTGTAGACACCAAATCAGCACCAATCCGATTACATGACAACAAGCGCTAATCGCATTGACACACACAGCCCCTAGGGCAGCCCCCAGAGGTTAAACAGTGGTCCTAACCACTTCTAAAAGTATTTTTAGAGGTCAAAGGTCAATTTGGCACCTTTTTTGCACCTTTCTCTCTACTCGTCCCACCTAGGGATGAATACAAACTGGCATTCGTCCCACCCAGGGACGAATAGAAGCATTCGCCCCAGGGTGAGGTGAATAGCAAGTTTGACTAGAAAAAAGTCAAACCTCGGTAACTCTGCCAGTTAACTAAGGCTTTAGGCCATGCAATTGAGAGGAATAGATTTTATTCAAGAAGAGAGACTTCAGTGATGAGTGTCTTTATTTTAGAAACCTCATGCAAGAAGATTTTTAATCAAGGAGTTAGCTTTTTTCTGAAAATAGGAAAACAACTCAAGTGGCGCCCTCGCATGCGCAATTCAAACAAGGAGACCCTAAGGTCTATAAATTGGTGAGTTTTCTCACCCAAAAGATATATAGAGAAGGAGAATTTGAGCAATGAAGTGCTACCAATTTACATACCTACTTGCGATTTGTGCTTTTACATCCTTAATCTCTCATTCTAAAGGGATGTTATTGGGTGACAATTGGAAGCGCAAATCCAGACCCAAAACCCAATTTTTGGCCACAATTATCCACAAAATTTGTCGAAAACACCCCATAATCAGTTTTGGACCCATACCAAGTGGATTGGTGCCGAAACAGTGTCCCAATCAGTGGGCGTCCTGCCCCCTGGTGCTCCCCAAACTGTCATAGTCCTATTCGCCACACCCCAGGAAGATTACAAATACGTGATAAATTTCTCTGGTTTTTATTTTGCATTTGATTCTATATATGTTAAATAGGTTACAGTTCAAATTTCATTTCATTCTGAGCAATTTTGACCAGGTTTTTGTTATTTCCTGCCTTCACTAACTTGCATATGGCACCAAAAAAATATGGATCCTAGAGGCAAAATTGGAGAAATATGACCATTTGGGTCTTCCCAAAACACCCCCAATTAGCTAACCCCAACTTTGTAGGTCATTTGGAGCTTCCTAAGTAGGACATTGAAGAGGGTGCTTTTTGACAAATTGTTGTAGGCCTATTCGTCCCACCCTAGAGTGAATACAAATCTATGAGGAATTTCCAGACTGTTATTTTTGCAGTGATATTTTGTTAACATATTTATGCTTCTATCAAAATTTTAGGTCAATCCGAGTTCATTTTACATTCATTTTATTATTTTCATGCATACACTGACAGTAGGCCTTGGGAAATAATGTTTCATTCTGTCTGCAGGTGCTACTAATATTTTCTATTTCTTTGAACATAGGTTTTTGAAATCAGAGGAGCAGGAAGGAACCAATAATCACATATGAAAGTGGCTGCGACATTTTGGTCTGCCCAACTTACATGTGGGCACACAGAAGAAGGATTGTTATCGATGGATGCTGTGACGAGAAACATATTTGATGCTCCTATCTCCTAAAAAGGAAGGAGATGTATTGTAACACAATTTACAAAGTGTATCAATAAAGAGATTACCATATTTCATATTGCTTTTATCTTGTTTCAATTTATATATGTTCTTTGTTGTTATTTCTTGTGGCATATTCCTTTTTGTTTCCGTATCCTTGTGCTTTCAATGGCGATCACGGTGGGACCTCTGTCCCTTGATTTTTAAGATTAAGTTTCTAATTAAAATTGCTTGTTATTTTTATTATAAGTACCAATTTTTCTAACACTGGACTATTTCAAAGCAGACATTCAGAGACATCTAACTTGGGCAGAGAAGAGGTAGAGGTCCTAAACACCTTTTGTCAATTCTTTGCTTTATGTTCTCTGGTTATTTGCTTGCATAGGAGAGTTTGAATGCTTGCGTACTTCATTTATGCAACTTAAAAGGAACCCCACACACCATGTGTTAACTAAAAAAACAAGGAGTTGGTCGTAAAACCCCAACCCTTGAGCAAGACCCGATATTCACACAATGACACTGAGAGGGGGGGGTGAATTAGTGTAACTATTAATATTAATATCTACAGCATTTAAAAATGAATCAAAGAGAAATTGAAAACCAGAAAAGAAAATTGAACAATAGAGCACACCACAACACTCAACATATCGAGGTTCACCAATTTGGCTACTCCTCAAAAATGACTGCTTGGACTCCAATCCAAATCCAGTCTTTGCAAAATACCAATTTTACAAACACTTTACCAGCATCTACTGGAAGGAGCACCAACCCCTTAGTTTTCTACTGCAACAGATAGGAGCACCAACCCCTAGTACCAAGCACCAACTTGGACCGCAATTCCGAGCAATTTAAAATGACATAAACATGTCTTCACTTATTACACGATCCTGACTGGTCTGCAATTAAACAAACTTTGCACACTCTCACGGCTCTGCTTATTTCTCTCTTGGCTCTCTTATAACCCTCTTTTCATAGCAATTTCCCTCTAACAGCAACAAACCTATTCTCTGCATGACTGTCCTTTTATAACCCCTTTTTCTCATCGAGACTTTTCGTCTTCTATAACTTTTCAATCCTGCATGCAGTCGAATGACATTCTCGAGCTGTTCGAATTCTTTTCTCCTCTTCATAAGCGACTGTTCGAATCCTTGCAAATACGACTGTTCGAATGCTGCAAATACGTCTTTTTGAAAGCTTTTTGATCCTTCATATTTGGCTATTCGAATTTTGCAAATATGGCTTTTCGAATGCTACAAATACGTCTTTTTGAAAGCTTTTTAGATCCTTCATATTTGATTCTTTGAATGCTTTTCAATCATGCATATACAGCTGTTCTAGTGCATGTCTAACACCTGTCAATGTGTAACTGCAGATCTGACATCAGTTACTTTTTACATAACTGGCTGCATGATTTTATTGTATGCTTTTTTCGACACGTGTCATCTTGCATGCTCCTTCGGCTTTTACCCGCCCAACTGTTACCTATCACGAAATCATGACATTTTTGCCTAGTTGACTTTTTCTGGGCTGTTGACCGTGAAATACTAACTTGTCATGATATCGCGACACATTTTGTAGTCGTACGCCTTCATGCCCTTGCTGTCGCGAAATCATGACCATTTTGGCTTTTGAAAGCTTTTCCTCCGTTCATGTCGCAAAATCGTGACACTTCGAACTTTTGCTGACGTCATCCTTAATGTTGTCATGAAATCGTGACACTTTCAGCTTCCTGATGCTTCTCTTGCAACTTGTCATGAAATCGTGACACTTTCAGCTTTTGCTGATGTCATCCTCAATGTTGTCACGAAATCGCGACGCTTTCGGCTTCCTGAGGTCTCTTTTGCAACTTGTCGTGATATCGCGACACTTTCAGCTTTTGCTGATGTCATCCTCATATTTGTCGTGAAATCATGATGCTTCTGGCTTCTAGCGGCTTTTCTTTCACCCTGTCACAAAATCATGACACATTCAATTTTTCTAACGTCATCCTCAGCTTTGTTGTGAAATCGTGACATTTTTGGCTTTCGAACAATCCTTGCTTCATGCAGTAGCGAAATTGGAACATGTCATGAAATCGCGACGTTCTTCGCTTCCGTACAACTCTTGCTCCATGCACAAGCGAAAAAAAAACATGTAGCGAAATCGCTACAACTTTGTTGCCTTGCATTTTGACTTGTAGCGAAATCGCTACACCTTTGTTTCCATACATTTTGTCATGCAGCGAAATCGCTACACCTTTGTTTCCAAGCATTTTGTCATGTAGCAAAATCGCTACACCTTTTTCACCTTGTTGCTTCCACTCCGATCCTGTCGTGAAATCATGACACTTTTCATTGCCTGCGCCTTTACCCGACACATGTCATGAAATCGTGACAATTTTTCTTGCACCTTCTCTCTCCTCGGCCATGTCGCGAAATCATGACAATTTGGCATGCATTTTCTCTCTCCTCGACCATGTCTCGAAATCACGACAATTTGGCATGCATTTTCTCTCTCCTCGGCCATGTCACAAAATCGTGACAATTTGGCATGCATTTTCTCTCTCCTCGGCCATGTCACGAAATCGTGACAATTTGGCATGCATTTTCTCTCTCCTCGGCCATGTCACGAAATCATGACAATTTGGCATGCATTTTCTCTCTCCTCGGCCATGTCGCGAAATCACGACAATTTGGCATGCATTTTCTCTCTCCTCGGCTATGTTGCGAAATCGCGACAATTTGGCATGCATTTTCTCTCTCCTTGGCCATGTTGCGAAATCACGACATTTTTCTTTCTGCCTTCGGACCTCTCAACCTGTCGCGATATCACGACAGAAAACATGTCGCGATATCGCGACAGTTTTCTTACTTGTCTTTTTCTGCAAATTTTTGAATCTGGGTCACTTCGTTTTCCTGTAAATTCACTGTACTTGATCTGACTGACTTCAGAATTCTTGTCCATTGCTTCAACTGCATCAATTTATGTCTGTGTTGACAACAATGACAATACTTTTGCTGCACCTTGTTCAACAATATCCCCCTTTGGAATTGTTGGCAACACTTATGCACTCTCCCGTAATTCTTCTCCCCCTTTGACAATAATACCAAAGGGCTGTTGCAGACTCCCCCTGAGTCTATGCACACCACTCGTAGACAAATGTTGTTATAGTTAGCAAAAATCATGAATATAAGCAAAACTATAAGTATAGGCATAAATGCACCCCCTGAGAATGTGATCCCAAATGATAGTTAGTTCTTGGGAATTGTGACCACTCCCAACTTATTCCGAAGGTACTCAAAAACATCCTTGGGCAATGGTTTTGTGAATATATCAGCTACTTGCTCTGTAGTTGGAACAAAATCCAATTTGACCTCTCCTTCTGCAACTTTATCCTTCAATAAATGATACTTGAATTGCAATATGTTTGGTTCTTGAATGCATAATCGGATTCTTGGATATGTTGATAGCACTAGTGTTATCACATTTAATTGAAATTGGCTCTTTGAAATGAATACCAAGATCTTTCAACGTTTGTATCATCCATAATATCTCGTGTACAGCATGTTGTTGCTGCAATGTATTCTGCCTCTGCAGTGGATAGAGAGACTGATTCTTGTTTCTTGACGTGCCATGCTACCACCTGTCTCCAAGATAAAATGCTCCTCCACTGGTACTCTTTCGTCATCAATACATCCCGCCCAATCTGCATCGAATATGCAATCAAAGTGAAATCTTTACCTTTTGGGTACCACAACCCATAATCCATAGTACCCTTGAGGTACCTGAAGATCCTCTTTACAGCTGTCACATGAGTTTCTTTGGGACTAGCCTGAAATCTTACAACCATACATACTGCTTGTAATATATCTGGTCTAGTGGTTGTTAAATACATCAGGATTCCAATCATTGACCTGTACATAGTTTGATCTACATCTGGAGATTTATCATCCTTGATCAACTTGCAGCTTGTTGTCATGGAAGTGCTAATAGGTTTACTATCTTCCATTGTGAACTTTTTCAGCATTTCTTTTACATATTTAACTTGAGAAATAAAAATGCCCTTTTCATTTTGATTGACCTGCAGTCCTAGGAAATAAGAAAGTTCACCAATCATAGACATCTCAAATTCTTTCTTCATTTTAGTTGATATGTCTTTGCAATATTCATCCATTCTACTGCCAAATATTATATCATCTACATAAACAACAAGAACATTAAGATGCCCCTTCTCTGTTTTGACATATAAATTGTTGTCCACCAAACATTTCTTGAACCCTTGTTTAATAAGATAGTTATCCAGCCTTGCATACCATGCTCTGGGTGCTTGTTTCAAACCATATAATGATTTCTTTAACCTGCAAACAAATTCTAGATTGTCACCAATTTAGAAGCCATCTGGCTGTTCAATGTAAACCTCTTCTTCCAGTTTTCCATTCAGAAATGCTGATTTTACATCCATTTGATATACTTTGAAATTTTTATGGATCGCTAAAACCGGAAACATTATGATTGCCTCTAATCTGCTACCGGTGCAAAGGTTTCCTCAAAATCAATGCCTTCAACCTCGAGCATAGCCTTTACTGGACCAATCTTGCCTTATTTCTGACAACCTGTCCATCTTCATTTAACTTATTTCAAAAAATCCATTTAGTGCCAATTATGTTTTTATTTGTCGACCGTGGTACTAATTCCCAGGTATTTTTTTTCTCAATCTGATCTAGTTCTTCATTAATTGCCTTCATCCAACTTTCATCTGTGCTTGCTTCAACAACATTTTTAGGTTCAATGCTAGATAACAAAGAATAGTTCCACACTGCTGCTATTCTTGTCTGAATACCATCTATGGGATCCCCAATAATCTGTTCACTGGGGTGATTTTTTTGCCAATTTCCTATTTTAAATTTACTATTTTCTCCTTATTTTGAGTCAATTTTTACAACATCTGGATCAATTTTCTGATTCTCATTTGTTTCCTTTTCATCATCACCTTCAATGACTTCTTCATAAATAGGGTAGTTTTCTTGATAATTAATTTCTTGTTCTCTACCTTCATCAACTTTCACATCAGCACTCTCAACAATTTTCTTTAGCCTCTTGTTGTAACATGTGTAGGCTTTGTTTTTTGTTGAGTAACCAAGAAGATACCTTCATCAGCTCTATCTTCAAATTTACCGAGATTATCTTCAATCCGTTTGATGTAGCACTTGCTGCCAAATACTTTGAAATATCTTGTTGTTGCCTTTCTGCCGAACCACGACCTCATAAGGTGTTTTGCTTTCATGTGGTCTTAGCATGCACCTGTTTTGAATGTAAACTCGCAGTATGTACTCGCCTCTTTCCAAAATTTGTCAGCTATTTTGTTCTCAACCAGCATTGTCCGTGCCATTTCCTGCACTGTCCTATTCTTCCTTTCTACAACACCATTTTGCTGAGGTGTCCTAGCTGCTGAAAACTATCTTCTTATCCCATATTTTTGACAGTATTCTGCAAATTATTCTAAAATAAACTCTCCTCCTCTGTCTGATATTAAGCATTTAATCCTTTTTCCAGTTTGATTTTCAACCTAGTTTTTAAAAATCTTAAACATCTCAAATGCATCTGATTTAAGCTTTAAAAAGAATATCCATGTCATCCTGGAGTAATCATCTATTAACAACATAAAGTATTTGTCACCATTTATGCTTTGTGTTCTCATGGGTCCACACAAATTAGTATGAATTATCTCCAAAGGTTTTCTGGTGAAGCATTCCTTTGATTTAAAAGTGGATCTAGTTTGCCTCCCTTTTTGACATGAAGCACAGATGCTATTTACTGGTTTGTCAATGGTTGGTATATCTCTTACTGCCCTTTTTGAACTTATTTTTGCCAGATTGTCAAAACTAATATGACCGAGCCTCTTGTGCCACAACCAATTTTCATCTTCTTGTCCAATAAAGCATGTCCCTTCTACAGTTTTAGAGAGAGTATATAGATTACCAGAAGTCCTAGATCTAATAGCTATCAACTTCCCATTGTGTGCTTTTCTCACTTCATAGCCCTGCTTCTTAAAAATGACTTCATGACCTCTATCACAGATTTGACTTACACTCAGCAAGTTATGCTTTAGACCAATCACAAACAAGACTTCTTTTGATTTTATCTTTCCATCACTGATCTTGACTGATCCCTTTCCAACAATCTTTGCTCCATCATTATTTCCAAATTTCACAGAACCACCTTCATAATTCTGTAAATTCTCAAATTTTTGCTTGTCACCTGTCATGTGATTGGAGCATCCACTGTCAAGTATCCATGGTGCAGATTTTTCTTGTGCTTTAAAAGCAGTCTAAACAATCAAAGATTCCTTTTCTTTCCATTCTGGTTTGATGACAGATTTGGCTACTTGTTTTGCCTTTGTCCTTTCATTAGCATGTGCCTGTTTTTTAGGAAATTTCTTGTTTTGTTTCAACCCACTTGGTTGAGATTTTCTACTCTGATAATTATTTGATGCAAAAGTGCTTCTACAGTTTCTAGCAATATGTCCAAAATTATGACAATTATAACATTCAACTGCATAATTCATTAAAGGAGAAAAAGCATTTCTGCTGGTGAAATTCCTTTGAGATACATTATGCCTGCAATCTGAAATCTTATGGCCATAAGCATTGCATTTAAAATAATAACCAAAAAAGGAATGATTAAACTTGGGTGCAGGTCTTTTCCAGTTTGAAGTAGGAGCCATGAATCTTCTCCTTCTTGGATGTGTGACTTTTGTGAATCCATATTTTTCAGTACTCTTCTTGAATCTGGCATTATTGCTTTCTTTGGCATGATTTGTTTTTTCTAGTTCAACCCTGATATTTTCTTCTTTCTTTATGGGTTCTACATTCAAGGCCTTTGAACCATTTGATGATTCTCCTTCATCAAAGCCTAAACCAAATTTTATGTCGGAAGGCCTTTGGTTATTTAACATTTTATCCAGCTTTATAGTACTTTCTTCAAACTTATGAAAAAAGCTCAATTTTCTATTCATCTCCTCTAGCTGCATTCTTAACTTAACAATGTCTTCCTCTAGCTTGTTGCATTCAACTGTCTTTACAGTTAATTGTTCATCAATAACTTTAGACATTTTTTTGAATTCCTCTATCTGTATTTTTAAACTGTTTATTATGTCAGTGGAATCCTCTAGTTTTCTTGAAAACTTTTTGTTCTTTTTCCTTTCTACACTCAACTCTTCAAGTGCAGCAACCAATTCTCCTTCCAGATAAACTTCAGCCTCATCTTTAAAGCTTTCATCACCTTCCTAATTTTCTTCTATTCTTTCCTCTTCAAGTGCCATGAACAGAGCTTCCCCTATTTCTTCTTCAGAATCTTCACCTGAGCTTTCTTCAGAAGAGTTGACATTCTTGGATATGAAGCTTTTCTTCTTGAAGTTGTTCTTTCTAAAATTTTTTTCTTCTTCCAATCACCTTTTTCTTGGAGTGACCCTTCACCATTTTTGGTTTTATCATGCATTGGGCATTTGGCTGCAAAATGACCGACTCCTCCACAATTGAAGCACTTGAATGGTAGCTTTCCTCTATATTTTCCTTTTCCCTTTGTGAGTTTTTGAACAAAATTTGCTTCTGTTTCATCCAATGTCTCTTCATCCTCAGATTCATGTTCAGTTTTTATATTCTTATGTGCTTTAAAAGCAGCTTCTCTCGTCTATAGGCTTAGTTTGTCCTATTCTCATTTCATATGCAGTCAAGGAACCATGCAGCTCATCCATGCTAAAATTGTTTAGATCTTTTGCCTCTTCTATTGCAGAAACTTTGGAGTTAAATATTTTGTGAAGGGTTCTGAGAACCTTTTTTACAACAACTACATCATCCATTTCTTCATCGAGTCCTCTGATTGCATTGATGATTCCATTTACTCTCAGCATATAGGCCTCTATGTTCTCATCTTCCTTCATTTGTAATGCTTCAAACTGAGCTCGATGAGTTTGCAGCTTGGCTTCCTTGATCTTGTTGTCTCCTTCATGGATGCTCTTCAGTTTATTCCACATGTATTTTGCTGATTTGTAGCTCATGACTCTTATCAATTCACTGTCTACAAGTCCACACATTATGGCATTCTTAGCTTTGGAGTTGTTTTCAAAAATTTTATTCTCAGCAGTATCTGTTGGAGGAGTAGTGGGTGATGTGTATCCCCTATCTATAGAATCCCAAATGTCATATCCCAATGCACTCAGATATGTTTGCATCCTGAGTTTCTAGAAAGTGTAATTAGTTCCATCAAACAAGGGAGCTTTGTTGGATGAGAATCCTTCACCGCATGACATTATTTCTTCCAAGATCACCTTAGCTGATTAAACTTGTTCAAGGAACCTTGCTCTGATACCAATTGATATTCACACAATGACACTGAGAGGGGGGGGTGAATTAGTGTAACTATTAATATTAATATCTACAGCATTTAAAAATGAAGCAAAGAGAACTTGAAAACCAGAAAAGCAAATTGAACAATAGAGCACACCACAACACTCAATATACCGAGGTTCACCAATTTGGCTACTCCTCAAAAATGACTGTTTGGACTCCAATCCAAATCTAGTATTTGCAAAATACCAATTTTACAAACACTTTACCAGCATCTACTGGAAGGAGCACCAACCCCTTAGTTTTCTACTGCAACAGATAGGAGAACCAACCCCTAGTACCAAGCACCAACTTGGACTGCAATTCTGAGTAATTTAAAATGACATAAACATGTCTTCACTTATTACACGATCCTGACTAGTCTGCAATTAAACAAACTCTGCACACTCTCACGGCTTTGCTTATTTATCTCTTGGCTCTCTTCTAACCCTCTTTTCATAGAAATTTCCCTCTAACAATAGCAACCCTATTCTCTGCATGACTTTCCTTTTATAACCCCTTTTTCTCATCGAGACTTTTTGTCTTCTATAACTTTTAAATCCTGCATGCAATCGAATGACATTCTCGAGCTGTTTGAATTATTTTCTCCTCTTCATAAGCGGCTGTTCGAATCCTTGCAAATACGGTTGTTCGAATGCTGTAAATACGTCTTTTTGAAAGATTTTTTGATCCTTCATATTTGGCTGTTCGAATTCTACAAATACATCTTTTTGAATGCTGCAAATACGTATTTTTGAAAGCTTTTCAGATCCTTCATATTTGATTCTTCGAATGCTTTTCAATCATGCATATACAACTGTTCTAGTGCATGTCTAACACTTGTCAATGTGTAACTGCAGATCTGACATTAGTTACTTTTTACATAACTGGCTGCATGATTTTCCTATATTCTTTTTCTGACACGTGTCATATTGCATGCTCCTTCAGCTTTTACCCGCCCAACTGTTACCTGTCGCAAAATCATGACATTTCTGCCCAGTTGACTTTTTTTGGGCTATTGACCGCGAAATACTAACTTGTCGTGATATCACGACACATTTTGTAGCCGTACGCCTTCATGCCCTTGATGTCATGAAATCATGACCATTTTGGCTTTTAAAATATTTTCCTCTATTCATGTCACGAAATCGTGACACTTCAAACTTTTGCTGATGTCATCCTTAATGTTGTCATGAAATTGCGATGCTTCCAGCTTCCTGATGCTTCTCTTGCAACTTGTCGTGAAATCATAACACTTTCAGCTTTTGCTGATGTCATCCTCAATGTTGTCGCAAAATCGTGACACTTTCGGCTTCCTGAGGTCTCTTTTGCAACTTGTCGCGATATCGCGACACTTTCAGCTTTTGCTGACGTCATCCTCATCTTTGTCGTGAAATCGCGACGCTTCTGGCTTCCAGCGGCTTTTCTTTCACCTTGTCATGAAATCGTGACACTTTCAATTTTGCTGACGTCATCCTCAGCTTTGTCGTGAAATCACGACATTTCTGGCTTTTGAACAATCCTTGCTTCATGCAGTAGCGAAATTGGAACATGTTGTGAAATCACGACGTTCTTCGCTTTCGTACAACTCTTGCTCCATGCACTAGCGAAAACAAGACATGTAGTGAAATCGCTACAACTTTGTTGCCTTTCATTTTGACTTGTAGCGAAATCGCTACACCTTTGTTTCCATACATTTTGTTATGCAGCGAAATTGCTACACCTTTATTTCCATGCATTTTGTCATGCAGCGAAATCACTACACCTTTTTCACCTTGTTGCTTCCACTCCGATCCTGTCGCAAAATCGTGACACTTTTCATTGCCTGCGGCTTTACCCGACACATGTCACGAAATCATGACAATTTTGCTTGCATCTTCTCTCTCCTCGGCCATGTTGCGAAATCGTGACAATTTGGCATGCATTTTATCTCTCCTCGACCATGTCACGAAATCGCGACAATTTGGCATGCATTTTATCTCTCCTCGACCATGTCACGAAATCGTGACAATTTGGCATGCATTTTCTCTCTCCTCGGCCATGTCGCGAAATCGCGACAATTTGGCATGCATTTTCTCTCTCCTCGGCAATGTCGCGAAATCGCGACAATTTGGCATGCATTTTCTCTCTCCTCGGCCATGTTGCAAAATCGTGACAATTTGGCATGCATTTTCTCTCTCCTCGGCCATGTCGCGAAATCACGACAATTTGGCATGCATTTTCTCTCTCCTTGGCCATGTCGCGAAATCACGACATTTTTCTTTCTGCCTTCGGACCTCTCAACCTGTCGTGATATCGCGACAGTTTTCTTACTTGTATTTTTTTGCAAATTTTTGAATCTGGGTCACTTCTATTTTCTTGCAAATTCACTGTACTTGATCTGACTGACTTCAGAATTCTTGTCCATTGCTTTAACTGCATCAATTTCTGTCTGTGTTGACAACAATGACAATACTTTTGCTGCACCTTGTTCAACAAGACCGAAGGTGGATTCCATCATCACTTTGGCTTGAGATATTGCATACATTACCCCGATCACGACTGTTGCTAGATGTAAATCCTAACGAAAACTGACCAAGTGTAGCGGGGGTGATTACCGATGCATGAGGATAAGTTTTATATGGTAGGTGTCATAAATAGAGTGATCCCCCTTCAGTACTTCCTATGTTCCACGTACAATCTAATCTCAAGTACCAATAGTTTCTCTCACATAAGGGCGGGTATATAGAGAGGTTGGTATATCGGTCTGGCAATGGTATATCGAAGGGGTGACCATTTTTTGGGAGTCATAAGAGCCCTAATTTTGCATTTAAATGTTCTTTCACAAAGCTTTCAAAACAACATCAGAATACACTAAAAACAAATTTTAGGGCACACTTTCAAATCTTTAAACGAGATAACCACTACATTGATTGTGTGTTTCCTTTTTTTTAAGTGTAGCGTAAAGAATCCTAAAAGATCTAAAAAAATCTACTCATATTTAGGAGCACATCACCATGGTGTTCACTCGTAGTCGAGCCCAATCATGGGCAAGCACTGCAAAAAGTGCACCAAGGGGGACAAGTCACCTTTGATATAGTTTGGAGGACCTGGTCATCCCGCCTTGGTGGCCTGACACACAAGAGATTCCACATCATGCCATAATAGAACAAGACTATAGAGGCACCTCTTTGAGGGGCACCCCACTTAGCATAGGTCCTTCCAAAAAGAAAACCTACATGTTGCACTTAATGTAGACAGGAGACCTCCCTTAGAAGCCCGTTATGGGTGGCCTAGTTATGAAGTACTAGAGAAATAGAGGGTCCAAATGGAGGGGCCATAGGATTTTGTCATCCCTCCTCTACCTCACATTACTATTAGAAACACTAGACAGTGTCCAGAGTATCAAGCTTTCCAGGAAGGGCAAGACAATTCTGCCCACACCTTTTATGCATATGAAAGAGAGGATGAGGAATATTACCACGTTCCTCAAGAGCAGTACATAGAACGGGAGCGATGTACCTCCATGCCTGCCATGTAACAAGATCACCCATTGAGGCTACAACCTCAGGTTAATGCAGCTATCCTCAATAGAGGAAAGCAACCCATAGATGTCTTGGATCATCACGACCGAGGTAGACATATAAGAGAGGCATCTATGCTTCCTAAACAAGAGACGGCAGAACAAAGTGACTTGGCATTTTCCAAATAGGCTGCTCGCCAAGCGCAACTCACATAGCTTAGGCAAGATCAAGAACAGTTAGAGCATCTTTGTCGACTTAACAAAGAGTGCATTCAGCGTCAGACAACCGAATTGTTGCATAACAATGTTCCTGCAAAGGTTCCAAACCCTCATGCACACAAAGTAGATGTGTATGAGAGGCATAACCCTCTGGTACGAGAAAGGTCCATGCGACCTTATCAAGTATTTCCTCCGAGACCTCCTAGACCAGAGCGGGAGGCCACTCCCTAAAATAATGATGGGCACCCTCCACGGGAACCTACCCATGTGAATAGGTCTCGGCTAGCCACTCCTTAGGAAGCTTATGAGGATTATGAACAAGAATAAGAGAGGGCTAAAATGCTCTATCAAGGCAGAGGGGGTGCTATCCAGCTACCTCTCAATAGGCCTCAAGCTCCCCGTAACCCACAACGGGAGCAAACTAAGGACGATGAAATTAAATCCTTTGATGCATATAAAGCGCTGCTAGAGTGCTTAGAGTCTATGGAGATCAAGACTTCTGGGACCTAAAAGCCCACTTTACGCCAACTCCATAGTCATCATGTGCATCCGTTAGTGCTGGTACCTCCATATCCAAAACACTTTAAGCTGCCCTAGTTGGCACTTTTTAGAGGGGAGGAGGATGCCCAAGAGCATGTGACTAGATTCTTGAGCCAGTGCTTTGGTATTTAGGACAACGATGCTTTGTTGTTAAGAACATTTATAACCACATTCATAGGCCCTACCTCGGATTGGTTCACCCAATTACCGAAACATAGCATCAGTAACTTGGATTAGCTAGTGGATGCATTCCTCGAACGCTTCACCTTCAACACTAAGGAAAAGGCATCATTGAGTGACCTAGCTAACCTCAAGCAGTATGAGGAAGAGACCATGGTGGCATATGAGAACCCATGGAGGACGATGCTTTCGAAGCTGCTTTACCTCCCTCCCATATCAGATCTGACCCAAATTTTCTTGAGAAGTTGTTTGAGATCAATCTCCGTGCTATTGTAGCTACAACAATATGCCATTTTAGAGGAAGCTCTGGTGCAAGCCAGGGTCATTGAGGAGATTAAGATACAGGATGGTGAGATTGCCAAACCTAAGAAGAAAGAATGGATAAAGAAAACTAAACCAGGGACCATGCAACCCAAACCTGCTGCGGTTAATCAGGTTGCCATCAATTTCCATAAGCCTACACAAGCAACACGCCTCAAAATGCTAACTATCAGGTGGTGCCTCGTAACAACTATGAGAGAGAAAACCAAAGGCAGGAGAAAAATCAACAACGTCGCCCTAGGTGACAATTTACTCCTTACACAGAGTCCAGGGACTCTTTGTTTGATCGCTTGTCAGCAATAAATTTGATCAACCTTCCAAAGATTCAAACTATAGATCCCAATGCATCAAAGCCTAAAGGGTATAGAGAAGACTTGTACTGTAGGTTACACAGGCGTAAAGGACATGATATTAACGCATTTTGGAAGTTCAAAGGTTTGGTACAAGATCTCATTGGCAATAAGACATTGGCGGTGGACAACCCCGTAGCACCAAACAACCAACAGAGTATTTAGAGACCCCTTGCCTACCCATGAGGCACTGGAAAAACCCCTTCAAGTCAATGAGGTGCAATAGAATTGCCCTATGCAGGGATATGTGGGGATGATAAGCATAGTGACTAGGAACAAGAAGTACCCAGGAGCTGCTCCCGTGGCAGCCACAAGAGAGGTTCCATCAACGTCACAAGCTCAACAACACCCTACGCAACTTCCCCTACCTAGACCAGTGGCCATGATTTGAACTAGACTTACCTAAATTCTAAGGACCACATCGGCTAGGATATCCATATACGAGCTAATTCAACAATCAATGCCCCATCAGGAGGCTCTAATGGATATTTTAAAAGGAATCGAGCTACAGCCCCATGAAGCGAACTTGTTTAAAACTTTTGTGGGGCATGTAAAACAATGTACAAAACTAGTCATCACCTTTAGAGAAGATGAATTAAAAATAGTGACTGGTGATGTGGCGAATCCACCCCTACATGTTATCATGTGGGTCAACGAGATTTCATATAAGAGAGTGTTGGTGGACACTGGCTCGTATAGTAATATCATCACTACAGCATCTCTGAAGCATTTGAAGTTGCCAGCATCTCATATCGTGGCCTCCACTTACACACTATGAGCATTCAATGATGCAATCTGCTTGAAAGTTGGCACAATCGTCCTACCTATCCAAGTGGGACAAAATACCATTCATACATTGTGCCATATCTTGGAAGGCGAGATGGATTATAATATCCCGCTGGGCTGACCTTGGATTCGGGACATGAAGTGTGTTCCTTCAATAGCGCATTAGTGCCTAAAGTACACATTTGAATTATAGGTGCATGTAGTCCCAATGGACTTGGAGCACTTCAAATACTACAATATAGTGCAATTCATACCGCAATCGACCCTTTCGTCAACACATTTGGATTTTCAACTGAATCCATCTCAACAGGGTCTGATTCTGCAGGAACCTCCAGTGATTAATCCGTCAAGTCCTCAGCTGGGTCCATATTATTCCTCTAGTCCTTCCACAACGACACCACCTACGATGGCCACATCCAAGGACAAGGGAAAGAAACCCTTAGAAGAAGAACCACCTCTCATCTCAACCATCTCGATAGAAGAGATGCCTAGCAGAATAGAAGTTGAGATGTCTAGTTCACCCCACATGGAGTGGACTCAGGAAAGACTCCCATTCGCTTCCCCTCAACTACCAATGATCATTGTTGAAATGGCTAGCACAGGCCTAGGGGAGTACCTAGTGAGGAACATTGTAGCAACGCCCACACTTGAGTCCATGCAAGACATGGGGAGGCCTCGACTCCCCAGAGGCTCAGTGGTTCCTTTAGGCTACCCACCCAACCAGACAAACTTTGTTTATGGGGGCTTGGATAATGGCTTTGAGATTTATATGCAAGAATATGGAGATGAAGAGTCCTTTCTGGAAGATGTCAACTATCTATCCAACCCTGATTTTGCTTTAAGATATCTAGGCCAATGCAATTGGCATGGATATGGGTTGGGTAGGTATGAGAAAGGAGTGCATGTTCTTTGCAAACCAAGATATCAAATTTTGTATGGCAAGTTAGGAGTAAGGTTCAACCACCCCTTGCCCCTAGACATCTTGGTGGAAAACATGCAAGGCCTAGGGATAGGCAACAAGGATGGGTTGGCATCAGGTCCATATGCCAATCCTAACACAAACTATACATTGGGATATTATCTCCCATTGTTAAAAACCAACCTTGTTGACCATAACAACTCTCTCCCTTCAGTCAAACAAGGAGAAAATTCAAGGACTCACCCACAAGAGGGATATGGACAAGACCAAGAAGGGTCTTCAGAGGATGAGTTAGAGTATGAGGTATCCCCTTGGGATCCTTTTGAGTCTGATAGCAATCATTCACAAGTATATCCCATGAATGATGATCAGGAAAGCTTCCTGACAATGTTCCCATTGGCTACTCCATTTGAGCACATGCCACTTCAAGAGAATCAGGACCCCTCGCAGAGAGCGAAACAACCTCGCTGGGACCACATTAATTTTCTTGAACAATATGAGCCTCATATGTCACAAGCAACTGTTGGAGCTAACGAAGGCTTTTGGATCTCCGATAATGATTCGAAAGATGAAACTGAGATGGCCTATCTCAACCACATGCGACAAATGCAACAATGATACCCTTTGGACATAGATGACATGTTTGAACACTTACACATAGGTCCAAGACATAGGTGGCATCTCAACCCAACATAGTTATAGCAATTACTGCACCTGCCACTCCAGGTACATAGAGAGCATCTTCCGCCTAGAGACCCTATCAAACCATCAATGCCTAGGGCGAACCCTGTATTCATCTTTGCGCATCGGGTTGATCCATTTGTGCCAGTTCCCACAAAGCTAGATTTGGAGGACATTGATTTTCTAGGATGTCTAAGTTATAACACTAGTGGTAATGGAGACCACAATCATTTCATCAACATGATCTCCATTGACCCAACCGCCCCCATCCATGATCCAACCGACCTGACATGGTCATTGTATCTAGATCTAGATGCTATCGACTGGGATCATGCTGACACACCACCATCCCCATCAGAGTACTAGCCTTGCGGAGGAATGTTCCATTTCACCCCAGGATAGACTCAGGATGTTTTCCATGCTGAAGAGGAATCTGACGTTTCAAAAGATGATCTAAATTTAGCAAATGATATCCACTTGATCCCAACTCCACACCAGTTGGAGGACAGATCCCACATGTCGATCGAGGAGACGACTGACGTAGACATCTGCTTAGATCTAGTGAATTTGCAAATCATCAAGCTGGGGTTAAGTTTATCCCTCAAAGAGCAAGCCGACTACATTGCCCTTCTCAAAGAGAAGAAGGAGGTTTTTGCATGGTCATACAAAGACATGCCAGGACTAGACCCGCAGCTAGTCACGCATAATCTAATGCTTGATCCGACAGTCAAGCCAGTGAAGCCAAAACTATGTAAGGTGCACCCAACAATGGCCTTAATGGTCAAAGATGAGTTACAAAAGCTGTTGGATGCATAGTTTGTCATCTACATGGATTATTTGCCATGGTTGTCTAACATGGTTCCCATCAAGAATCTCGACGGGAGGATTCGCATATGCATCGATTTTTGAGATCTAAACAAAGCGAGTCCTAAGGATGATTTTCGTTTGTCAAGAATTGATGCATTGGTAGAAACTATAGAGGGCCATGAAATGCTTTCCCTCATGGATGGTTTCTTAGGATACAATCAAATTTGTATCAATCCCGAGGACCAACTAAAAATGGCATTCACAACGCCTTGGGGGACATTTGGCTAGAAGGTCATGCCTTTTGGCCTTAAAAATGCCGGTGCCACCTACCAACGTGCCATGACGTACATCTTCCATGATTACATGCACAAAAATTTGGAGGATTACATGGATGATTTGTTGGCCAAATCTCTTTTGCACCCAGATCATCTTGATGACTTAAGCAAGATCCTTGATCACCTCATGGAGCATAAGGTTAGACTAAACCCCAAGAAGTGTGTCTTTGGTGTCACATCTAGAAATATTTTGGGTTACATAGTCTCTAAATGAGGAATCAAGGTAGACCCACACAAAGTCAAGGCAATCCTTGAAATGCTTCCCCCAACTACCATCAAGTAGCTCAGGAGTATGCAGGGAAAGGTTGCGTCGATCAAGCGCTTCATAGCGTAGTTATCTAACAAGTGCTGATCCATGAATAAATTATTGCATAAGGGGGTCACATTTCATTGGGATGATGAGTTCCAATCAGTCTTTGATGACATTAAATAGTACTTGGCTTCGTCACCAGTATTGGCACCATCGAGACTAGGAGTGTCATTCTATTTATACATCTCAGCTACTGAGGTGGCACTGGGCACCATGCTGTCCTAGAAAAATGAACTATATAAAGAACAGGCTACATACTATCTTAGCCACACCCTAATTAGTTATGAACTTAACTATGCATACGTTGAGAAACTCTACTTGGCAGTGGTTTTTTCTGCCAAAAAGCTATGCCACTACATGCTCAGCAATATGACATATGTTGTGTCTAAGGAGAATCCACTGTGATACATGATGAGTCGTACTTATCATAGTAGCCACATGGAAAAATGGATCATGTTGTTGATAGAGTTTGACATAGAGTTCATTGGAAAAAAATCCATAAAAGGTCAAGTCATCGTCGATCAACTGGTAGAGGCTCCTCTTGAAGACAATCAACCTTTGATTGTAGAATTATTGGATGATGGGGTTTTTCATGTTTCAAAATCGCCAAATTTTGATGAGCCTGTGTCAGAGGCTGACATGACCCTGTTCTTCGATGGTTCTAAATGTGAGCAAGGAGGTTGCATAGGAATTGTATTCTTCACTCCGTAAGGGGTTCCAATGCCTCTGTCATTTAAATTAGACTTCTCGTGCACCAACAACAATGCAGAATATGAAGCCTTGCTCATAGGTCTTCAGACAACAATCACCATGAACATTAAACGTTTAAACATCTTTGGTAATTCATTGTTAATTGTCAATCAAGTCAAGGGGATATTCCAATGTAGATGTCTAGTTCTACAGGCTTATAAAACCCTTATGGACAAATTACTGGAACAACTTGAATGGTACGACATTGAGGCACTCCCTCAATCATAAAATAATTTTTTGGATACTATGGCCTCCTTGGGGTCACTAATCCTGCAAGACCCTTATGGTGAAATGACAACCATTCAGGTTAAAACATTATCGCAATCTGTGATGGAGCATGCAAGCTCTGACCTAATGCCAGGAATCCACCTGATCCAGATCGAACCATATCCAGATAAGTTCTTTCAAATCCATGATTGTCTGACTCAAGCCAACTTGGGGTCCTTGTTCTCCCTGACCCCTCTTAATAGCAACACAACATTGTTTTTACAATTTCTTTTCCGCTTAACTTTTGCTAGGGATGAATTTCAAGAGGGATTGGTCATTCATACTATCATCGTTTTTGATCAACAGGATTGGTACACACCCATTAGGGATTACCTCAAGCTAGGTAATCTCCCACTTGGATTGACACAAGTCACAAAAAGATCATTCAAATAGAAAGCGACAAAGCATGTCTTATTAGGAGACATTTTGTATCATCGGAGCTATGAAGGAATCCTC
Organism: Wollemia nobilis; assembly: GCA_028583015.1. NCBI lineage: Eukaryota > Viridiplantae > Streptophyta > Pinopsida > Araucariales > Araucariaceae > Wollemia > Wollemia nobilis. Next base: position 582,731 of record JAQPPZ010017059.1, read on the forward strand.
CTCCATTGCTTGGACCAGCAAGAGTCCGCTTGGGCAATCACCCAAGCACATGATGGTACATGTGGTGGCCACTTCAGTGGTATGGCCATCGCAAAGTGCATTCTTCGCATGGGCTATTATTGGCCATATTTAGAGCGAGATTGTTGCGCATATGTGAAGTGCATGAAGTGTCAACACCATGCTAATTTGACACATGTACCTTCTTAGGCCTTGCATCCGATCCAATCGGCTTGGCATTTTTTGCAGTGGGGATTTGACCTAATCGAAAATATCTCCCCCACATCATCTGGTCATCACACGTTCATCATAATGACCACAGAGTACTTTACCAAGTGGGTGGAAGCAATTCCGCTAACCTCTACGACTGGATCCCGCATTGCGGAGTTTATTTTGCATAACATCATGTCATTTTGGTATTCCATCCAAGATCCTGTCGGATAATGGGACGTCATTCAAGAACAAATATGTGCGTGCTTTGACCACAAAGTACAAAATTTAGCATAGTTTTTCAACACCTTATTATTCATAGGCAAATGGGCAAGCAAAGGTGTCAAACAAAATGCTAGTCGCCATCCTCAAAAAGAAAGCCGTAGACAATCATAAGGATTGGCACATTTACATCCCACTTGCCCTATGGGCTTATCGCACTAGCATTCGGATGCCCATTGGGGCAACTCCATTTTCACTGGTGTATGGCTTCGAGGCAGTCATGCCTCTTGAGTTGGAAATCCCTTCCCTACGCATTTGAATGCAAGAGTTCATCAATGATGACACTGCACAGTAGGCCCAGTTAGACCAACTAACGTTGCTTGACGAATGACGCGTTAATGCTCTTGAGCATTTACGTATCTATCAAGAGCGACTTAAGAAAGCATACAACATGAAGGTCCACCTAAGGGAATTTTAGGTTGGTGACTTGGTCTTAAAAGAGAACTAAAAGAATTCTAATTTGCCGTCCAATCTCAAGGACAAGTTCATGGAAAACTGGTTAGGTCCTTATGTCATTTACAGTAGAATAGGACCTTGGACATACCGGCTTGCCTCTCTTGAAGGAATCAAGGAAACATAACCCTTGAACATCAGTCATTTGAGGCCATTCCACATCTAGAGAGCCATAGTCCAACCAAATGCTCCAAGGATTCCCATAATCACTTGGTCAACCCAAAAATTCCCCAAAGGTATCTATAAACCCTTTGGTCAACCCAAATGCTCCAAGGATTCCCATAATCGCTTGGTCAACCCTAAAAACTCCAAGGTATCTATAAACCCTTTGGTCAACCCAAATGCTCCAAGGATTCTCATAATCACTTGGTCAACCCAAAAATGCTCCAAAGGTATCCATAAACCCTTTGGTCAACACCAAAAGCTCCAAGAGTTACCATAACTGCTTGGTCAACATAAATATTCAAAAACAAACAAAAACTCATAAAAATCACAAATAACAAAAAAATGCATTTCAATTCCATGCATACTCATAAAAATAAAAAATAAAAAAATACTGCATTTCAATTCCATGCATACTCATAAAAATAAAAATACAAAAATATAGGTTGAATTAGGCATCGCATCCATACATTGCATATTTGCTAGGTCATACAAGTCAAACGCACCATAGAATGTCATTACTTGGAAAATTCCTTCATTTTCCACATCACATCCATTTTATAAATGCCTGCATCTAGAATAACACAATCGCCATTTTTAACATTCGTCAGTTGTCTCCTAATGTATATAGGGTTTTCGTCATTCAGCCGTCTTTAAATTTCTAGCCAAAACTGTAAATAGTTAAACAAATTTTACACGGGAAAGTTTTACTTGGATCACACCTTGTTACATAGCATCCCAACATGAATTAAAAAACATAAAATAATTCCTAAGTTGTGTGAACGCAAGAGAAGCCTACAAAGCAGTCTAGGGTACCATAGGTGAAATATTAGCCTGTTCATTTCCTTGTGCGAATGGTTCCAGAATGCTGAGAATTGACAAAAGGACGAGCTCTTCCCTATCCATTCCTCATAATAAACATTTTTTTTCACCACTCCCACAAATCCCAATCATAGTTGGTCCCAAAATTTGTAAGGATTCATACTACACGTCCCTGCCAAGGATGGGTAGTCGTCCCCAAGACCTAAAAGGATCAACTCCATTCCAAAACAAAATTCCCATAAAACATCATTACAACCATCTCCACTCACATTTGGTCTCAAAGTTGTAAGGATTTGTACTACACATCCCTGACCAGGATGGGTAGTCATCCCCAAGGCCTAACAGATCAATGCCCTTACTTCATCATCTCCATCATCGCTCTTAGTTCCCAAAGTCATAAGGATTCATACTACATATCCCTAAATAGGATGGGTAGTCATCCCCAAGGCCAACAGGATCAAGGCCATTCACAAGCTCAACCTTACAAAGCTCAAAATACAAAATTAAATAATAGTGGTTATCACCACTATTCAAAATCTTTGCTCTAAAAGAAAAACAAAGAGAAAAATAAACAATGATTTTCCTCACTATATAGACGAAAAACTATCCCAAACCATTAACCACCATATAACTTGAACTTGAATCTCTAGAATTCTTAGCATTTGAAAAACCATCTAGGTGATCCTCATTACGGGTTTGGTTGATAGCCTACCTGGCAATGGTGGTATCCTAACCGTATGACGATATGTCTGTCACATTAGCTTTGCATGTGCGTAGACAAATGTTTACATGTGGATGAACTAGTTTATGGTACCTTAGATTGTCCCGTGGATTAATCTTACTAAATACAACAATGGAGTTAGTGGATCTAATTAGGTGATCCTCAGTACAGGTTTGGTTGATAACCTATCTGGAACTGGCGATATCCTGACAAATACCACATAAATGAACTCAATTGCACACACAGGGATGTGAAATAAATTAGTTAAATTCAAGTCAGATTTATACCTTATTCAAAAGTCTTGTGAGATAAATGTATAGTTTTGGCTAGTTAGTTAAAATATCTAAATCTAAGAAAAGCTTAACTACATTTTAAAAATAGTTGGTACATTTCATTCCGTACATCACCATCAGTTTCTATGCAAAATACAAAAACAAAGTTTTCACATGCAAAGTCATTCCACAAAGCCATCCCATAAGCACAATAAGCAAGTCAATCTTGCATAGTCTATGGTGCCATCGAAAAATTATCAACAACTCATTTCATTCATTCCATTGGCATACATCATACAAATTAGAAACATCGCATTCATAATTGTAGTTGCATACATCAATGTAAAAACATGTACATAAAAACAAACCATGAAAAGTGCATAAACACCAAAAAAAAAGAGTCATCTGTATATATATCATAACAAAAATGCCCGTAGGCTACAATGAACCGGTCCTCTGACCTCACAACCAAAGCCAAAAATTCAAAAACCCCCAAGCCTAGGGCGTCGACCACCATGATCATGTAGGATCGGTGTGACGGGAACTACCCCCCCAGTGTGGGTCCTATGGGACCTCTCAGGGCGACTGTTGCTCACCCCTGCATCATGCCCAGTAGCACCTCCCTCATCTAGCTGCTTGCAACGGGACGATGCTGACTGCTTAGTATTGTTGTCTCTCGTCCAACGTGATGAGCCACCTCCATGAGGCTCAGGTATTTTCCCACCAAGGTGGATAATTTCTCCCTCCATATCTAGCTAATGTCGATGCCACTCTACCTCCCGTAGACCTCACTATGCCTCCCATTAACAATAGTAAGCTACTACGTTATCACGTTGTGCTAGCTGTACCCACAGGAGATCCCTCTCCCATGCCGCATCGGTATCCCCCTCGTACGGGTGGGACATAGCCCATGCATTCTCCTACTTCGCCAGTTGAGTTCGTAGGAGATCTCTCTCCCACAAAGCCTCTCCCATATCCTCATATCGTCTCCATAGCAGGTCTTCCAATCATGCTATCTCAGTGCCATGTCTTGCCTCCACATCCTTTGAACCTGCCTGAGGCATAGTCAAATTTGGGACAATAGCCTACTCTGGCTCCCACTACTCTGGGACGTCCTACATCTCTAGTTGATTTGGTACCCCAAACTCCCCTCCAGCATCCTCAACCTCCACCAAGTCTGCATCATCCAACGAAACTCCCCAACCCTCTCCTAGTGCCTCTGCATCCTCATCCCCTGCTACACCCCCTAGAGACCCCTCACCTTGCCATCGTCGTAAAGTCCACCACTTCTCATACTCGGTAGTAACCTTGACATCATCCACATCTGGGATGTTAATAGCTATATCTAAATCCTCGCCAAGTGGTGTAACGACTAGCCAGTCTAGAGTCCTCTCATCCCCCCAGTGTTGATAGACCACGGGCTCACCAGGCATCCCCTGGTGCACCTCAAACTGTAGGGTCACCCGATCATATGGGAAGAACTCCTACTCTGTCCCATGCCTCCCAATCAACCACCACATCCTCCATACCTATCAAAGCCACTCTCTAGCCTCAGGCTAGGCTGGACAGTCCTAGTAGGGGCACTAGAACACCTCTCTAGGAGTAAGCCGAGCAAAGGCATCGGTATAGTGCCCTACGACACTTTCCCATCATCGATTCTATCCCTGATCCTCTGACCTCTGCCATAGTACCCCGTATCCAATCTCCCAGTCTACCATCTCTGCCCACATCATCCAGGGTAGCCCCATCGGCCTCTCCACTGCTATGTGCTTCCAAGCCCAGCACTGCAACAAGTAGCTGCAACTAATCCCCTTCCACTTTCGGTAGTGGACCTCGTACAGCTCATCATAGATCTATGCCAATAGAGTTTGTCCCCATCTCATAATCATTGGAGCATCTATCAAACACTCCACCAACCTGAACACCACTTCTAGCAGGTTCCACAGGAACCACACACCAGAAGAGTCAGGGAGCAGCATGTTGGAAATGATGCCCACGAGTAATGCGCACCTCATTCCCAAAACACCCCTATCTAACCACCATCACACTGGTATGCCACCAATCTGGCAATCGCTCTCTACCCTCTCCATGAGGCTCTCCACACCCAACTCCTCTCCATGCTTGAAATAGTGTATTAGTACTACTGTCCTCCGATCCCGTGGCATCGTCTAGATCGATAGTCCATCTATTGGAATCTGAAGAATCTGATAGACATCCTCTAAGTTCATCGTTATCTCCCTTGTTTGGAGATAGAAGGTATTGGTCTGGGGATCCCACAGGTTGATCAGGGCCATTAGATAGGCCTGATCCTTGACCACTGGCTCCATTCGAGTCACCTGCTTGAGCGCAAGGGCATCAAGCCAGTCCCAGTCATCCAAGGTCAACACCGCACACACTTCAGTAAAAATAGTAGGCACCCGGTATCGGCTCTTCACAACTTGCAAAATAAAACAACACAAAAACATTAAAAACAATGAAAAACTGTACAACACTAACATGAATATACAACAATGCATTAAAACTGTACAGCCAAAACCATAAAAAAACTTCAAAAAAATTAATTTGTCAGACCTAGGGTTTTTAAACTCTAACTAATTAATTAACAACAAAAACAATTACAAAACAACAAAAAGAAAAAATTAATTTGTCAGTCCTAGGGTTTTTAAACTCTAACTGATTGATTAACAACAAAAACACAATAATTTGTCAGATCTAGGGTTTTTAACTCTAACTGATATATATAAAAAAAATGATAGTCCACTAGGGTTCACGCTATGCTTTTTCTTAGTTTTACCCTATGTTTTTTAACCTATAGTTTAGATTTTGGTTTCATTCAGGTTCAACGCAGTTTTTAAGTTATGATCTCAACTAAGTTTCTAAGTTTAGTTTTCAACTAAAATTTTGATCTGTGTTTAACTAGGGTTAAATTAAGTTTTCATTTAAGTGTTCATAGACTAGGGTTTTCATTTTTAACCATAAACAACAACAAAAACAAACAAAAACAAAAAAACATAAGAAATAAGCAAAATGCGATTTTCCAATTGCAACACAAAGTAATAAAGAGGAAGGGCACTCACGGGTATCACTTCAGCTCTGTCACTCGATCTAGTGTGTGCACTCATGGTTGCAAGAACAATTTAGTAATGCTTCACTTCGTAGAATTGACCTCCTCCTCCTTAGAGCTCCAAATCGCCAAGAAAAACAAATGCAAATGAGCCCAAAACTTAGTTTTGGCCTTTAAAAAGGCTTTTTGAGCCTGTACTCATTCCCCCTAGGATGAGCACTCTGGTTAGCGCTCATCCCTCCCTGGGATGAATACTAAATAGGAATTCGTCCCACCCAAGGATGAATACAGAGCAAAAATTTCAAAAATAGCAAAAAATTCACAAAAATACACCAAAACAAGCCCTAAAAGTGTCTGATGAGAGTGCTTTTAAATTTGAAATTATGGGCATGCAAAACAAATTTCGAGGTCACAAATTCTCACTATCCTATTCCATAAGAAGTCTCTCATAGCCGGACCGCTCCAAGGGAGGACAGATTTTCGAGTATTTCATCGCCAAACATCACTAAAACGGGTCAAAACCCAACCAAAAATAGCAATACCATTGCCGAATGAAGGCGCCTTTGCGCCTAACATTCTTGGCATCCAAAATAGATGTTGGGGTTACAAATTGTCACTATCCTACTCCCTAAGAAGGCTATCATAGCCGGACCGCTCCATGGGAGGACAAATTTTTGCCAATTTCAGCTCCAAAATGCATCACAAAAAGGGTTAAAACCCATCAAAAATAGGTCAGAATGTTCAGAAACTACTTTCGCATTCAATGGTAAACAACTGAAGGCACCCTTATCTAATTCATCTTGGGTCAAGTGACTCATCAATTTTCTCATGTTGGTCATTCCCACATCGATTTGTCGCTTGAGGGGGTAGTCACACTTAGTCGCTAATCAACAACAATATACCCAGTCATGGAAATGATACGCATTCAAAGGATCATTGACAAATACAATCGTGCCCCTGCTTGGGGCAGAAAAAAAGCAATTATCACAAGCTGATCAAACACTTGGTATTTGTGAATCATGAACTCAAGGTTCCCACAGACAAAAGGTTGCGCCCTTTGCCTATTCATGACTGATCAATGTCAAAGCTCAAGTAACACCTCATCAAACAAGGTTAACACTTGGATTAAGTTCCTTAGCTCATTAGAAGCAAGGATTGAAGAATGCGTGCCCTTTTCATACTTGGGGCATCAAGATTTGGTTAGGTTACTGAGAAACCCTAATCATTAGTGCTTTGGTTATCTATTTTTTCTCGGTGTTGTGCCTTGCACAGCGCTTCCCAAAAAGGGGCATCTATAGACACCAAAACAGCACCAATCCGATTACATGACAACAAGCACTAATCGTATTGACACATAGCCCCTAGGGTAGCCACCAAAGGTTGAAAAATGGTCCTAACTACTTCCAAAAGTAGTTTTAGAGGTCAAAGGTCAATTTGGCACCTTTTTAGCACCTTGCTCTCTACTCGTCCAACCCAGGGATGAATACAAACTGGCATTCGTTCCACCCTGGGACGAATAGTAGCATTCGCCCCAGGGTGAGGTGAATAGCAATTTTGACTGGCAAAAAGTCAAACCTCAGTAACTCCACCAGTTAACTGAGGCTTCAGGCCATGCAATTGCGAGGAATAGATTTTATTCAAGAAGAGAGACTTCAGTGATGAGTGTCTTTATTTTAGAAACTTCATGCAAGAAGATTTTTAATCAGGGAGTTAGATTTTTTTTGAAAATAGGAAAACAACTAAAGTGGCACCCTCGCATGCACAATTCAAACAAGGAGACCCTAAGGTCTATAAATTGGTGAGTTTTCTCACCCAAAATATATATAGAGAAGGAGAATTTGAGCAACGAAGTGCTACCAATTTACATACCTACTTGTGATTTGTGCTTTTACATCCTTAATCTCTCATTCAAAAGGGAGGTTATTGGGTGACTATTGGAAGTGCGAATCCGGACCCAAAACCTAATTTTTGGCCACAACCATCCACAAAATTTGTCGACAACACCCCATAATCAGTTTTGGACCCATCCTAAGTGGATTGGTGCCGAACCAGTGTCCCAAACAGTGGGCATCTTGCCCTTGGGTGCTCCCCAAACTGTCATAGTCCTATTCGCCCCACCCTGGGATGATTACAAATATATGATAGATTTATCTAGTTTTTCTTTTGGATTTGATTCTAGATATGTTAAATAGGTTACAGTTCAAATTTCATTTCATTCTGAGCAATTTTGACCAGGTTTTTGTTATTTCCCACCTTCATTAACTTGCAGATGGCATCAGCAAAATCTGGATCCTAGAGGCAAAATTGGAAAAATATGACCATATGGGTCTTCCCAAAACACCCCTAATTAGCTCACCCCAAATTTTTAGGTCATTTGGAGCTTCCTAAGTAGGACATTGAAGAGGGTGCTTTCTGACAAATTGTTGTAGGCCTATTCGTCCCACCCTGGAGCGAATACAAATCTATGAGGAATTTCTAGACTATTCTTTTTGTAGTGATATTCTATTAACATATTTATACTTCTATCAAAATTTCAGGTCAATCCGAGGTCATTTGATAGTCATTTTATTATTTTCATGCATACACTGATAGTAGGCCTTGGGAAATACATGTTTCATTCTATCTGCAGGTGCTACTAATATTTTATGTTTCTTTGATTGCAGGTTTCTGACATCAGAGGAGCAGGAAGGAACCAAGAATCACATATGAAAGTGGAGGTGACATTTTGGTCTTCCCAACTTACATGTGGGCATGCGGAAGAAGGATTGTTATCCATGGATGTTGTGACGAGAAACATATTTGATGCTCCTATCCCCTAAAAAGGAAGGAGACGTATTGTAACACAATTTACAAAGCATATCAATAAATATATTACCATATTTCATATTGCTTTTATCTTGTGTCAATTTGTATATGTTCTTTCTTGTTCTTTCTTGTGGCATATTCCTTTTTGTTTTCATATCCTCGTGCTTTCAAGTAACTAACCTAATTAAAAGGATGTCATAAATTACTAATATGAATTGTTAGTCAATGGAGGAATCTATAATAATATTAGAAATACATCTAAGTTTTAGAAATTGATTATGTAATCAATTTATAAAACTGATAATATTGATTGATAAGTCATCAACTCATTCATTCAATTCAATCAAGGTTATTAGATGGTGAAGAATTATGCGAGGGATTGGATCTAGAGTTAGGGATGGGATTGGAAATGTGACTACAAGGGGCTATATCATAGCATACACTTATTATTTTCCATTGATGGATCCATAGGACCCATGGAAAGACCACATAGTTAAGATGGACTCTTAATGTTCTTTTCCATTTGATGTATCCATTCTAGCTTTAGTTGGGTCCACATTATTTTTAACCAGTATAATAGCCCTTAATACTTGACCTATTATTGATTAACTCATATCATACTATGGTCATGTTATGGTCTATATTTCTTTTCACATTTACTAATAAACAACCATTGTGATCAATACAAGAAGTTATAATAAATTTTAATATTATTAAATATTAAATAATATCATTTATTAACCACTTTTTATGATAGGAATTACTAGTTGAATTCTACTTCTTGGGAGATTACAATCTTATATAATGTGAAATCCCTTCTACTAGGTTCAATAGCTATAATCACTACTTGATGTGTTTTGTACTTGATTAATGATCTCTCATTTTTGTACGTATATATTCATAGCTATCAATTATTTGTATATGAGATTTGGTCTAAAGAAGATAACCATGTATATACAATATCAATAAATCCCAAGAGCTTGTATGTGTTTCCATGATGTTATATCCCATGTGTAAGCCTTTGTATTTTGGGGGATGCAACTTTAATATGACAAAACCACAATAAACAAAAATGAAAACTATACATAAGAGATAAAACACAAAAGTATTATTACAAGTATTTATCATAATAAAACCTAACCATTTGGCAGAATATTTAAGCCTAAACCATACAAGTTTGTAATGAAGAAAATCTAACTCTATAGGAATTACACTCATAAGACATGTAGCCACTAAATTACTCACAAATATTTACATTCTCAATATTTTCTTAATTTTAAATCATTTTTTCTTAGTTGATTATAAGGGATTGAAATGACCATACCTTATTATATTCTAACTATATTATTAGTATTTTTTTGAGGTATATCATCTAAAATCTAATGGATAAATTGTTGAGTTTATTATAATTAGCAACCTAAAATTATCCCTATATTTCTTGAAAATCACTAAGAAAAGATGTTTATGTTCATTTCAATCCTTGGTATGAACACAATGTCTTCTTGAATCCTTCTATTGTAATTGTATTTATTGCAATGCATAATATTTATATGGTGATGATTTATTGATATACATCACTTACGCAGTAATAAAATTTAACAACATACAAGCATATAAAAAAAATGATAAAAGTGATAAGACAATAGGAAATAAATATTATTTTGTTCCATGAACAAGGATAAAGAATGGTAAAGTAATCATGCCAAGGATTACACAATGAAAGATATATTTTTTATTACATGCAAAAGTAGAACTAAAGCACATAAATTTTTTACTATGTTATCTTTAGTGATTGAATTTATTCACCCATTGATCTTTCACTTATTGTCGACTTAATTAGTGAACATATACCACACTTTCACTACACTTGGCTAGCTATACTATATATATCTCACTTAAGTCATCGATATCTCAAATGCTCAACTTGATTATCATGGGGGAACTTTCTATGATACTTTAGGATTACATGAAATATTAAAAATATCACTAGATTCTAGATATTATCTTCTTAGAATTTTTGCATGATATCCTATGATAATTTATATAATTACATAATAATAAAAAAATGGTATGCTTCTCTATATTTCTACTTCAAGTTTTCTCATGACCTTAAATAATACTTTAAAAAAACATCAAAATATATTAGACACTATAGAATTATCACATAAAAATATTCTTGACAAATACAATTTAATTTGGCAATCATAATTTACCATGATAGTGTCACTTTTACTTTTACTACTAACTTTTAGATTTTGTCAATACTTGTCCCTAATAATCACATTCTTATTGTTTTATATCCATAAAACATTATGTCTATATTAAAATTCTTTTATAATTGCCATCATAATATTTTGTACTATTATTATGTCACACTCATTTAAACAAGACATTTATTAATAATATTATACATAATTCTTATGCTATTATGCATATGCTCAAAGTTTATATTGACATATTTCCCCTCCTAATTTTCTACTTCAGCCTTCGCGTAGTATTATCTTCTTTTAGAGCATGGAATATCAAATTATTATTATTAATCCATATCCCAATAGGTTTTTCATTTAACTCCTTTATCCTATTTGTATTGTTATTGTAGTGAATTCTCACTACAGTTTTCATTGACAAAAAGTGGAAGTGAAAGCAACAAACAAGCACAAAAGAAACCTTTGATTAAAAGATATAATAATTGGAAGGAAATTCTCATATAAAAATATGTTGTCTAAATGTTGGAAGCTTACTTAGTCTTGATTGACGATACGAAGTAAATTCTCTAACGTAGAGGTTCCATGGTCAATAAGGCCTAAGATAAAAAAAGTCTCGATTTTTTTATGTCAACTGGTGAGAAAAATTCTGAAGAGAACCACCCTACCCTAAAATTCATTTTTTGAGGTGTACAATATTTTTGTAGTATTTTTATTTTCTAAAAAAATAATATTAAATATCTCTTTCAAAGGATAACAAAAGCATGAGAGCCACAACAAAAGTAGCCTGCAAATATAGAGCATTAAATGTAGAAATATTTTACACCTAGATTATAGGAATTCCCTAAATTGGGTAGATGAGAATAATTATGGTATCCACTAATTCAATTACTCAAAACCAATTGAAATTCACGTATTCAAATCCATAGAACTTGAGGAGACCAATAAATTAAATGAAGATATGATTGGACCTTAGAAAGCATCAGTCATATCAAACTATTTGCATGAGTTTTTGGAGTAAAAACTTTCTCTTTGTAATCTATAAATAGAATTATTTTTAGCATTATAAAGGATCAACAATTTTGAATTTGTAATATTTTGTAATATTTCCTTTCATTTCTTTTTTTAGAGTAGTTACCTCTTGAGCAGCTTATGTGCAAATCGAACCCCTGCTTCTAGCACAATCTTTGTAACGTTTGCATATACATACATATTGGAGGCCTATGCATCAATTTTTGTACTATACTTATATGGTTCTCCTACTTATCCATTTCTATATTTTTATCTATGTTCTTAAAGTTTTACCTATTTTTGAGTTTTATTTTTGGATATATGTACGTATGGGAGGCATATGCATGAATTTTTGGACTAGCCATCTATATTTCTCTCACTAACCTATATTTTTGTGCATGTGTGTGTTGATAAATATCATTTATGATTATTTTTATTAATGATAGGAAGTTTTCACCACTAGAACATAATATTCAAGCCTATTGTATGGGAAGACCTTAGTGGATCTTTGGTGCATTGTCACCCCAGTAACTTAGGATTTTTATTTTGTTGAGTTATTTTATTTTTGTCTCCCGCATACCTCTTCCCCCTAAGTTCAAGTGCATCTAAAAATCATATCATAACAAGGATCCATCCTTGTAAAAAGTTCTTGGAGGCTCTCGATTGAGACAAACCCCATGCTCTTGGTCGGGGCCCTTCTTGTTCTACATGAGGTGTGATTGTTTTGATAGAGATAATTGATGATGAAAAAAATTAATGGCATGCTTGGTGTGACCCTAGTGAAAAATCATTGGTCCTATAATCACAATATAAATTTAGGTGTAGCAATTAAAATTCGGTCAACTATTTATTTGTTTATTCAATCATGGGCCATTCTTGTTGGTATGTCAACCAGATCCTTTCACTTGTGTCAACAAAATCATCATGTGCAAAGGGTATAATATTTATTTCCTTTAGATAGGGGTTATTATATTCCAATAACCATTTCATCCATTAATAAAATTATGTAAGGCATACCTATATACCTACAATCTTCCTCGTTGGTCCTCCACAACTTTGATGAGCATTCTTGTAATATGCAAACACATTTTACAACGAAGTAGATGATCTATGAAAATGACTATCCAAAATTCAACATGGGAGACTCAAATTTTAATTTATAAAATTGGTTATTTATTTATTGATTCTTAATTGGAATACAAGGCAAAATAATTTATAAAATTCCTTCTCTTCTCTTAAGATTCTCCTTCTTTTTCCCTTCTCCTAAGATGTTTCAAGCTTATTTTATCTTTAGAATTTATATTCCTTGTGTGCTTGTCTCCATGCTTTAGACATATCCTTACCATTTTTATTCTCCTTGATTTTATTTGTTGTGGATTCTCCCCACCTTTTTGCTTCTCCTTGGTTTTATTTCCAATGGCTACCTCTCCTCTTATTTGGTTTCTTTCCTTCGCTTCACCTCTTGTCAAATCCTCTATTCTCTACATCTATTGGTCTTCGAAACAAAAATATGATATATGCAATACCAATGGTTATATATAATTTTAGTTACATGAATGATCTGATCTATTTGTCAGACACTAGATGCTCCCACATCATATTCACTAGGTAAGAAAAAATGGTCCATAAGTTCTAGCTTAGGAACATGAATTGTTCTTCCAAGCTATTACCACTCTAGCTTGGTTGTCTTCACAAGTCTAAATTTGTTACCTTGTCTTGGCCTTCCCTTCAGGATCAAGCCTCATCTTATAGAATGCACTCAAAATTCTCTTCATTTTTCCATTGTGTCACATCCATCCAACTGCAATCAACATGTACTGTGCTGGTGACTTCCTCTTGGTGTTAACACCTACTTTTGGAGTGATCATGTATTCTATAACTCTCACAAGAATATCAGACCCAACACCTAGTTACAATATGTTAAATTCTTCCACACTCTCTACAACAACCTATTCTCAAACCTTAATTACCTATAGTATTATCTTTTCTCACAATTATTTTTTTGCTGGTTCTTGCTTGACTAGTATATCCAAGGCCTTCATTCCTTGGTCTTATTTCTCTCGTTGTGGGTACTTTCTCACCTTACCCATATCTTTAAAATGCTTTACCATTGTACAACATTATTCTCATTAACTTGGAACCAATTTTTTTGCTATGATTTTTAAAGCATCTAAACTCTTCATCACTACTATGATCTCACTCGTCATCACAATATTCTCCACACTACTTGTAAGTACCATTTTCACTATCAAATCTAACAACATAGTTGTTGTCAAGGCCATCAATGACTTGAATAGGTTCATGTTCTTATACTATAGCTTTACCTTTCTTTTCTATTTCTTCTCATATATAATAATAATCTATAGACTATCCTCTTCATCATCACTATCACTGGTGATCTAGGCCATCAACATCTTTCCCATGCTTACTCTCTTACATGTGTCCACCCTTTCCTCCACTTGTTTCATAAAGTCCTTAAACAATGGATTTTCTTCCTTCAAATTGATCTCATAACCCTTACTATTGGTGACTTGAGTTATTTGTATCTTCCCTATGATAATTATTTTGCTTGTCTTTATCATTTCCTTCTCATTCTCCATTGGTATCGACTTATCATGTAAGCTTGATCAAAGACTAGAATCTATGTGATGACCCATGTTCCTTATCAGTGGTAACCCATATTTTAAAAATATTTGCATATTATTCTATCAATTTATTCATATCATGTGAAGTTTCATTTATCTTACCCACTTTCCCTTATTCTATGGATTTAGTGATGAAAGCAAAACATGCTTCATTCTTCTTATTTTCCTTCAAGGATTATTATTTTTGTATCTTGGCACACTCTAAGATTGTTATCCACTTATTTTTATTTTTCCTTCAATGGACTTAATGTGTACCTCATTCTATCCTTATCAATAGTGTAAGTGATCACCCTACCATCATGCACTACATTTTTATCAAGCTACCATAGTATTTCCAACAAAACATGACAAGCATCTATAGGCATAACATTGCATAGTATCTCATTTTTGTAAGAACTAGTTTGAAAGTATACCATACATTGTTCTGTTACTAGAATTTGATGTCCCTTTTTCAACCATGACACCTTATACAATTTTTGTGTTCAATATTCTTCAACCTAAGCTTCTCCACCATCGTTGTTGACACCAAGTTAGCTTTACTTCTAATATCCATAATCATATTACAACATTTACCTGTTGATTTGCAAACCATTCTGAATAGTCTTCTTCTCTACTCAGAATCATACACCTTCTTAACTAATTTTAAAGATACATTTTCTATCATGAGGGATCCTCGTTTTTCTTCCTCCACATGCTTTGGTGTAGCAATATTTTCTTCATCTACTTTTGTAATCTGGTTATGAGCTTCCTTTATATGCATGTTAATTTGCTATGCTTGAAGAAACTTAAATTCTCTATTTCCTTCTTCTAATCACCTATAATACTTGCCAACAAAACCATAAGCTCTACCTCTACAAAAACCACCTTTTCATCTTGTTGATTCACCCTTTTCTTGGGTACTTTGACTAAAATAACCTTCATAAGTATTGACTTTTCCTTCTTGTAGATTTTCCCTCTACCATTGTTTATTTATTCTCTTCCTCAAGAAAATTATCCCCTTACTCTCAAATTATTTTATTGCCTACATAGTAACTTTTCCTCTTCATTGAACACATATTGATATGCTTCCTCCATTCTTCTAATTCAAAGCATACCAATATCATCTTGTATGGACAGTATCTATCCATTTGTGTATCTTTCTAACTTCTCCTCATCATATTCAATATGGCCTACTCTTATGGTCAATTTATAGAATTCCTCCATATACTCCTTCACTCCCAAATCCTTTTGCTTGAGGTTTTGAAGTCTTTTAAACAACCCTATGTGGTAATAAATAGGAAAATTTTAGATTTCAATTTAATAATAATCTTATCCCAAGTTTGAATTTATCCTTTCCTTTATGTTTCCTTTTTATTTAGACATGATCCCACTAAAAGGATGCATAACCCTTCAAATTTTTATAGGTAAACTTCACCTTCTTAGGATCTTCTATTGATTCAAAATAAAATATTTCTCCATCTCCACAATCTAATCAATGTGTTCCTCAATTTTATGCTTTTCTTATATGATGGGATTTTTAACATTGGTTTTTTGTCCATGTTATGAATTGTATGAATTAATCTCTCTTTTAGTTCTTCCTCTCACTCTTCATTATGAGATTCTTCTTGACCCGCTTCTTCATCTTCACTATATCTTACATCTTCAACTCAAACACTCATCCTTTGGTTATTTTAAGTGCATCTAAATTAGTAGTGACCCCCTTAACATTTTTGCTATATCCACCGCTTGATTTCCTCAAGCTCTTCTTCTTCCCCATTGTTCCATAATTACTTGGCATGTGTCATGCCTAAAAAATAGTATATCTTTGATACCAAAATGATGGAGTAGCAATGCATAGCCTTCCTATTCTTTTACCCCTTGAATGATTACCACATCATCTATCTGTAAAACTCTTTTTACCTCATACAATTTGCCCTTCCATTCATATTGAACAATTAAATTATTCTCTATTGTATGACGAAGCTCTTCCTTGTATAATACGACTATTATACAACAATTTAATCACACACCATGTTTCGTTGATTCACATGTAAGATAGTCAATTGTACAATTGTATGACTTTTGACTTGAACAAATCCTTAAATAAATAATGTTTGGATTTGCACAACATTTCTTTGGTTTGAATGATTAGTCTTTCCATTCAATTGAACAATCAATGCATTCCTTCTAATATCTTATGGTCGTACAATTATTTCAATGTGGCAAGTTGATTTTTGACCATCTAATTATACTATAGTTTACTTTATCTTATATACTAAGATTTATTTTGGACAACAATTAAAATCTAGTTGACTATTTTTTTGTTTATCTAGTCAAGGTTTTTTGCTTGTGTCAATCAAATCCTCACACACAAAAGGTATAATAATTCTTTTCTTTGGAGAGGGGTTCTTCTATTCTTACAACCATTCCCTCCATTAACAAACTTATATATGGCATAACTTTATGCCTGTAATCTTCCTTGCCTATCCTCCATAGCTTCAATGAGCCTTATTGTAACCTACACACACATTTAACAACAAAGCAGATGACATATAAAAATGACTATTGATAATTTGACAAGGAAGAATCATATTTTAATTGGCAAAACTAGGTATTTATTTATTGATTCTCCATTGGAATACAAGGAACAATAGTTTTGAAAGCCCCTTCTCTTCTCTTGCACTTCTTTTTCAAGGCTTCTCTATTTTCCTCTCTCTCTAGCCCTTCTCCTAAGTTGGTTCAAGCATATTTTCTCTTTCGGCTTTCTATTCCTTGTGTGCCTGTGTTTATACCTTGGACCTCTCCCTTTCCTTTCACTTCACCTTGGATTTATTTATCATCCCCTTCACTTCTCCTTGGTTTTATTTCTCATGGCTACCTTTCATTGTTTTTTATTTTCCTCCTTTCCTCTTCTTTGGCTTCTTTCTGCCGCTTCACCTCCTATTGCCTCTCTTCACTCTCCATCTCTTGGTCTTCTATACAAAATATTGATATATGAAGCAATGACAACTATACACAAGGAGCAATTATGTGAATAGTTTACTCTAGCTCTAAGATGCTAGAAGCTCTTACATCAAGCAAGTACTTGGGAAGCATGGGTTTTTGAAAGGAGTTCTTATACTCTTGTATTGAAGTTTAAACTTGGGTCTTTTGGATGAAATCCCAAAGACATACCACTATCTCACATGACAATCTTTTTAGAATAAAGCACAAGTTTAAAAAAAAATCTTAACGTATTTTACAAAAGTTTGAACTTGAGTATTTTAAATAAACTGTTTTTGCCACTCAATATCCCTTGCTACACTCAAATATTTTGAAAGGGGTTAATTAGAATTCAGAATTGAAAGTGCTCATGAAATAATTATTTTTTATTTTTGTTTTTTACACCCGACGTCATAGTTACAAACTGGAACGTTCTACGGAATTGTGTGTTTGCCAAGTGCCAAAATCAGCTGAAGACTTGAAAATTCCGGAGAAAACTGGACTGGAATATGCGACCGCGAAAAATTAATCTTCTTTTCCTTTCATTTACGTTTATATACGTAGATCTGAGACCACTGAACCCAAAACTATTCTTCTCTTCAAAATGATCGACTCACCGCTCCGTCAAATCTCGCTTGAACCAAACGAATTAATGTGGATTTTTGTCTGGAATTTGCAAAGCAGGAAGGAAGATCAGATGCTCTGAGATCTTCCCATTTTTCAATTAAACAAATCCTAGTTTTAAGGCAGTGGAAACACGGATTGGGAAGAAAGAAACGTAAAATTCCGAGGCTGATTTTGAGCGGTCGACACAAAGAATGTTGCACACGAAACAAGTACTAAATATGACTTTCCTGCGTTTTATTGATGTTTTGAAATTGAACAAGACGCAACATCAGAAAATACAAATCAGAGAAGCAAACTCTTCGATCCAGCCCTACCGCCCTTGGAAAATATAAAAACTAGATCTTTGCTTTGATGCCTGTGGTATGAGAATAGTTGTTCGTATACTGACTGCTTAGCTTTTTACCTCGTACAGTCTAGTGAAGGTTTGTGGATTTCGAATCGGACGTACATACACAGAAGAAAATAGGGTATAGGGTTGTAAGTTTAACATCTTTATTAAATACATCATCTTAAATGGCCATATATCCCCGTGGACATCTAAAATTACTTTCCCCCAACTCTTATTTTGGCGTTGTCTTCGTTGCTTAGAAACGCAAAGCCAACGTTTTAAGCTTCGTGCTGCCATCACAAAGAATATGGCGGACAATGCTTTGCCTTTAGCTTTGAAGAAATTTCAGACTGTAAGTACAACAAAGAGAAATGGGGCAAAATGTTACAAGGGAAGAACAGAGGGTGAAACTGATGCAGGGGGGATGCCAATTGCTGCAAAAATTACAAGAGAAGAACGGGGGGATACCAATTGTTTTGAAATAGTACATGATAGGAACACAAGTGAATCTGATGCAGCTGGAAATAGTACAGGAGAGGAACACATGTGGATCTGATGCAGCTGGATACCAATGGTTGGGTACGCATGTAAGGCTGTTAGGGGGATTATGATGATGTTAGGGTATATCTAGATGAACTATACGCGTATTACAATCATTTTGTCTAGTGGATACACATAGTTGCGTGAGCATGTATAGTAGAAAAATACTAGATTTTTGAAATAAATGACCTCAAAACTTGTTTGAAAAACAGGCTACTCATTGAATAAACATTATACACTAGTGTTATTTGCATTGTTTTTTCAACGAGTGCAGGATTCAGTTTTGTCGACCTCATATTGATGAATTTTAAGATATGGCGTATAGGTGGAAAACTAGCAACCTGTCAAAAATTCAAATTTGAAGAATTTTAATAAAATTTAGGAAAACGTGGTAAGAATTTGATAAACCTTAAAAAAAAACTATATTTACAATTAAAGAATCAAATTGTTTAAAAAAAAAGAGTTTGATGACTACAGTCAACAACATACAAAATATTGTCATGAGCTTTTAGTTTTTTTTTTTTTTTCATTTTATGTGTTTTTTTGAATTTCACCAAATTCTAGACAATTTTTTACTGGTGAGAAGATTAGAAACTCGCCAGAAATGAGAGTTTTCTATCACCGGTATGGCGTATGTGTTACTTAGGCAGTATATGGTAGGGTTAAGATGTTATTTGTAGGACTCTGCTCTTCGTTGAAATTAGGAAGGTATGCAATGAAAACGTGGAGAGAGGGAAACAAATTGTAAAATGGAGTATATTTATATCTGTATATATATCATAACTACAATGTTTAAAGTGGAGAGGTATTGTTATCTCTAACAACTTATAGATTTGGGCTCTTCATACGGGCAAGTGGTGGACAAGGTTTGGGAGGCAAGGACGGTTGGGTGGGGGAATCGAATGCACAAGGAGTACCTGGTTAGCTGGAAGGGCAACAGAGCAGACAACTGGAAGAGGGAGGAAGCACATTGCATTCTGGATGCCCATTAATCGTAGTTCTTGTTGTTGAACCACGGGATCTACAATTGCAAGGAGTTGTTTTCAGAAGCCATGCTCCAATCTTTCACGGGACGACACAGTGGCTTTGATACCAATTTGAAGTAATTAAAAAATATCGGAGATCACTCATAAAAGGAGCAATTCTTGGAATCGCTCGTTAGCTTGAGTGAGACCCAAAATTGCTTGTTAGCGGAGCAAGACATGGGATTGCTTGCTAGCTTGAGCAAGGTTCAGAGTCGCTCGCTAGCAGAGCGAGACATGGGATCATTCACTAGCAAGAGTGAAGCACAAAGTGGACGGTGAGGTGAAGACATGTTAATTAAGTCCAAGTGCTTTGATTTGTCCAAAGGTGGAGTTCGCTCATAGAAGAGGTGATACTGGGGTTCGCCCAACAACCGAAGTGAGAGGAAGGTTGCTTAAGATCACTAGAGATTGAGGGAGAGACGAAAGATTGTTCGAGAGATGGAGCAATAAGGAGGTCAATAGTGCTTGCATGCGAGAAGGTGAAAGTTAAGGGTCACTTATCTATCCGAGCGATCTGCAATTGGTTGCGGTTCGCTAGAGAGAGAAGGAAAGCTGAGATTTACTAATCAAGTGGAGCGATATAATGCAGTTAAAGGGTTTTAATTAATAAGTACCCAAACTTAAGATTTAACACCAAAAACTATGTAGATTTTTATTTTAATAACAACAACCAAAATTACAATCCATACTTCATTGAGGGATTACAATCATCTGCATAAAATGAAGGATAAACACAAAATGAAGAGCTCTGAATTTGTTGTTCGGTTATACATATCTATTTTGCTACTACTCTTATGCTCTATTCTCTCACCTGCATAAAATTCTAGTTGCATCGGTATTTATAGTTGCGCTTTGAGGATAAGTGCAGGAAAGTCTCAACTACTCACACACTTGAAATTATGGTGATCGAATGTGCATTGGTATGGACTGATTGGCATAAAATCAGGTTTAATTTTCTAACACCCTCATTTAATCTTGATTTCACAAAGACTTTGATGCCCAACTTTTATCGTAGCCTGTTGAAGTCCTCCTTCAAAGGTTTTGTGAAAATATTAGCTACCTGCTCCTTGGACCTGCAAAACAATAGCTAAATTTCACCAGCTCTCTAATGAAATGGTATCGGATCTCAATGTGCTTCATCCTACCATGGAACACTGGGTCCTTCGATAGTGCTATGGCAAAAATTTTGTCACAAAATATGGTTATCACCCCTTTAGATGGATGACTCAGCTCACTCAATATTCTTCATAGCCATATTGCCTGGCATGCGGCTGACATGGTGGTAACATACTCGACCTCATGCCTGGCATGCGGCTGACATGGCAGTAACATACTCGGCCTCAAAAGTGGACAACATAACTATTGGTTGCTTCTTAGAGGATCATAAAATTGCTCCTGAACCAATATTGAAAGCTTAGCCTAAGGTGCTCTTCTAATCATCAGTGCTTCCAGCCCAATCGCTATCTATGTAGCCCACCAGTTCTAGTTGGTCTTTCCTAGCATCAAATATTCCATGGTTTTGCATCCCATTAACATAGCGTAGGATCCTTTTACCTATTTTCTAGTGCATTTCCTTTGAAGTATCCTTAAATATTCTAATCAAGCTAACTCCAAACATCAAATCAGGTCGAGTTGCAGTCAAATACATGAGATTGCCAACTAGCCTCTTGTATAGAGTTGGATCAACATTTCTACTAGAATCCAAAATGCTCAATTTTAGACCTGTGGCAACAGGTGTGATGGTAGGTTTGTTGTCCTCCATCTTATACTGCTTTAGGATATCCTTTGCATACTTACCCTGAGAAATGAAGATGCCATCTACTAATTGGTCAACTTCAATGCCAAGAAAGTACATCATTAGACCTAAATATGTCATCTCAAACTCCTTCTTAGTGGTTGTTCTAAACTAGTCAAACAATATATCACTATTGCCAATATAAATAAAATCATCCACATACAAGCAGACAATTATCATCCCTCCTACATTTATCTTCAGGTACAAGGTGTGCTCATATGGGTATTTTATGAACCCATTCTCCTAAAAATAGCCATCAATCTAGTTGTACCATGCCCTGGGTGCTTGCTTCAACCCATACAAGGACTTCTTCAACTTTAGGACCTTTCCTTCTTGTCCTTCTAGCTCATAGCCTGGTGGTTGATCTATGTAGACCTCCTCTTCTAATACTTTGTTTAGGAAGGTAGAATTGACATCCATTTGATAAATACTCCAACCCTTCTGAGCTACCAAATCCAGGATCATCCTAACTGTGTTAAGTTGGGCTACGGGTGCATATACCTCATGGCAGTCAATCCCTAACTTTTGATTGTAACCTTTCACCACCAGTCTAGCCTTATGCCAATCAACTTCTCCTTGGACATTTAACTTCATTTTGTATAACCACTTGATCACAATGGTCTTCTTCCCTGCTAGTAGATTCGTCAGTTGCCATGTCTCGTTCTTCTCTATGACCTCTATCTCCTCATCCATTGCCTTCACCTATTTTTTATTCTAACTTGCTTCTTCAAACAAAATTGGATTACACTCAAAAAACAAAATAAATTCACTCATCTACATGATTTCAGATTATCTCATAGATGTCTTGCAAGTTCCTCATCTTCATGGGTGTCTTCAAGTTGGGGATCCTACTTGCAATTGGAGGTGATTGGGACGATGAGGTTGTGCTAATGCTGGCACCACTACTACTGCTTGAAGCTACAGGTGGTTGTACACTGTTTTCCTCTAGGTCCATAGATTCAATAATAGTTGGCTCTAGCTGGTCAGTCTTAGAATTCTAATTCTAGGCTTCATCCTCCAAGAAATTTACATCTTGGCTGATGATCAACTTCTTCATCATAGGATTATACTGTCTATACGCCTTTGCTTGTTCATTGTACCCTGTAAAGATACAATTCTATGCTTTGTCATCCTACTTCTACCTCTTCTCGTCTAGAAAAAGTGCATATGTTATGCACCCAAAAACTCTCAAATGATCCACACTCAGCTTTTGATTGCTTCAAGCCTCCTAGGGAATCTTGTCCTTCACACTCTTGGTGGGACATTTATTTAGTAGATAAACTACATAATATACAGCTTCTTTCCAAAAATCATGTGATAATCATTTCACCTTTAGGATACTTCGTGCCATCTCCATGATAATTTTGTTCTTCCTCTCAGCTACACCATTCTACTGTGGTGTGTATCTGGTAGTAAACTACCTATGAATTCCATGTTGCTTGTAAAAGTTATGGAATTCATTGGAGATGTATTCACCTCCACCATATGTCTTGAGTGTCTTCATAAAATATCCACTTTATTTCTCAACTAGAGCCTTAAACTCCTTGAATTTGGCAAATGCTTCTGACTTTTACTTGATGGGTTAAACCCATATCCTCCAGATGAATTCATCAATGAAGGTCAAGAACTATTTGTTGTCAGTAAAATTGATGGTCTGCATTGGATTGCAAATGTTTGAATGCACTAGATCCAATGGATGTGAAGTTATCCAAGACTATCTTGTAGGGAATGCATCCCTATGTTGTTTTCTGACTAGACAACCTTCACAAACCTTATTTTATTGCTCAATAAGAGGTAAAACCTTCACCATCTACTTTTTGTGTAGTAGGTTTGGGCCACTGAAACTTAGGTGACAAAATTTGAGATGCCACAGCCAGGTAGCATCCTTCACAACTACACTAAGAGACATTAGTGATTCAATATGAATATGTAGTGAAAACATTTTTTTCTTCATCATGGACATAGTTACAATCTCCCCATGCTCTCTATCTCTAATGGTGTAGACTCCATATTTAAATTGAACAATGTGCCCCTTTTGCACAAGTTGTCCAATGCTCAACAAGTTGTGCTTCAAACTAGGAACATAGTACACATCAGTAATCTACTTCCTTTCATCGTGCTTGGTGTAGATGAGGATTTTTCCTTTCCCCATAACAAGAACCTTGTTGTTTTCCATTATTAATTCATACTGTATTGTTCATCCAATTGTGAGAACATATCCTTGTTTCCAATCATGTGTTTGCTACACCCACTATTGAGATACCAGACATTATTTTGGCTCTCCTCCTCTATACTGCATTTCAATAGAATATTTCCACAAGCATATCTATTTCTAGCTTCGTTTGTGTAATCCGCTTATTGTTGGTTATCCTTGGCCATTTTATTTTTGCACTCATAGATATAGTGGTTGAACTTATTGCAAAAATAACACTTATCTTGGATTTGTCCTTTTTCTGATTAGATCCACCTTGTTGATTTTTCCCACTGCCTCTTCCTCCTACCTGATGGAAGTTGTATTTGGTATCCCCATAATTGCAGTTTGACCTTCCTCCTTGCTTGTTTTCTTTTCTACACTTAACTCTTCCTCTTCATCCTTGAGAACTGGAGGCAATTTTATGGGATTCTCTTCTGATATTATCTCAGAATGAGACTTGCACATTGAACACCTAATCTAATGAGGACTGAGTTTAGTAGCTCAGCCTTTGCCATGTGTTTTCAAGGAACCCATGAGCTCATAAACCAAGAGGGTTATCAAATCCTTCGATTCCTCAATCGCTAACATGACTATGTCAAACTTTACAGGAAATATTCTCAAGATCTCCATAATTCTCTAGTTCTACACAATCTCTCCATTCAACTACATATGGTTGATGACATTGTTTGTTTGGGTGAATAAGTCACTCATGAACTCTAACTAGCTCATCTACAAGTTTTAAAACTCCCTCCTTAACATCTATAGCTTCACCAACTTCACCTTGTTGGTTCCATAATAAGAGTTGGCTAAAATTTCCCAAGCTTGCTTTACCTTGGTTTCTACTGCAATCCATAGAAAAATAGTCTCCTCAATTGCTTGCATGATGTAGAATAGTGCCTTTTGGTCCTTCTTTGTGGTTTTATTTAACAGGTCATTATCGGCTTGGGAGAGTGCAACTAGTGCTGCTGCATCAATCGGTTCTGGATAACCATTCTCAACCAAGTCCAAAATATCTTGAGACCTAAAAATAATTTTCATTTGGATGCTCCAGTAATCGTAGTTCTTGTCGTTGAACAGTAGGATTTGCAACTACAAGGAGATTTTTTTGAAATCCATACTTCAATCTTCCACGGGATGACATAGTGGCTTTAATACCAATTTGAAGTAATTAAAAAACACTAGAGACCGCTCAAAAAAAGAACGATTCTTGGAATCGCTTGTTATCTTGAGCGAGACCCAGAATCACTTGCTAGCAGAGCGAGATGTGGGATCGCTCACTAGCTTGAGTGAAGAATGGAGTCACTCACTAGCTTGAGTGAGACTCGAAGTCACTCGCTAGCAAAGCGAGACGTGGGATTGCTCGCTAGCTTGAGTGAAGCATGAAGTGGATAGAAAGGTGTAGATGTGTTAATTAAGTCCGAGTGCTTCCATTTGTCCAAAGGTAGAGTTCTCTCATAGAAGAGGTGACATTGGGGTTCACCCACTAACTAGATCAAGTAGGAGGTTGCTTAAGATTTTTGGTGAGTAAGGGAGAGATAGAAGATCGCTTAGGAGATGGAGCGATAAGGAGGTCATTGGTGCTTGCATGCGATAAGGTGAAAGTTAAGGGTCATTTATCTATCTGAGTGATCTGTAGTTGGATGTGGTTTTCTATCGAGAGAAGGAAAGCTGAGATTCACTAATCAAGTGGAGCGATATGAGGTAGTTAAAAGGTTTTAATTAATAAGTGCCCAAACTTAAGATATAACACCAAAAAATCTATGCAAATTTTTATTTTAATAAAAACCAAAATTACAATCCATACTCCACTAAGGGATTACAATCATCTACATAAAATGCAAGATAAACACAAAATGAAGAGCTTTGAATCTACTATTCGGTTCTACAGACCTCTTATGTTGCTACTCTTCTTCTCAATTCTCTCTCCTACATAAAATACTAGCTACACCAGTATTTATAGCTAGGCTTTGAGGACAAGGGTGGGAAAGTCTCAACTACTCGCACACTTGAAATTACGATGATCGGATGTGTGGAAGTACGAACTAAATGGCATCAAATTAGGTTTGATTTTTTAACATATTCTACTTGAAGGATATGTAAGAGATGTTGGTTCAAATTAGATTATAAAATAGTGGCCATTATTTCAGGTCTTGGATCAACTTTTTCAAGACTAGGCCATGTTTATCCAAGTTTTCTAGTCATGCTATAGGGGTCATTGAAAATCTATATATGCTTGAATCTTCCAGTTGAGTAGACTATGATGCACATCTCACGGGTTTTGATGTCAGGTGTAAAACTTCTTCATATGGCTTAGAGATGTTTCAAAATTATTTTGTGAGTAGAAAAAATATTGTTCATTGGACTTCTGCAAGGTATAATATGGCTTTGCTTCTCCTCCTTGAAATTAGGATTAAATTCAAGTGGCCAAAATATTATGATTCATAGGAATAACCACTCCCACTATACGGTAGAGGAAATTAAATATACTTATTCATTATTTCTTTCTTTCCTCTCGCATGCAGTGAGCAGAGGGATAATTAATCCAATGGATAGCAGAGCATATGATTTGCTTATTGGAAGTAAGAGAGATAGATATGGACAAGAGAAAATGGTAGTCACAATGCCAATGTGCATCAATACAAAATTTACCGATCATCATTTTCCTGGTAGATCTTCCTAGCCATTTTTTGTTTTAGTGTTTTTTGTTTCTTTTTTTTGTTGTTATTCAAACTAGTCATATGCATTATAAGTCAATCCTGCTCCAATGCAAAAACAATTCTATGAAAAATCTTAATATTTTGATTGTTTTTATTCCCTAAGAAAAAACTTTTCTACGAAGACATTATTTTGATGCTAGCTGCATAAAATGCTTCGTCTGTCAACTGTCATCTAAAAAATAAATATAAGGAACATTCATCAATACATTATAATCATAGAATACCATAATCATAGAGTCACTACATATCATTTCATGGAAGACCATAACATATGCCATTCATCAATATAGAAATTGTGTTTTAACAAATATTTATGATCATGTAAATTATCAATATAATTTGGGTCCATATAACACCTCATTTTAAATATCTCTTTCTATGAATGGTGTCACATATACTATGGGTTCGTTTCATATATCAAACAATTCTATTTACAATTTACATATAAACCATCTCATATTCTATATGCTTTTATGAACCAAATTAACATATTTAATTGAAAACTAAGATGAGCACAAGGTAAAGAATGCTAACATTACCATAAGATAAATAAAATTCTTAACAATTTTTTTACAAGCAATATAACATCGATCATAGGATAGTCATGGTCTCTAATATGATTGTTATTTAACTATTATAAAGTTTTATATTTATTATAGTCTAGTACATTTAACCTATATAAAGTAATTTACAATGAGAGCACAATATTACAACTTTCGTTTAAATAGTTAAGTACTTTGAAAAATATATCAAAATCTCAACTTAAATCATATAAATGTATGTTTAACATTTATTTGTTTCTTTAATTAGTATCATATGAATCCCAATGACAAGCTAGTCATATACATAGAGGATTATTAGGATTTCATATCAATCCTTCGAAACATGATATACTATGATCAAATGTGTATTATGTGAACCTATTATTAATGATGAAATTATTACTTTATTGTATGCTTTGGATCACTTTTTATGTTAGGGTACCTAGGAATAGATATATGGGGATATGATATTATATTGTAAAAGGGTTGACATGGACCACACATAACCCAAGGTTGAATATTACATTATATCCCCATATATCTATTCTTAGGTACCGTAACATTTTATTTTAAAGAGATTTTTTTCATTACTAATTTTTTTTTCTTTAAATTTACCTTGTACTTATATCTTGAACTTATCCAAATTATCTCCTAACATGTGTAAGTTCTACATACATCACATAAAAGGATTCAAAATTATACCTTCACTTTGAAACAAGGTTATGTGTAAGGGGTCGGTCCCAAAACGTATTTATAAAAATTGGGCAAATTAGTTTTGAAATACAAGTGAATAGTGTCCCAAATCATGTAGAAGGCCCATTATTATTAGGGGTCATGTTGAAAATTTAAACTTAAAATGGTCAAATTATTATAAAATTGTGGCGAATAGATCCAAAAAAAATTGCACCTAGAAATTTTGGGCTAATGGGCCATGGTCAAGGGTCCCCAATATTAGCCAATTCCAAATTTTAAAAATCCAAATATTCATTAATTAACAATGATTAGCCACTATGCATAACCGTGCTTTGAAAGGCCATGTTTATAACTATTTGATCATATACCATTTGATCATAGAGAGACAATTATAGTTTATTGAATAGTGGAGGATTATTTTCTTTTATAAGTTCCCTCTATAAATTATAGACATGTGTAGGATGATTTTGATGTCTAGTTATTTTCCTACCCTCTTTCTATAAATTATGGACAACTATAGGATTATTTTGATATCTAGATTTGTATCTATTATGTTTCCATTTTAAGTATACTAGATATTATTGATCCATTTAAACAATTATTAAGAACCAATTTCAACATTTAGTCCTTTTATTGAAAATTAGAATTCCTAATTTATGGAATCTTCTTTATTCTTTATTTATTTAGAAGCTTCATAAATTTGAGGTTTAAGGATATGATAGCTCTTATTCATGAATGTACTATAAATTTATCTAAGAAGAGTATATTCTTTCAAGAGTGTTCTAAATGACCAAGAAAATAACACATATTTATTTTACTATTGACACTCATTTCTCCCTATGCTCTTACAAATTTTATTCTTATCATTGTATTATCCTTTATCCTTTGAAACATAATGACCCTCATGTTTCATGCAACAATGATGATCATAATTTATTTATAAAATTATCATTATTTATCCTTATATTATTCTCTACCTTGATATTCATAAATCTCCTTGTTCACAGAAGAATATAATCCTTAAATTATCAAATGTTTTTTAAATTGATATATAGACAACATAGTTTTATATGGACCTATCATGGATGCCTTATTTCTAGATTACATAATTTTTTGAATCCTTATTTGATATGACCTTGTATTATATAACCTAAATATGGTTCCCCTAAATGATCATGTAACAACCCTTCTAGCATGACTATGAATTACTGATGAATAGATGAATAATACTTACTTTTTTTAGAATATGATATTGTTGATGGTTGTTGTGCATGCAGGACTAGGTACATACCTTCAATGGATAAAAGAAGGTCAACAAAAAAAGTGAAAGGGAAGTGACGATTCAGTTTGTGAGTACATGGAATCTCATGCAAGAGCATATCATATAGGAGGTGAGAACTTTACTTTGAAAATGTGTTTGATGGATGTTGGAATGGATGGTGGAATGGATGAATATTTTCAATGGCAATGAAAGTGTTAGTGCATGGGAGCTATTTTCTATTTAAGCATTGGTGAAATAATATTGATTGAATAACTTATTATTAAATTTGAAAAATAATACAAGGATAAATTGTATAAAATAAAATATATATGTATGTATTACTTAATAACTAAAAATTATTAAATAAAAATAAAATATAGCAAGAAATAATATTTTATTTATACTAGGAATATAAGAAGTGGTAAACTCGATCTGGTGGTTGTGCATAACTTCTCATAATTATTTTAACATTTCCATAATTTCTCATAATTATTTTAACATTTCCATGCTGTTGGTGGTGAAAACATAGAAAAATCGAGTAAGGGGAATATTATTATACTTTGTCTTGATTTTGGAAGAGAGAGAGGGGATGGCGTGTCTAGAATGGTGAGACTAATGTTTTCATCTTCCTATGCTCGTCAGAAGGAGAAAAGAAAACAAAACTAACAATAAGAAAAGAAAAGAAGAAAATTTGCAGGTCGGCATGCTTGTTATTTTTTCTTTAAAAATCATATTATTTCAAAATGTTGTGATAATCTCTTGAATGGTTTAATTTAATTGAAAATCAAAGAAATGGAATTAATTTTATTTTTTTTGCATGTGTTTGAAAGATGTTGATTTAAAAAAATATATATATGTTGCAAATATGAGTATCCATCTATAAGAAATTAGGAGTGCATTTCGATTTTAAATTATTTAGAGACATCTGCTTGTGTGTTTGGGATATCGAGTTGTTGATCTACATGGCTTTTGGCATGAATTTTACTTTCAATTGTGTGTTGTTATCAATACTTTGGGTGATAATCCATCAAAGTTAAGGAAATTTTGAATAGGATGTCTTGTATGCTATTGATACATTCTATTGTGGATGGTTATTGTTCAAAATATCATTATGAAAAAACTTTAAATTAGATAACATCCTATTTTTAAATGCACTTGAGTAGAAGTTGCTTATTGGAAAGTGATTGTTGGACCATCCTCTTAGTTGGACTAGGTTGCTAATAAATTTCATGTGTGAGAATTTTTAGTTATGAGATGTCATCTATGCTATTTGAATGTAGTATATCTATTGCTTGATAAATTTATTTTAAAATTTATTGAATCTGTGTTAAATTTAAAGATTGATGAAGGGAATGAATGTGCATATTGTAGTTGAACTTTTAGAAACATTTATCATGCATAAATCATTAACTTGAGGTTGTTTCTGATCTTGTTTATTACAAAACCTTCATTGTTACTATTGAGAACTACAAAAATGGAGTGCAGTAGTAGTCAATAGCACTACATTTGGGTTGGGCATTATATTTTATTATAAAACTATTATGAGTTTCTAGGTTTGGGAGAATACATGAGACAATTCATGCATTACTTGAAGTTAGATAGGTATTCTTGTTGTCATCTTTCCGATAAAAAATGGCACATTACTGCTACTAGATTTTATTAGTTTGAACAAGAAATATAAACAAACGTAAGACAAAAATTACATATACATTAGGTTTCAATTTATTTGATGTAAAAACTATCCTACGTTCTACTATGGTGGATATTTGTAGATGATTTTACTTTCTCTAATAGCTCAGAATGCTTTTACTAATTCCAATCAATGCTATATGTGCTTTCATTATAAATTTTTGAATATATTATAAAAGGAATGTATTCCAAAATGTTAATGTATGGTGTGTATATATTTTTTCTGAGAAACACAAGTGGTGCTTGTATTGCAAGTGATAG
Organism: Wollemia nobilis; assembly: GCA_028583015.1. Classification (NCBI taxonomy): domain Eukaryota; kingdom Viridiplantae; phylum Streptophyta; class Pinopsida; order Araucariales; family Araucariaceae; genus Wollemia; species Wollemia nobilis. The sequence continues at coordinate 614,012 of JAQPPZ010017059.1, forward strand.
TAATGGTATTCTAAAGAAACCTAGTTAACTCCTTTCAGTAGAGTGTAACCCGTGTATAAGTCTATTAAATTAGGAGTTGAATTTCCTAAGAAAAAGAATAACACCTTTTTCACATGGGAACTTAATGTAATTTTTATTAATAATCCTTAATGATCACATCACCGATAATGCAAGTAGCGTTCAATCCCCGTGACAGATATGTATATGTATAAGAAGTATTTACTCAATAAATTAAAAAATAATCCTTAATAATATTTATTTTAATTTTTTAAATTCAAACAATTGGAAATTCTAGAATTGATGGTGAAATTTGAAAATGGAAGTCAAATGTTTCCCTATTCAATATTGAAACCTGGGCGGTTAAGAAGTAAGTTGTATGCATCAGAACGATGACGTACGGTTGAAAATTTCATATTATGAACTCCTTATAGAGTACTCCATCCTTTTGTATTGGAAACTTAGATTTAACTTATAGTTTTAATTTGATATATGGGCCATGTTGAATGTCCTATCTGTTGCGGTAAAGAAATTATCCACATGGTCTCAATCTATAAAGACTAGGGTTAGGTATAATTTATTATACTAGCAAAATCATCTATGATTTAATGAAATTTAACCTCCCAATGAAATATGCCCATAAACCTTTAATTATCCAATATATATATATATATATATATATATATATATATATATGAGTTACCTTTATCGAGAAAATACGGATACTATGAAATCAGAGATGAGGTTGTTCATCATTTTGAGTCTTTGTTGGGATCCCAGCCTATCTAATCCTCCCAAGCAATGGATTCCCTCCTTAGGCACATTCCGAGAATTGTTATTGATGAAATGAATGTCAATATCCTAAAACCCCTTAGTGATGAGGAAATCCAAAAAGCTCTTTTTTCAATGCAAAAAGACAAAGCTCTTGGACCTGATGGGTTTTCCCCTCATTTTTTCCAAAAAATTTAGGAAATCATAGGTCCTGACATTTGCTTGGACATTAAAGAGATGTAAAATTATAGATTTATCCCCATATATGTAAATTCTACTTTCATAGCCCTTATTCCTAAAAGCCCTACTGCTAAGAGTTTGTCTAATTACCATCCTATAAGCCTTTGCAATGTGGTCTACAAGATTATTACCAAATCTATGGCCACCAGACTTAAATATTCCCTTCTAGACATCATAGACCCGTGTCAAGGCAGCTCTGTTAAAGATCAAAATATTGTTGATGGTGTGATAACTATTCGTGAGCTAGTCCACTCTACCCATAAATCTAAAAAAGTGCTTTCTTATTGAATCTAGATATGAACAAAGCCTTTGATAGGGTCAATAGATATTTTCTATCTAAAGTCCTTCTAATATTTGGATTTCATAATGATTGGAACCATATCATTATGCAATGTGTTTCCTTTTCTTGGTTTTTCGTCCTGGTGAATGGATCCACAGCTAGGAACTTCTCAAGTACTAGAAGATTAAGACAAGGGGACCCTTTATCCCCCATCCTATTCATCATTCTAGATAAATATGTTGGCATAACTATAAAGTCATCCTGTTATCTGGGGTTAATTTTTGGCATAAAATTTACTTTCAACCTAAGACCTACCACCCACCAATAATTTGTTGATGACACTTTGCTGGCTACCATAGATTCCATCCCAGAAGCCCGTACTATTAAAACTATTCTTAACCTCTTTGAATATGCAACGAGACACAAAATAAATTACTCCAAGAGCAAAATATTTTTTCTTAATACTCATGTCTCGCGGTAAACTTCTATTGCTAATATCCTGGAATGTTCCATTGCTAATCTACCCATTGCCTATCTTGGGTTTCCCATATTTGTGGGTTGTACAAAAGATACAATGTGGAATAATGTTATTGAGAGGATTCACAAGAAATTAGCAGGTTGGAAAGGTTTTTTGCTTTCTTTGGTAGGAAAAGCCACGATGATCATGTCAGTTCTTCAGAACATTCTTGTTTATTTTTTTGGTTTTCAAAGTGCCTGTAGCAGTTGGATCTAAAATAGAAAAATATTTAAAGCACTTCATATGGACAGGAACTGACAATCAGAAAAAGTTTCACTTGGTTTCTTGGGATACTGTTTGCTCCCCAAAATATAAATGGGGTCTTGGTTTTCAAAGAATTCACAAGATGAATCATGCCCTTATGGAAAAACAAGCATAAAATATCTTTACCCATGAAAAATTGGAATGGATATCTAATGTAAGAGAGAAATATCTACAACACCATTCCTTTATGGATGAGGAAGCTCCTCAAGCTGGAACCCATTTTTGGAAGTCTATCCTCCAAACAAGACTATTGCTCAGCAGAGGTGTAATATGGCAGCTTGGTGACGGGAAGATAATAAATTTTTGACATGATACTTGGGTCAAGGATGAGGCTCTTATAAATGATTAGAATATTGTTGTCCTAAAAAACTTAACAGATGCAAACATGTGACAAAAATTTGCTGACTTCATCATCCAATCCCAGGGGCATCACATGTGGAAACAACTAAGTTTCAATTCGGATGATAAATTAATTACCCAAGATGTTAAGGCCATGCAGTCCATTCTTGGATCAAGTTTTATCCTAGCTTCCCAGGAAAAAGATAGGCCTTTCTAGAAATACAATGAGGATGGCAACTTCTCAATCAAAACAGCCCATGGGTTATACGACAATTATGATTCTCAAGATGAGCAAGTGATATATTTGATCTTAAAATGTGTTTGGCTCAAAAAAATTATCCCCAAATTTGCTCACTTCTCTTGGTTGGTTAAGAATAGAATTTTAACTACTGACAATTTTATTAAGCGTGGAGTCATGTTACCCAACAAATGTTATTTGTGCTACCAAGCTTGGGAATCAGTGCAATATATTATGGTTGACTATCAATTTACCTATGATGTTTTTATAGTGCTTTTAAGTATATTAAGAGTTCAATGGGCATGGACCCATACTATTGTTGATATGTTTACCCAATGGCCTCCTATGTTTCACCACCCCATATTAAAGTTTATTTGGAAAGCTTCCCTCCATCATACCTTATGGAAGATTTAGTTAGAGCAAAACAACAGTGTTCAATAATCAAACCAGGGATCCAGTGATGGTAGCCAAAAGAGTAGTGAGGTTTGATACCAAGAAAACCAACTTAATTCAGTATGACAAACCCCCTGATCTAGGTTTAGAAATAATTTTGTTTAAATTTCTTAATATTTCCACCAAAATTTCTAAGCAACTAGTTCACATCAATGATAGGATCAATCCTAAGTGGAAACCACCATCGTTGGGTTGGTTAAAAGAAAATTTTGATGGTCCATATAAAAGAAATCCTGGGAATGTTGGGGCTAGTGGTATAATCCATGATCAGTGGAAATATCATCAAGGTATTCATTGAAAATTTGGGGATTCGATCAAATAATCATGTTAAGGCTCGTGCCCTATGGAGGTGTCTTGTTCTGTGCAAATATTTTCCTAACCCAATCATATTTGAAGGTGATTCCCTTGTTGTGGTTAATCATGCAAAAGGTTCCTTGAAACCAGGTTGGAATATTCAAAATGTTATTATGGAAATTCAATCCATTCTCAGGCATCTTCTCTTAAGTACAGTTCAACATGTCTTTTGTGAAGCCAACATAGTTGTTGACACTTTGGCTAGTTTGGCAATAAACCAATCTGATTGCATTATTTGGGAAGACTATTTTCTGGAGGATTTAATCAGCATTGTTCAAAAAGAAAACAAGAAGGTTTCTTAATAATCACATAAATGCCAGCAAAGGTGTTTTTTTCAATGTCATAAGGTATTTTGTCAACACCGTTGTCTTTCCTTTCAAGTATTTTTTCACCACTATTGTCAGTTCCAACAAAGGTGTTCTTTTTAATGCTATAATTTGTTTCGTAAACACCATGTTTCTTTTGTCATTGGTGTTTTTTCAACACCATTTCTTGTCCATTTCAGGATCCCACATGTTTCCTTTCAAATTGTGGACTTTTTCAAAATTGTGTTTTTCATCACAAGGCTATTGTTTTCACCTTTTTTCAAAACCTTATCCATCTTATGAGTTTGTTAATTCATGGAATGATAGAATGGTTCATGTTAGAGGAGTTCAAATTGAGTTCATGGATGCAGCTAAAAATATTACTAGTTGTGCTGTTGAAGCCTTTCGCTCTAGAATTATCAGCCATGTCTCGGGGGCAGTTGACCAACTCCTGTAAGCAACCAATATGATCAAGGAAGTTGGGTTCATTTTCTCTCTTAAATTCAAGGAATTGTAGGATCTTTTGATTTTGCTCAACACTCTTCTCGCTCATCCGCAAAATAATGCTACTGAATATGGTGATAAAGCCCAGTAGTCCTGGGTTCTGGGTTAGTGTGATTTTTGAGTTTAGTTTCTATTACTGAACCTTCCCTGTTTTATTGGGTATATCCCTGGTTTCTTTTTGTTGTCGAAAAAGGTTATTTGAATCTTCTGTTTTGTTTTTTTGTGTTCCCATGGAACTAGCACAACTCTTCCCTATGTCTATGGGGGTTGTTATATTTTTTTTTCTTCGACGCTATATAACAACATTATGTAAATAGGGATTGGGACCCTTCAACCCAGCGATATTAATAAATTTTATTACCTACCAAAAAAAAAGAAAATACGGATACTACGTGTGCTAAATAAATCTTTTTCTCTTTTGGCTCATAGAAGTTATGATACTTTATGTTCAATTAGAGTAACGAAAAAATGTTGGGTTTGTGCTTTTTTCACTAGTTAAGATCAATAGATTAGGAATATTTACTTTTTATATTTTGTTAAATAGAATAGTTATTTGGAATATTATTGTTGCTGGGTGATTCTATTAAATGACTTACATTTCATATAAAGAAGTCTCATAAAAATATGTATTTTATAGAGTAATTATTTGTATGAGACTCTTTACATAAAACCTATTAACCAATGATAGGTTCTAATTAGATGTGGAGTTCAACCAAAATCTATCTAAAATTTTTAATTGTTATTCTTAAAAAAATAACCTTTATACACTTCTTAATAAAATCTGTCGTAAAGGATGAAAGAATATATAAAAACTCAATATTGATGGTTACAAGTTGGTAAACTATGTGACTTAATAATGGTTCTTTTATAGCAAGAATAGGTCATAACAAGTGATCTTGTTAGAACTAGTAATGAGGGGTGGTATGGAACACTTCCTCTAGGTCATTGCCTAAGGAGTATAATGATAGATCCATGCATTGCTCTAACTATGAGTCAACTAGCATGACCAAGAGAACTAGTCCAGCCACAATACTTGGTATAGGATAATTATCGTGATTCACAAAGAGTCAATGGTACTAATTCTAGTGTTAGGGTAATGATATAGCTCTATTTGAATCTATTAAAGAGGACAATTAGTTAGACACTAGACATATGTATGCTAATTTATTGCATACCAAGTTTTAAATATGCTGAATAGTTAGGTCAAGGTTTGTAATGCTAAGGGATGGGAAAAGTATACATCCACCACCTAGGTGTTATGGGCATTATAAGATAACCCTATCCATAGATCGAAACCCATGCTAGAAAAATAGGACAACAAATGAGAAAGTTAGATCTACAAATGGCACTCTCTGTAGACACCAAAATAGCACCAATCCGATTATGTGACTGCAAACACTGATCGCTTTGACAAAAACAGCCCCCAGGGCAGCCCTCAGAGGTCAAACAGTGGTCTTAACCACTTTCATAGAAATTTTGTAATTTCAGGAAGCAATTTGTTACATTTATACACTTTGCTCAGTATTCGTCTCACCCAGGGACGAATACTAACTGGGATTCGTCTCACCCAGGGACGGATCTCGAAATCGTCTCACCCGGGGACTAATTCCAAGTTTAACGGGCAAAAAGAAGAATGGTGCCAAGTGGCAGCCCAGGACAGTCAGTTGATGACTCCTGCCTCACACACGTGTGTGGGTGGATAGATAGGCAGGCCATTAGAGCATTGTAACAAGGGCAGTTATGAGAGCCCAAGTCAATGGAGGATTCCCCTCCCTCATGGGAAGACATGACTGCCACATGGCACCTATGACAAACACATGGCATTTGTGCTTCCCTCTCAAAATAGACCCCATGGGTCTATAAAAGGTGGGACTTTTCTCACCCAAGGAGATAGATAGAAGGAGATTTCAAGCAACGAAGTGCTGCCGAGTTGAACACCCACTTGCATCCCCTTTGATTCACCTTCTCACATCCACCAATCTCTTTTCCAATGGAGGTTGTTGGGTGGATTTTGGAAGCTTGAATCTGACCCAAATCCAACATATGGACACCTGAATAAACCAATTTGCAGACATCCCAATCCTAAGAGGTTTTGGGCCCATCCCTAGCGGATTGGCGTCGAAATCAAGTGCCAACGGTGGGAGGCCCACTTGGGCACCCCCGCACTTTCTGAGTTTTAAAGCATTCTAGATTATTTTTTTAGTTTGCATATCGTGTTATTCTATTTGGTTAACTCATAGCTTCAATTTAGTAACATTTTGATCAAATTTTATCACGTTTTGTGTCGCTTTGTTGTTTCACTAACTTGTAGGTGGCGATATTGAATTCCCGAGGATAGAGGCCAAATTTGGAGAATCCGACCATCTGGGTCGTCCCAAAATGGCCCCAATTACATAACCCCCCTATTTTCAGGCATTTTTCAAGTCTCGAGATCCGACATTGGAGCAACAACAGGTTAGCTTTTTCAACACAGAAGAATTCGTCCCACCCAGGGATGAATAGCAGTCAGAATTCGTCCTGCCCAGGGACGAATTCCAGTTGAAGGCAGATTGGCCAACTGTTTCAATGGTAGTGGTCCTCTGGTGATGTCATGGTCGGATTCTCCCAATTTGGCCTCTATCCTCGGGAATTCGATATCGCCACCTGCAAGTTAGTGAAACAACAAAGCGACACAAAACGTGATAAAATCTGATCAAAATGTTACGAAATTGAAGCTATGAGTTAACCAAATAGAATAACACGATATGAAAACTGAAACAATAATCTATAATGCTTTAAAACTCAAAAAATGCGGGGGCACCCAAGTGGGCCTCCCATCATTGGCACTTGATTTCGATGCCAATCCACTAGGGATGGGCCCAAAACCTCTTAGGATTGGGGGGTCGGCAAATTGGTTGATTCAGGTGTCCATATGTTGGATTTGGGTCAGATTCAAGCTTCCAAAAGCCACCCAACAACCTCCCTTGCAAAAGAGATTGGTGGATGTGAGAAGGTGAATCAAAGGGGATGCAAGTGGGTGTTCAACTCGGTAGCACTTCGTTGCTTGAAATCTCCTTCAATATGTCCCTTTGGGTGAGAAAAGTCCCACCTTTTATAGACCCATGGGGTCTATTTTGAGAGGGAAGCACAAATGCCATGTGTTGGTCATAGGCGCCATGTGGCAGTCATGTCTTCTTTTTTCCCGTTAAACTTGGAATTCGTCCCTGGGTGAGACGATTTCAAAATTCGTCCCTGGGTGAGACGAATCCCAGTTAGTATTTCTCCTTGGGTGAGACGAATACTGAGCAAAGTGTATAAATGTACCAAATTGCCTCTTGACCTTACAAAATTGCTATGAAAGTGGTTAGGACCACTATTTGACCTTTGAGGGCTGCCCTGGGGACTGTGTTTGTCAACGCGATCAGTGTTTGTAGTCACATAATCGGATTGGTGTTGTTTTGGTGTCTACAGATGCCCCTTTTTGGGATGCGCTGTGCATAACGCAGCGTTGAGCAAAAATAGATAACCAAAGCACTAATTATTAGGGTTTCTTGGTAACCTAACCAACTTTTGATGCCCCAAGCATGGAAAGGGCATGCATTCTCGAATCCTTGCTTCTGACGAGCTAAGGAGTTTGATTTCAAGTGTTAACCTGTTTTGGTGAGGTGTGACTTCAACTTAGACATTGATCAGTCATGAATAGGCAAAGGGCGTTTTATCCACAGGGGAACCTTGTGTTCATGATTCATGAAATGCCAAGTGTTTGATTGATTTGACTGTTGCTTGTTTACTACCCCAAGCAGGAGCGTAATTGTCTTTGTCAATGATTCTTTGAATGCATGTCGTTTTCCTTAATTGGATGTGTGATTGTTGATTAGTGACTAAGTGTGACTACCCCCTCAAGCGACGAATCGATGAGGGAATGACCTTCATGAGAAAAGCGACGAGTCGCTTGACCCAAGATGACTTGTGCAAGGGTGCCTTTAGATGGTTTATCGTTAAGCATGTGTAATTTTTCCAACATCTGGACCTATTTTTGGTGGGTGTTAACCCTTTTTGTGATGCCATAATGGGGTGAAATCATCGACAACCCATCTTCCCGTGGAGCGGTCCGGCTATGATAGCCTTCTTGTGGAAGTAGTAGAGTGACAATTTGAACCCCGACATCAATTTTCTATGCCAAGAGGTTAAGTGTGAGAGCACTTGTGTCCGAAAATGCTTATTGCTTTGTTTTTATGTTGCATGTTTTGTTGTTTTTGTTGTTTTTTTTTTGTGACACCATTTGGGGATTAAATTTTCGAAAATACGTCTCCCATGGAGCGGTCCGGATATGGTAGCCTTCTTAGGGAGTAGGATAGTGATTATTTGTGACCCCGATGTCGATTTTCCATGACAAGAGTTTAAGTGCAAGAGCACTTGTGTCTGGCAATGTTTATTGCTTTTTGTGTTTTTTTGATTTTCTTATTGTTTTTGAGTGGGCTTTGACCATTTTGTGACGTCATTTGGGGATGAAATTGTCGAAAATATAACTTCCCGTGGAGTGGTCCAGCTATGGTAGCCTTCTTAGGGAGTAGGATAGCGACAATGTAGACCCTGACATCAGTTTTTCTCATGCTTTCAGTGGTGATCATGTTGTTCGGATGTCAATATCTCCTAATGTATTCAGAGCTAGGACTTTAAAATTCATTTTTGTCTTATCTACTATAAGAGGGATGCACACGCCAATTTTGGGCCCCATCTGACTCATTTCAATTTTTAGGATTTTTAGAGAGACATCGTCATGGTGCTCACCCGTAGCCAAGCCCAATCACGGGCGGAGGCTGTGGGGAATGTCCAAGGAGGCATGAGTCATCTTCGTTACAATCCCAAGGATTTGGTCATACCACCTTGGTGACCTAACACACAAGGCAGTCCCCTCCACACCTTAAAGGAAAGGGACTACAGGGACACCTCTTCGAGGAGCACTCCTATTCAGCATAACATTCAACACACACCCTTCCATGAGGGGTACAGTCATAGGAGAGCTCCCTTAGAAGCTCGCTATGAGCGGTAATCATGCGATGAAGCGCTAGGTCAACATAGGGTTCGACGGGAGGAACCACATGATTACATTATCCCTCCTTCACCCCCTCTAGTTGTCAGGACTACAAAGAAAAATCCAGAGCACAAGGCTCCTCAGGCGGGGTGAACTAACTCCGTCCATCCCTTTTTCACTTATGAAAGAGAGCAAGAGGAAGATCCCTACCTTCCTCGAGAACAATATACAATGCGGGAGCAATATGCCTCTGCACCTGCTATCTATCAGGACCACTCACTGAGGCCAAAGCCCCAAGGGAATGATGCTACCCCCAACAAAAGGAGGTCACCTATAGAGATCTTGGATCACTACGATCAAAAATATCTAGGAGAGGCATCTAGGCCTTCTAGACATGAGGCGACAGGACCAACCATCTTAGAATTTGTCAAGCACATCGCACGCCAAATGCAATTCACGCAACTTGAGCTAGAGCGACTAGAGCGACTACATTTAGAGGAACTGTACTATATTAACAAAGAGCACCTTCAGCACCAGGAGGATGAGTTGTTCCAACACACTATGCAGGAGATCCAACATGAAATGGAGTACGAGGAAAATCATCGCATTCCTCGAGGACAACAAACAGTGCGGCCTCAAGTACATGCCGCCTACATCGACAGAGAGAAGCAACCCATTGAAATTTTAGATCATCAAGATCGAGGCCAACACATAGGAGAAACATTCGAACCTCCTAAACAAAATAGGGTAGACCAAACTGACCTGATAGTCACCAGACATGCCACCCGTCAAGCCCAAATCACACGGCTTAAACAAAGTCATCAGGAAATAGAGTATCGACACCGCTTGGATAGAGAGCGCATGCAACATGAAGCGGATGAGTTACGCATAGAGCAAGGTCTTCAGGAGTTAGAGTACTTATACATGCAGCGTAAAGTAGACAAGTTGCGCTATAAACTACCTGAGAGGATTCCAACCCCTCACACACATAAGACAAAACATTATGAGAGGCACAACCCCCGGGTGCGAGACGAGTCTCCGTGACCTTATCAAGCATCACCCCCGATGCCTCCCAGACATGAGCGGGAGGCTGATCCTATAAAAAATGATGGGTGCCTTCCTCAGACATCCACCCAGGTTTATGGGCCACCCTTAGAAATTCATCAAGAAGCCTCTAAGGAATCAGAGCGAGAAGAAGAGCGGGATGAAATGCCCTATCAAGGCATGGGGGGTGCTATCCAGTTACCCCTCCATATGCCCCAAGTTCCTCAACAAGAACCAATCAAAGAGGAGGAGCTCAAATCCCCCGATATATGCAAAGTGCTAGAGCACTTAGAGTCGGTAGAGACCAAGATTTTGGAGCTCCCAAGGCCCAACTTACATGAAGCTCCTTTCAAAGAGGATCAATCTTTAACCATAGGGCTACCTGATGATGCAGTCCTCCATGTCTCAGAATCTCCAGATTCTGATGAGCTGTACTCACTAGTTGAAAGTGAAGATGAAACAGAGATAGCCCATAGCAATCACATGCGACAACATCGGCATCCCATAAAATTTGAGGAAGCATGTCAACAGATAAACATAATACTAGGGCATGAGTGGCATGTTAACCCATCGCAGTGGGACCAAGCATTACATCCACAACTTTGGGCACATAAAGATCAACTTCTTCCCAGAGATCCCATAACAACATCAGTGTCGAGGGTAGACTCTGTCCTCCTATCCGTGCATAGGGCCGATCCATTCATGCCCATACCTCTAGAGCCAGATCCAGAGTGCAAAGACCATCAAGCTGGGGGTACCTCTATCCCTTGAAGAACCATAATCCAAACCAAAAAGCTCCAAGGATTATCGCAATCACTTGGTCACCCCAAAAGCTCCAAGGATTATCGCAATCGCTTGGTCAACCCAAAGGCTCCAAGGATTATCACAATCACTTGGTCACCCCAAAAGCTCCAAGGATTATCGTAATCACTTGGTCACCCCAAAAGCTCCAAGGATTATCGCAATCACTTGGTCACCACAAAATCTCCAAGGATTATCGCAATCACTTGGTCACCTCAAAAAGCTCCAAGGATTATCGTAATCTCTTGGTCACCAAAAAAGCTCCAAGGATTATCACAATCTCTTGGTCACCCCAAAAAGCTCCAAGGATTATCGCAATCACTTGGTCAAAACCCAAAAAGCTCCAAGGATTATCGCAATCACTTGGTCATCCCAAAAAGCTCCAAGGATTATCGCAATCACTTGGTCACCTCAAAAAGCTCCAAGGATTATCGCAATCTCTTGGTCACCAAAAAAGCTCCAAGGATTATCGTAATCTCTTGGTCACCCCAAAAAGCTCCAAGGATTATCGCAATCACTTGGTCAAAACCCAAAAAGGTCCAAGGATTATCGCAATCACTTGGTCATCCCAAAAGGCTCCAAGGATTATCGCAATCACTTGGTCATCCCAAAAGCTCCAAGGATTATCGCAATCACTTGGTCAAACCAAAAAGCTCCAACGATTATTGCAATCACTTGGTCAAAACCCAAAAGCTCCAAGGATTATCACAATCACTTGGTCAACCCAAAAAATCTCCAAGGATTATCGTAATCACTTGGTCAAATAAAAAATGCTCCAAGGATTATCGCAATCACTTGGTCAAAACCCAAAAAGCTCCAAGGATTATCACAATCACTTGGTCAACCCAAAAAGCTCCAAGGATTATCACAATCACTTGGTCAAAACCCAAAAAGCTCCAAGGATTATCGCAATCACTTGGTCAAAACCCAAAAAGCTCCAAGGATTATCGCAATCACTTGGTCAAACCAAAAAAAGCTCCAAGGATTATCGCAATCACTTGGTCAAAACCCAAAAGCTCCAAGTATTATCGCAATCACTTGGTCAAACCCAAAAATCTCCAAGGATTATCGCAATCACTTGGTCAAAACCACAAAAGCTCCAAGGATTATCTCAATCACTTGGTCAACCCAAAAAAGCTCCAAGGATTATCGTAATCACTTGGTCAAATAAAAATTGCTCCAAGGATTATCGCAATCACTTGGTCAAAACCCAAAAAGCTCTAAGGATTATCGCAATCACTTGGTCAACCCAAAAAGCTCCAAGGATTATCACAATCACTTGGTCAAAACCCAAAAAGCTCCAAGGATTATCGCAATCACTTGGTCAAAACCTAAAATGCCCCAAGGATTATCGCAATCACTTGGTCAAAAATAAAAAATAATAAAAAAAAACAACAAAAATTTGCATCTCATTTCTAGGCATAATCAAACTCATCAATAGAGAGCTCTTCTCGCACCTCATCTTCATATTCACAAAAATCAATCCGTCAAAAATACAAAAAAAATACATAGCGGCATTAAGCATTCGCATCCATACATTGCATATTTGTGGTCATATAGGTCAAACGCACCATAGGCTGTAATTGCTCTACTAGTCCATCTTGTTCCACACTGTTCCATTTCACAAAAAACAACAAAAACAAATGCATTGCTTTTTACCACACTAGAGTCAGTGGTCTCTTAATGTATCAAGAGTTTCTGTGATTCAGTCATCATTTTTCTCTTTAGCCATGTAATGTATCAATTCAGATAGATTTTACGAAGGTAGAGTCATACTTGAAATAAACCTTGTTACGTAACATCCCAACACATATCAAGACACATAAAACAATTCCCAAGTTGTGTGAACGAAATATGAAACCTGCAAAGTAATCCAGGTCACCAAAAGCGAAACGGTTATCTTGCTCATCCCCCTATGCGAATGACCCCAAGAATTCTGATATTTGGCAAAAGGACAAGCATCCTCCCTACCCAATTCCCTAAGAATCCCTAAAGTTCTCAATAATTGCAAAACATCAAAAAAATTGCAAAAGCGTCAAAACTCCAAAATTTGACATCCTACAGTGCACACATCAAAAGGCACAAGCAATAGTGATTTTCGTCACTCCATATCCCCAATCCCTTGCTCAAAAGAAAAACAAATCAAAATAAACAGTGATCTTATCACTACAAATGAGCAAGTATCCCAATACAATTGAAGAAAAGAAGGGAGTGAACTTGAATCCCTGGAACTCTCAGTATTCTAACAGGTCATGAGGCAAGCCTTAGTACCGGTTTGGTTGATAGCCTATCGATAACTGGCGGTAAACTTCTCACATGATGATATATCTGTCACATTAACTTGCGTACAGATCAATGTTTGCATGTGGATGAGCTAGCTTATGGCATCCTGGATAACACTGCAGATTAATCTAACTAAATACACCAAAGGAGTTAGTGGAGCTAATTCGATGATCCTCAGTACAGGTTTGGTTGAAATCCCATCCGCATTGGCGGTATCCTGACAAATACCACATAAATGAACTCAATTGCACACACAAGGATGTGAAATAGCTCGGTCAAAAACAAGTCCGATTCATACCTTGTTCAAAAGTCTTGTAAGATAAAGTATAGTCATGGCTAGTGAGTTAAAACCGTCTAAGTCTCAGAAAACCTTAGCTACATTTCTAAACCAACTGCGCTACTTTTCATCTTTACAATACCATCAAAAAAATACAAAAAATAAAAACCACATGTATACATACAAAGTCATGCATCACAGCAATCGCCTAAAAACAAAATAACAGAGTTCTAAACAGTCCTTGGTGCCATAGCCAAACATCACAAACCCCATTCATCCATTTCATATCTGCATATCACATATAAATCAAAACCATTTGCATTCATCATAGCATATGCATCCATAAAAATAAATCAACATGCATACATCCATATTCATCAACCATCATGCACAATATCAAAGAAAAACAAAACAATAAAAACAACAAATAAATGCAACACAAAAACAAAAAGCAATAAACATTGCCAGACACAAGTGCTCTTGCACTTAACCTCTTCGCATAGAAAAACTAATGTCAGGGTCTACATTGTTGTTATCCTACTCCCTAAGAAGGCTACCATAGCCGGACCACTCCACGGGAAGACGGATTTTTGACAATTTCATCCCCATACGACGTCACAAAAGGGTCAAAGCCCACTCAAAAACAACAAGAAAATCAAAACAACACAAAAAGCAATAAACATTGCCAGACACAAGTGCTCTTGCACTTAAAATCTTGGCATAGCAAATCGACATCAGGGTCACAAATAATCACTATCCTAATCCCTAAGAAGGCTACCATAGCCGGACCGCTCCATGGGAGATGGATTTTCAAAAATGTAATCCCCAAATGGTGTCACAAAAAAAAAAACAACAAAATCAACAAAAATGCACTAAAAACAAAAAAATAAAATTGCCTAATAAGAGTGCTGTTGCACTTGACATCTCGGGCATTCAAAATCGACGTTGGGGTCATATATTGTCATTATCCTACTCCCTAAGAAGGCTATCCTAGCCGGACCGCTCCATGGGATGACATATTTTCGTCAATTTCAGCTCCAAACAACGTCATAAAAAAAGGTCAAAACCCACTCAAAAACAACAAAAATGCAACATCAAAATATAAACAATAAGCAATTCCGGACAAAAGTGCTCCTACACTTAATTTCTTGGCATAGAAAATTGATTTCGGGGTTTACATTGTTACTCTCCTACTTCCCCAAGAAGGCTACCAAAAGCTGGACCGCTCTGGGGAACATAGGTTTTTGATGATTTCACCTCATTATAGCATCAACAAAAGGGTTAAAACCCACCAAAAATAGGTCCAAATGTTGGAAAAATTGCACGCGCTTAAACAGTAAAACATCTAAAGGCACCCTTGCACAAGTCATCTTGAGTCAAGTGACTCATTGCTTTTCTCACGAAGGTCATTCCCTCATCGATTTTTCGCTTGAGGGGGTAGTCACACTTAGTCACCAATCAACAATCACACACCCAATTAAGGAAAAAGACATGCATTCAAAGAAGCATTGACAAACACAATCATGCTCCTGCTTGGGGCAGTAAACAAGCAACAATCAAATCAATCAAACACTTGGCATTTCGTGAATCATGAACACAAGGTTCCCCTTGTGGATAAAACGCCCTTCGCCTATTCATGACTGATCAATGTATAAGTTCAAGTCACACCTCACCAAAATAGGTTAATACTTGAAATCAAATTCCTTAGCTCGTCAGAAGCAAGGATTCAAGAATGCATGCCCTTTCCATACTTGGGGCATCAAAAGTTGGTTAGGTTACCAAGAAACCCTAATCATTAGTGCTTTGGTTATCTATTTTTGCTCGAGCTTGCGTCACCCGCAGACGCTTCCCAAAAAGGGGCATCCGTAGACACCAAAACAGCACCAATCCGATTATGTGACTGCAAACACTGATCGCTTTGACAAACACAGCCCCCAGGGCAGCCCTCAGAGGTCAAACAGTGGTCTTAACCACTTTCATAGCAATTTTGTAATGTCAGGAAGCAATTTGGTACATTTATACACTTTGCTCAGTATTCGTCTCACCCAGGGATGAATACTAACTGGGATTCGTCTCACCCAGGGACGAATTCTGAAATCGTCTCACCTAGGGACGAATTCCAAGTTTAATGGGCAAAAAGAAGAATGGTGCCAAGTGGCAGCCCAGGACAGTCAGTTGATGACTCCTGCCTCTCACACGTGTGTGGGTGGATAGATAGGCCGTTAGAGGACTGTCACAAGGGCAGTTATGAGAGCCCAAGTCAATGGAGAATTCCCCTCCCTCATGGGAAGACATGACTGCCACATGGCGCCTATGAAAAACACATGGCATTTGTGCTTCCCTCTCAAAAGAGACCCCATGGGTCTATAAAAGGTGGGACTTTTCTCACCCAAGGAGACAGATAGAAGGAGATTTCAAGCAATGAAGTGCTGCCGAGTTGAACACCCACTTGCATCCCCTTTGATTCACCTTCTCACATCCACCAATCTCTTTTGCAAGGGAGGTTTTTGGGTGGCTTTTGGAAGCTTGAATATGACCCAAATCCAACATATGGACACCTGAATCAACCAATTTGCAGACATCCCAATCCTAAGAGGTTTTGGGCCCATCCCTAGTGGATTGGCGTCGGAATCAAGTGCCAACGGTGGGAGGCCCACTTGGGCGCCCCCACACTTTCTGAGTTTTAAAGCATTCTAGATTATTGTTTCAGTTTGCATATCGTGTTATTCTGTTTGGTTAACTCATAGCTTCAATTTAGTAACATTTTGATCAGATTTTATCATGTTTTGTGTCGCTTTGTTGTTTCACTAACTTGCAGGTGGTGATATCAAATTCCCGATGATAGAGGCCAAATTGGGAGAATCCGACCATCTGGGTCATCCCAAAATGGCCCCAATTACATAACCCCCCTGTTTGCAGGTGTTTTGCAGGTCTCGAGATTCAACATTGGAGAAGCAGCAGGTCGGCTTTTTCAACACAGAAGAATTCGTCCCACCCAGGGATGAATAGCAGTCAGAATTCGTCCCACCCAGGGACGAATAGCAGTCAAAAGTTCATCCTGCCCAGGGACGAATTCCAGTTGAAGGCAGATTGGCCAACTATTTCAATGGCAGTGGCCCTCTGGTGATGTACTCTGTCTGTTGTCAAGTTTTTAGGTCATTTAGGCTTACTTTATTTACTGTTTCAGATAGTTGTTCGTATGCATCTTTTACCAATTTCAAAGCATGAATTCTATTTCTTCTCATAGGTGCTACTAACGCTTTGTCTGTCTCTTTGATTGCAGGAGGAACAGCAAGAAGTGAGGATTTACCAACAACAGCGACGACAACACTTTGGCCCGCCCATTTTGCATGTGGGCATGCGGAAGGAGAACACTTACCAAAATTGTAACCGGATCCGTTTAACGCTCCTAGCCCCTAAAAAGGGAGGAGGCGATTTTGTAACCGTGTTGGATAAGTTTAATAAAAGGGCTATGACTTCTCTTTAAAGCTTTTGTAACTCGTTTCAGTCTATTTGCCTCTTTCATTTCAATGCATTTCTTTTTTTAGGGCTTAGGCGTTGTTTCAATTCGAATGCATCTAAGTAGTTGTTCTTTCTGAAAAGCTTTCGGAATCTCATGCTTTCACTCTCTATGAGATTTGGCTAAGCTTATCCATTTGGGTGATAATTTGTTGTAGTTCAAATTATTAAAAATGGCTAATATACCTCATGCTAAGTATAGCTTTGCCTTGCATGAACATTAAAATTAGTGGGCTTGAAAACTTATCCATAGAGAAACCATGTTAAAAAAAATACCTTGTGTTATAGTGAACTAAATATGCATAGTACAACTAGGCGAGTAGACTTGGTTTATTACATGTGGTATTAGAGTAGAAAACATTCTTATGTTGTAGGACTCTGTATGATGTTTTATTTTATCAAACTTAAACCAATTAATTAACCTACTTCCTTTTCCCACAATTTTGATGGTGCAACTATTGTGAGGTGGATCTTTGAGGAATTCCATGATATCTGGGAAGGAAGAAACCACCATAAGACCTGAAAAGTGACCATGTATAAGGTCTAGAAAAGGTATTCAAAGGAAAAAATGAATGAAGCAACTATATGAGCCTCTAAAAAATGTTTCTAATAGAGAGGATGGAAGTTTGAAAAAGATAGTTCAACTATTACAAACCCATATGGAAAAACAAAAAGAAGAAATGGCACAATAGAAAGCACACATGGCTCAACAATAAGAGTTAATAGTCCAACAATAAAACACTAATAGAGGACTTAAACAGGGGTAGGTAACCTTAAGGTAGACCATAGGAAGCACCTACTGAGTGTACAAGAAATAATAGGGCCCAAGTGGGTGTTGAGTTGGACAAAAACTTGAAAAAGATCACGATTTCAAATTTTGATGGTAGAGATGATGGAGATGCAACTAAAAATTAGCTGAATAAGGTCGAGTCATACTTTTCCATGACATCCTTATTATCTAAGTCCAAAATTGCATTGGTTGTCTTGCATTTGGTAGTAGCATATTTAGATTGGTAGAAAAATTATATATAGGGGAAGCGCATTGAAGCCACTAACCTCAAGTGGGAAGACTTTCTGAAAGAATTTCAAAAAATATTTTTAACTAAGCAATATTATGTAGAAAAATTTGCTAAGTTTTCCACCCTATAGCAAGAGTCAATGATTGTGTAAGTATATCATCAAAAGTTCATTCAACTACTGAAGTATGCATCCCAGTATGAGAACAATGAGGAAATGAAAGTTCTAAAGTTCATTTTAGGACTTCATCCCAAGATTAGAACTATAGTTAATTTGCTTAACCCTGAAGATCTTCCAAATTATTTTGATTTAGCCCATCAAGAAGAAGCAAATCAAGAAGTGAAAAGGATATATTTCAATTATCAAAAGTTGTTTGAAAAAGATAAGGATAAACTTAGGAAGTAGAATAGTGCAAGATTCATGAAGCGAGATAAATAATAAATCAAGAAGGATAAAGGAGGGGATCAAAACAAGTTTGGGACCAAGAATATCAACAATTTTCAAGACAATAAGTTCAAAAAATGGTAAAGGGTATCCAAGAATTAATGAACAAAAACCATCATATCAAGAGAAGTTTAAGGTAGTTGCACTGCAAGGTAGGAATGAAGATAGCAACAGGGATAGGAGAGCTCCTCCAAATAGTTGGTATGTTTTTAGATGCCTTGATCGAGAGCCAGTATCACAGAGAAAAAAAGAAAACATTTTGATTTTATTCACATGCAGCCGAACATTACAGTCTCGGCACCACATTCACAGAGAAGAAAAGAACAGTTTTATTTATTCGCACGCAGCCGAATGTTACAGTCACAACACCGTATTTACAGAGAAAAAGAGAATAGTTTCATTTATTCGCATGCAGTCGAATATTACAATCCCAGCCAAAAATTGCAGTCACGGCTGTTTATTCCTAAGTCGCAAAAGAATGGCATCTTTTTTGCACTTCTCCAAGCTGGAAATACCACGTGATTATCTTCTCGATTTTGCAATTAATCTTCCATCCCTTGTGCATGCCTTTGTTTCCCTTTTTAAAGGTTCTGAGGTGATGCTATGTTTCTAGCTGGCGGCCCTTCGTTTCCTCTTCCCGAACCTTTTGTTCTTCTTCCCATGTCACTTTGTTGCCCAGGTGTTCGTCATGTGTCACTTTTCGCCTCTTGGTCTTCGGCTTATCTTTCATCACGAAAATGCTACCTGTCGTGATATCACGATGTATTTCCATCGGGTCCCCCTTTCCTCTACTTTGGTCACGATATCGTGACGTCTTTCTACTGTGCCTTCATTCTTAAGCTACGGTCGTGATTTCATGACATGTCACAAAATCGTGACCCTCCGTACTACCGTAGCCCCTGCTTCTGTTGCGGTCGTGATTTCATGACCCGCCATACTACCATAGCCTGTGTTTCTATTTTGGTCATGATTTCATGACCCTCCGTACTGCCATAGCCTTTGTTTTTGTTTTGGTCACGATTTCATGACATGTCGCAAAATCATGACATGTCATGATTTCGCAACCCTCCATCCGTCGTAGCCTCTACCTCTAGTTTTGGTTGCGATTTCATGACATGTCACGAAATCGCTACCCTCCGTCCACCTTTGCCCTGCTTCATGATTTGGTCGTGATTTCGCAACATGTCGTGAAATTGTGACATGTCACGATTTCGCGACATTTCTTCCGCATTTGCCCTGCTTCTTGATTTGGTCGCAATTTCGCGACATGTCAGGAAATCGTGACATGTCGCAATTTCATGACCCTCCATCCGCCTTTTCCCTGCTTCTTGATTTGGTCACGATTTCGTGACATGTCATTATTTCACTACATGTCACGATTTCGTGACCCTCCCTTGGCCTTGGCTTCTTTCCCTGTTGGTTGGTGTAGGATTGCTCTGCTACCCTCGGATGCTCCTGCATCAGACACCCAGGGTAGATTGAGAAGTGATCCTCACTTCTGAATTGTTGGAGGGAGACCCAGGTGGTCAACCTCCATTTTAGACAACCAAGTTGCATCTTCTACTGGTCTGCCCTTCCACTTGACCAAATATTCAAAATACTATCTGTTTCTGGTACTTCTGCCTTCTCTTGTGTCCAGGTATTTCCTCTATCTCATCTCGTAGTTGGAGTAGATGCTGGAATACTCCACAACTCTGCACATGGTGCCTCAATACTATCCCCTTCATGGTATTTTACTAAATCTGATATGTTAAAAATAGGTGAAATGTCAAGCCCACTTGGCAATTCCACTTTATATGCATTGCCTCACTCCCATTTTTCCAATATTCTGCAAGGCCCAAATTTCTTCATCTTCAATTTGTTATAAGTTTTGGCTAGAAACCTTTCTTTTTTTATATGGACCATGACCTCATCTCCCACTTCGAACTCTTTGAACCGCCTCTTTTGGTCTGCTCTTGTCTTGTACTGAGTATTCATTTTTGTAATTTGTCTCTTTACTTCTTCATGCAGGCTTTTCATCCGTTTTGCAAATTCCTCAGCCTCGGCACTGCACTTTTCTCCTTTATCTAATTTCCTCAGCTCAGAAAAATTTCTTGGGTTGTTTCCATATATGACTTGGAATGGAGATTTGTTTGTACTCTTGTTGATAGAATTGTTGTATGCAAATTCTACCTACAGCAAAACCAAATCCCATCCCTTGTGTTTATCTGCTATCAAGCATCTTAATAAATTACCCAGACTTCTATTTACCACCTTTGTCTATCCATCAGTCTGTGGGTGGTATGCAGAACTGAACTTCAGATCTGTCTTCAACTTCTTCCACAATGTTCTCCAAAAATATCCAACAAACTTGGTATATTTGTCAAAAACTATGCTTTTTGGTAGACCGTGAAGTCGTACCACTTCCTTGAAGAATAACCCTGCAATGTGAACCGCATCACTTGTTTTCTGGTAGGGAATAAAATGTGCCATCTTGGAGAATCTATCAACCACCACAAATACGGAGTCATTTCCCCTCTCGTGTTCTCGGCAACCCAAGAATGAAATCCATGCTGATGTCCTCCCATGGCCTCTCAGGTACAGGTAACGGCTGATATAATCCTGTGTTCTGCCTCACTCCTTTTGCCATCTGGCATATTCTGCAACATAGAACCCTCTTGGTGAAACATAGAACAATGTTAAAGTATACATTTACACAAAACCTATTAACCAATGATAGGGTATAATTACATGTGGAGTTCAAACATAACCTATCTAAAGTTTTAATTGTTATTCTTAAACAATAACCTATACACACTCCTTAATAAAATTTATCATGAAGGATGAAAGAATATAAAAACACCCAATATTGATGGTTACAAGTTGGTAACCTATGTGACTTGAGAATGGTTATTTTATGATAAGAATAGGTCAGAAAAAGTGACCTTGTTAGAACTAGTAACGGGGGGTGGTATGGGACACTTCCTCAAGGTCATTGCCTGAGGAGTATAATGATAGATCCATGCACTATTCTGACTATGAGTGGACTACTATGCCTAAGAGAACTATTCTAGCCATGATACTTGATATGGTATAATTATCGTGAGTCATGAATAGTCAATGGTACTAAGTCTAGAGTTAGGATAATGAAATGGATCTAGCTGACTCCAACAAAGAGGACAACTAGTTAGACACTAGGCATATGTATATTAATTCATTGCATACCAAGCTTTAAATATGTTGAACAGATAGATCAAGGTTCATAATTCTAAGGAATGGGGAAAGTATGCATCCAAAATATAGGTGTTATGGGCCTTAGAGGATAACCCCAGCCATAGATCGACACTCATGCTAGAAAAAGAGGACAAGAAATGAGAAAGTTAGATCTACAAATGGCACTCTCTATGGGATTCGGTAAATCTTATCCATTTGTGTGACTATATATAGTAGTCCAAATTCTCAAAGGTGGTTGATATATCTCAAAGCATGAAAGGTTTTAATTCACCATTGTATCTCTTCAAGGTTGCCTTATGGGCATAAATATTGGGTTAATATTGGCTTTCATTGTTAGAATATATACATTATTTTTTGCATGCTAATGTACCACCTTGGGTACATAACTAGAGTAGTAGTTTACTTTAGAGTGAGGTTTGAGTTACTTAATGCAATGTAAGAAATGCACAAGTGTTAGAATGTGCAATGATGTAAATGTGCATGTAGTCCACATGTACAAGAATCATAGGATAGGTAGATGAAGAGTCATGGGTAGAGTAAAGGTGAAGGCATATATATTCCTATGTATAGACATTTAAGGTATATAGTGATAGATACAATGCTACTATAGAGAGGTAGATTATTGTAGTGAGTAACTACAATGTAGTTCTTAATTTAAAATTTTGGATTGTTCAAGTCCTCCATTTTATTGCATTGTACTATTTTTGTGAGCTTTCATTAATGGCATTTTACTGAGTTATTGTAGAAGTCTATTCTCTTAGTTTCCTATATATTTTAGTGTTATTATCATATAGTTATCATAGCCTACATAATTTACATCTTGTGGTTGCATTTCCTTTAATATACATCATTAAAATATAATAGTGGTATTAGAGCCACGATACATCAAATAGGAAATATGGAGAGCCACAAAGAGATTGAGAGAAGATTAGAAATCTCATTTTCAAATTTTTTGAATATTTCATTTAGCTAGTATTTTCCATCAGGTTGAAAAAAAATCATGAAGACTAGGACTCAACATTAATTCTACTAGATTAAAATATCAACTAGTGAAGATTGATTATCTCTAGAGATAGAGTTTCTACCATTACATTCCTAATACTTTGTTGTAGGAAAGGGATATTCAAATAAATCTAGGAAGAATCCTATAATGAGCTAGGAATAATATCTTCTTTGGAATCAATATAAGAGCTGAAGCAACATCAAAGACTTGGAGGCCTAAGAAAATGTCCCATTCCTAGATTTCAAAAGAGAGAAATTCCATAGGAGCCTTACTATATATTGAGGAAGAAGAGAGCCCAAAAAAGAGTCCTAGAGAAGATTAAAGGTTGGTGATCTCCATTGAAGGTTGAAGACTATAGATTGTAGATTGAAGGAGTAGAAGAATTCAGATCAAGAATCTTAAGAAGCCCATAGGAGGCCCCATTGAAGAACTTATAGTTTAGGAAGATTGAATATATATAAGAACTAACAAAATTCCTATTCCAGATTCTAGAAGCAACAAATTTTAAAGATCCTAGTAAGGAGATATCATTGCAAGACTTTCATAGTAGAAGATTGAAGAAAATGTCTCATTGAGAAGACCAGAGAAGTTGTGAGATTAAATACCCTATAGAAGAGGTCTCAAGGAGAAAGAAGGAGAATTCTATGAAAGCCTTATTACAGATTTTGAGAAGCCCATTGTAAATTTTTTGAAGAGAAATCATTGGAGAAATTTACTAGAAAGGAGTTCCGGATAGATCAAAATTTGGGACAATTATCACCATATAACAACAAGCCCAAAAGGAGAATAATTTGTCAGGGAGTTTTCCAAATTTTGGAGGAGAATAGTGAAGACCCCAAGACTATTAGAATCTTGGGAATAAGGCCACCAAATAGGACAAGATTGAAGCCAAAATTTTACAAGAAGGTTTAAGGAGTAAGGATATAGAGAAGCCACCAATTATGAGATATTTGAGGATTTCTATTGAAGGCTTGAAGGTAATTTTGAAGAAATAAGATTGCTAAATTTATAGCAGAAGATAGAAGATCTCTAGGAGATAAATATCAGTTGCATTTTGGAGAAATTTCCTATCGAATTTGGAAGATTCATTGACAGCATTTCGAAGGAGAAATTGACTATGAAAGGGTAACAATAAGGGTAGTATTACTAGTTGCTAAGTCTCATATTTTAAGGGAGCATCATGAAGGACAGTTAACACCACCAAACTATAGTTTTATGTAGCAAGTTAGAGAAGGTTCAAAGAAATGCTACAATTAGGTGAACTAAAGAGCTATTTCAAACAACAAGGAAGAGTTGTGATTTCATCCATTACAAGGCAACATTTTGGTGAATTCAAATCACCAAGTTATTCATCATCTTCAGAGGTCATTAAAGGTAAGAAACTTTGGTGCAAAAGGTTCATTATTTGAACTTTAGTTATTTGGTTCTTTATTAAGTTTCATTAAGAACCATATTAGAGTTTTAAAAAGTTGAAAGGAAAAGGTTGCAAATTAAAGTCTTCAAGAAAGTGCAAAAGATATTTTTTAGAAGGGTTATAACTTGCACACAAAAATAAGTTAGATATATTTTGAAAGAAAGGAAAATATTAACATTATACCTTCTAGTCAAAGCAAATGATATATTATTCGTAAGTGAAAGTTGCATAGATTATAGTGCATATTTCAAGTTATTTTAAAGAGTTCATTTAGAGGAGAAATAAGAAGAAATTGTTGTTGCACTATACTAGTTATTAAATGTGCACTAAGTATTAAAGTTAAGGTGACAATTTTTACATTCAAAAGGGTATATTAGTTAAGATATTGGATTCATTATTGCTAAGCTAATCAACATCAAATAATTGTTTGCCACCAAGTAGTAGTGCAAATAAGCCACATCATCAGGGAATAGAGAAAGTTGAAAAAAGGATATTTAAAGTCTTCAAAACTTTGGTGCAAGTTAGAGTATTTTATTCTAACTATTTGCATTAAATTATTTCACTATATCTCTCTTGTCCTATGCAGTAAAGGGGAAAAATCTAGAGTGTCTCAAATAAATTAAAATATAAAGTGTATTACACATACAAAGTGGCCATATATTCATATTAAAGGAGCAAATTTCAAGCTAAGAAAGAGATTTAATGAAGGTCTCACATTATCCAAGTTTTAAGGTGTCTAAAGACACCAAATCCATCACCAAATCGAGCATCTACAAGTAGCATTAACCTGCAACATCAAAACCTATGTAAGGATCCCATCATCCATAGCATATATAAATAAAAATGATAGCAAAAAGGGTCCACATAAGGATACTATCATCCATTACAAACCTACGTAAAAAGGATAGCACTAAGTATAATATATTGCAAGCATAAGTAAGCAATTTTTGGTGAAAACAAAGGTGCATTACCCAAGTTATAGTTTGGATGAACCACTAGCTAAGCATAGAGAGATTTGAAGCACCTAAATCCACCATTGGAGTGTCATAGAATCACCATTGTAACATCATAGAACCACCATTGCTCATTGTAGAGAGTAGCATCACCATTCACCTAAGAGAAAGCATTGAAGACAAGACACATAGTGCATTCATGGGCAAGAAGTATACAAGGAATAAGAGACATTGAACATAGTATTACATGCAATGGGAAGGAGCGCCACTTACAATTTAAAGCCAAGGAATATTGCACCACTAGGAATAATAGAACAAGGCATCCATATATTCCATTAATGTCTACACAAGAAAGAAGCATGCATGAGAAAGTAACACCTAATTTTTTAGCATGAAAAAACATCAATTGGAGGTTAGAAGGCATAATAATCATAACTCATAATTTAAGGGATTTTTGAGCATTTAAGGAATCTAAATAAATGCCCATAAAGAACATAATCCTCAAGGCACCACGTGGCTAGAGTCTCAAGGAGCATCAAAGCATATTTAAGTGCCCAATGTTGAAGGAGAGCACAAAAAATTTAAAGCACAAGGTCAAGAATCAAGAGTGCATTCAAGGTGAAATTAATGGGGAGGAGAAGGCACCCATGAGCATAAAATAATATCTGTCATTCACAAGAGACCAAGAAATATAGTTCTTGGATTAAAAAGTCACTCCATAGACCAATCAACATGCACATTACACTTTGCAAGGAAGGCAAACTATATATATTTTTTAATATTTGCTTTTCTCAAGTTTAGAGAGCTATAAGGTTCTTAATATAAGGTTGAAATTTATTTATTAATGCATTGAAATATCAACCTTAAAGAGTTAGAAGGTAATTTTAGCAAAGGGAGTATATCTTAGAAGATATTACCAAATTGCATGAGATTTAAACATTAAATATTTGCAAATAATTAATTAGGAGATATAATATTTTCAACATTGGAAAAGTGAAATATTAATTTGCAAATATTATTACTTTCTAAAATTACAAATTAGAGAGTTATATACTACATCAAATTCTAGTTCCTTGGAATTTAGAAAAATTAAACCATTGAAAATTGAATATTAAAGGAGAAAAACCATTAATTGCTTGGAAGTTGTAAATATCATTTTATATTAGTCTCTTACATTAATTTTTGAGACACTAATCCAACTAAAAGGTCTTGAAGTAAAAGAACCTATTAAAACTTGAAGGTGCATCATCATTTATCTTTAGCTTTCTACTTACTATTCAATAGGGAGAAATAAGGCAATACAAGTGAAGTTGAACATTAAAGAGAAAAAAGGGATTCAACTCAAAATAGGAAAGCTAAGAATATTATCAAGATTCATAGTGCATTCAAACACTTGCAAGATAGAAGACATTTTACAAAACTTGCAAAATTTAAAAGTTCTTAGCAAGGTTGATCATATACTTAAAAACTAGGGAGACATAAGGTAGACTACTACAAAGGATCTACCAAAAATTATTCTCTTGTAATCAAAGAAGATTACTTAAAATAGCTATGGAAAGGCTTATTAAATATACAGGTCTCAAGGAGTCAAAATGGTTCAAAGACATGCTTGATTCTAGAAAGGATAATAAGGAAAGTACAATCAAAAGAGAAGAACCAATATGGTTTAGAGAGACTTCATAGAATTCATTAATTGTCAGTTTGTCAAAACTATATATCAATGATAACAACTATACAAATAAATATATTGAGAATCATATTCAAAAGGTAGAAAATAATATTCATCAAAAGTATATCATACAAATCTATGAAAGAAGTAAAGATGAAATAGCTTCAATTGTACACAAATGGTTTAACTATTTCATCAAGGAATTATATGGACTTGAATATCCTAAAAATAGTAATAAATGAATTGGGATATCTTCATTATGCACTTATTGCAACAAATTTGGTCATGAGAAATTAAACTTCTAGAGTTTCCATCCATGTAAATATTGTGGAAGAAAATCTCATTCATCTTTCTTCTATTACTATAAGGACAACTAATATAAAATATTTGAAGAGAGACTAATATTAAAACTAGATTGTTTCTTGCAAGTTCTTATTTCAAAAGCAACCTCTAATGATAAATTCAAGCTTGACATTAGATCATTCAAAAAATCAAAGGAAAGAAAATGGAGAAATTTTGATCCACTTATGACCTACAAGATTATGAGATCTCTAGTTCATCAAAGACACTTTGAAGACTTCAAGAAAAAAGATTCTACCAAACACTTTGAAACAATAGAAACCAAAGGAATGAAGAAAACAATGAAATATAACATGAAGACCAAAATAAATGAAAGAGAAGAACCTAAACAATATGAATATACTCATCCAAACTTAGACAAAGAGGACAATAAAGGAAGTAGGAGAGAAGAACTTGAATTCCAAAACTAGATCAAATACAACATGAAGGCCAAACAAAATGAAAGAGAAGGATCGATTCAATCTTAAGGATATTTTCAAGTAGAATATAAAATCCAAAGTCACTTGAAGAATTAAGACAAATACAAATATCCATATTGAAGACTAAAGTCTTTAATACCCAAATAATGTAATACAAGGGATGTTAGAATATATTACATTATTTGGTACATGCTAATGTACCACCTTGGGTACATAACTAGAGTAAGATTTACTTTAGAGTAAGGTTTGAGTTACTTCATGCAATATAATAAATGCACAAGTGTTAGAATGTGCATGTAGTCCACATGTACATGAGTCATAGAATAGGTAGATAAAGAGTCAAGGATGGAGTAAAGACCAAGGCATATATCTTCCTATATATAGGCCTTTAAGGTATAGAGTGAGAGAGAGATAATGTTACTATAGAGAGGTAGATTATAGTAGTGAGTAGGTATAATGTAGTTCTTCATTTAAAATTTTGGAGTGTTCAAGTTCTCCATTATATTGCATTGTACTATTTTTATGAACTTTAAATAATGGCATTTTACTGAGTTATTGTAGAAGTCTATTCTCTTATTTTTCTACATATTTTAGTGCCATTATCATATAGTTATCATAGCTTGTATATTTACATCTTGTAGTTGTATTTCCTTTAATATACATCATCAAAAGGTAATATTCACACTCTTATCATTACTTCCACCTAGGTTAAGATTCAAGGTTCATTTGTTGTTAAAAGTATTTGGTAGACTTTTGAGGTGGTGAAACCTCATATTCACTGGATTGGTAATGGTATTCATAATGGTCTTTCGTTCAATTATTAGAATATCTTGTGGTCTCCTATTTTGTCTAACTCTTTAGTTTTTCTAATTGATATGCTAAGTGTTAAAGCTTTGAGGCTATTTCATAAAGGCATTTGCTTTATTAAAGATTTAGTGCATTCTTGAGATTGGATTCCTTGGCCTAACCTTAAGCATAAATTTAATCTTCAAAACTCAGATCTTCCTTCTATTCTTAAGATCCAAGAGCTAATACCTGATGTCATGCTACATAAGCTCAACCTTCAGCCCCCATGTGCCTTGTGGAAGGATTGGCATTGGAATGTAGATACTCCTTTCAAGACGTACTCTTATTCCTTAATTAACTAGCTACTTAGTATTTTTTTCATTGGTATTGATAAGCTCAATGAGATATGGTTGGCTCACTCTACCTTCTATACTTGGATTGCTCATTTGAACCATATCTAGCATTCTAATATTGAATCTAAGATCGTCCTTTTTCTATGGTATCTTATTTATCAAGGTCTTCCTATGGGAGAGATGCTCAATAGGGTTGGTCTTCCTAATCCTAAGAGTCCTACTTGCAGTCATTTTGAAACATTTAAGCATATGTTTTGGTTCTTCTCTTGTGTTTAGTCTGCTTGGGCTTGGATTCACTCATTGTTTAAACCTTTTCATCCTAAGTTCTTCAGATGGTAGGTGGTTTTTTTTGTGATAATAGTTGTTGGTTTGCTTATATTATTTTTCTATGGAATTTCTTTTGTGTGATTATTTTATTTCAGCTATGGAAAGCTAGTAATGTTGCTATCTATTCTAAAGATTTAATTTATTTATAGTTTTCTATAAATGAAAAAATTATAGTGTTTTTTGCTATTACTATTCAAATCCATTCACAAGATTCTAATGTGGTGTTTGAGCTGGTGTATTTGATGAATATTATCGAATATTTATGCAAGGCTCCATGCACTATCAATAAGGTTCTACCTAACCTCCCTTTACCTTTGGGTCCCTTAGTTTCTTTGAGGCTTTGATGTCGTAGGTTGAGGGGGTAATGTTCTATAGCCTCAGGTTGTTCTGCTAGTGCTAATAGTAGGGCTTGGTCTCCTCCTATATCTCATACCAAACATCATTCGTGTTCATGCTCTCCTCAATGTGGTTGGAGTTATGTGCATCACTTGAATGATCATGGTACTGGTTGGAGCTTCAATCTATCTACTTGATCGATACTTCTTCTCCTATTTTTTCTCATTTTACTCCATTTTTGCCTTAATATTTGATCAATTCTACCCCTTAGTTAGGGTATTATGATCCTTTGATGAACATTGTTGTTCCTGATAACTCTTGGTCTATCGATCTACCTGCAAACAATCCTCATGGTTTGGGCTCTTTTGGGCCAAATAATGATCCTCCTCCTTTGAGAGTGGATCCTTGAGCTTATTTATGTTGTTTATTTACCATTTTAAGGGTTGGTGTTGTATTTAACCTTCGACATTGTATTTTGGTTTCTTTGGTTTTTTTTGAACTTTGGTTTTGATGCCCTATTTAGAGTTTTGGTTGTATGGGTGGCCTTGACCCCAATCTATGATCTTTCCAACTCATTTTTATTTTAATCTCTTTTATTTAATATAATTTTTGGTTCCAATAAAAATTATTATTAATTTTTAAAATATAAAATAATTCATATTTTTTAAAGTTCATTATAATCTTAAATTGTATTTCATTTAGATAAGTTAAAATATATATTTTTAAATAGGATGCAAAGTAAAAGTAAGTGCACAAATGAGACCATCCTCTCTAATTCTCCTTGATGAAGGCCCATATAATTATCAACTTCGGTGTATGGACAAGTTAAGACAATTAATTAGTAAATTATAAATGTTCGTATTATTGGTTTTCCTTAAAAATTAAAATGTTTAAATATTTTATATTTATTTTTATTTTTTGTTTACATCCATTTATTCGCATTATTTGATGCTATTAAACAAAATTAGCTTTAAAATATTTGTATTATTGTAAAGATTCACTTTAATTTAATTTAATTATTGTGAAAATATTAAAACTTTTCAATTGAAATTGAGAGGCCTAGTCATAGCTTTAAAATATTTGTATCATTGTAAAGATTCACTTTAACTTAATTTAATTATTGTGAAAATATTAAAACTCTCCAGTTGAAATCGAGAGGCCTAGTTATTATCATCCATGTGGTTGTGAGGTCGATTCCTCTTGTGTTTGCTCGAACTAGCGCTCATATTTGTAAATATTTGTAAACGATGTTCAATATTAAAAAAAATATCTCTCCCCTCAAATATCGGATATGCTATGCACAAAAAATTACAAATAAAAAAATATTAAAACTTAAATGAAACTTTGATAAATGATTATTTTTTTTAAATTACAATTGATTTATATAATTTTGTTTTCGTCTATAAACTAATGTTTTGATTACTAGTAATGTTTGTTATAAATAAGTATTCATCTTATAAAATATAATATCATTTGAAAGAAATGTTGATAATATCCTTACTTATTTAAGTATATTTATCCAAAAAAAAACAAAATTCTCATATAAACCAGTCACCTTCGAATGTATTTTCACTTAAAACAATTAAAACCGCTAGATGGGCATCTATGACTACTTCCGTGGAAAAAGGTATAAGTTGAGAACTTAAAACTTGGCCGGTGAAGATTGTTTAGGCGATTCCGGGAGAACGACCAACAAAATAAAAGTCAGCAAATGTCAACCTCGTTTTGTAAGTCAGCATAATATTATTCTCAATTTTTCTTCTCCAATTTCTCTTCTCCATGCGACCCACACCCCAACTCCCACCGGCACCTTCCATCTCCCACCCACACCTTTCAACCAAAAGAAAAGTGAAGTTCGATAAAAGGTATTACCATGACCGTCTTCTCATGAAAATCAATGCTGTAAGGCCAAAACAGCCAGAAAAGAGGCGGGTTTAGGGTTAGAATATAGAGTTGCCAGGTGCGCTTCTGTGGTAAAAAGAATTTAACGATCCCGATCGTCTCAAACATGATCCTTATCGAAAGAATTTGTGAAGTAAGCTTCATCCAAATCAGATTACAAAGCCTAGGATATGTCTGTCGAAGTCTGAAAGTCGTCAGGCGTCAAACCAAACCAGAGCGTAAACAGCTGAGAAATTCAAGGATGATGTGCACCCAAGAGAAATCTTGTGTAAAGATCCAACTGGGAGTGGGAGTCAGCAATATGGTCGGGCTTGCATTAAAGTTTTATCCCGTGTGAAGTCCGGCTTGCTTTTCCTTCTCAGGGTTTGGCAAAATTCGAGGTCGATGAAACCCTCAATGTCCGGCGAGGACAACCGGGAGTACAAACTGGAGATCCATGGAGGACAGGGTTCCGATCCGATGATAAGTCTAAAGTGGGTAGATGAGAGATTCAACACTAATAACATAAATTCCCTTTCCTCCTCTAAAATTGATCGTTCTAGCATACAGACCTTGGTTATGATTTCCGCTCTCTCGCGTGTAGTGGGTGGACGTGCTTTTTATCCCATGGAAATCAAAGCAGCTGAATTACTCAGCTGCCAAAAGAGACACAGAAATGACCAACAGCAGGAGATGGCAGTCACAACGCCTATCTGCATCAACCCAGCAATAACTCTTGAGGATCTCTCTGCCACAATTTCTCAAGGTGATTGTATTGTCTACCATCATTTTTATTAATATCAATATTTTGTTATTAATAAATATATGAGGAATACTATAATAGTAAGTTTTTTTTGGGTTTTCATTCAAGAGACCAAAGTGCAAACTTTTCACAGGACCTTTCAACAAAGCTTGTGTAAAATAAATTTTTTTAACCCAATATAAGGTTCCAAGACCCTTTCAAAACCTGTATAAACTTCACAAGGACCCTCTCAAAACCTGTATAAACTTCACAAGGATACCATAGTGGTAAGTCTATGGGTCTTCATCTAAGATATCCAAGCTCAAACCTAGATTAGACCCCTCATCCACATTTCAACTCGAAGAGGACTAGGACCCATGCTTTAACTTAATATTTTTCAAACCCCGGCACAACTAGGACCCTTTTCTCTTTGGGTTTTTATCTAGGAGACCCAAGTTCAAACCCCAATACAAAGTAACTAGGACCATTTTCTCTTTAGGTTTTCATCTAGGAGATCCAAGCTCAAACCTCGATACAAAGGAACTAGGACCCCTTTCAAGCTTTATCCTTAAAGGTACAACTATGAACCTTTTCTCTTTTAGTTTTTATCTAGGAAACCCAAGTTCAAACCCTAATACAAAGTGACTAGGACCATTTTCTCTTTTGGTTTTCATCTAAGAAATCCAAGTTCAAACCCCGATACAAAGGAACTACGATCCCTTTTAAGCTTTATCTTAACATTTGAAGATGCAAATTTTGGGTTTTGATTTTAGGAGACCCAAGCCAAGTTCAAACCTTAGTATAAGGGAACTAGAACTCCTCACAAAATTCCATATAAACTGAATTTCTCAATTTTTAAGGTCTCATTAAAGATACCATAGTTCAAATCTGATACAAAGGGACTAGATCCCTTTCAAGATTTACCCTAACATTTAAAGACCTGGGTTTTCATCCAAGAGACTTAAGTTCAAACCCTAGTGAAGAAACTCTAACCCTTGTAAAAAAAATCCATATAAACTCAAATTTTAAGGTCTCACAAGGATATTGTATATCTTTGGGTTTTCATCAAGGAGACCCATTCAAACTCCCCTCATGTAGAGATGCCTTAGTAGTATGTTTTTGGTTTTCACTCAGAGACAATTTTGAAGGTCTCACTAAGGATATTGTATGTCTTTGGATTTTTAGTCAGGATATTGTATGTCTTTGAATTTTCATCCAGGAGACCCATTCAAACTCCCCTCGTGTAGATATGCCTTAGTAATATGTTTTTGGTTTTCACTCAGAGACAATTTTTAAAGTCTCACTAAGGATATTGTATGTCTTTGGATTTTTAGTCAGATATTGTGTCTTTGGATTTTCATCGAGGAGACCCATTCAAACCCCTTTTATGTAGAGTCACCTTAGTAGTATGTCTTTGGTTTGGTTTTCATTCATAGACAAGTTCAAACCTCAATACCTATGCTTTACCCTAAATTTCTATGTGCCTTGAGGATACCTTAGTAGTAGTATATCTTTGGTTTTAATTCAGAACACCTAAATTCAAACCCCAATACTTTACCCTAGAATTTTAAGTCCCATGAGGGATTCCTAAGTAGTATGTCTGGCTTACAAAGTAGTGCCTAGTTTTCATTCAAAGAGACTCAATGTCAAACCCCGATAAATATAAAAGGGACCAAACCCTATGAAAAAGACACTTAGTTATATATCTTTGGTTTTCATTTAGAGACTCAAATTTAAACCCATACCCATATTTTATCCTAAAATTTTATGTCCAGTGAACCATATCTTAACAATATATCTTTAGTTTTTATTTTAAAAAAAAATTCCAACCTCTATGGTATCTTTTAAAAAAAAAACCTCTATCCTTATTTCCAAGGTTTGGCATCCCAAATTATGGCAGACATGTATCCCGATTTCTAGTAAGTGCAAATTCTAAAGCTTTCAATGTAAAACCACATAAATAGTTAATTGTGGCTAAAATTTCGGTATTATGGTAAAGCACAAATCGAAAGCATGAGAGACTATGGATTACAGCTTAACGTGAAGGGAACGTGGAAATCTTACCAGGATTATGCCATATTTTGCTGCTATCTGGTTTTCATAAGATACGAGATATAATCATCACTAGTAGAGAATGGCGAACCATATTCTGGCTTACACGTATTCCCTTGAAATTCAATAAAGAAACCCATAGGGCATGTCTCGTGGTTATAACCGTTCTTTGTGGATGAATATTACCGATGGAATTAAAACAGTACATAGACGGAATCGTCCAAAGATGTAATAGCTATGTCTATAACCTGAGAAAGAAGTCTTTTCAGCATATAACAATGCACAGAAGTCTAATTGCTAATATTGTTCGATTTGGAAGAATTTGGTTTCCAGGGATACATAAAGTTCTTCATTCATTCATATCTTCCTTGTCGTCTCAATTAAAAGAATATGGAAATGTTTCTTTGTCTGTGACAAAGATGAGTTCATTGACCTCTATGACCCTCGCTACCTGTTCTTATCTAATCTTAACTCTTATGAGTTAACTACTTAGCACAAGTAAGCTCTCCAAATCTCTCCATTTCAGGAGCTGTGGTAATGGTATAAACGAATAAACGATTTTTTCATTAAGGAGACCAACCATCCCAAAAACTGAAGAAATTTTAATTTTTTTTGTTTTGCCGTCAGGAGCGATGCCGAAGTCTGGAAGTGACTGGTCAACGCCCGACTGCACTGGTCAACGCCTGACTGCGCTGGTCAACATCCGACTGCACTGGTCAACGCCCGACTGCGCTGGTCAAAGGCAGCGAAGTCGGGAGGACAGCTCCAGACTTAGCCAAATTTCTGGGGAGCAGCTGGTCAACGCCCGACTGCGTTGGTCAACGCTCAACTGCGCTGGTCAAAGGCAGTGAAGTCCGACTTCGCTGCGAAGTCGAGAGGACAGCTCCAGACTTAGTGAAATTTCTGGGGAGTGGCTGGTCAATGCCCGACTGCGCTAGTCAAAGGTGCGAAGTCGGGTTGCGCTGGTCAAAGGCAGCGAAGTCCGACTTTTCTGCAAAGTTTGGAAGACAGCTCCAGACTTAGCCAAATTTTGGCCGTTGCAAGATCTTTCTGTCTTGCGAACTTTTGCTGTCCGGAGGCTTGTGCGGCTTTGGCGTTGGTTTTCCTGGCTTGGCAAGGACTGTACGGAAGAGAGAAACACCGGATCTAAGTGCAATGTTTCAGATCTGAGCTCTAACTTATAGAACCAGAACGAAATCGCTCTGAGGTGATTTGTACAGAGAACAGATGACTTTAGCACATAGAAATAACTGCAAACCCTATAGATGCCTTAAACAACAACAATCTTTATTCATATAAAACGAGGGTTACATAAGTCCTCAATAACATCTACAGACTAAGTTGCAGGATAAACTAAAAGGAAAAAAAAATGTCGAGTCGGCTGCTCGGACATTAAACAGATGAGCCACACTGCTCACTGAAACGCTCTCCTCTCTTTCTCTGCTCTCTTCTCCACACTTCCACACTAATGTCTGAAAACCCAAACTGCCTTATATAGCCGCGGGGAGAGGAAGATAGGGTTTGTCCTCTGACAGGTTCTGACAGACCCTCAACTAGGGTTTCTGACCAATCGCCGAACTGGCATTAAATCGTCGAACTGGCATTAACTTCTGCGATGATCGGATCTGTCAAACGTCACATCTGTTAGAGGGTAGGTGCGACGTCATGTCAAACTTTTGCCGGGATCCCTGACTGCGCGAGCGCAGTCCGACTGAGGCATGAAATCTGGGTTAATATTTCTAACAAAAACATGAAGGGGTAATATTACTTCTATTAAAAATTATTTGCAATTTACAGAGATTGAATACGCTATCAAAAGAGGGCGACGAATTTATCTGATACTCAATACTTAAAACAATAATAAAAATTTAAAGATAGACAATGAACGAAGAACAGCAGTATATACTTCGGGCTGAAATGAACATGATGAAAGAGTTAGGTTAACTTCTCAATGTAAGCATCTGTCAATTAAGTAAAAAAAATGCACTTATATCACTGAATTTTCTGTGATTTTTTACTTCGTGCAGAGGAAAATGTGAACCAGAAGATAAATTATTCAGACCGTGAGAAATTAGGGAGAAAAGATCCCTCCATTAAGGAAGCAAATTCGAATTTCCAGCCGCAAATGAAGGGGCGTTACAGAGGGGTAAGGCAAAGACCGTGGGGTAAATGGGCGGCTGAAATTCGAGATCCCAACAAGGCATGTCGAGTATGGCTGGGCACCTTCAAAACAGCAGAAGATGCAGCCAAAGCTTATGATGACGCTGCCTTGAGATTTAGAGGAACAAAGGCCAAATTGAACTTTCCAGGAAGATCACACCTCGCCTCCCACCATAATACTAATAATGTTGAATTCAGGAAGATCACACCTCGCCTCCCACCATAATACTAATAATGCTGAATTCATCACAAGCAAGGAAAAGACCGTTGTCGTTGAAAATGTCCAGGTTCCGCCGGTAACCCCCACGCTATCGTGTTTCTTTTTCCGACTCTCTCAAGAGCTGTGGGCTGATAATGTTAATACCTAATGGTAACGTACGTGAGAATCTTGGAGTGCCAAGAATATCACAGATTATGCAGTGCTCAGGTTTTTTTTTCCAGTAAGCAGCATTTACTGTTCTAATTTTGGATGGCTGCACTGCTGAAACATCTCAAGGAACATCATGCATGCAGAATGAGTACAGCATGATTCTTTGTGCTCCAAAATGTTATGGAGTGTAGTGAGATGTTAAAGCTTCTTTCAATCTGCTGTCCAAAATATGTAATGTTATGGAGTGTAGTGAGGTGTTAAATCTTCTTTCTATCTGCTGTCCAAAATATGTAATGTTATGGAGTGTAGGTTTTCTCTGTTGTAAAGAAATGGACAGGTTTCTTATGTGCTTTTATTGTATTATACTCCTTGTGTTTATTTGAATGGTAAAGAGCAATTGCATAAATAGAATTTTCAATATTGCAGCAGAGAATTTTCAATATCTCAATGAACATCATACATGCAGAATGAGTACAGCAAAATATGTAATGTTATGGAGTGGAGTGAGATGTTAAAGCTTCTTTCTATCTGCTGTCCAAAATTTGTAATGTTATGGAGTGTAGTGAGATATTAAAGCTTCATTCTATCTGCTGTAAAGAAATGGACAGGTTTCTTATGTGATTTTATTGTATTATATTCCTTATGTCTTTTTTGAATAGTAAATAGCAATTGCATAAATAAAATTTTCAATATTGCAGCAATAATTTGTGTCCTTGCTTTCTATTTTGTGTATTGTTTTTGTAATTGTATTTTTTTTCTGCAAATTCAACAATTGGTATCAAAGAAGGTTTGTTTTTGAGAAGGTAGAGAAAGCTGTAGTAAAAAGAACAGCAGCAGAAACAAAAAAAAGAGCAGAGAGAGCAACAACAGTTTTGTATGACTACTAGCAACAGTATTCTAAATATGTCTCAGCAGAAGCAAAACAAAGAGCAGCAACAACAGTTTAGAATGTCTACTAGAAGCATTAGTCTAAATATGTCTCCACAGAAGCAAAAGAAAGAGCATCAACAACAGTTTAGTATGGCTACTAGAAGCAGTAGTCTAAATATGTCTCAGCCTTGGATTCCTTTGTTTAAGGGGAAAAATATTAAGATGAAGACACTATTTATCTCTCAAGAATTATGATATTTGATTGAGATTGGTTACACAAAACCTGCAAGTGCACAAGCACTTGTCACTTGGTCTCAAGCACAACGATATTAATTAAAGGATAATAGAAAGGAGGACTCAAAAGCCCTTTTCCTTAGTCAACAAGGCTACAAGAGTCTATTTTTACAACAATTGTTGCAACAACAAAGTCAAAAGAAGCATGGGATCTATTGTAGAATGCATATCAAGGAACAAAAAAAGTAAAAATCATCAAACTTTAGACACTAAGAAAAGATTTTGAAGATTTTTATGAAAGACTCTAAATCTATGCAAGGATTTTTTTACTCAGGTGATGGGCAGAGTGAATAAAATTAGATCTTGTGGAGCGGGTTTGTTAGATAAAAAAATTATAGAAATTTTTTCGAGAAGCCTCCTTCCACGTTTTGATCCCATTGCTATTGCTATTGAAGAATCAAAGGATCTAACATTATTGTTAGTTAATGGGCTTATGGGATCTCTTCAAACACACATTGAATGAATAGATCCACTTAGAAAGTTTTTGAACAAGCTTCTCAAACAAATCTTGATATTTCAATGGATAAGGGAACATCTTATGAAATAACACAAAATTTTAGAGGAAGTGGACATACAAGTAGAATATGTAATAGAGTAGAAGAAGTGGTAGTGGTGGACAAGGAAGAGGCAACTATGGCAGCTGCAGAGGAAGAGGCAACTATGGCAGCTCTAGAGGAAGAGGCAGTGGTAGTAGCCACTATGAAAGAGGTAATCAAAATTTATACAAATCACAATATCAATGTTATTATTGTAAAATGTTTGGTCATTACAAACGTGTTTGCTAAAAAAACATAAACAACATGCTAATTTTTCAATAGAAAAAGAAGAACAGAACAATTTATTTTTTGCTTGTGATATTACAAATGAAATCTTTGATGAATTATAGCTTCTTCATAGCGGTTGCAACAATCACATGACAAGGAACAAAAACATCTTTGTAAAGATGGATGAGTATGTCAAATCTCAAGTATGGATTGGAGATGACAAAGAAGTTTATGTCAAACACAAATGCATTGTTGCATTTAAAACAAAATGAGGTGACATAAGGTTTATTCATTATGTTTTATATGTGCCTATATTAGCTCATAATTTGTTGAGTATAGAGAAGCTTATTGAAAAGGGATATTCTGCTATTTTTAAAAACAATGAATGTGTTACATATGACAAAAATGGTAGCAATTAGATTGTAGCAAAATTCAATATACTACAAAACAAAATTTTCCTCTTAAGACTTGCATATGGAGAAAATCAAGCTTTGAAAGCAACCTTCAAAGATGAATCTTGGTTATAGCACATAAGACATGGACATCTAAATTTTTGAGGGCTAAAACTACTATATCAAAATTAGACGATGAGAGGATTACCATGCATTTAACAAGATGATCAAGTTTGTGAAGGTTGATTTTTTTGTAAGCAACATTGAGATTATTTTCTAGCATAAAAGGCATGGAGGGCAAATAAACCACATGAATTAGTATATTCTAATTAATGTGGTTCAATGCAGACCTTGTCACTAAACAAAAACAAGTATTTTATCATTTTTGTTGATGACTACAATAGAACAACATAAGTATATTTCATCAAAGAAAATTCAGAAGCTTTTTTTATCTTTCAACAATTTAAAACTAATGTAGAAAAGCAAAGTGGTTGTGTCTTGAAGAGTCTACATACAAATAAAGGGGGAGAATTTACATCTAATAAATTTCAATATTTTCACAATTATGGTATTCAAATACAGTTGACTACGAGATATACTCATTAGCACAATGGAGTAGATGAACATAAGAATTGTACAATTGTGGATGTGGCAAGAAGCATGCTCAAGGCCAAGGGTCTTCCAAATATTTTTTGGGATTAAACAATAGCCACATATATTTACTTGTGTAATAGATGTAAAAAAAAAAAGTGTAACAAATATGGCTCCTTATGAGGCATGGAGTGGAAGAAATCATATTGTGGCTCATCTTAAGGTGTATGGTTGCATTACTTATGCTCATATTATCGAAGAAAAAAGACAAAAACTTGATGATAAAAGTGAAAATTTATTTTTATTGGCTACAATGAGGACATAAAAGAGTTATAGGTTTGTATAATCTAGATAAAACAAGCTTGATAGTTAGTCATAATGTAATTTTTGTTGAAAAGAATGTGTGGCAATGGAAAGGAACCATGCAACAAGAAAAACTAGTAATTGTGGATATAGAACAAGATGCTTCATTTTATTCTACCAGCCCTCACAACAACTCAAGTTCTACTCCTACTCCTTCCTCAAATTCAACATCTCCTTCGTCTAGTCCTCATTCAACTTTGAGTTATCCTACACATAAAGTAAAAACTAAGAAATTTATGAAGGAAATACTAGTCCAATTATGAATTTTGCTTTATTATCTCATAGTCAAGTAGGACCTAGATATTTTGAAGATATAGTGAAGCATGAAGTTTGGCGTAAAGCCATGTATGAGGATATTGCTTTCATATAAAGGAATGAAATGTGTGAGTTAGTAGATCCTCCATAAAAATGATGTGATTGTGCTATAGTGGGTTTACAAAAAAAATACAAGGTAAATGGATCCATTGAAAGAAACAAATCAAGATTGTTAGCTAAAGTCTTATCACAAATAGCCAGGCATAGATTACAATGAGACCTATGCTCCTGTTGTAAGGTTAGATACAATAAGAATTTTTTTGGCATTGGCAACACAATTTAATTGGTTAGTATATCAATTTAATGTTAAATCAACATTTTTGAATGGTTTGTTGGATGAAAAAATATTTTTTGAACAACCACTAGGTTATGAAGTTGTAGGACAAGAAAAAAATGTTTACAAGTTGAAAAAGACTCTTTACAAACTTAAGCACCAAGAGCTTGGTATAGTAGAATAGATGGGTATCACAAGAAAAATGGATTCAATAGGAGTGAAAGTGAACCTTCACTCTATGTCAAATATAGAGGTACAAATGACTTACTTATTGCTTGCTTATATGTTGATTTGATCTACACTAGTAATAGCAAAGTATTAAATGAAAAATTTAAAAATGCCATGAAGAATGAATTTGAAATGAAAGACTTGGGTTTGATGCATTACATATTTGGCTTAGAAGTAAAACAATTTAATGGTGGTATTTTTATCTCACAAGAAAACTATGTAGTTGATTTGCTTGATAATTTAGAATGAAAAGTTGCAAACGAATGAACACACCCTTGAATGTGAATGAGAAGTTGTTTAGGAATGATGTCAAAAAAAAGATAGATGCTACACTATACAAAACTTAGTTGATAGTCTTGTGTATCATACTACCACTAGACCTGACATAATGTATGTTGTAAGTTTGATTTCAAGATTTATGAAAGATCCAAGTGAGATTCATTTTTGTGTAACAAAAAGAATACAAAGTATGTTTTTGGTACAAGCATTTTGGTGTTTTGTATACATCAACTAATTACTTTTTATTGGTTGGATATACAAACAATGATTGGGTAGGATCCATTGAATATCAAAAAAGCATTTCAAGAAATGTATTCAACTTGGGATTAGGTTTTATTTCTTGGTCCTCAAAGAAGAATACAATAGTTGCACTATGAATAACAAAAGCAAAATATACTACAGTAGAATTAACTTCATGTCAATTAATTTGGTTGAAAAGGATTTTATCCGATTTGAGGTATGCAAAAAATATGACAACAATTATTCATTGTGACAACAACTTAGCAATTTCCATAGAAAAAAGTCCAATATCCAACAATATTTCGAAGCATATTGATATAAAATACCATTTTATTAGAAATATTTTGGGATAAGGTGAGATTTAACTAAATTTTTGTAAACCTAATAACCAACATGCTGATGTGTTTACTAAAGCATTACCAAAAGAAAATTTTAAAAGGATGAGATAGATATTAGGTGTTACCACATTAAGCATTAGGATGGAAAATGATAATGCTAATGCTTAGTGGTATTTGTCTTACAATGCCAGGAATATCGCGTGCTCAAGGTTTTTCTAGTACACAACATTTACTCTTGTATTATGGGCTGCATTTACTATGCTAATTTAGAATGGCTGCACTGTTGTAACAAGGAATATAGTGACACTTGTCACATACATGTAGAATGATCACAACATGATTCTTTGTGCTCTAAAATATGTAATGTTTTTTTGTTCCTTTTAAGTGTTTTATGGAATTTTATGGAGTGTAATGCAATGTTAAGCTTATTTATATATGTTGTCATTTTTTCATCTCTACTGTAAAGAAATGGGGAGATTTCTTGTGTGCTTCTATTGTATTGTATTCGTTCTATTTTTTTGAATGGTAGAGAGAAATTGCATAAATAGAATTTTCAATATTGGAGCAGCAATTTGTGTCCTTGTTTTCTATTTTGTGTGTTTTTTTTGTAATTGTATTTTTCTTACAAATCCAACATTGGCACTATCAAGATGTTGTAGTGGAAGCAGACACGACATTGCTTATTTTGACTTGACACCATGTGATTTGAATCCGTTGGTTTCTAGTTGAGGTTTAGATATACAACATGCTAATTTACATAAGGCCCACTCTATTTTTGTGTGTCATCAATAGCTAGAGCTTTGTGGTCAACAACTCATTCCAATATTTTCCATCCAATAGAAGCCAAGAATAGACCATGGGCAATTTTCCAAAAGCTATACCTATGCCTCATCAATTTCTCAAGGCCATAACCCATCAATGAACAATAGCTATTTCCATTATCTGGATATGGTTGATCCACATCATCTAGTTCTATCAATTAATGCTCCTAAATACCAAAAGCAAAAAAATTCCATAGAAATGCTTAATGATAAAATATCTAGTGATATGGTTGCATTCAAATCAGAATTCTTAATGTTGTATACATATGCTTTTTGTGTGAACCAAATTAGGAGTCTATGAATCATATGCTTATTAGGTGTTGTGTCTTGTGTCTTCTAGGAGGTCTACTATTTAAAATTTTGTAAGCTTGGGGTGTAGTGGGTGATGCAAATTTCTCTGGTGAACTTCGTTCAATAGTGGCCCTCTCCCTTTATTTTCCCCCATCTCAAGTGCATGTGGAAATTCTTACTTCTCCACATCATTTGGGGGCTATGGAAATAGCGAAACATGAGGATGTTTAAGAGTTTT
Source organism: Wollemia nobilis (assembly GCA_028583015.1). Classification (NCBI taxonomy): domain Eukaryota; kingdom Viridiplantae; phylum Streptophyta; class Pinopsida; order Araucariales; family Araucariaceae; genus Wollemia; species Wollemia nobilis. Next base: position 657,009 of record JAQPPZ010017059.1, read on the forward strand.
AAAAGAGATGTTTACAAGGTGAATTCAAGGATTTTTTGGAATGTTGTTGAGAATGTTTCTTTGATTTTTCAAGAACTAAGAAATAACAAATATATATGTCATCCAATTGAAGCTCAGTTAGAGGAGAATTTGGGCTTTTTGCTGATTTCTCTAGGCTTGGTTGCTCCAAATCCTAGGAGTATGGTGAAATGGCCCCACCCTCCAAGTTGATGGCTCAAATTAAATTTTGATGGCACCTTTAAAGGTAATCCAAGAAATATTAGATATAGTAAGGGAGAGTTGGTAGTGGTGTATGCAAAAAATTTATTATCTCAAACCTCTCTGTTCGTGAAAGCTAGAGCTGCTTTCTAGAGTGTGTTATTATTGAAGAACCTGGGGATATCGAATGCGATTATTAAAGGTGATTCAATGAGTGTGATTAACATGCTCAATGGTTTGGTTCAACCCAGTTGGAAGGTGACAAATCTGATGGAAGAAGAGAAATCAAATATTCATTGTATAAGCTAAGTTTCAATATCTCACGTGTTGAGGGAGGTTAATTCTATCACTAACATTATGGCAAATCTTAGGATGGCTTGTCCAAAATTTTTGGTCTGGCATAGGGATTTCCTAGAGAACATTTTACATCGTATCAATGAAGATAAAATTTAATGATTTTCCAAATTTTGGTCAGTGTTTGAAAATCCTAAGTAACATTCTTATTAAGAGTGTAGGGATCACAAGTTTTTGGGGATTTTTAGATTCCCAAACATCCTTGCTTTGTAGACTACGTCAGGTGATGGGGATTCAGTCTCCCTTTAATACGCCAAATTCAAATTCTTTTTGTGTCTTATGGAGCTTCAAGGGGAGGATTGATGCTTTTTGTAAATCTCAATCTCTTGGTATGTAGTTCCTTTGTGGTATGTTGAGATGGCCCTTCACCCAAAATTCATTCCATGCTATGTGATGGATCATTATATTTTCTTTATAGGAAGCTTCTTCATGTTGGCAACATAAGGAAGAGGTGATCCTCAGTGCTTCTTTATCGATGAGGGTAGCTCGTTCAAAATAGTTGGCATTGTTTTTAGTTTTCTTCTTTTATGAGATGAACCAGTTGAGATATGATCAAGAAGGTTTGCTATGTTTTCATAGTTGGGTTGCCTTAGTCAATATGGTATGTCAAATGATATTCAAATTTCATATGATGGTGCAGGAAGTGCATGCCCCATATGGGGATGTTGAACGAAATAATTTTGTAATTCATAATCTAAAAATTATGGAGATTAAACAACGCATGATTTGGGGTTCATTGAAGATTGTGATCTACTAATTGGAGAATATTTTTAGAATGGTGGGGGATATTATCCAAGAGGTGTACTTGTTGGTCAAGAACTAGCTCGGTTCTATCCTCGATATTTTATGGTGTTCTCTCCCTCTATGTTTGTTTCTATTTCTATTTCTTTTGTGTTTATTTTTGCTGTCTTTGGCTTCTCCCATTGTTGCAGGTGGTTTCTAGTTTGTTGTGTGGTTTTTTTGGGTGGTTCTCCAATAGTATTGGAGATGTTGTAAAAGGTTGAAGGACTCCTTTCAAAACCCTATTTTTTAATAATAGTATAAAAAAAAATTCAAAATTATCCATATCTTGAGTTTGGATTGGTTCAATAAGTGGCATTTCCAAGATCTTGGAGAAGACATATATATGGTGAAGAGGAAGTATCTAATTATGAAGCAAAATGCTCTGCTCAATTTGTTTTGAGGTTGTGCTTGACTTAATTACAAAAATAATAATTAATGTGAGCAACATTGCAAATGTTTAAAATTCAATTTCGAACATGTTGCATGGCATAAAGGAGATGTAAAGTGAATTTGAAAGTATTGTAAATTGAAAATCTACTCAAAATATTCTCCTTTTATTTATACGAACATGCCTACACAAAAGGGAGAAGTTTGTTTTCATTCTTATTTAATATTTTTCTATAATGCTCATACTACAAAGCTATAGTTAATAGAAACCAAGATAATTACCAATTTACAGAGATACCTACATAACTAGGGAGAGGTTTGTTTTAAAATAATTTATGTTTTTATTTTAAAGATTAAAATTGTAAATATTAGTATTTATTTGTAAATATATTTACAGAATAATAATTAAAAAATATAACATATTGAAAATCATAAATATGCATTAAAGTTACATATATATTAAAAAAAAAAAAAAAACTTATATATTTGGGTCCACTTCTATCAAGAATATTAAAACATTATAGTTGTTTGTAGATCAATTCAATCATGTATCTAGCTTGTGTTTGTAAATATATTCATATTCCATGAATTCTTGTATTTTTTCTATCAACTCCTTTGTATTGAATTGAATTTTTTCTACACTAGAGTTTCTAAAATATGAACTTGACCAAAAATAAATATTAACACCTTTATTTATTATACCATCTACTGCACTATTTCTCTCTATATAATATATATTAATATAAGCAAACTCAGGGCACGTGGCAAATGGAGAAGAGCCAAGGGCTCTAAAGAGCTTAGCAAGGAAGTCAAAGCACATTTTGCACTTTTACGTTGCACATGGAGTACTTGGCTCATACGGCTAGAAAGATGCGACCAAGGTGCTAGCAAGGGAGAGAGCGCAGGATCGAATCCTGTAAATTACGAAAGGGGACTTTTGTCAAGGTTTTGATAAATTTGATTTTTAATATTTCAATGTGCTAAGGTTTAAGGAGTGATAAGGGTAGTTAAATTAAAATTGATTTGTTTCTTTGCTTTGCTAAGGTTAGGGAGATATAAGGGAAAAGTGGTTATGATATTTACCTAGGTGGTAAATGAATGTTTACTAGGGTAATATCCTTTTTACATTAGGAAATTAAAATTATTTTATTGCATTAATTTTTGCAATAGTGAGAAGTAAAAAGTGTCATTTTGAAAGGGACATTTGATGAAAATATTATTGTTGAATATTGATATTGAGATGGAGAAATAAGGTGTATTATGAAATTGAGTTATATTTGTATTTTGAAGAGTAACACTTGTTATCTAACCCTTGGTACTTGGCAAAGAAGAAAGTGATTGTGGTTGTGGTATATATTAGAGGTTCCTTCATCATCAAGAAAATTGTATGAGCACATTCTTCCATAGTTGAGTTGATTGGTTGTTTTTCTGGAAAATAATTTTGGAGTGAAAAGGACTTGATTAGAGTTTCCTTATTGAGTGTGTTGAGTTAATACTTCAAGGTTTTTTGGAATAAAGAGTTGTATTTAAAACCTTGTTTTATAAGCATTGTTGTTGAATCCATTTGTGGTGTGAAGAACTTGAACTAGGGTTTGAAAATAACATGAGTATCATTGTTATGTGAGAGTGGTTGATAAGCATTGTTGGGAATATTTTGAGTGAATATCATATGCTTAGACTAGGTTTTGTAAGGAAGGATTGTTTCATTGAGTGATTGGTTGAATTGAGTTGGTTGAGCCTAGTCAAGTGGATGTGTGAAGTGATTGTTCAAGTTCCATAAAATAAACTATTATATATTCTGAATTGAATTAAGAAAGTGATTGAGTTGAATCATATTGAGTCTCTAACAATTATTTTTATGTTTCTAGGAGAATGGACAAGTTCTAGTGTGGACTTGTGGTGCATATTTGACATAAGTCTTTGATAAGGCTTGTGAGCAGATTTGATTGATTGAATTGTTCAAACCTTGAGTTAAGGTTTGGGGCAAATCCAACAAAGTTGATTTGAGATTGAGTTGCATATAGATATGAGTAATATAGGAGAATTTTTCCTTTCTTTTTCCAAATACCACCACCTCCACTATAAGCCCCATCAAAAATAATTTTAATGAATCCATATTTAAGACATTTTAATTTAGGATAAATAGACATTGATACTTTGTTGACTACATTATCATAGATGGCCCTTGTATGAATATTCAATTCATGTAATCAAAAGAAAGGTACCTAATTTTTAACACTTAAAACATTTCATTTTAAGTGACATTCCTTCAAACATTTAGCGAGAGAGACAATTATATAATTCCAAACTTGCTCGTGATTTTGATATATGTTTTTAAAATCTTTATTATTCCTTTCAAGATATATATTAAAAACAATAATAATAGAACCAATCCTCCATAGAATTCATAAGACTTTAGTTTCAAAATAATTAATTCAATATTTCAATTTTGATGTAGCTACTCAACATATTTTTTTTAAAATCAACCTAAAATGGTGTGAGATTAAAGGACAATAAATAAGCAAATAATTTGGTGTTTTTAAACTTGAAAATAAACCTAAAATGGTACGAGCAATGGGACACTAAAGAAACAAATCATTTGGTATTTTAAAATCTTTCTTACACAATGCACACTCAAAAGATCTATGATATCCTCTTATTTGTAAAATCTCACTTGTAACAATTTTGGTAATAAAAAGAATGTTAAGGCCTTAGGAAGGGACCTCAAGTCATAAAATATTCTTTAAAAATAAATATGTGCTAGTAGTGGTAATTTATCATTGCTCTAAAATATTATACCTCAATTTGATTAAGTATCCAATGTAGTTTTGTAATAGATTGCAAGGTAACTCATCATTTCATGTAATATGAGTAGTTAAAGCTTTCGAAGCATAATTAAAGTCATATACTACTTGATTAAAGTTATCTTCCTTAACCAAAATTAGAAAATATATTTATTATTTAGAATGGTTGTTCATATCAATATAATTTTTACCTTTAAAACCCTATAAGCTAATCATGCTCAAACCATTATTTCTCATTTTGGAATAAAATAAGATGATAAAGTTTCAACTAAGAATCACATAAAAATCTAAACAAATCCCTCTTTATAGGTAATTATTTAAAATGTCTCTTAATCAATTGTGAACTTTTTGATATAAAATTTCATGTTGTCTAGGTCTCATCTAAGGGAACTATTTTTTGTATCAACATGCCCTATAAATTTTTGAAATAATAGTTTTGCCTAACTCTTTCTTGATCCTTAAACAATCTCTAACCATATTTTATACCTAATTACAAACTCACAAGTCTAAAATTTTATAAACCTACCTCTTTTATTATGTCTTTTGTAAACCATATCCCACTTGCAAAGAGGAGCCTAATATTTTTTTAAAACATCCTTTCCATAAAAAAATCAATTTATATTTTATCAAAGTAACCTCCACACCATGATTAGAAGCTTACCTTTACACTTATAATTTAATTATATTTATTAAGTCTTTCTAAAGGGTAATATATTATATATGTCAAAGAATGTATATATTAAATAGTCCTTATCTATAAAATATAATAATGAACATTTGAAGATGTATCTTAGTCAAATAAGGGCAACAATAAATCAAATATGCGTATCATATATATTATTGTATATGATGATATGCATATTATATATTATTATAAATGATTATTTTTATTTTTTTTGAAGAGGGATTTTATCAATTAAAGTTCAATCTATCTACTTACTTAACTTAAAACTTAAAAAGTAGGTGAACATGCAAGTAGGAGTTTTTTAATCAATATGTATAAATAATAAAAATACAATAAATTTACAAAAATAAAAATAAAATAAATAAATAATATTTAATAAACTAATGTTTAAAAAACAACAATTAGGGGAATTGTCTAAAATTATTAAATTAAATTTTAAATAAAACTTATATATCAATAATTTTAGTGGATTTAGTTAGTTTCTTTTCTTGTAGGGAGAATAAAAATAGAATGAAATTGTAAAAAATAAAAATAGTAAAATTGTCATTCAAATTGACTCTTTCCACTTTCACATGAACCAAAACATGCAATTAACCATTTGTAATTATGACAAAGGCTAGTATTTGAACATCTAAAACCTTCACCATCCAAATTTTATCCTCTCTCAAATTTTATTCAAGATATGATTTAGGACTAACCACTAAAATCTCCTTTCCATTAGCCATATTCACCACAAAAATAATCCAATGGTCATTTTATTAGGAAGATCAAACAACCAAAAAATAATGGAAGAGGATTTATCAAGAGGATTTATCATTGCATCTTGGTTTCATTTTAGATAAAATGAGTAACAATGATAATAGAAGATAAAATATGGAGAGAAATTTATCTTTGACTACAAATAAGAATGAACAAAGCACCCTTAGTAATATCGTGTGCCTAAGACCATAGCACAACCAACTTTACAATAGATTTATATTTGAAAAAAATAATGCTCCAAATGCAAGAAGTGTCATTTTTTCCTAGTAAATAACTCTATAAATTAGGACATTAAAGTCTAAACTCACTTTCATTAAGGCAAATGCCATGGAGTTAATGGATTTTAAAGATTTGAGATTCAAGTTTTCACTTAGCAACTTGGCAATGGTTCCACATATCTATGGAAGATATTGTCACTACCATTAAATTTATAAAGGCAAGGGCAATTTAAATTTTTCTGAAAGACATTACATTGCTTATCTCAATAATTCTAATAATACCAATGCATCACACCTCACAACCTAAGAACTAGAATCATAGCTTGTAGTTTCTAGGTAGGAGCTATATGAACAAAATATTTAATTTTTATTATATGAAAAATTGATGTGAGAGATAGGCTACAAAGGAAAATTATTTGGTAAGAATGACAAAGACATAGTAAAACCAAACAATGTCAAAAATAGACCTATGTGCTGAATTTTGTGGAGACATTTGTGATTGAGATATACAATCGAAAAAGAACATCAAATTTTTCAAGGGAGAAACACTTCACAATAAGGGGAATCAAATAGAGGAGAGCATGTTAACAAAGATTTACATTCTACAAATAAGGATAACGTGGGTGACTATGTCACTATTCAAATGAATGTTTTAACTTTTACTATGTGAAATATATAATGGTTGGCAAAAATATTCTATAAGTATAGTCAAAATAATTCATAATGGTTAAATTCCAAAAATGGAAAGCTTACGAAAATTATGAGGGCATGGTTACTAAATAAGAAGCTCTATATCATCTTATAAAATCATTGCAACTTCATATAATAAAAACAAGAGATGTTGGATGGTCATCATGTAATGGATATCCATAATCCATGAAACCCTCACTTGCAACTAAAAGTCTAGTTTTAAAATTTTTCATCAATCATGATATCAACTTGTAGTCATCCATTTGAGTGAGTTTATTTTAGTGTTTGTGTGCAAACCAACCCAAAATAAACATTGATAGGAATGTTGAAGTCTAATGTTTATTTTGTAAAAATAAAATAAAAACAAAAACAAATCTTAAATGAAAGCAAAATAAAAGAAATAAAAAAGTTGGAGACTTAAATAGAAATAATATAATCAAGTGGCATTAGCTCAGTTAGCTCAACTAGTTAGATTCATCAACATGAAGGAGACTAAGGTTCAAATCTTGCCAAGTGAGTTATGGATAATATCCAAACTTTGTTTTAATACCACTAAGTGGTGATTTCAATAGAGGTGGGACCCGTTTCAATCTCATATAACCAATTAAAAAGTTATACTCTTATTTTTAAATAGAAGTTAACAAAATAAATATATATATATATATATATATATATATATATATATATATATATATATATATATATAATCTTCATCAATTATCAATTAGAATAAAATCCATACCTAATATAAGTAATTTTTATTTAATATGAGTATTTTTTTTTAAGTAATATTTCTTATACACATCCACCATGGAGATTGAATCTGGGTCACATCATTATAATGCAAGTGGCATCACGAGGATTCCTTTAATAAATTTAAAAGAACACCTAGTGTGTAAAATCCATTCAGTTGAATTTGTAAAATAATGAATATATTTAATAGTTTTATTGCAGGTATTATACTATATATAAATCGGTTTGTGTTTATCTTTGAGAGTGTTTCACGGAGTTTACGTATATCATAACGGTGGATATATATGTTTCATTGGTTTTATTGCACCTACTTCGATATCACGTTTATGTTTACAGACCATTTAATCAGACCATTAAGTATTTTCAACGCCATCGTGGTTTCGTTAGATCGCATCAGCAACTGCTGCAGCTTTATGGACATATAACCAGATACTTGTTTCTTCCAGAAATAGCAGCAAAGTGTAGTAGACCATGCGCAATGGATTAGGAGCCCAATTCTGGACTCGTCAGTTTTCCAAGATAACAGATGATCAATGTACACAATTATTGTTTACATTATCAGCTCCAGCAGATGGTTTACCCACAGTACCTAGATCAGTTATCTAACGCCCTGAGATACCCAGAGTTGTAAAATCAGAAAAAAAAAAAAATAGAGAAAGTTTAATGATCAAACATCTGGCAAGTTGTTTTCTTCTGTGGCTTGCTCAGAACAGTAAACATAAACGGCACTCCCTATATATGCATGGAAGGTAAAATGAAGTACAGCACAGTGTAGAAAATGTTGCAGAATGCACCGATCACATATTAATAGAGTCGCAAGATCTCAAACTCGCTGGTGGCCGGAATTCACTTTTGGACACGCAAATATTCATCTTTTATAGTAAAATAAGGACATGAGCATCACGAATAATTGTCTTCCGTCTTTGGAAAAAAAAAAAAAAAACGATTACGACTTACAATCAGGTCTGTAATGGGAACTTGTGTCTCTTCGTTTGCTTATAGTTTACGGAAAGTGTAAGGTAGTAGACCGTCTTGGAAAAAGTAAAGCTTTCACTTTTTCCTAAAGAAAACTTTTATACATCGAAGTTGGTATGAAAAGATGTCAACAATTGGACTTTTATAGGACCACCTTGTATGCTGTCCAATAAAAGCTCCTAGGTATAACGAAAACAGCACATTCTGGATAGATAAAGCAAGGACATTGGTCTCAAATGCGAGAAATTAAAATTTTCTCCGAAAAAAGAAAATATCAAAACTTATACGAATTTCCTAATTTGGAAAATGCGTGATATCATGGAGGGATTGTGTCTATTTGTTAAGCTTCAAAAAATTGGAAACTCCAAAAATATTAACCTGTTGTTGTAAGCGTTCGCAAACGAAACATTGCTTGTAAATCGAAGGACGTCACATTACATTCGGTCCAAAAATTCCTCTGAGCTCTCTTCGCACGCCAAAGCTAAGGCTTCCTTATGCTCATCATACGCCCAATTTTTGAACTAATTGAAATGCACGCTTAATTTATTGTATGCAAATTCATTTGCAATATCCCTTTCAGGGTTTCACAAGAATCGAAAGGCGCAGATAACAGTTTGATTACCTTGTAAAAAAGTCGACTACATAATCCACAACAATCGTTAACCCCATATGATTATGCTCTCTATTTCTCCAATGATTCGAAACGATTAAGCTCTCTAACTCTAAGATTTCAGAAGTCGTAGAAGTCAGAAAAATGATTGAATGAATTTTTCATTGGCACCTAGCCTACAATTTCTTTTTTGTTTTGTTTTTGTTTTTGACAGAGATTTATGTTATTCCACTTTAACAGCAATCTATAGAAGTCGATTATCCTTTCCAATTGCTTATAATACAAAGGTAATGTTAGTGATGGCCTATAACCGCTAACGCATCTAATAAATTTGAAAACCTGGAAATGAACCCATGCCTAAAATATTAAAATAGTGAACTTACATGAATCAAATATTTAGGCCTGTCGTTTGAAAAATCCAGACTCTGAGAATCCAAAAGAAAACGCGAACAACTGCCCTTAGGTAATCGTAATTGTCAGCCGCACAGAAATGGGTTATGGAGGTGTAAGGCAAAGCCCCGGGTTAAATAGGCTATTTTCATTCTAGATCCCAAGAAGGCATATCGGGTATGGTTGGGCACGTTAAAACATGAGATGATGCAGCCAAATCATAGATCCATCTAGATAGTCGAGGGTGAAACTGAACTTTCAAAAAAAAACCCACCTCGCCGACCATTATAATACTATTGATATTAATGGCGGTTCCGTGTGAATCCAGGAAAATGCGTCAATGCTGCAACTACAGAACTTTAAAAAAAGAGCCTACCTTATCGAACACGTTAATACTTTTGATATTAATGGCGGTTCCGTCTGAATGCAGAAAAAAGTCGTCAATATCGGAAGTACGAAACTTTGAAAAAAAAAAAACTACCTCATCGACCTATCCAGGTTTTAGCCGCAACCTCCTCGGTAACATATTCCTCATTCCCAGTCTGGAGAGATGGCGGCACCGTCGGGAGAGCGTATTACAATGGGATTAGATTATGACTTGACGACGCAACGCGGATTCAATTCGCGGCTACTAATAATAATAATCATCTCTCGGCGCCGCATATTGCGACTGACGCAACGCTGATTCAATTCACGGCTAATAATCCCTCGGAGCCGCATATTATGACTTGACGCAACGCGGATTCAATTCGCGGCTAATAATCCCTCCTTTCGATTTAACATATATATATATATATGTGGAATATGTATTCCATGATACCTACCTTTTATTCAAATATTAAGCTGGTTTTATTTTTTTTTTGGCAAAATGATAAGATAAAGTTAAAGTTTTTAAAAGGTTATTTTTTATTTTTTATTTTTTTCTGGTTTTTTGGTTGGGTGTTAAGTAATATTAGTGAAGCACAAGAGTATGTATTTGGTTTGATGAAACGTATGGACAACAAGTCCTAAATTTAAGTTTTTTATTTCATCACCTAGAATAATTGATTATCGATATAATAAGGCATCATGAAGAGGTGGAGGAGGAAGAATGTCAATAATGTTTATTTATTGATGACGATATTGTTTGTTTCCTCACTAGTAAAGTATACAATCAAATTTATTTTCTTTAATATTAAATATTGAAATTTTTTATAACCCTTTGTTTTAGATTAAGTATAAAATTTATCATTTTTTTTAACAATAGAAGAAGGAGAATTCATACGAGAAGAAGAGAGAATTTTTTGTTCTTGAATGGTGTTAGCATTGAGAGTTTGAGGTCGTGAAACATCTCACAACAAAGGAAGGTCAAGACACTTAAGACTAGGTAACACGTTTTTCTTTTAGTAGTTGATCTTGATTGACCATAACATCAAGTGTTGCAAGGGTAGTGTATTTCAACTCCTTAAATAAATGTCTTGTAATCTACTCTTGAGCTTGAGAGTGAGAGTAGGAGTTGGATCTCACACATGGAGTAATATCAATAGTTAGTTGAATTGGATTATGTAATCCTACATAGACATTTGATTATCTTATTGTAAGCAAAGCTATTTGACATGCAGATCATGTCATAGCGTAGAGTGGAAAAATGATGCACCTAGCAAGGGAAAATGAGATGCATCTATTGTTCTACTTGATCTAAGGGCTCTACAAAAGCAACACTTCAAACAATCATAAAATGAAACATATATGAAAGAAATGTGTGGTTCTCCTTATATTGGTATAAATATCAAATAAGTAGTTACAAAGTGTCCCCTTGAGGGATCTCAATTGACACACTCAATACAGAAATCAAAGGATCAAATCCTTTCAATAATCCAAGGCACGCTTTCAATGTCTTCCTCACACTCACAATTGAGGTGAGCGGGCTCTTGATACCTCTGCAAAGTGCTCTATCATTGTGAGAGCTTGTCGCTCCTTCCTTATGCATTGTAATACCTAGATCTATACACAATAAACTACAATTGATTAAAAGCATGTGTGGATTAAGATGAAACCGTGAAGGTGCATGCATCAATAAGATTGAAAGAGAAAAAGTGCAATAGACTATTCAAAATTTCTCCAAATGCTACCAAAAGTGAGATCTAGGCATATTATGTGCTCTATGACTGATTTAATCAAAAACAATAAAGAAATTATGCCTAGATTTATGGTCATCCCTGGGTGTGGCATTTAGACCTACAACTCACAAAAACATGATAATGGGAGCAATACACCTCTAAATTACACCAAATTTGAACAAAGAGCATATAATCTAGTCTAAAAACTATCTATGCAAATACAACAAAGAAATTACACTCCAATATGTGGCCTTCATCAGGTGAGCCATTTAGAACTCCAAAACACAAAAATCATGATAACTAATTTAAAATAACTCCAAATTGGACCAAAATTGAACAACAAGCATATAATCTAACATAGAATAGACCTATGCAAAAATAGTAATAAAATTATGCTCTAATTCTTGGCCATGCTGGGGTGGCATGATTAGGACTGTCATAATTTGGAGGTCATCCTAGGGTGGGACGACCACCAAATATGCTAGTTTTCTACCACCAATTCCTTTGGGAATTGGTCCAAAACACTCTTAGGGGTATTTTCAACAAATTTTAGGATAGGATTCACTCAAATGGATCAGTTTTGTAAATAGATTGTGCATTTTGTAATCACTTAAAAATCTCCTTCGCTAGGTAGAGATCTCAAGGAAAAACGTGCAATAAAGTGGGGGAAAATCTTGGTAGCACTTTGTGGTGAAATATGCAAAGACTCCTCTCTAAATTTGGGTAGAATTTATCCACTTTATATCCCAAGAGGGCACTTGGGCAGATGGGCATGCAAGGCCATACTATATGTGGAATATTTATTCCATGATACCTACATTTTATTCAAATATTAAGTTGGGTTTATCTTTTTTAGGGAAAAATATTAAAATAAAGTTTAAGTTTTTAAAAGGTTTTTTTTCTTGGTATCTAGATGAACTTGGGTTTTAAGTAATATTAGTGAAGCACAATGGTATGTATTTGGTTTGATGAAATGTATGGACAAAAAGTCCTAAATTTATTTATTTTATTTCATCACTTAGAATAATTGATTATCAATATAATAAGGCATTAGGAAGAGGTGGAGGAGGAAGAATGTCAATAATGTTTATTTATTGATGAGTATATTGTTTGTTTCCTCACTAGTAGAGTATACAATCAAACTCCTTTTCTTTAATATTAAATATTCAAAATTTTTATAACCCTTTGTTTTATATTAAGTATAAAATTTATCATTTTTTTAACTTTAGAAGAAGGAGAATTCATACGAGAAGAAGAAGAGAGAATTATTTGCTCTTTAATGGTGCTAGCATTGAGATTTTGAGGCCGTGAAACATCTTACAACAAAGGAAGGTCAAGGCACTCAAGACTAGGTAACACATTTTTCTTCTAGTATTTGATATTGATTTACCATAACATCAGGTGTTGCAAGGGTAGTGTATTTCAACTCCTTAAATAAATGTCTTATAATCTACTGTTGATCTTGAGAGTGAGAGTAGGAGTTGGATATCACACAAGGAGTAATATCAATAGTTAGTTGAATTGGAATATGTAATACTACATAGACATTTGAGTATCTTATTGTAAGCAAAGCTATTTGACATCCAGATGATGTAATAGTGTAGAGTGGAAAAATGATACACCTAGCAAGATAAAATGAGATGCATCTATTGTTCTACTTGATTTAAGCGCTCTATGAAAGTGACACTTCAAACAATCATAAAATGAAACATATATGAAAGAAATGTGTGGTTATCCTTATATTGGTATAAATATCAAATAAGTAGTTACAAAGTGTACCCTTGAGGGCTCTCAATTGATACACTCAATACAGAAATCAAAGGATCAAATCCTTTCAATAATCCAAGGTGCGCTTTCAATGGCTTCCTCGTACTCACAATTGAGGTGAGTAGGTTCCTGATACCTCTGCAAAGTGCTCTATCATTGTGATAGCTTGTCGCTCATTCCTTATGCATTGTAATACCTATATCTACACACAAGAAAGTATAATTGATTAAAAGCATGTGCGGATTAAGATGAAATCGTGAAGGTGCATGCATCAATAAGATTGAAAGAGGAAAAGTGCAATAGACTATTCAAAATTGCTCCAAATGCTACCAAAAGTGAGATTTAGGCATAATACGTGCTCTATGACTGATTTAATTAAAAATAGTAAATAAATTGTTCCTAGATTTATGGTCATCCCGGGGTGTGGCATTTAGACCTACAACTCACAAAAACACGATAATGGGAGCAATACAACTCCAAATTGCACCAAAATTGAATAGAGAGCGTATAATCTAGTCTAAAAACTATCTGTGCAAATATAGTAAAGAAATTACACTCCAATCTATGACCATCATAGGGTGAGCCATTTAGAACTCCAAAACACAAAAATCATGATAACTAATTCAAAACAACTCCAAATTGGACCAAATTTGAACAACAAGCATATAATATAATCTAGAATAGACCTATGTAAAAATAGTAATAAAATTATGCTCTAATTATTGACTATCCTGGGGTGGCATGATTAGGATTGTCATAATTTGGGGGTCATCCTAGGGTGGGACGACCACCAAATATGGTGTTTTTATACCACCAATTCCTTTGGGAATTGGTCAAAAACACTTTTAGGGGTATTTTCAACAAATTTTAGGATAGGATTCACTCAAATGGATCATTTTTGTAACTAGATTGTGCATTTTGTAATCACTTTAAAACCTCCTTCGCTAGGTAGAGATCTCAAGGAAAAACATGCAATAAAGTGGGGGAAAATCTTGGTAGCACTTTGTGGTGAAATTTGCAAAGACTCCTCTCTAAATTTGGGTGGAATTTATCCACTTTATAGATCAAGAGAGCACTTGGGCATATGGGCATGTAAGGCCATGCGAGGTAAGGATCACCATTTGTCCCAAAGGTCACCATGCATTAGAGGGGAAAGGAATATCCCTTTTTGGCCTCCAATATGCTATGTTGCATGAGAGGTATGTGCCCTCTCACTAGCATGCTTGAATAGGTGGGTTAAATGACATTTTCTAGGTGCCATTTGTCCCAATTTTGACTTTTTTGGGGTCAAAGACCATGGTCATCCCACATAGGGATGGTTGTTGGTCATCCCTGGGTGGGATGGCCATGAACTATGGTCATCCCAGGGTGGGGCGATCATTCATACATGGCCCAAAAATTCTAAAAAGTGGGGTGAAACCTCCCAGAAGTGGTTAGGACCACTGTGTAACCTCTAAGGGTTGCCCAAGGGGGCCATATGGTATCAAATTAGATAATTTATTGGTTATCTAATCGAATTGACATGATTTTAGTTTCTATATATACCCTTTTATGAGATGTGTTGTGTTCAACACAGTGTTGAGCAAAAATAGATAGCTACAATATCAATTGATTAAGGTTATTCAATAACCTAACCAAATTTTGATGCCCCAATCATGAAAAGAGCATGTGTTCTTAAATATTTACTTTTGACAAGCTAAGGAACGTGATTCAAGTACAACTGTTCATATGAGGTTTACTTGATCTTGGATGTTATTTAGTTTATAAGGAGGCGGGTCCTATGACCCTTCATGCTTTAGAATTCCAAGCATTTATTTAATTGAAAATTTTGCTTGTTTGTTGCCCAAGTAGGGTCATGATTATCTTTGTCAACGATTCGTTGGATGAATGCAATCTGCATGATTGAGTGTTTGATTTTTTATCTTGATTATGAATTTTTTAAGTATGACTACCCCCTCAAGTGATGATTCAGTGAGGCAATGACCAATTATAAAAGTGATGAGTCAATTGACCCATATAACTTGCTTAGGGTTTCCTTCAGTTTTACCCATTGTGAAATTGAGAATTTTTTTGAGGATTTTGATGATTTTGTTGATGCTTCATAGAAGAAAGAAATTGAATACATCATTTCCATGGGGTGTTCCAGTTGTAATGGACTTATTAGAGATTAAAATAAATAATTTTCCATTCATCCATGAGCAATTTGATGCCATATTGATCTAGAGTGCATTTTGATCAAATTTGACCTATTTTTGGTGGGTTTTGGGCCCTTTTGGCTACCTTTTTGGGCTGTTTTGAGGTGGGTTTTTGGTGACCATCATAGGGTGGTATGACTACATATTTTATTGCCATCCTAGGGTGGTATTTTTTGCAAATTGGCTGACCATACCACCCATGGATGGCCATACCTCTTGGAGGGTTATTAAGCTCAAAATTTGGAATTTGGGCTCATTTGTGCATTTGTGATTTTGTAATTTGAGATGTGAGGAGTAGGAGAGTGATTTTTCAAATTGAAACACTACCAAAATCATCCCATGATCACCATGATCTAGTTTGAGGACTCGACGAGTGGTGAAGCCAGTGCGATACGGGTAAGGACTGCATTTGCTCCTATACCTTATTGAACTAGTTATTGTAATTATTTTTGCATTCTATAACAAAACACACTAAATTTCAGAAAGTGAACCTCAATAGTAGTATTTTCAAATAATTGGTGCTTTATTTTTTAATTTTATACATCTTGGATGTTTTATTTTGCTTTTTTATGGTAAATTTTTTATTGATTTTGATGGTTGGGAAGGCCAATTTTGGCCCATTTTTGGGGTCTTCCCTGGTAGGGACGGCCAGCCTGAGTTGTTTTGGGGTCATCCTTGGGTGGTATGGCCACTAATTTTTGGGCCTATCCTAGGTGGGACAACCATGATTTGGCCTGAAAAAATGGCACTTTTATGTTTTTGCGTGACTTTTTTCTTATTTTTTGCTTTGTTTTGGTTTTGTTTTTAAACGTGATTATCTCTACCAGTTGGTTAAGATTCGGTATCAATTTTTGACCATCTTTAGGACCACTCATGGCCTACTAATAGAGGAGGAATGGGAATGGCTTATTGCGATTGGGCTCAAGTAAGTGATGTGACTAGAGCGAGTGACGGTTGATAGAGCCTACCTAAATACAATAATAGATCTATGGGATTCATGCACTAACACATTCCACTTGCCTACTAGGGAGATGAAAGTTATCCTAGAGGACATCTACCAAATTTTGCATGTTCTAATAGAGGGGAGGTCGATTATATCTACTCATTGAGATCTTAGAGATACCATTTCGAAGAGATATTTTTGACATGATTGGCTTGAGGCATTGTAATATTTACTCAGCGGAGGCATCCTAGTGGACTTATGGAATGATGTAGATGTATTGAAAGTGAAGCATGCCTTGCCAATGATACGGATCTCTAACATACTACTACTGGATTCATTAGGATCTAGGTTCCAATGGAACCTATAGGAGTTAGTGTTTTCACTGGTGGAGTGCACCACCCACATATCGTTGGTGATGGCATGGGGCACTACTTTATTGGTATAACTCTATGATGAGCTATACTAGATACACTATCATATGCAGAAGGGTCTAGGCTACAACTTTCTACTATAGGTATGGGGATGACAACATATTGTTGTGGATCGACCATGATGGCTACTTTAGATGATGCGGGTACAACTCAGAGACAGAGAGATAGGATATGGAATTTTGTGGTAGCAAGATCAAGAGAGGGGTTAGAGCCATCCTGAGGTAGGTTTAGTTGAGCACTATGCAAATTTATTTGCATGACTCAGGGTAGATGCCATTATCTGAAGACCATATAAATATTGTCCAATATGGCGCAAGGATGAGGCATAACTTCAATGGGTATGGTAATGGAGGTGGCTAGTTGGTCAACACGGGATAAAGTGAGAGTACTTTCCATATGCTCGAGTGCTACAATAGTTTGGGCTATTCTATGGGTTACCTAGTGATATAATTATCTATCAATGTCGTGGCAATGAGAGAACATTGGCTTGGCCTACAGTAGAGGTTGTTAGTGAGTATGCAAATCCTACTAAGGCTACTATCGAGGGAGACAATGCTTGAACCATAGTAGAGTATGATTCTTGGTGGGTGATGCATCCGTGGCACGAGGATGGACCACTAGGGGGTGACATGGCTATAGGGGTATAGGAGGCTCATAAAGAGGCTCCAAATGAGGCTCCATCTAAGGAGGATCCAGGCTTGGGAGAGCAACCAGATGAGGAGGTAGACATAGGGGATAAATATGTGCATCATCATATAGATGATGAGTGGATGGACCACATGTATGTGGAGGGCCAGTATATGGACTATGATGAGGATTATTGGGAGGAGCAGGTATTATAGGTACAGTTGGTAGAACGAGATGCCACCATTATTGAGTTGTAGGGTGAGTTGATTAGGGGGAGGCATGAGCAGAGAGAGTACACAGAGAAGAGGGATCTTCTATAGGCATAGGTACAAACTGCACATGTATATATGGACAAATAGGCATGGGTGATTGAGGGATATGATACCAAGATTTTAGAGTAGGTGATATATAGCCATGCTTCATTACATAGGTTAGAGCTAGGATCTCAAAATAGGGGGCATCTAGTAGTTGCAAGGTAGCCAAACTATAGGAGGAAGTGATATATCTCCAAGACTTATTGGGGGACTTCCAGGCTCATCATTGAGAGAATCTAGCATACACCTAGGAGATATTTGGAGTAGGTTCCCGGATTAGGATAAAAAATTGTAGGGGTTTCCCACATAGGGTTCCCTTGTAGGTGAAGTTCTTGAAAAGTTATTCTAGAAATTGGGTGAGTAGGAGGCCATAAAGGACGTATGACCATGTCCTTAGGGCTAAATCAGAGAAGACTCGTGTCTCATTGTCTACTCTCCATATCTTCCACCCTTGAATGGGCTTGGATACAGGTGCACACCATTAATATTCCCTACCAAACCCTAGGTGATTATCTCATTTATAAATTTTAATAATTCAGCACACAAGAATAGAAATACACAATAAGACAAGTGATTATCTCTTCTAAAGATTTATGTGTGTTCCCTAAAATTGTTTTGTGTATTATAATTTGTTTTTTGCAAAGAATACATTGTGTCACATATTTTGAAATCATTGGATGATATTCTTTTGTTAAATGGATTTCACCTGTATACTCGCAACTCGACAACCGACAATAAAATTTTGGTCACATAAACCCACAAAAGTATGGATATGAAGCCCATACCCGATCAAGGAGCATAGGTCCTACCAGTCCTCACCTAGTTCACCTACAGTCAGTGATATACCTCTCCGAAGAGAAATACATGCTATATCCCATGGGCTATGATGGATCTTGAAGCTGGCCTGGGCAAAAAATAGGGTTCATAGGATTTGAGCCAATGTATGGATATGAAACCCATCGTCGATTGTCTCTATTAATGGTTGGTGATGAAATCCAACTCTGGTATGAAACTAAATGGTGCGGGAAGCAGCACCATTTTTATATTGAATCGTTTTTTGATTATAAGATAGAAAACCCACAATAGACTTAATTTATATATTTGTTCGATGATGCCTTATTATCATATTTGTATTCCATTTAAATACCTAGTCTAATAGTTGTAAGAGTGAAGGGTTGTGACCCTAGAATATAATTAATAAATAATATAAGTATTAGGACATGTTAGGAGGGTCCTAACATGCCACCCCCCTTAAAGTAGCTTTGTCCTCAAAGCTGGAAATTTGGAAATTGTTGCTGGATATCTTGAAAATTTTCCCACGTTGCGTCTTCTTAAGGTAGACCTTTCCAATGGATTAAAACTTCCGTGATATCGCGAGTACGAAGGTGATGAGAGCGGCTATCCAAGATAGCTTCTGTATCAACTAGAAGTACTTCATAATCAGAGAATTCAGGGAGAGTGGTTTGTGTCATGATATGGGCTCCAACTACAAGCTTAAGGCAAGATACATGAAATACAGGGTGAAGTTTGGAAGAGGGAGGAAGCTCTAGTTTATAAGCAATGGTCCCAATATGTTGGAGAACTTTATATGGCCCGTAAAATTTGGGTGCTAACTTCTGAGAACATTTTTGTTTAAGAGAGGATTTACGGCAAGGTTGGAGACGTAAGAAAACCATATCACCCTCATGGAAACTACGTTCGCTTCTATGTTGATCGGATTGTTGCTTCATGAGATTTTGGGTGGTGTGTAGGTTCTCTTTTAGGATCCGTAGTATGTCATCTCTATTAGCAAGTTCCATTTCCATCGCATGGAATTTTGTAGTCCCTAGAATATAGGAAGTGAGGGATGGTGGTGTTTGACCATATAGTGCTTTATAAGGAGTCATTTTGATGGACGTATGGTATGAAGTGTTATACCACCATTCTGCTAGTGAAAGTCACTTTACCCAATAGAGTGGTTGAGTAGAAACAAAACATCAAAGGTAGGTTTCCAAGCATTTATTTACAACTTCTGTTTGGCCATCGGTTTGAGGATGATAAGCAGATCTCATACAAAGTTGAGTACCTTGTAATTCAAACAATTCCTTCCAAAATGTGCTAGTGAAATTTGGGTTGCGGTCACTAACAATTGTGGAGGGCATACCATGTAATTTAAAGATTTTATCTAGGAAGAGGTGGGATATAGTTCTAGCGGTATAAGGATGAGCCACAGAACAAAAATGGTCATATTTAGATAAATGATCAATGACTACGAAAATGGTTGTTTTTCCTCCTGATTTTGGTAATCCTTCAATAAAGTCCATAGAAATATCTGCCCATGTTTTGGTGCATATAGGAAGAGGTTGAAGTAATCCTGGAATAGCGAGGGTCTCCCCCTTTTGTCTTTGGAAAACTTCACATTATTTTACAAAGTTTTTGATGTAATTTTTCATTCCTACCCAATATAAGGAGGTAGTGGCTCTTTTATAGGTTTTTAAGAACCCTGAGTGGCCTGCAGTGGGTGAGGTATGTAACTCATGAAGAATTTTTTCATGATAAGTTGAATTGGGGGTGAGGACCATCCTCCCTTTGTATCTTAATATATTGTCCTTCCAAGTGTATGGAGGTTTGCTACGAGGATTATGTTGAAGTAGTTGAATTAAGGTGTGGATAGTAGGATAATTTATCCATTCTTCATGCACCTCATCTATGAATTTAGGAATAAGGGAGGAAAGAGCATGGACTTGAGGCAAATCTTCAAATTTTCTAGAAAGTGCATCGGTTGCCATGTTGTCCTTTCCCTTTTTATATGTAATTTCATAATCATAGCCAAGAAGTTTAGTAACCCATTTTTGTTGTTCTGGGGTATTAGTCCTTTGTTCCAAAAAATACTTCAAGCTATGATGGTCAGTGCGTATAATAAAATGTTGGCCAATAAGGTAAGGCCTCCAATGTTGAATAGCATGGAAAATCGCCAACATCTCTTTTTCATACGTAGAGCGAGATGAATTCTTAGGAGAAAATGCTTTGCTTATAAAAGCTAGAGGCCTTTCATCCTGCATGAGTATGGCTCCCATTCCTATTCCTGAAGTGTCACTTTCAATGACGAACGGTTTAGAAAAGTTGGGCATGGCTAGAACAAGGGTGGTACACATTGCAGTTTTCAAGGTGATAAAGGCCTCATCCACTTTAGATGACCATTTGAAAGCATTTTTCTTAAGTAATGTTGTTAGAGGAGCAGCGATTTTACTATAATTTTGGACAAATTTTCTATAATATCTCGTTAGTCCAAGAAACCCACATAGATATTTTAAGGTTTTTGGAATAGGCCAATTTTTCACCTCCTCAATTTTGGAAGGATCTACCATAAATCCTTCCTTTGAGACAATATGCCCTAAGTATTCAATTTCTTGTTTTCCAAAGGAACACTTTGATATTTTTGCATAAAGCTGATTTTCCTCCAAGATTTGGAACACTTGTCTAACATGGTCCAAATGTTATTCCCATGTTTTGCTATAAATCAAAATTTCATCAAAGAAAACTAATATAAATTTACAAAGAAAAGGGTGAAATACCTTATTCATTAGACTTTGAAAGGTAGAAGGAGCATTGGTCAGGCCAAATGGCATCACCAAGAATTCGTAGTGCCCTTCGTGAGTGCAAAAGGCAGTCTTAGAAATATCCTTTTCATTGACTCGTATTTGGTGGTAGCCTGACCGTCAGTCTAACTTGGAAAAATAAGCTACCCCGTGGAGTTCATCTAATAGCTCGTCTATGACCGAAATAGGAAATTTATCTTTGATGGTCATTTTATTAAGTGCTCAAAAATCAACACATAAACGCCATGAGCCATCCTTTTTTCTAACTAAAATAATTGGAGAGGAGTAAGGGCTTTTTCTAGGTCTAATGACTCCTGCCTTAAGAAGCTCTTGTACTAATTTCTCTATTTCAGTATTTTGGAGGTATGGATAACGATAAGGTCTAATATTAGGAGGTTGATGCCTTGGAAATAGTGGAATAGTGTGATCGTGACTTCGTTGTGGAGGTAGTCCTTTTGGTTCATTGAATACCGCCTTATGGTGTTCTAAAATCTTTTGTAACTCTGGTGTCTTGTCTTCTTTGTGACTATGTTGAATTGAAAATAATTGGGCGACCATTCCTTTGTTTCATTTTTAGATAATTTTATCCATTTTATGCAAGCTGACGATTTGGGAAGGTCCTGATTTCAAGCCTTGGATAATATAGGTTTGGTTATTTGTTGTGAATTTCATCCATAGTTCATCAAATTCCCATTGGACTACGCCCAAGGTTTGTAACCATTGTATGCCTAGTACAATGTCACACCCACCTAGGGGTAGGACGTACATGTCGCCTTTCATGTTATAAACCCCCATAGTTAGTTTTATATTTTTGCATTTTCCTTTGCATGCAATTTTTTTGTTGTTTCCAATCATCACTTCGAAGTTATTGTAAGGGTATATAAAACAATTTGCTTGTTTAGCTACCTTTGGATCGATAAAATTGTGCGTGCTACAAGAATATAGGAGCACGGTAAGGTTTTTTTTCTTAAAATACTCTTTTACTCACATTGTTTGAGGGGCAAAAAATTTGGCAAGGGCGTTGAAGGAAACCTTTGGTGCATTTTCTTCATCACTTTCAAGTGTGTTGGATAATACCTCTACTTCAAGTTCGGGTTCCTCTTCAATAGAATTCCCTTCCTCTATGGCATCTAATATATATAATTTCCGTGAGGCACATTTATGATTTCTATCAAATTTCTCATCACAATGGTAGCAAAGACCCTTAGCTTGTCTTTCCTTCATTTCCTCAAAACTCAAACACTTAATTGGTAGAGCGGGGTTAATTTTGGGGGTTGTGTAGGAGTTTTGGGTTCGTCCATTTTGCATTTGTTTGGGGTTGGTATAAGTGTTTGATGTTTTCTCCCAAGTTGGTTTTGTGAACCAATTTCGTGCCATGATTTTGTCCTCCGCTAATTTTGCCAAGCCGATGGTCTCTAACATGTTTGTAGTGTTATAAATTTGCACCTATATTTGAATTTATTCTTTTAATCCACTGACAAAACATTCTTGAAAGAAGGTAGCGTCTAATCCGGATGTTTGATTAGCTAGCCTTTCAAATTCTACTTGGTATTCGCTTATCGAAGAGGTTTGGCATAATTTAGTGAGGGCCCCTATAAAGCTTTGAAACTTGCTAGGACCGAATCACACTAATAGATTATGTGTAAATTTTTACCACATCGGAGTGCTGTTAGTTTTCTTGAACCATTGGTACCATTGTATGGCATCGTTTTCCAAGTGGAAGGAGACGATATGCACTTTTTGCATTTTTGGAATTTGATTTAGTGATAAATATTGCTCTGCTCGGTAGATCCAGTTTGTAGGGTCTCCTCCTTCAAATTTTGGGAAGTCTAATTTGGTCGTCCATGGTAGAATGGAAATTTGTGGACCTCCTAACATTCATCGGTTTGATGACCTGTGGTTGGGTGAATTTGCATGTGTTGTTGCCTGATTTTGACTAATGGCATCAAGTTTAACATCCATTAAAAATATTTTATCAAAGAGTTCTCTTGTGTTACGGGTATTCTCCTCTCTTTCCTATTGAACTTCTTTAGTGAGCCTTTCGTGTTTCTCATGAATGGAATCTAGTGATCGTCGTCCTTCAGCCATTGCGGTTGGTGTAGGTAATGATCAATATGACTTGGTACAGGTGAGCAAAAAATAAAAAAATAATTTTAATTTTTTTTTTCCTTTGCGTTTTGGACGTCGAAAACCTTGATGTTGCATTGAATATTTTATCTTTTTCAAAACAGCCATCGGTCACCATGCGAAAGGTCGAGCAATTTGGGTGTAAGACAACTTAATCCGTACCTTAGGAGAAGGTTTATTTTTTTGTAAGGATTTTGACATGGATCCATGAAGCGTGAATGTTGTTTGCGTCCTCACAAATGTGGAATGGCTGAAATGTGCAGTGGAAAAATTTTTAATGGTGAATTTGCTCCTTCATCTAGCTCTGATCCAGATGGTATGAAACTAAATGGTGCAGGAAGCAAGATCATTTTTATATTTAATCACTTTTTTATTGTAAGGTAGAAAACCCACAATAGAATTAATTTATATATTTGTTCGATGATGCCTTATTATCATATTTGGATTGCATTTAAATACATAGTCTAATAGTTGTAAGAGTGAAGGGTTGTGACCCTAGAATATAATTAATAAATAATATAAGTATTAGGACATTTCAGGAGGGTCCTAACAAACTCACTAATGTTTAAGTGGAACATGGTGTGTGTGGTTCCTTTTATGCTTAAAGAAAGTAAAACCATGGAGCACTCAATGAATCTTCACTAAATGCATGAAAAGGATGTTTCACTTTCAAAAATGTTAGATAAAAGGTAAACCTACAAAATGCATGTCCTAAATGATAACATATTCATTATGTGGGATACAAACAAGCAATTCATACAAATACATTTCTACTTGATTCTTTTCTATTTTTTGGGGGGGATTATGGAAAAGTGAAATCTATGTCTCTACCTTTCAAGAAAACAAGGAAAGAAAAAAAATATAAGTTTAAGCCATTTTTAACAATAAAAATGTAAAATGAAGGTTTAGGTACTTACCTTGATAGCCTAATATCCTACTATTTCTAGAATTCTAAGCAGAAAATGAAGAACACGAGATTATACTGAGAGGGGAGTGAACAATATAAGACCAACTTTTATTTTTCTTTCCAAAACAATATTAGCCAATATTATCAATGGCAATATAAATAGAAGTAATCAAAGCAATGCATAAATCATCACACACATGAGAGACACAAATTTAACGTGGTTCACCCAATGTGGGTTACGTCCACAAAGAAAATATTTCTTCTAAATTTTTTCAAAAAATATCTTGGAAATAAATTCCCTATTACAATGTTTATGGGTCTCTGTCCAAAGGAGACACCAATCCCTTATGCTCTGATTTGTGTATCTCTCTCCATAGGAGAAATATATCCCCTTTGCTCTGGTTTTTGGATCTCTCTCCATAGGATAATTATTTCACCTTTTCTTAGGTTCGTGGATCTCTCTCCATAGGAGAACTCTCTCCCATTTTCTTTGATTTGTGGAACTTTATCTAGGAGAACTTTATCTCATCAACTATTTTGTGGATCTCTCTCCATCGAAGAATTCTATATCCCCATATGGTTCATGGATCTCACTCCATAGGAGAACTATTTCCCCTTGCTCTAGTTTGAAAATCTCTCTCCATAGGATAAATCTATCCCCTCTGCTCTAGCTGGTGATCTTCTAGAAGAATTTTACCCCACTACTCTAGCTTGTGGATATCTCTCCATAGGAAACCTATGTTCCCACTACAATGGCTAATGGATCTCTATCCATTGGAGACTATTATCCTCTTTGCTCTGTCACCTTCAAATCCTGCTCTCAAATCTATCTCAAATATGCACAAAAAATTATCCCAAGTCTAGCACAAATCTACTCTAACTCTACTCACAAATCTATCCAAAAATCTATCCCAAGTCTAGCAAAAATTTTCCATAACTCTCCTCACAAATCCGCACCAAACTCTATCCCAAGTCTAGCACAAATATGCTCTAACTCTACTCACAAATCTACCCCAAGACTTAACACAAGGCTTGATCAAATCATCAACCAAACTTACTCTTAATTCTATATCAAATATATCCTCAAGCCTTCTCAAAATACTTGCTCAAAACTACCTTCAAGCCTTCTTGAAAGACTTGCTAAAATTTGCCTTCAAGCCTTCTCAAAAGACTTGCTCAAATCTACCTTAATGTTGCTAACTTAACCTGCTCAAATATTTCCAAAATTTGCATACAAACAAAGCTTATATATTTTTTAGAAATGCTTTCTTCAAATAGATATATTCTACTCAGAATCTTTTTAACCTCTACAATATATAGAGAATGATATAGACTATCAAAATCCCAATATGTACTTCACTTCACAAATCTTGCATTCAATTAATCCAATCTTTATCT
This sequence comes from Wollemia nobilis, assembly GCA_028583015.1. NCBI lineage: Eukaryota > Viridiplantae > Streptophyta > Pinopsida > Araucariales > Araucariaceae > Wollemia > Wollemia nobilis. The sequence continues at coordinate 683,001 of JAQPPZ010017059.1, forward strand.
CTTGCAAAAATATTTTCATAACAAATCAGTGTAGTATATATCTTGCTTCAAAAAATGGTTTTATATTTATTATAATTTTTCTCTCTAAGATCAATCAAACTTATGCACAATTTCCCTTCGGAAAATTGATCTCAACTACTTCCACAATTGCAATCAATATCTCTCAAACCAATGTTTAAAATATTTCACAAATATGCACCAACATGTCTTCAACCCTAGCACAAATAGTTCACAATATCTAGCACAAATGTCTTAACCTCTTTCAATAATAGAAGCACAAATTATTCTCAAATTTTATCCCAAATTTTTCCAAAACATTTAACAATGAAGCACAAATCCTAAGTCAAATATTTCCAACAATGCTTATCAAACAATCCTTTTCACTCCACCTTATGTTCCAAAACATTCACTTCAATAAATATTGGAGTGATGTGCCCATACCTCTTAATTTATTTGAATATAATATGACCTTTAAACCTTGTTTCATAATCAACCAATTCTTCTTGTGCAACTTCACTGGTTAGATAGCAAAATTCTATTTCAAAATATCCACATTAATTTTCCCTCAAAAAGGTGCTCAATGAAATCTGAAAATAATGTTCTAGGAATCTTCTTTTGTTCTCAAGGATAATGCATTAAACCTCAAAAAAACCCTATCAAAAGTTTCCTTTTCATAAAGAAAGAATTACAAACAATAAAATCATCCTTTACACATTTTATCTCCCACTATCATAAATAATTTCCAATCTACTTTAATTTCCAAGAACAAATATTTACAATTTAAAATAAACTATTTACACCTTATCACTCCAAACTTTGCATATATAAAATAAATGACAACAATACCCTTAAAATATTATGCAAAAATTAAATTCCCCTTATACCTCCTATATGCCAAATCACATCCGCCAAACACCAAGTATAGAAAACATTAATCAACTTATAGCATACCTTATAAAAATTAATTTCCTTGCTAGTGCAGATGGGAATCAATCCTTCGACCTCAAAATCCTAAGCATGGTTCTTGACCACTTGCTCTAGCCAATATATTGAGACCTAACATGTGACCTCCATATTTTATCTCTTGCCACTTCTATAAAAAATGATAAAATGCTTCAACCTGGTGCTAGGGAGAATCGAACCATGAACATCTTCTCTACCACACCTTACGCATGAATCGCTTGCCACTTGGGCTACCAACCCTCATTGAAACACAATGTGTACCTCCTTGTACTTATACATTGCCACTTGCTTGATGAAAAATGTTTTGGATACTTTACTCTGCACTCCAGATCGATTAAGACTTGCACATTAACCTTGGTTACATTAGAAAATGATTTAGCTCATTTCTTTTATATGCATTCGAAGCATTGCTATGACGTTGGCAAAAACCTTTATTTACCTTCATTTAAATTTGAAATTTGGTGTCTTTTGATAATTTCAAATTTAATTTTATATTTAGTATAATATTTAACTTTGTGTTAAATATTATATTGTTTATCTTTAGTATTAAACAATAATTTTGTATGGAGTCCTTTGTCAACTTGATTCCTTTTAATATCTTTGTCCAAAACACTTTTTCATTTTCCTTATAATAAGCCCTTTTGGCCTAATTATTATAATATTAAAATATTATAATATTAAAACATTATAATATATATATATATATATATATATATATATATATATATATATATATTTAAAACATGGATGTAAACTTTTGCCTTCAACCTTTTAACCAATCTCTTTGGACTATAATATAAAATATTATAACCATTTATTTTTACCAATTTTCTTGTATCAGAATGAACTTTACCTTGCACCAAACACTTGATATCAATGAAAACATTAGTACTCAAAATTTACAACAATATCCCCTTTTGTCATTGATGGTAACTCTTTTCTAAAAATTGGTTTTTACCTTTTTTTTTTTTTAAACCATTTGATTCCAAATATGCTCCCCCTGATAAACTGCTCTCTCCCTTACTCAAATATCTCTTCCTTTGACATCAATGGCAAAGGGACTCCTTTGGGGCTAAATATAAGACTCTTATCTCAGCCCCCTCCCCACCTCCTCTCCTTGAGATGATTAATTTTGGGGTGGGAGTATTTCTACTCCTAGCATACAATGCTCTTTTTCTTTGTCAACCTTCTTTCTCAGGATACCCTTTTGATCCTTTTGAGTGTCCTTGTTCTTACTTGTCTCTGGAATCTCTAGAAACTCTGTTTTGCACCACTTAACCTTATGTCCTAGATTATTATACTTGTAACACTTGATGTTGTAATATTTAGAATGTGTAAATATTTTGAAGTTCCTACGGGTGAAGCCATACTCATTTCTATTATCAAATCTACAGTGGATTGCTATATGGACAAATAGATTACAAGAGTAGCGATACCTTTTAAATAGATGTCCATATTTGAAGTTCCTCTTAGTAAAACTATACTCCTTTCCATGAGTCCTACAATGCATATCCTTGTAACCAAATATATTATATGAAAAACAATGCCCTATGAAGAAATATTTTCTTCAACCCACTGGTCTCTTAGTCCTTTCTTCTTTGTGATGATTCATGTTCCCTGTTTATGCATTGTTTCCTTTCTTGGTGAAGATTCTATTCTTCAACTTATCCTCAATTTCTTCTTCATTCTATTCCTTTGAAACTTCCTCTTATTTTGAGCTTGAGCTTGACCCTTCTTCTTGTTTCCTTTGTCCTTCTTCAAAACCAAGTCCTATTTTGATATATGAAGATCTTTGTGCATTTATAATCTTATCCAAAGTTTTTGAACTTTTCCCAAACCTGTGTAACTTGTCCTTAGAATTTTTCACTTCCATCCTTAGTGAAACTCCCTCATGTTCAGCAAGGTGTTGTAGGTGAGTTGGAGAGGAGAGGGCAATCCTCCAAGGGAGGTCCCAAGTTCAAATCTCCACCCTACCAGGTTCAAATCTCCACCCTACCAAAAAGCTGAATTGGGTATCCAAAATCCAATTGATAATGTTGGTGCGGACAGGGTCGAGTGTGACTCCTGGGTGACTTTAACGGTGTAGAACCCCCCATTCGTGGTCTCTCAGATGAAGGCGGCCCTATAAGGGGTTTTTCTCTTAAAAAAAAAAACTACCTCATGTTTAAGTCTTTCATATTCTAACTCTTTTTCTTCTAACTTTTCACTCATGACCTCTTTAACTATCATTGCCTTAGCTATTGAATTTGTCAGGTCTTGTACAAGCTTTTCTTTTTCTTCCTCATATTCTTGAACTTGAGTCTTTAGTATTGAAAATTTCTTTCTAACCTTTTTCAATTCTCTAAGAGAAACAATAAGTTCTGCTTCTAGATCTATTGTGCATTCTCTTCATCTTTTGAATCTTGTTCTACTTCTTGGTCTTCAAGAGCATCTTCATACTTTTCAACTTTATCTAAAATAGAAAAATTTTCTTCCTCTTATATTGCCAAAAATAGAATCTCTTTTTCTTCACTTTGTAAGGGTATTTCATCACTATCACTTGAATTCTTTCTTCCCTTATTTACATAGAAACGTTTATTGTGCTTTTGAAAGAATTTTTTTTCATGCTTGCCTTGATCATACCTATTTTTCTTTTCATACCTGGATTTTCCTCCTTCCTTTTTCTTATGATATTGTTTCTCTTCATAGCTATTGCTTCCATATTTTGGATAATTATATGCATAGTGATCAAAATTTTCACAATTAAAATGTTTCATTGTTTTCATACCTTTGTGCTTTATTGAGTCCTTCTTGTTTCTTCTACCATAGTTAGCTTCTTCATCACTACTTGACTCACCACTTGATTATGGTTTCTTATATTTTGTCTTCTTTGATTCTTTGAAATTTACCTCCTTTTTGGAGTTGGGATCATTTATTTTTATCATATCATAAGCTGTAAGAATTCTATGTAACTCATCCATAGTCAAATTTTCAATATATCTCATCTCTTCTATAGCTAAAATTTTTCCATAATATCTCATAGGAATTGACCTTAAAACCTTCTGAGAAATACTAAAGTCTTCAATTTCAAATACAAGTCCCTGCATGGTATTAATAATTGCATCCACATGAAGTAAGTATGTAGCAATTTCTTCCTCATCTTACATCTTCAAATCTTCAAACCTTTTCTTGTGATTTTGTAGTTTTGCCATTTTGACCTTTTTATCTTGTTCATATGTTTTCTTCAATTTATACCATATCACTTTTGTTGATTTGCAGTGCATAACTTTCACAAATTCTACTTCATGTAATCCACTTAAAACTTCATTTATAGCCTTGGAATTATTCACATATAACATCTTACCATATTTATCTGTGGAAGGAGTAGTTGTAGGTGCGAACCCATCCTCAATATATTTCCATGTCTCATATCCTTGTGCCATCAAGTAAGTATTTATTCTTATGCTCTAAAAATCATAAGTATTCCCATCGAATAATGGTGCCTTATTTGATGAAGATCCATTATGATATGTCATCTATTTTCTTGTAATATCTTCCTTCAAGCTGTTAGAATTTTTTGAAGGAACCTGCTCTGATACCAATTGAAGAACACAAGCTTATACTGAGAAGGAGGGTGAAAATTATAAGAACAAATTTTACTTTTCTTTCCCAAATAATATTATCCAATATTATCAATGGCAATATCAATAGCAGTAGTAAAATTATTGCACAAATCATCACATACATGAGAGATATAATTTTAACATTTTTCAGATATGAGGAGCGAAAAAAAAATCTCACACACAGAGCTATCCTTTAATTTGGATTTGGTTAGAAATAAATAAACATGATATTTGTGCAATTATGATATGCAAAAATTTAAATGTTGTTCCCAAACATTGTGGGTCAAAAATAAAATTATGGAGCCACAAAATTTAATTAGGATTGCAACGCCTGCTATGAAAAGAAGAGGGATCTGAATTTGAATAAAAAAGAGGGAGGATATTTTAAAAAAATGGCTCTTCCATTTTAGAATATGGGATAAAATAGGACCAGGCACATAGAGTGTAAACCCTATATTGAATATAAAGGAAGATCTCAATAATATTTTCAAAAACAGTCACCCTCGAGCATGAATTCAAACACAACTTTTTTTAAAAAAAATATTGCAATACATATATTTTCAGCAATAAAGATTTTGCTGAAAGAAAAAAACCTATGGATAAAAACTATAAATTGCATTACTTTCAAGCAAGTTAGTCAAAAAAAAAATTATCCAAAGAAAATGAACCTGATCCTAGAATATTCAAGAAAGAATGTTAGAAAAATCTATCCTACTCTGGTACCATGTTAGAATTTCCCAATAATAGACATGAAAAGCATTACACAAAATATGAAGAGAAGAGCGAAACTGATGATTTATTCCAAGGATCAACTTTGTATAGATAGCAAAGTTGATCATTGAGAGTCGTTGGATTACAACAACTCATAAAACCTAATGAAGACACCATTGAGAGTTCTCCTAATACATGGAGGAGTGGAAAATCAAGTGTGTCTATCCTAGTAGAACTTAAAATAATATTCACTTATTCTAACAGTTTTTGCACAAAGGACTGATATTTTTCTACAAATTTTTTGTATTTCAATGTTTCCTAGCATCTAATCCGGTAAAAGCATTGCATGTGAGCAGAGGATATGATCAAAACAGATATTTGAAGATCGATCCACAATGATATAAGTTACAGGTTAAATCCACATCCAAATTTTGATCACTTATAAAAAGTCCATGATAGCTATCAAATATAAGGTGCAGGTTTAAGCCAACAGACCACTCGTGCATCACCATAACATCAAGTATAGTACTGAACAAACTTGAGGAGCCAAAACCCTTGTTAACTAATCTAACTTGCAGACCCCACCTATCAAAGCTATAGTTAGAGTGTTAGAATATATGATTATGTAGCAAAAGTAGATTGTAGGGCCACTTGTAGAAAAAAATGTGTAGACGTCCATGTGCATAATTGTAGAGAAGAGCGTTTGCACGGTGGATGCACATGCACTTCCAGGCAGAGAAATAAAAAAAAAAATGGAAATTGATATTTTCTTCTATTTCAAAATCCCACAGTGGATTTGTTAGTGACATTTACAACTTGGTAAACTAACCTATTTCAAAGCTAAATCGATAGAGTGGTTCCATTACTGCATCATTTTCTTATGTTTCATCGGATTTAGTAGTCGAGTTGATTTCTAGGGCCATTGCTAAGTTGTTGCATGATAGGTGGTGGGTTCCATTCCCGATGGCACCAAAAGGTGAAAAATTTTGATCCAAAAATTTGTGCATTTTTTTACTTTAAAAAGTCATTTTTTGACAAATTTTGTGAAAAAGTTGGTTCAAAAGTTACTTTTGATAACTTTTTGCAACTTTCATTTTTTGCAAACAAAACTTGTAATCACTCCATTTTTTGAGTGTAGGTGCAATATTGTAAAAACCTTAGTGGCTTCCTAGTTGCACTTAGGGGGGATTAAAATTTATTTCCTATATCATAGAATATTTTTCTAAAAAGGGAGGACGAGTTAAAAAGAGTGCATTTTCAATAGCAACAACATCCAACACATTAGTCAAACTTCTTGTAATATTTTATCAAATAATATTTTGTAAAAGGGGGGGAAAACTTATAAGGGTGCATTTTTAGCAGCGATCGACACCTTAGTTCATTATTTTATAAAATTCCTTTGTAATAGGTGCATTTTTTGCAGAGACCAACACCTTCAAGGATGGGCAAATCAAAGAAGAAAAATGCCCCAAAACCAACTAATGGTGTTGCTACATCAGTTAAAGGTCCTTACTTTCCACCAGATATGGAAGGGCCAAATTTTTATGAGGATGGAAATTTTTTCACACTACACAGTGGTGTAAGCTCCATTCTCAGTGATTTTGAAGCTTCTGAAGACCTTTAGATCAAAGATGTTCTAATCCCTATTTGCATTGTAAGGGCAATATACATGCCAATAGTTGCTCTTAAAATTTCCTAGTGTAAATAGAAAATGGATATAAGAGAAGAATCAGAGGTCAAGCTCCTAATGGTCGATGCTTGTTGTGACACAAGTGACCTTGGGCCCATGATGGTGAATGCTTGTTGTGACACAAGTGACCTTGGGCCCATGATGGCCAATGCTTGTTGTGATACATGTTACTTGATACCTTCAATGGTTGATGTTAGTTGTAGCATAGGTGATATCATCATAAGAGAAGATTTTACTTGCAACACCAGTGACTTAAAGATTGATAATCCTCAAAAAGAGCTCCATAATCTCATCAATTTTGACAAATACCATATTGTTAAAAGCATTTATGAAGATGAAGAAATAGGGTGTTTTGAAAAACACACCAAAGAATTTGGATCCAAGTTGATGAAGAAAATGGGATTCAATGGTGAGAGATTAGGTAAACATGAACAAGGCATTAAAACTCCAATAATGCTAAATGTCAAGCCAAATAATGAAGGACTTGGCTATTATGGAAAAGCAAGTACCAATAAAACCATGTTTGAAAAACCTAAATCTACTTCAACTCCTACAAAGCATTGTTGTAGTCATTGTGGAAGAACAGGACATGTAGCAGCTAGGTGTTGGAAATTACATCCTTGTGATTTATGTGGATGTACAAATCACTCCTCTACAAAATGTTGGTACAAATTGAAATGGCCAACAAGGTTCATATTTATTGTGGATGGATATATCTCACACAATGGACCAAAATGAAATAAATGTTGTATGGCTTCTATAGAAAAAGTAAAACCTATGGTAGGCCTAGAGACAGATCCAGTGATAGACCGAGTGGTAGTCCCAGAGGCAATTATCCAATGACAGACGTAAAGGTAGATCCAGTGAAAAATATCCAGAGGTAAACCTATAGGCGATGATCCAGAGGTAGTTTTACAAGAATATCCATATATAGATCGAGAGGTACTCATCTATGGGTACACTTAGAGCTAGAGCCAGAGCCAAAGCCAAAGCTAGATCCAAATATAGAGCCAACTCTAAAGCATATTTCATTTTTCTCTCCTTCACATTAATAAGGGGAGTTATATATTATCCCCAATAATGGAAAAATGGGGGGTGTTAGAGTAATATTCCCTAATTTGGGATATTAACTCCTATTTACTATGTTAGGGTAGATTATTGTTTATTACATTATTCTATTCATGTAAGTCTAACAATAATATTTATTGTTAGATGTAGTATCTACTTAGGATTTTATTCCTAAGTTGTTAGCATCTTCATGTTAATAGCCTTTGAATAACTATTCTATGAGCTATTATTGTTAGTTGTTATTAGGATATTATATCATCCTTATCCTAGGCTATTCTTAGCCTAAGCATTGTATATATTTCATTATTATCAATGCAATGATATATCATTCACCTAATAAGTACCCCTCAATTGGTAATGAACATGGTCACCTAAACCTATGCATTCAAAATACCACCACCACTGACTTGTGAATGATTTCCATAGTCTCATAGATATGGAAACACCCAAAATAAATCATTCGAGGTGTCTCATTACACAAGTATCTGACTATTCTATTATTTAAACTTCTTCCAAAATTGAGGCCACCTAGCTATTATATTCTTGTAACTCCTTACAGGATTCTCTTCTACCTAGTTATTGCAATATTGCAACTCCTTCTAGGATTTGGGGTAATTATATTATCTAGGGTCCTACAAGAAGATATAGGTTCAACTCCAAGAAGAAAAATCATAACCCAATGCTTCAATTTTCAATCACTTAAATTATAACATGAAATCATATACATATACACAATCTAACATGTAATCCACATGCTATATTTAAATCATTAACAAAATTTCATAAATAAGCATTTTAATAGATTGCTCAAAACAAGTGCTATCAAATTCCACTTATAGTTCATTAACCATAATCATAAATTCATATGACTTAAAAGTGATAATATAACCAAGGGTACGAAGACGATGTAAAATACAAATACTCTTTTACAATTGATCAAAACAAATAATATTATGATACAATATTAATATTAATGAAATATAGCTAGAGTATTTCCCTTTACGATACACAAAGTATTTTCTTATTTGCTTAACCATTTCTCAATTCAAGGTAAATTGATGCTATTATGCCCTAGAGATCCTCTGTATCACCTTCCTCTAACAACGTTCTATTAAGTAAGAAGTTACCTTCCAATTTCAGGAATTTTTAGGGATGAGAACAACTCATTATGAAATGCAACCTAATATGCTAATTGTGTTTGCACACATCCATACACAATACTTTTTTTTAAAGAAAACAAACTAGAGAAGATCCCAAATTTCTCTAATTACTATAACATGTAATTGAAAACCAGACGTGCACATTAAATTTAACTTTTTTATCAAATGAGATAATCCCATACTTCTGTCAATAATGAATTTCTTATCTAATCCAACCTTAGAAATGCATTATTAAACATTCTTCCAATCATTCTATTTTTTAATCTAAAACTAATGCTAATGAATTGAAACATAATATTACTTTATACGTACCATAATAAAATCTATTTCATTCCATTTATTAATTCATTCATTCCTCTAATGATTAAACTCATTCAAATTAATGGTTTCCTTTAAAAACAAGATCTTAATCCTATGTTTTTATATACATTTAACTTTTACCAAAACTAATTAAAATATGATCTAATAAAAATTTAACTAAAACAATCTTAACCAAAAATACAAAATTTACCTTTGCTATTTAAAATAAGCTCTAAATCAATCCTACAACAAGCTAAACCAAAGCTATCAAACAAGTTTTACCATAACCATTAAAAGAAGTTATAAAACAATATTTTAATTAAAACAAATTAACCAAATCAAACCTTACAAAGGTAAAGAAACATATAGAAAATTAACCTAGCAAGGTTTTTTTGGGCCATCTTCGAACGTAGATCCACCCACATGCTTAAATTATCAAGACAACTATAACAAAGCATAGGTGATGCAACATTCGAGGCAACTTAACCAAGCATAGAAAGACCCAATAGACAAATCTTCCTAAATCATATATCGTACTGTATCCAACATAGACAAATAATAGGCAACAAAAAGGCACTCATAGGTAATATCTAAATGTATCCACATACCACCATTGATGGTGCAACCCGACAAAAATACAAGCATCCCAAAATAGGAGGTCATCCAAAGTGCACACATGCAAATAGAAACGTTCATTTAAACCACTCATAAACAAAGTGATATTGTTTCATAAGGCATCCATACAAGTCAAACAAAAGCCATTTCAAAGCTATAGGCAGCATAAACATTCTTTAAGACAATGCACATAAGCAAATTAAATTCATTTAGGAAGCTATAGGGAGCACACAAATTCTTCAAGGTAGTGCACATAAGTAAAATGAAATCCATTTAAAAATCTATAGTAGAGCTTATTCAAGGAATAACACTTACTCTGAAGCAATACAATAGATAAGAGAAAACCAACAATATAAAAAAATGTGAAATATTTATATACATTAAGCAATCAAACAATGGGCACTTTTCCTTTAGAAAAAATATAATATAATGAAATGTATCTCTTACAAGTGTTACCAAAATCCAAGCAACTTTGATCTTACTTGATTTTGCTCTCCTTCTCGTACTTCTCTTCCATTGCTATCCCAACCATCAAATCTCCTAGGATTTCAAATTCAAATAGTATTTTCCAAACCAAATCTTCGATCCTCCATGCAATATGTTACTCCTCAAGATAATGTTTCACTCAAGGCCAATAACACTTTGCATGGCTCACAACCACCTCCTCCTAGACTCACCTTAGCCTGTCTCAAAGTGTTGTTACCATATAAAGGTGATAGGTACCTACCAATCATATACCCTCCCTATGAGCCCTATTGGTTACATGATTATCATATGGTCGAATGATCATAATTGTAGAAGTGTGTAGTAGATCAAGTTGCATATCCCTTTATGAACCACTCAATGTAGTTGTTGCATATCCCTTTATCATATCTCATATTTGCTACTACATTCCCCCATCCCTAGTGCACCATACTCTTGCTCATGTTCTCAACTAGGAATCCTAATATTAATGCACATATAAGCATTCTATATTGATATAAAATATTTCTAAATATGATATTCATGTTAATGCTTGATTGTACCATTAAAAAATCCTTATACCCCATCAATATCTATAGACATCACTTGTAATCCCATCCAATATTGACTATAATAACCCTATGTAGTATATATAGGATCCTTCACATGTCCCCCAAGGTTATTATCATCTCCCCTATAGGAAGATAAAACATATTCATCACAGAGTATCATCACTCCACTAACATTATCCATAGATCCTAAGCAAACTCTACCTTCAACAATTATAATATATGGTATAACCCTACTTCCACTAACAAATTATAGTCACTCCCATCCAACAAGCCTTGCATAGTTTGTAATGTGTAAAATTACCTTTCCTAGCACTTGAGGACCACATGTTAGGTCTAAATCAATAAGAAAGAAAAAATATTTGTTAGCTTTAGACAAAAATAAAAATGCTTACCCTTAGCAAAAGCATTGTAGGACCCAAATTTACCTTACAAATGCATCATACTTATGGACTATTATGGTATAGAAACATTGTATAGATATCAAAACAAGTGTATAGATGTGCCATATGGATGTAATAGAATTGTATAGATGTGTCATACAGAAGCACCATATGACTAGAAAAACCTATCCATTACCTATGTTAGCATTTTGCAAGCATTATACCAATGTGTAAGCATGCTATGGTTTTATATATATTTAGCCATTCATTCTTGGATAGGAAATTCAAACAATTTCCACCTAGGGCATGAAACTAGAAAATAATATTCCTTATACCAAAATAATACCATCATAAAATAAATAAACAATGAAAAAAATAAAAAAATAAAGTTTTGATCACTTACCAATGCCACAGTGTTACCTCCTAATTGTAATGTTTGAATTTGAATTGGCATGATGTCTCAGTTGCCCTTCATATGCCATCATTGTCAATATCACATAGAAAATCCTTCCAAAGCACTCTCTTCTTCATATTTTGTATGGTCAAAATGAGCCCATTTTATTTCTCCCTCCATTTTATACCCCATCATTAACATTTTTGTCATACTTTTATATTTTTACCCTTTCACCCATTTATAAATTTATTTTTACCCCTTTTGTGCCCTTTTACCATTCAAACCTCCTAACTTTTTTGCCTTTTTCTCACCAACTAATCATTGCTTCTTTGTGGGTTAAGGACAAATCAATTTTCCTTGGTCCAGCATTGTGTTTCCTATAAAAATTGAGGTTGCATAACTAGGGCATGACTAAATTTAATATATTCTAGTTAAATGTTAATTATCATAGTTTTGACATTAAGAAAATAATAACCTTGTTCTATCATAAGAGTTAGGCATCCATGATGGTTCTTCATGTGTTTATTTTAAAATAAAGGCATGAAAAGGGAAAAAATATAGACATCATATTTTATGTGCTAAGTTGTCATTAAGTGAGTTATTTAGTTTTCCAATTACTTTTGTAAGTAATTCAAGTCAATTTGACCTTGTCATACCATAATTTGTGGTAAAACCAACATTATCTTTGAGGTTCACAAAACTTACTACAAACCTTCAAAAAAATTCATAAAATTAGATCCATTAGAATGGACTATAAAATATATTTCCAATGAGTACAAGCATTCCAATACATGGACTGAAACTAATACCTTAAAATGCCTTAAAAGTAGAAGCATTATAACCTTGCAAAATCACCATGGTGTCACTTCTGCTACTTGTAGTGATTTTTCTAGTCAAACCTATTGAAACTTTTCCTAGCTTCCAACTATAATAGATTGATATCACCACAAGAAAAAGCATCATGGTGATTTTGTTTTTCCATGGCACTTTTCCTCCATCACCACCAAAATTAATATTTTAGTAGTTTAACTACTTGTCACTCTGTATTTTAGAAAAGTGTACATAAACTTTCTTTGATTAAACAATTTCTTAGGAATTGGTGATATTCTTAACTATAAATTCATAGACTAAATTAAGAGTATATCTAGTTACATTATTGCATTATAAATCAAACTTACTATTTTTTATCTTTTATTGTATTTTTTAAGGATATTTTGTTAAAAAATAAGGAAATATGTTTCCTTTTTAAATCAATAGGATCTCACTTACATCTTTGATATTTAGGAAATAATATAAAAAATAAGGTAGCTACATTTTAGGATAGTCTTATATGTTCATATAATTTCCATATATACTCGCATCAAAATAATGATCTTATCACTTTTTGTAGGTATTCAAAAGCAAAAAAATATGCATGTAGAATAAGGTTTTGTACTCCTACATTTTCTTTCAATTGTATCATGCATCACATAAATCAGGTCTCAATATTATAAGATAGGATAGGGCCTTAGAGGGGAGCTTTGGCTTTCCATTAGAACCCTAGGTATGTGCAAATTTGATCCATTAAACTAGTTTTCTTAGGACACAAGATAATATTTCCTTATTTTTTTGTGTGATCTCACTCAAAAAAGGGCATACATTTTTTATTGTCCCAATTTATATGAGCATAGTTATAATATCTTATGTATCTACAAATTTATAAACATGAAAATAATTTGGTCATCAAAAAATATTGTATACAGAAGTACAATTTAAACATTGCAATATCTAAAAACCAACATTAAATTTGTCATTATAAAAAAATCATGCTATAAACCATTATGAGCCTTTAGTGCCTTATATTATTAATTTATAAATAAAATTAAAATATCTTACAAATGATAAATTACTAGTATTTGAAGTGTTAGAAATATAATTTAAGACAAAAAAAACTTTTCTTTTAAAAGATATAATAATTATTTCAAATTTAAATAGTCAAATATTAATACAATATACTAAAATAAATATAGATATATAATATTTTATAGATAGAATATTAATAAAATGTATCAATTAAGTAAAAGCATTAAATAGAAGATAATACATAAACACGAGTAAAAATGATCAATAATATTAAATAATACTGGTTAAAAACAAGAAAAAATAATGCAAGACACATATATTAAGAATATGTAGACACCAAAACAGCACCAATCCGATTATGTGACTGCAAACACTGATCGCTTTGACAAACACAGCCCCTAGGGCAGCCCTCAGAGGTCAAACAGTGGTCCTAACCACTTTCATAGCAATTTTGTAAGGTCAAGAAGCAATTTGGCACATTTAGGCACTTTGTCCAGTATTCGTCTCACCCAGGGACGAATACTAACTGGGATTCGTCTCACCTAGGGACGAATTCTTAAATCGTCTCTGGTCAGGACGAATTCCGGGTTTAACGGGCAAAAAGAAAAATGCCGCCAAGTGGCATCCAAGGACAGTCAATTATTGCCTCCTGCCATGCATGCGCGTGTAGGTGGGTAGGTTGGAAGTTAGTGGACTATCACAAGTGTTGTCCAATTGAACACCCACATTTGCATCTTTTCGATTCACCTTCTCACATCCACTAATCTCTTTCGCAAGGGAGGTTATTGGGTGGCTTTTGGAAGCATGGATCCAACCCAAATCCAACATTTGACTACCTTAAACCACCAATTTGCCGACACCCCAATCCTAAGAGGTTTTGGGCCCATCCCTAGTGGATTGGCGCCGAAATCAAGTGCCAACGGTGGGAGGCCCACTTGGGCACCCCCGCATTTTCTAAGTTTTATTCTAAAGCATTCTAGATTATTTGTTCATGTTGCATTTTATGTTATTCTGTTTAGTTAACTCATAGCTTCATTTCCATAACATTTTGATCAGATTTTATCATGCCTTTTGTCGCTTTGTTGTCCCACTAACTTGCAGGTAGCGACATCAAATTCCCGAGGATAGAGGCCAAATTGGGAGAATCCGACCATCTGGGTCATCCCAAAATGGCCCCAATTACATAACCCCTCTATTTGCAGGTGTTTTGGAGGTCTCGAGAATCGACATTGGAGCAGGATCACTTCGGCTTTTCTAACACAATAGAATTCGTCCCACCCAGGGACGAATAGCAGTCAAAATTCGTCCTGCCTAGGGATGAATTCCAGTTGAAAGTAGATTGGCTGACTGTTTCAATAGCAGTGGCCCTCTGGTAATGTCCTCTATCCTCTGTCAAGTTTTTAGGTCATTTAGGTTTACTTTATTCACTATTTTAGACAACTGTTCATATGCATCTGTTAGCAATTTCAAAGCATGAATTTTCCTTTTTGTCACAGGTGCTACTAACGCCTTGTTTGTTTCTTTGATTGCAGGAGGAGCAACAAGAAGTGAGGATTCATCGGTGTAAGCGGCGGCAACATTTGGCCCGCCCATTTCAAACGTGGGCATGCGGAAGAGAGATCAATGATCAAGATTGTAACCGAATCCATTTAACGCTCCTAGCCCCTAAAAAGGGAGGAGGCGATTTTGTAACCATGGTTAACAAGTTTAATAAAAGGGCTGTGACTTCTCTCTAAATTCTTGTAACTGGTTTCGATCCATTTGCCTCTTTCGTTTAATGCATTTCGTATTCTAGGACTTAAGCGTTATTTTGATTTGAATGCATCGAAGTAGTTTTTCTTTCTAAAAAGCTTCCGGAATCTCATGCTTTCAGTGGCGATCACGGTGGGACTCTGTCCCCTGGTTTTGAGATCAAATAACTGATCCTTGTTTTTTTTTGTGCTTGACAGGTACAAGTTTTTAAAGCAGATTGTTATTCATCTCTGACTGTGACGAATACTTGACTGTAATTCGTCTGACCCTGAGACGAATTTTAAATTCGTCTCTGGCAGGGACGAATTCTGTTCTGTAATTCGTCTTACAGAGGGACGAATTCCTGTCTATAAGTTTTCAGAGCCGAAGATCAAAAACAGCAAGTCCGGGCAGAAAAGAGGTAAAGTTCCAAACTGTCTTTGTCATTTTTTTCTTTTTTGCTTTCATTTTCTGTCAATTCTTGCGTGCTTAAAGAAAATAGTGGTTGATTGCATGTTTCATTTTTCTAAGTAAAATAAACCACACACACATCACGTGGCATGTTTTAAACCAAGGAGCTGGTCGTAAGACCCCAGCCCTTGAGCAAGTCCAACGGTGGGTTCATCACCACCTTGGCTTAGCTTTGCATCCATTTCCCCGATTGTCACTGTTGTTAGGCGTAAATCCTGATGAAAGCTGACCGAGTGTCACTGGGGTGATTCCCATGCATGCGAGGATAAGTCTTCTATGGTAGGTGTCATTAACAAGACAATCCCCCTTCCGTACCCCCTATGTTCCACGTACCATCTGCTCTCACGTACCTATAGTTTCCCTCTCGTAAGGGCGGGTATATAGAGAGGTTGGTATATCGGTCCGGCAATGGTATATTGAAGGGGCGACCATTTATGGGAGTCATATGAGCCAACATTATGCATTTAAACGTTCTTCAAAACTTGCAAAAACAAAACAAAACATCAAAATGCACTAAACCAGTTTAGGACACACTATTAATCCTTAAAAGAGATAATCACGGTTTTGTGTATGTGTGTGTTCATTTTTGCTTAGTGTAAACAAAAAGACAAATCATCATAAACGAGATAAAATCTGCTAGCTAGTAGAGAAGCACCACAATGGTGTACACCCGTAGCCAAGCCCAATCAAGGGCGGACGCTGCGGAAGGTACACAAAGAGAGGGCGCTGGTCGCCTTCGCTTTAGCCCTGAGGACTTGGCCATACCACCTTGGCGGTCTAGCCTACAAGAGAGTCCACATCAGGCTACATCAAAAAAGAATTATTGGGACCCTCCTCATTGGAGTATACCTATTCAACACAGCCCCTTTCGGGAAGAAGCTTTGCATGTAGATCTCAATGTAAATAGGCAACTGCCTCTTGAGGCTAGGTCTGAGTGGCCGCAGCGCGATGAAGCGCTAGAGAGGCACAATGTGCATTTGGAGGGACAACGTGGATATGGCGTCTCTCCTTTACCTCCCATTAGAACAGAAAGACAAAATCCAGAGCGCAGGGCTCTTTACATAGGGCGAGCTAACTCCGCCTGCCCCTTTCAAACCCATGAAAGGGAGTACGAGGAAAGCCATCGCATTCCTCAAGGACAACAAACAGCATGGGAACCTTGCATTTCTGCACCTGCTAGATATTATGATCACACATCGAGGCCAGAGCCTCAAGTAAATGTCGCCTACCTCGACAGAGGGAAGCAACCCATTGAAATTTTAGATCATCAAGATCGAGGCAAACACATAGGAAAAACATTTAAGCCTCCTGAGCAAAAGAGGGCAGACCAAGTTGACCCGACAGTCGCCAGACATGCCGCTCACCAAGCCCGAATCTCATAGCTTGAGCAAGGTCATCAGGAGTTAGAGTACTTATACCGCCTGAATAAAGAGCGCATGCAGCGCGAAGCGGATGAGTTACGCTATAAACTACCTGAGAGGGTGCCAACCCCTCGCACCCAAAGAGCCGAACAATATGAGAGGCACAACCCTTTGGTGCAGGACAGGTCTCCGTGACCTCGTCAAGCTTTGCCTCCGAGACCTTATAGACCCGAGAGGGAGGCCACTCCCCGAAACAATGATGGGTACCCTCAGCAGGACTCAATCAGGGTCATAGGTCTCGCCCGGAGACTCCTCAAGAAGTTTATGAGGAGTATGAACCAGAAATAGAACGGGCCAAAATGCCCCATCAAGGCGGGAGGGCTGCCACTCGGCCACCCCCCCATAGGCCTCCAGTCTCCCATAACTCACAACGGGAGCAAACAAAAGAGGAAGAAATAAAATCTTTCGATGCATACAAAGCGCTATTAGAGCGTTTGGAGTCTGTGGAGACAAAAGCTTCTGGGCATCAAAAACCCACATTACGTCAACTCCGCAGTCATCCAGTGCATCCCTCAGTGCCCACACCTCTTTACCCCGAACATTTCAAGTTGCCTCAATTGGCGGTCTTTAAAGGTGAAGAGGATGCACAAGAACATGTCACAAGATTCCTAAGTCAATGCTTCGGCATCCAAGATAATGACGCATTGTTGCTTAGGACATTCATAACCACATTCGCAGGCCCTGCCTCGGATTGGTTCACACAATTACCCAAACACAAGCATAAACAACCTAGATCAATTAGTAGATGCATTTCTTGAACGCTTTGCCTTCAACACAAAGAAGAAGGCATCACCGAGTGATCTGGCCAGCCTCAGGCAATATGAGGAAGAAACAATGGCAACATACGGGAATCGATGGAGGGCTTTGCTTTCTAAGCTACCCTACCATCCCCCTATGTCTGATCTCACATAGATGTTTGCACGGAGTTGCTTAAAATCAATCTTTGGGCTATTGCTACTGCAGCAATACGACAATTTAGAAGAAGCTTTGGCGCAAGCCAGAGTTATAGAAGAGATTAAAATAGGCGAAGGCGCAATCGCCAAGCCTAAAAAGAAAGAGTGGAACAAAACCACTAAGACTGGGAATACGCAATCACAACCCGCTGCGGTTAACCAAGTCGCGATAAATGTTCCCAAGCTTGTGCAAGAAATACAGCCCCAAAAGGCTAATTACCAGGCAAGTACCTCCTAGTTATGAAAAAGATAATAAGAAACAGGAGCAGAATCAGTAGCGTCGCCCTAGGCGACAATTCACCCCTTACACGGAGTCTAGGGACTCCTTATTTGACCGCTTGTCAGTGACAAATTTAGTCACCCTTCCAGAGATCCAGACTGTAGACCCTAACGCCCCCAAACCTAAGGGATACAGAGAGGAACTATATTGTAGATTCCATAGGCGAAGGGGACATGACTTAAATGGATGCTGGAAATTCAAAGGATTAATCCAAGATTTGATCGACAATAGAACATTGGCCGTGGACAACCCCATAGCGCCAAATAATCAACAAATGGGGGTATTCAAGGACCCTTTGCCTGCCCATGAGGCACAGGAAAAACCTCTCCAGATTAATGAGGTGCGACAAAATCTTCCCATGCAAGGATTTGTGGGAATGATTAGCATAGTGACCAGGAACAAAAAGTACCCAGCAGTTGCCCCCGAGGTAGCTACAAGGGAAGTTCCAACGACGTCGCAACCTCAACAACGCCCTGTGCAGTTGTCTCCGCCTAGACCCGAGGTCACGATACGGACCAAACTCACGCAGAGTTTGCGGACCACATCGGCTAGGCTTTCCATCTACGAGCTTATTCAACAATCAAGCACCTCATAGAGAAGCTCTTATGGAAATTTTAAAAGCCATCGAATTACAGCCTCACGAAGCAAATTCTTTCAACAACTTCGTGGGACATGTGAAACGATGTACGGAGCCGGTCATTACCTTCAGAGAGGATGAAGTCAAAACAATATCGAATGACATGGCAGATCCACCCCTGCACGTTATCGCGTGGGTCAACGGGATCCCGTACAAGAGAGTGTTGGTAGATACTGGCTCGTCCAGTAACATCATTACCACTACAGCACTAAAACATTTGAAGCTGCCAGCCTCTCATATCACAGCCTCCACATACACACTACGAGCTTTCAACGATGCAATATGCTCGACAGTCGGCACAGTTGTTCTGCCTGTCTAGGTAGGACAAAAGACAATACCTACATTGTGCCATGTGTTGGAAGGCGAGATGGCTTACAATATACTGCTAGGGCGGCCTTGGATCAGGGACATGAAGTGTGTCCCTTCGATCGCTCACCAATGCTTAAAGTATGCTTTTGAAGGAGAAATACATGTAGTCTCGATGGACTTAGAACCCTTCAAGTATTGCAATGCGATGCAATTAATGCCTCAATCGACCCTCCCTTCAACGCATTTGGATTTCCAGCTAAATCCATCTAAACAGGGTCCAACACCGCAGGCACCACTGGTGACCAAAACACCAAAATCCCAGCCAGGTGAGTCTTCATCATCTGCTCCTTCATTATCAACGCCACCTGTCATGGCCAAATAGAAGGACAAGGGAAAACAGATCATGGAAGAGGCTCAGCCCTTAGAAGAGGGGTTGCCAACAATTTCAACGGTATCAACAGAGGAAATACCTAGCACAACGGAAGTTGAGACTCCTAAAACACCAAACATGGAATGGACTCAGGAAGGACTCCCGTTCCCTCCCTCCCAAGCATCAACAATCACTGTTGAAATGGCCAGTATAGGCCTGGGGGAGTATTTAGTGCAGAATGTTGTGGCAACACCCATAGTAGAATCAATACAAGACATGGGGAGACCTCGCCTTCCCATAGGAACAGTTGTTCCTCTAGGTTACCCACCAAACCAGACAAATTTTGTGTATGGGGGCCTTGATCATGGTCTTGAACCATGCAAGCAAAAGGAAGCAGACGAAGAGCCTTTTGTTGAAAATATCAACTATCTGTCAAACCCGGACTTCGCCCTAAAATATCTCGGCCAATGCAATTGGCATGGATATGGGCTAGGCAGATATGAGCAAGGGATGCGGGTCCTTTGCCAACCAAGATATCAGATGCCATATGATAAGTCAGGAGTAGGGTTCAACCACCCCCTACCCTTAGACATCTTGGTAGAAAATATGCAAGGCCTAGAAATAGGCAACAAGGGGGGATTGGCACCAGATCTTTATGCCAACCCAAATACAGAATATACATTGGGAGATTACCTCCCATGGTCAACAAACACCCTTGGCAACAACAATAATCCCTCTCCTCTGCTAGAGAGAGGTGAAAGTTCGGACATTAATCCCCAAAGAGAACATCAACGGTGTTCGGACATCTTTTTGAAGCTATTCCCCTTAGAGGTTCCAGTTGAGTCAATACAGTGTCAAGAGAATCAGGTCCCCCCACCAAGAGTGGAACAACCGCAATGGGACCAGATTAACTTGCTAGAACAAGGAGAACCTTCAATGTCGCAAGTAACAATTGCTGAAGAGAATGAACATTTTTGGATCTCCGAAAGTGATTCAGAAGATGAGACTGAGATGATCTATCTCAGACATGCACGATGGAATAATCGCCCTTTAACTCATGAAGATCTAATGGGACAGATGGGCATAAGGTTAGGGCATGAATGGTGGGTAGACCCAGCAAGGTGGGACCAAGTGCTCGATCCATGGCTCCAAATTCATGATGAGCACCATCCACCCCGAGACCCTATCATGACAATAGTGCCGAGGGAAGACCCTGTCCTCCTTTTAGCACATAGGGCCGATCCGTTCGTGCCCGTTCCCCTAGAGCCAGATCCAGAGTATAGGGAGCATCTAAAAGATTCAAGTTATCATACCCACGGTAATGGAGACCAAATTCATTCCATCCACATGATCTCCATTGATTTGACCGCACCCATCCGCAATCCGGCCGATCCAGCACGGTCATTGCATCTAGACATAGATGCCATCGATCGGGATCGCGTCAATTCACCTTTATCACCATCGTAGTACTGGCCTTTCGGTGAAATGCCTCATTTTACCCTAGGGACAACTCAGGATATTTTTCAAGCTGAAGAGGAACCCGAGGTTCCCAACGCAGATCTAAATTCAGCTAATGATATCCATTTGATCCCGACTCCACATCAGTTGGAGGACGGATCCCACATGTCAGTCGAGGAGACGACTGATGTAGATATCGACACAGATCCAATGAATCCACAGATTCTCAAGCTAGGGGTAAGTCTTTCCCCCGAAGAGCAAGCCGACTACATTGCCCTTCTCAAAGAGAAGAAGGAGGTTTTTGCATGGTCGTACAAGGATATGCCAGGACTAGACCCGTAGCTAGTCACGCATAATTTAACGCTTGATCCGACAATCAAGCCTGTGAAGCAAAAACTACGTAAGATGCACCCAACAGTGGCCTTGATGGTCAAAGACGAATTGCAAAAGCTGTTGGATGCACAGTTTGTCATCTCGCATGGATTATCCGCCATGGTTGTCCAACATGGTTCCCGTCAAGAAGCCCGACGGGAGGATTCGCATATGCACTAATTTTTGAGATCTAAACAAAGCGAGTCCTAAGGATGATTTCCCATTGTCGAGCATCGACGCGTTGGTAGACGCTATAGCAGGTCACGAAATGCTCTCCCTAATGGATGGTTTCTCAGGATACAATCAAATTCGTATCAATCCTGAAGACCAACTAAAAACGGCGTTCACAACGCCTTGGGGGACATTTTGTTATAAGGTCATGCCTTTTGGCCTTAAAAATGTTGGCGCTACCTACCAACGTGCCATGACATATATCTTCCATGATTACATGCACAAAACTTTGGAAGATTACATGGATGATTTGTTAGCCAAGTCTCTTTTGCGCTCAAATCATATCAATGACTTAAGCAAGATCCTCGATCGCCTCATGGAGCATAAAGTCAGACTAAACCCCAAGAAGTGCGTATTTGGCGTCACATCTGGAAAACTCTTGGGTTTCATAGTCTCAAAGCGAGGAATCGAGGTGGACCCAAAGAAAGTCAAGGCAATCCTTGAAATGGTTCCCCCAACTACAATCAAGCAACTCAGAAGTCTGCAAGGAAAGGTCGCATCGATTAAACGCTTTATAGCGCAATTATCTGACAAGTGCCGACCCATGAACAAATTATTGCACAAGGGGGTTACATTTCATTGGGATGACGAGTGCCAGTCAGCCTTTGACGACATCAAACAATACCTGGCTTCGTCGCCAATATTGGCACCACCTAGACCAGGAGTGTCGTTCTACTTATACATCTCAGCTCATCGAGGTGGCACCGGGCGCCATGTTAGCCCAGAAGAATGAACTTCACAAGGAACAGGCTACTTACTATCTTAGCCGCACCCCGGTCGGTTATGAACTTAACTATGCATACGTTGAGAAACTCTGCTTGGTAGTGGTGTTTGCTACCAAAAAGCTATGCCACTACATGTTGAGCAACACTACGTATGTTGTGTCTAAGGAGAATCCATTGCGATACATGATGAGTCGCACTTATCATAGTAGTCGCACGGTGAAATGGATCATGTTGTTGACGAAATTTGACATAGAATTTATTGGACAAAAATCTATCAAAGGACAAGTCATAGCCGATCAACTAGCAGAGGCTCCTCTTGAAGACGATCAGCCTCTGGTCATAGAACTACCCGATGATGGGGTCTTCCATGTCTCAGAATCACCAGATTCTGATGAGCCTGAGTCACAGGCCGACATAACCCTATTCTTTGATGGTTCTAAATGTGAGCAAGGTGGTGGCACGGGAATTGTATTCTTCACACCGTAGGGTGCTCCAATGCCCCTGTCATTTAAATTAAACTTCCCATGCACCAATAACAATGCAGAGTATGAAGCCTTGCTCCTAGGTCTTCAGACAACAATCACCATGAACATCAAATGACTGAATATCTTTGGTGATTCGCTGTTAATAGTCAATCAAGTCAAAGGGGTATATCAATGCAAATGCCCAGTCCTGTAGGCTTATAAAGCCCTCGTGGACAAATTCCTGGCAAAACTTGAGTGGTATGACATCGAGGCACTCCCTCGATCATCGAATCATTTTGTGGACACAATGGCCTCCTTGGGGTCACTAATCCCGCAAGACCTTTTCGATGATATGACAACCATTCAAGTCAAAACCTTATCGCAATCCGTGATGGAGCGTGCAAGCTCAGACTTGACGCCAGGAATCCACATGATCCAGATTGAACCATCCTCGGATAAGTTCTTTCGAATCCGAGATCGTCTAAAATGCACCAACTGGGGGTCCTTGTTCTCCCCTACTCCCATTAATAGCAACACAACGCTATTCTTACAAGTTCTATCCCATTCAACGTTTGCTAGGGATGAACTTCAAGAGGGATTGGTTGTTCATACTGTCGAGGTTTTTGATCAACAGGACTGGTATTTACCCATCAGAGAATACCTCAAGTTAGGTAATCTCCCGCTTGGATTGACTCATGCCACAAAATGAGCACTCAAGCAGAAAGCGGCTAAGTATGTCTTGATAGGAGACATTTTGTATCGTCGCAGCTATGAAGGAATCCTCCTTCGTTGCTTGGACCAGAAAGAGTCCACTTGGGCAGTCGCCCAAGCGCACGATGGTACATGTGGTGGCCACTTTAGTGGTATGGCCATTGCAAAGCGCATTCTTCGCATGGGCTATTATTGGCCATCTTTAGAGCGATATTGTTGCACCTATGTCAAGAAGTGCGTGAAGTGTCAACATCATGCCAATTTGATGCACGTACCTTCTCAGGCCTTGCAGACAGTCCAATCTGCTTGGCCATTCTCGCAGTGGGGCTTCGATCTAATTGGAAATATCTCCCCTGCGTCGTCAGGCCGTCACACATTTATCATAACGGCCACAGAGTATTTTACCAAGTGGGTGGAAGCGATTTCGCTTACCTCTACGATAGGACCCCGCATTGTGGAGTTCATTTTGCATAACATCATATGTCATTTTGGTATTCCATCCAAAATAGTCTCGGATAATGGGACGCCTTTCAAGAACAAAGACGTGCGTGCTTTGACCACAAAGTACAAGATTCAGCATAGCTTTTCGACACCCTATTATCCGTAGGCGAATGGGCAAGCAGAGGCGTCAAACAAAATGCTAGTTGCCATCCTTAAAAAGACCATCACAGACAGTCATAAGGATTGGCACATTCAAATCCCACTTGCCCTATGGGCCTATCGCACTAGCATTCGGACACCCACAGGGGCCACTCCATTTTTGCTCGTGTATGGCTCCGAGGCAGTCATGCCTCTAGAGTTGGAGATTCCTTCCTTGCGCATATCAATGCAGGAGTTCATCGATGATGACTCCGCATGGCAGGCCCGATTAGACCAACTCACGTTGCTTGACGAACGACGCGTTAATGCTCTTGAGCATTTACATATTTATCAAGAGCGACTTAAGAAAGCTTACAACATGAAAGTTCACCTGAGGGACTTTCGGGTTGGTGATTTGGTTTTGAAGGAAAACCAGCAGAATTCTAGTTTGCCATCCCACCTAAGGGACAAGTTTGCGGCAAATTGGTTAGGTCCATATGTCATTGATAGCAAAATAGGACCCGGGACATACCGGCTAGCTTCTCTTGATGGTATCAAGGAAACAGAACCCTTGAATATCAGTCATTTGCGACCATTTCATATCTAAGAGAGCCATATCCCAAAAATGCTCCAAGGATTGTCAAAATCACTTGGTCAAATCCCAAAAATGCTCCAAGGATTGTCAAAATCGCTTGGTCAAATCCCAAAATGCTCCAAGGATTCTTAAAATCGCTTGGTCAATCCCAAAAGGCTCCAAGGATTCTTGCAATCGCTTGGTCAATCCCAAAAGGCTCCAAGGATTCTTGCAATCGCTTGGTCAATCCCAAAATGCTCCAAGGATTCTCAAAATCGCTTGGTCAAATCCCAAAATGCTCCAAGGATTCTCAAAATCGCTTGGTCAATCCCAAAAGGCTCCAAGGATTCTTGCAATCGCTTGGTCAATCCCAAAATGCTCCAAGGATTCTTGCAATCGCTTGGTCAATCCCAAAATGCTCCAAGGATTTCCACAATCGCTTGGTCAAAAATCAAGAAAATTCAAAAAACAACAAAAATCATCAAAAACAACAAAAATCATCAAAAACAACAAAAATTTGCATCTCATCTCTAGGCATACTCAAATTCATCAATAGAGAGTTCTTCTCGCACTTCATCTTCATATTCACAAAAATCAATCCATCAAAAATACAAAAATATGTAGCTGCATCAAGCATTGCATCCATACATTGCATATTTGTGGTCGTACAGGTCAAAGGCACCATAGGCTGTAATTGCTCTGCTAGTCCATCTTGTTCCCCACTGTTCCATTTTACAAGAACAACAAAAACACCATGCATTGCCTTTTACCACACTAGAGTCAGTGGTCTTTTAATGTATCAAGAGTTTTCGTGATTCAGTCATCATTTTGCTCTTTAGCCATGTAATGTATCAAGTCAAACAGATTTTATGAAGGTAGAGTTACACTTGAAATACACCTTGTTACGTAACATCCCAACACAAATTAAAACACATAAAAAATTCCCAAGTTGTGTGAACGAAAGATGAAACCTGTACAGTAATCCAGGTCACCATAAGCGAAACGGTTATCTTGCTCATCCCCCGTGCGAATGGTTCCAGAATGCTGAGAATTGACAAAAGGACAAGCTCTTTCCTATCCATTCACCTCCATATACAGTGGTTTTCACCACTACCAAATTCCAATCATAGTTGGTTCCCAAAGTTGTAAGGATTTGTACTACACGTCCCTGCCAAGGATGGGTAGTCATCCCCAAGACCCAAAAGGATCAACACCATTCACAAACAAAATTCCAACAAATCATCATCCTAACACTTTCCATTCACCTTTGGTCTCCAAGTTGTAAGGATTCGTACTATCCGCCCCTAACCAGGATGGGTAGTCATCCCCAAGGCCTAAAAGATCAATGCCCTTACTCCATAATCTCCATCATCCCCTTGGTCCCCAACGTCGTAAGGATTCGTACTATCCGCCCCTAACCAGGATGGATAGTCATCCCCAAGGCCACGAGGATCAAAGCCCAAACTCACAATACTCAAAATACAAAATCAAATAATAGTGGTTATCACCACTATTCAAAATCCTTGCTCAAAAAGAATTAATAGAAAATAAACAGTGATTTTCATCACTATATAGACGAGCAACTTTCTAAATCATTCAGCCAACAAACATCCTGAACTTGAATCCCTGGAATTCTCAACATTCGAAAAACCATCTAGGTGATCCTCATTACAGGTTTGGTTGATAGCCTATCTGGCAATGGTGGTATCCTACCCGCATGACGATATGTCTGTCACATTCGCTTTGCGTATGTGTAGACCAATGTTTGCATAAGGATGAGCTAGCTTATGGTATCCTGGATAACACCGTAGATTAATCTAACTAAACACAACAAAGGAGTTAGTGGAGCTAATTAGGTGATCCTCAGTACAGGTTCGGTTGAAAGCCCATCTGGCACTGGCGGTATCCTGACAAATACCACATAAATGAACTCAATTGCACACACAGGGATGTGAAATAACTTGGTCAAAAACAAGTCCGATTCATACCTTGTTCAAAAGTCTTGTAAGATAAAGTACAATCGTGGCTAGTGAGTTAAAACCATCTGAGTCTCAGAAAACCTTAGCTACATTTCTAAACCAACTGCGCTACTTTTCATCCTTACAATACCATAAGAAAATACAAAAAAGAGAAAAACCACATGTATACATACAAAGTCAGTTACCACAGCAATCGCCTAAAAAATAAACAGCATCTTAAACAGTCTATGGTGTCATAACCAACCATCACAAATTCCATTCATCCATTTCATCTTGCATATCATAAAAATAAAAAACATTTGCATTCATCATAACATATGCATTCATCAAAATAAATAAACATGCATACATCCATAGTCATTAGCTATCATGCATAAAGATCAAATCATCACATGTACACAACCAAAATAAAATCGGTATATATATATATCATCAAAAAAATGCCCGTAGGCTACAAAACTGGTCCTCAGACCCCGCAATCATATAACAAAACCCAACCTAAGGCATCGACCACCATGATCACGCAGGATCGGTGCGACGGGAACTACCCCCTATGGTGTGGGTCCTATGGGACCCTGTAGGGCGGCTACTACTAGCCCTCGCTACCGCCTCCCTCATCCAATTGCCCGCGACGAGATGATGTTGACTGCTCAGTCGCACTATCCCTCGTTCGGCATGAAGATCCACTTCCCGAGGGCTCAGGTAGCCGCCCACCAAGGCGGATGACCTCCCTCTCCAAGTCTAGCCGATGCCGGAACCACTCTGCCTCCCATCGATGGTAGTAAGATACTGCATCATCGCGTTGTGCCAAAACCCTATCCCGCTCTGCTAGCTGAGCCCGTAGGAGATCCCTCTCCCGCAGCGCGTCCCCTAGCTCCAGATCTCGCATCCGCAGTAGCTCTGTCAGTCGTGCATTCTCAGCGCGTATCCCAGACTCCATCTCCTCTGTATCCGCCTGAAGAACAGGACTCTCCAAAATAGCGACCGCTCTAGCTCCCATTGCTCCTCCATGTCCTACATGTCCGACTGATCCGGAGCTCCCAAATCTACATCCTCATCCCCCACCTCAACCATGTCCGCATCATCCAATGGAACTCCCCAATCATCCCCTGCTGCCTCAGCACCCTCCACTGCCGCCTCCGTGCCTCCCAGTGGCCCCTCTCCTCTCCATCACCGTAGTACCCACCACGAGTCATACTCAGTGGTAGTCCCGACGTCATCCACGTCCGGGACGTCAATCACCGCATCTGACTCCTCGCCCAATGGCGCGGTGACCGGTCGATCTAGAGTCCTCTCATCTCCCCGGCGTCGATAGACCACGGGCTCACCAGGCAACCCTTGGCGCACCCCAAACTGTCGTGTAACCCGGCTATATGAGAATAACTCATGCTCGGTCCCGTGTCGCCCAATCAACCACCGCTCCCTACGTACCCATCGGAGCCACTCTCTAGCCTCCGACCAGGCTGGACAGTCCCGATAAGGGTGCCAAACCACCTCCCCTGGAGTGAGCCGAGAGAAGGCATCAGTATAGTGCTCTACGGCACCTGCCCATCGCCGACTCTGCCCCTGCTCCACAGACCGCCGCCACAGATCTGCGTAGCCTATCTCCTCATCCTCCATCATCGCCCGAGTCATCCATGGTAACTCGATCAGCCTCTCAACTGCTATGTGCTGCCAACCATAGCACTGCAGTAGGTAACTACAGCTGAACCCCTTTCGCTGCCGACAGCGGACCCCGTACAGACTCCCCGTAGAGCTGTGCCAACAGTGTCTGTCCCCATCTCAAAATCAGCGGTGCCTCTATCGGGCACTCTACCAACTGCCACACCAAATCCAGCAGGTTCCACGGGAACCTCGCGCCTGACGAGTCAGGTAGTAGCATGTTAGAAATGAGGCCCATCAAGAATGCGTGCCTCACTCCTAACACCCCCCTCTCCTGCCACCATCCAACCAAAATCCCGCCAGCCTGGCAGTCCACCTCGGTTGTCTCCACCGGGTTTTCTACACCCAGCCGCTCCCCATGCCCAAAGCATCTCGTCAGTACAGCAGTCCGCTGATCACGCGGCGATGTCCTGATAGGCAGTCCATCTATCAGAATCCGAAGAAGCCGATAGACATCCTCTAGAGTCACAGTCATCTCCCCGGTCGAAATATGGAAGGTGTTGGTCCACGGATCCCAAAGTTTGATCAGGGCCATCAGATAAGCCTGATCCGGGACCACAGGCTCCAGTCGAGCCACCTGCTTGAGCCCAAGGGCATCAAGCCATTCCCAGTCATCATCAGATAGTTCCCCCCATGCCTCAGTGAAAGCAGTAGGTACACGGTACCAACTCCTAACAACCTGCAAAAGAAAATAATTCAACAAAAAAATTAATTAAAATCATAGAAAAAAAATTGTACAGAAAAACAACACACTTACAGCTTTAAAAACAAAAATAAACTCTAGGGAGCACTTACAGGTCTCGCTTCGGCTCCGCCGCTCAAACCAGTTTGTGCACTCATGATGGCAGGGAAAATTTCAGCAGCGCTTCGCTTCGCAGAATTTACCTCCTCCTCCCAGAGCTCCAAAATCGCAAGAAAAATTTGACACAAATGAGCCCAAATTCAAGTTTTGGCCCTTAAATAGGCCTTTGAGATGGAATTCATCCTTGACTGGGATGAGCGCTCTGGTTAGCGCTCGTCCCACCCAGGGACGAATTCTACAGCTGGAATTCGTCCCACCCTGGGACGAATTCAGGCCAGAAACTTCAAAAACATCAAAAAATGAACAAAAATGCACTAAAAACCAACAATAAATTTTCCCGATAAGAGTGCTATTGCACTTGACATCCCGGGCATACAAAATAGACATTGGGGTCACAAATTGTCATTATCCTACTCCCTAAGAAGGCTACTTTAGCCGGACCGCTCCATGGGAAGATGGATTTTTGCCAATTTCAGCTCCAAACAGCGTCGCAAAAAGGGTTAACACCCACCAAAAACAGGTCCAAATGTTGGAAAAATTGCACATGCTTAATGATAAACCATCTAAAGGCACCCTTGCACAAGTCATCTTGGGTCAAGCGACTCGTCGCTTTTCTCACGAAGGTCATTCCCTCATCGATTCGTCGCTTGAGGGGGTAGTCACACTTAGTCACCAATCAACAAGCACACACCCAATTAAGGAAAATGACATGCATTCAAAGAATCATTGACAAAGACAATTACGCTCCTGCTTGGGGCAGTAAACAAGCAACAATCAAATTGATCAAACACTTGGCATTCGTGAATCATGAACACAAGGTTCCCCTATGGACAAAAGGTTGCGCCCTTTGCCTAATCATGACTGATCAATGTCCAAGCTCAAGTCACACCTCACCAAAATAGGTTAATACTTGAAATCAAATTCCTTAGCTCGTCAGAAGCAAGGATTCAAGAATGCATGCCCTTTCCATGCTTGGGGCATCAAAAGTTGATTAGGTTACCAAGAAACCCTAATCATTAGTGCTTTGGCTATCTATTTTTGCTCGATGCTGCGCCATGCACAACGCATCCCAAAAAGGGGCATCTGTAGACACCAAAACAACACCAATCCGATTATGTGACTGCAAACACCGATCGCTTTGACAAACACAGCCCCCAGTGGCAGCCCTCGAGAGGTCAAACAGATGGTCCCAACCACTTTCATAGCAATTTTGTAAGGTCAAGAAGCAATTTGGCACATTCAGGCACTTTGTCCAAGTATTCGTCTCACCCAGGGATGAATACTAACTGGGATTCGTCTCACCTAGGGATGAATTCTTAAATCGTCTCTGGTCGGACGAATTCCAGGTTTAACGGGCAAAAAGAAAAATGCCGCCAAGTGGCAGCCAAGGACAGTCAATTATTGCCTCCTGCCATGCATGCGCGTGTAGGTGGGTAGGTTGGTAGTTAGTGGACTATCACAAAGGTAGTCATGGAAGCCCAAGTCAGGGAGGAGTCTCCTCCCTCTTGGGAAGGCATGGCCGCCACATGGCATCCCTGCATGCCCCTCCAAAGAGACCCCATGGGTCTATAAAATGGTGGACTTTCCCACCCAAAAAAGGACAGATTGGAGGCGATTTCAAGCAACAAAGTGCTGTCCAATTGAACACCCACATTTGCATCTTTTTGATTCACCTTCTCACATCCACTAATCTCTTTCGCAAGGGAGGTTATTGGGTGGATTTTGGAAGCGTGGATCCTCCTCTTGTGTAATATAATCAACGCAATAATAAGAATCTAGGTAAGAATAAGGAAGAATACCCTCCTCACTAGTTCACACCATTGTCGGAGACAATGACGTTGATTTTTCATCAACTATGCAAGGCTAAGGCTATCAACTTACCAAAGATCAAATTGCAAGACCCTAACCAAACCAAACCAAAAGGGTATTGGAAGGATCATTATTTCTCATACCATAGGATGAAAGGACATGACATTGAAGGATGTTATAGTTTCAAAAATGTGGTACAAAACATGATCAACAAAGACAAGCTAATTGTCAACAACCCTTAGGCTCTAGATAACCAAAACATGGGAAATTTTCAAAAATATTCTTTCGAACCACAAGCCTC
Source organism: Wollemia nobilis (assembly GCA_028583015.1). Lineage (NCBI taxonomy): Eukaryota > Viridiplantae > Streptophyta > Pinopsida > Araucariales > Araucariaceae > Wollemia > Wollemia nobilis. The sequence goes on from JAQPPZ010017059.1 coordinate 714,599, forward strand.
TGAGGAACAATTTTGGCCAAGTGAACCAAGTGTGTATTGAGCTACCTATGTAATTATTTGTCGATATGGTAAATTTTCTCACAAGAAAATGGAGGTACGAGAGACCAGATATACCTCCAGCTCTGATTAGGGTTCAAGTTGCACCCCTGCATTGGCTAGTGCAAAAAAATATTCCAGACCCACAAAATAGACCATTGGTGACCATTAGAAATAGGCTTATTCAAAGCTTATAGATAAATCTAGCAAATTTGTCAATATATGAATTGATACAATAGTCTCCTAAGCATAAGGAGATGCTAATGGAAATCTTGAGGTCCACTGAATTTTAGTCCCAAGACCCATAATCATTTACAAATTTTGTGGGACATGTGTAGCAGTGTAGTGAGTCGGTGATTCAATTTCATGATCACAAGATTAAAATGGTATCTACTGCTACAACAGATCCACCATTGCATATAATTGTGTGTGTTAACCACACACCATTTAAATGGGTATTGATTGACATAGGGTCATCAATAAATATTATTACTACCAAGGTATTAGCATATTTGAAGTTATCCAAATCACACATCGTACCTTTGACCTTCACTATAAGAGCATTTAAAAATGCACTATGCTCAATAGTTAGTACTATAGTCTTGCCTATTCAGGTTGGACTAAAGACTATCTTTGTGATGTATCGCATACTTGAAGGTGCTATGCAATATAACATCCTCTTGGGGAGGCCTTGAATTAGAGAGATGCATTACATTCCCTCAATTTTACATCAATGTATTAAATATATACATGAGGGACAAGTACACATGGTTCCTTCCAAAAAAGAGCCATTTAAATTTGTGAATCAAGTTGATTTTCCTAGATATTTCATTATCCCTTCAATGCACCTAGATATACGACAAACATCACCCATAAAACATCTAGAAGGTAAAGTAAAGGAAGTGTGTGTTGGGCCTTCTACATCAGCACCATGATCGATTGCGCATACAACAACAGCTTCTGCAAAGCCTACAACATCAACAATCCTTAGAAATGACCAGAATAATATGGTAGTACTAGGTGACAAAGAGACAAAGGAAACACCCAAAGTAGCCAGTGTCAATGTCTCTAGTCCCATGGACAAAGGAGATGTGTAGAATGAAGTTGAGAAGGCACCTTAGCTTGCTTCGCCTATTTCTTCAGTTGGGTCATCTACACCACAGGTTACCATCCATTTGGTTAATCCTGTGCTAGTGGAGTATATAGTGTAGAATGTGACATTCATGCTTTTATCAAGACTGCACAGGACATGGGCAGACCTCAAGCCCATAACTTTACCATAGGGATAGTGGTACCACTGGGGGTGCCACCCAACCAAACAAATTTCATCTAGCTAATCACACGCCCATCAATGAAGGTGATGATGAATCATTCTCGATGAATGTTCATTATTTGTCCAATATAGAGTTCACCTTGCATTATTTTGAACATTACCACTTCCATGGTTATGGTCTTAGTTTATTCGAGCAAGGACACAAAACTCCCTATGAACCACAATATCAGTTGCCAACTAATAGGTTCAGGTTGGGCTACCATATTAGAGGATACGATGAGCTTTTAGCAGCATCTCTCGATCACCTAAACCTCAATTTAGTGGATAATGTGGATTGGAATCCTTATCACCCTAACCCTTCATACATACAAAGGGGTAATAGGTTGGTGACCTACATCTCTATAGAACCACCTGAGATCTATCACAACAACATCATGGTAGAGGTAAATCTAGGACACATTCCAAGAGCTGACTTAGAGATTGAAAGTCATGAAGCTACCGATGACACTGGCATACAAATCCAAAATTTAGACCTAATAGTAGATACTAAATCAGAAGTTTCTTCTAAGGAAGTTAAAGTAGAGTCCATTTTCGAAAGTGATGGACTAGATTATGATTCTAGGAGTGATGATGATGAGAAGTCCTCAAAAAATGAATAATATGAGGATGAAACAAAAATGGCCTACCTTGGGCCTATACTTACTGCTCAGTACTCAATTCTAGTAGGTAGGAATGAGGTATTCTTCACAGATGATAGTGATTACAAATATGAGACCGAGATGACCTATCTTGGGCCAAGACACTTATGTCATCTTGCAGATCTAGTTGACATGGAATAATTGTATTGAATAGTATTTCCTAGCCCTCGCATCTTGATCAAACTGGATAATCTAAATGATACTTATCATAGGATCTTTACAGATATGCCTACATATTAGCAGCTCCTTGATGCAAATGATCCCATGTTCTAGTCTATTCATAGACTAAATTCAGATATCCCCATACCCTTAGAGCCACATATTGGGTATGTGAACAACACATATAATGTAGAATTGCACACATGTTGTCCTAGAGGTCTAATACATTTCATCAACATGATCTCCATCAATTTGACCACTTCATTTCACAACCCAACCGATCCTTTCAAACCATTGTGTCGTAATCTAGACACTATTGATTGGGATCACATTGATTCACCACTAGAGCCTAAATATTTCTTCCCTAATGAAGAAATGTTACAACTGTTTCACTTTGCACCAGGCTACACTCATGATGTTTATCACATTGACGGTAATTATGATGTGGAAACTTTAAACCTAGCTAATGACATCCACCTGATTCCTATGCCTCACCATCTTGAGGAGGGATCGCACATGTTAGTAGAGGAAACATTTGATGTGGATATCAGTGATGATCCCAATAATCCTAAGAAGGTTAAATTTGGAGAGATTCTATTGCCTAATGAGCGTGCCAACCTCATCCCTTTACTAAAAGAGAGACATGTGGATGCAAAGACATGACACTTGAAAATAAAATGGTATAATGAAATAAAGCAATAAGACAAAACTGATTGCACAAAATAAATATGTATTCAATGGGGGGACCAATAGACTCCTTTGTTACAATCAGTATCCAATGCGAATATTTGATACAATAATTTATAGTGAAACTAGGGTTCTCTAAAACCCTAGTTAGATATAACATAAGTGTCTTTAGATATGAGTGTGTCCTTGATCCCAACAAGTTGAGTGGGCTTTGAATATCCAATGTGGGGCCACTTTAGCTTCAATATTTGTCAAAGAATTTGTTTAATTCATAGATATACATGCAAAACAAAACACAAGAGCATCAGTAATACCTGTGAGGGCTCCATAGTGTGAGACCCTCAGACATTAATAAAATCCTAGCTTAAGAATCAATTTAAAATGCATGCCAAACCAACGAATAAATGAAATAAAACAATACTAAATATACCTTGATTCGTTGTTGTAGATTTCATGGTGTAGCAAACTCGGATCTTCATTTCAGTGTTGCAGCAAGCTCTGACGCGAGCTTTGCAAGCTTTGGTTCACACCTAGGACTATCGTAGGCTCTGGAAGGTTCTAGACATGCTCTGTAATGAGCTTGGCAAGATCTGGTGTGCACTTCCAGACAGGGCAAGCTCTAGTGGGCACTTGAAAAGCTCTACAATGAGCTTCACAAGCTCGACACAGTGCTCGCAAGGTAGGGCAGATCCACAAAATAAGATCAAGAAGTATGGCGATGGAGGTGGCGGATGGAATACAGCTATGGTTGCGAGCGAGGATGGATGGACAATGGCTGGAACAACAAAAGTATTGTTGGCTTAGCTAGGGTATCAGATCTTCAATTCTCTCTATATCTACTTCACTAGGGCATCAACAAATACTTCTCCAATTATATCTCTTAATCTCCAGGTTCTAGGGTTTGGCAATTTGCAAAATACCCTATTTATAATCCAACCTAGGGTTTTCTTAGGGTTTTAGCCTTGCACTTTTGATCGTGTGGCTAAGATTAAGTCATATCCTAGGGTTGAGATTACTTTTTCAATGTGACATGGATTTATGAAAATGGATGGTGGATATTAAGTGAAAACGAACGGATAAGGTTGATTGAGTTTACTTATATATATTTTATAATAAATATATTAAAATATAATAAAATATTATATAAAATATAAAATTTTATAAAATAATATTAAAATAACCCCAATTAGGCTAGGAAATGGCGAGAAGGTGGATTTGGGCCAAATAATTGGCAATAAGGTGGAATGGAAGACAAGTGGGTGGTGGGATGGTTAGGATGGAGGTTTAGTGGCTGCAATTTGGTGTCTACAAATGCCCCTTTTTGTACCATATTATGTAAAACACAATGTGGTGCAAAAATATGAGACACCTGCTTGGGATATGGGCACAAAAGCAACTTCTCTCTATTGTTGGATTTACGCACTGATGTTGAAGACAAAAGAATAAAGAAATTTTTGGATTTGTTGCAAATTTTTTGGTGTAGCAGATTCAGATCTTCATTTTAGTCTCATAGTAAGCTCTGACACGAGCTTTACAAGCTCTGGTTCACACCTGGGACTGTCGTAGGCTTTGGAAGGAACTATGCAAGATCTGTAGTGAGCTTGGCAAGCTCTGGTGTGCACTTGCAGATAGGGCAAGATCTAGTTGGTGCTTGGGAAGCTCTATAGTGAGCTTTGAAATCTCGTCATAGCGCTCATAGGGTAGGGCAGATCTAAAAAAGTAGACCATGAAGGATGGAGATGGAGGTGGCGGATGGAATACGACTATGGCGATGAGCGAGGATGGATGGACGATGGCTGGAATAGTAGAAGTATTGTTGTCTTAGCTAGGGCATACGGTCTTCAATTCTCTCTATCTCTGCTTCACTAGGGCATCAACAAATGCTTCTCCAAGTATATCTCTTAATATTTAGGTTCCAAGGTTTGGGCATTTACAAAATACCCTATTTATAATCCAACCTAGGGTTTTCTTAGGGTTTTAGCCTTGCACTTTTGATCATGTGGCTAAGATTAAGTCATATCCTAGGGTTGAGATTACTTTTTGAATGTGACATGGATTAATGAAAATGGATGGTGGAGATTAAATGAAATCGTACGGCTAAGGTTAATTGAGTTTATTTATATATTTTTTATAATAAATATATTAAAATATAATAAAATATTATATAAAATATAAAATTTTATAAAATAATATTAAAATAGCCCCAATTAGGCTAGGAAATGGTAGGAAGGTGGATTTGTACCAAATAATTGGTGGGAATATGGAATGGAAGACAAGTGGGTGGTGGGATGGTTAGGATGGAGGTTTAGTGGCTATGATTTGGTGTCTACAAGACCTAATATCTTTGCTTAGACATACAAGGATATTTCGAGACTAGATCTAAAAATGGTTACCCATAACGTTTCACTAGACCCCTCTAAAAATCTAGTCAAGCATAATCTCAAGAAATTGCATCCAATCATCGCTTTAATGGTTAAATATGAGTTGGAAAAGTTTTTGGATGTAGAGTTAATTATCTCCATTGACTATTTGAAATGGGTATCAAACATGGTACCTGTAGGAAAACCTGATGGAAGGATATGTATTTTTATAGATTTTAGATACCTCAACAAGGCAACACCAAAGGATTCATTCCCATTGCCCAACATATATTCTCTTCTAGATACAACGCAGGTCATGAGATTCTCTCCCTTATGGATGGTTTTTGTGGTTACAATCAAATTCGTATTAAATTTGAAGATCAGCACAAAACCATGTTCAAAATGCCATGGAGAACATTCTATTACAAGGTTATTTCATTCGGCCTTAAAAATATTGGTACCACATATTAGCGAGCCATGACATACATCTTTCATGACTACATGCACAAAATCCTAGAGGATTACATTGATGACTTATTGGCAAAGTCATTATTTCGAGAAGAGCATGTTGAGGTTCTCAGAAAGGTCTTCGATCGCCTAATTGAGCATAATGTCATGTTGAATCCCAAGAAGTGTGTATTTGGTGTAACTTTAGGAAAATTCTTGGGGTTCAAAATTTGTAAAAAAGGGATCGAAGTCAACCCAAAAAAGTTCAAGGTCATTCTTGAAATGTGTCCTCCCACCAATATCAAAGAGCTAAAAAGCTTGCAAGGTAAAGTAGCATCCATAAAGCAATTTATCGTACAATTATCAGAAAAATTCTAAACCATGAATCAGTTGCTACATAAGGGGATCTCATTTAGTTGGGAAAAGGACTATTAGAAGGCATTTTCTTAAATTAATCAATACCTGGAAATGCCGCTAGTGCTAGGTCCACCAAGATCAGATGTACCTTTTTTGCTATATATATCGACTATTGACTTTGCATTGGGAACCATGTTGGCCCAAAAGAATGTGCAAGATAAATAGCAAGTGATATATTACATCAGTGGCACCTTGGTGAATTATTATCTAAGGTATGCATACATGGAAAAGTTGTGTTTAGCAATGGTGTTTGCAACAAAGAAGTTGCATCATTACATGCTAAGTCATATGACGTATGTATATCCAAACAAAATTTTTTGTAGTATATGATGAGCAAGAAATATCATAATACACAAACTGCAAAGTGGATCATGTTATTGATAAAATTTTATTTAGAATTCATCAGCCAAAAGTCCATCAAAGGGTAGGTAATAACCGATTAGCTGGCAGAGGCACCTCTCGAAGATAGCAAGCCTCTCATCATAGAGCTTCTTGATGATGCATTATTTGCATTATCAAAATCTCCTGAACCTGAAGAACTAGATAATAAAGCTGATATGATGTTGTTTTTTGATGGTTCGAAGTTTAAGCAAGGGGGTGGTGTAGGAAGTGTCTTCTTCATGTCACAAGGTGCTCCAATACCCTTATCGTTTAATCTAGACTTTCCTTGTACCAATAACAATTTTGAATACAAGGCCCTAATCTTAGGCCTCCAAATAGTAATCACCATGAAGATTAAAATATTAAACATATTTGGTGAATTCATTCTCATTGTCAATCAATTTAAGAGACTATTTCAATGTAGGTGTCCTATCCTTAAAGCTTATAAAGATCTTACTGAAACTTATCTATCCTAGCTAGAGTGGTACAACATCGATGAAATCCCTCTTACATAGAACAGATTCATAGACACTATGGAATACTTGGGATATTTAATCCCTCTGAATCCATCTATCAATTTTACTACCATTCATGTAAATACACTCTTGCATGTGGTGATGTAGCGTGAGGCTTTCGATAAAAAAGAATCATTCAACATGATTCATATAGAACCAAATCATGAGTGGTTCTATAAAGTTAGAGACTTTCTCAAGAAGGCACTTTGGGGGTCTTTGATCTCATAGGGTCCTATGGGGAATGGTACCAGCATTCACCACAAGGTTGTATCCCAATATGCATTCGTGCATAACAAACCACAAGGGAAACAAGTCGTCTTGTCAATCGAGTCAAAATCTTATCGAGATTGGATGTCACAATTACATGACTTTATTAATCTTGGTTTAATCCCTCGAGGATTTTCATGTTCAATGAAATGCACATTTATATAGAGAGCAACAAATTATGTCTTGTTAGGAGATATATTGTACCATCAAAGCTATGATGGAGTTCTCCTTTGTTGTCTTGAGCCCCAAGAATCAACTTGGGTAATTTTACAGGCTCATGACGATACATGCGGTGGCCATTTTAGCAGCATGGCCATCATCAAGCGCATCCTTTGAATGGGTTATTATTGGACCACTATGGAGAAGTATTGCACTACATATGTTAAGAAAAGCATTAAATATCAGCATCATGCTAATCTTACACACTTGCCATTGTAGGCCTTACAACACATTCAAGAGAATTTGTCATTTGATCAGTGTGGATTAGATCTAATCAAAAATATCTCTCCCTCATTATTGGGTCAACATACATTTATTATAACAGATACTGAGTATTTTAATAAATGGGTGGAAGCAATCCTTTTAACAATGACAACAAAAGCATGTATTATGAAGTTCATACTTCACAATATCATTAGTCATTTTGGGATACCATCTAAGATAATCTCGGAAAATGGAACTTCATTCAAGAACAAAATTGTAAGGGCTTTGATGTCCAAGTACAATATAAAACACAGTTTTGTGACTCCATACTATCCACAGGCAAACGAGCAAGTTGAAGATTCAAACAAGATAGTGGTAGCCATCTTGAAAAATATAGTACAAGGAAACCACAAATATTGGCACATCCAACTTCCCCTTGCATTATGGGATTACAGTACTAGCATACGATCACCCACTGGGGCAACCTTGTTCTCACTAGTATATGGTACTAAGGCCATTATACCCTTAGAGTTGGAGATTCCAACCATGCACATCGCATTGAAATATTTTATCGATGATGACACCGTGTGACAAGCTCACATTGATCAACTAATGATTCTTTCTAAACGTCACGTGAATGCCCTTGAGCATCTTCAATTTTATGAAGAATACCTAAAATGATCATATAATAATAAATTTCATATGAGAGACATTAAAGTTAGTGATATTGTACTGAAATAAAACCAATAGAACTCAAACCTACCGCCGCACTTGTGAGATAAATTTACGGCCAATTGGTTAGGTCCATATATCATCTTAGAGCAAATAGGACCTGTAACATATTGCCTAACATCATTGGAATATGTTGAGGAGCCTGAACCTCTCAATATCCTCCATCTTAAGGTATTCCTCACATAAATTCAAAAAAATCAAAAACATGAAAAAATTCAAAATCCATAAAAATAAAAAAAGCAATAAAATCTAAAAAAAAACTTTGCAAAATATCAAAATTCAAAAACATTGCATCATGTATTCCATTTTGCACTTGCATTCATTTAATTGCATTGCATTTAGGCATTTTCATCCATTGCACCTTGCATTAGGATAGGTTTTTTTTGCAATTCTACAAATGACACCATGTTTATTTTTCAATCATGCATCTATGTATCATCATCATCCATCACCCTTGTGAGTAATTGTGTTTCTCAAAACAACCCATCCTGTTGCTATGAGGAATATACTAGGGTTTTTAGGTCATTCAGCCATACCTAGTGGTCTTCTCAGATTCTGTAGAAATCTTGCTTTGCCTTTGAGGATGAGGTCTAGTTTTGATAGCACTTAGTATATCAGAATCCCATCACTAATAAAACACATTAACAATCCTAATTAGGATAAGGAAATATGAACACTACAAAGTGGTCCTAGTCACCTTAAGCGAAATGTTTTATTACTTGTTCATCTTGTGATGCGCATGGTCTAGGGTGTTTATCATTGGTAAAATGACAAATTTCCCCCTACCCAATAAATCCCTTGCTTAAAAAAAGGAACAAAATCCCACAATCAAATCAAATCCCTTGCTCAAAACAAATGAAAAACAAAATATAAAATAAACTATGATTTTCATCACTATATATGCACAAGTATACCAATAAATATTGAAGAAAAGAAGGGGGTGAACAGTTTGAATTCTTGGAATGGTCAATACTCAAAAATCATAGAGTGATCCCCAATACATAAATGGGATGAATGAATCCCACCTGACATTGGGGTAGGTCTAACCAATTTTCAAATGAGCTAGCTCTAGGTAGCCTGTACTACCTAGTGGTCTATTCCAACTATGTCTAAACCTAATATTAGGGTGAACATGTGGTTATCCTCATTACAACAATGGTTTGAATGAATCCCACATGGAAATGAGGTAGTATTATGTCTCATCTAATATATTCATTTGCACACATAGGGATAACAAATATCTTGGTCTTTCACAACAAAAAATTTATCTTTCAAGAGTCTAGTATAGTGATTATACAAATTTTGATAAGTCAACTAGGGTGTTTGAGTCTCACGGAAAACCTCAAAAATTCCCAAATAGCAACAAATAAAATCAAGTCATCAATCATCAATTTCTTTTTATTAGATTTTGTTTATTAAGGGGTGTTCATAACATAGGTCAGATACCAGATGGATATCAACAATGATATTTAGATGGCCACTGACTATTTTGTGCACATATTGTAACTTGCAAATGCTTATGAAGAGAAACAATATATCATCATCTAATCTCACATATGGATGCTTAATTGGTTAAATTCTTATGTTAATATTTACCAGTTACATTCATATTTGTTATACATTCTATGATTTCATCCATTATTTTGTTAACTCATATTGCATTCATTCCTTATGTTTTAAGTGATTAAAGCATACATGTTCATTTACATTAGATTACATCATGTAAATAATGCATTACATACATTGCATTCATCATATCATAACATCATAAATTAAATGCATACAAATAAATCAAATCAAACATGCATTTAACATGTAATATTGCATCGTGTGAAAATTTGTGTGGTGGCTTCTAGGGTGGACAACACAAAATACTATCACAGCCATAAAAATCTGGACAACCTACCCGGATTCATGGTGGCTACCGATTCCACCATCTAAATTCAAAAAAAAAAACATGTAACATTGCATCCATATGCATACATCATAGTAGTCCATCTACACATCTAGATCACAATCTAATCATACATCCATCAGCTAGCTAGCACATGTCATTAATACATCACATCATATAACATCAAATCAACATAACATATAAGAAGTTCATCCATATGCATCTCATAAATATAAAACAACAAAAATATACACATGTAATGAGTCTCAAAAGTCATATTATATATATATATATATATATATATATATATATGTGTGTGTGTGTGTGTGTGTGTGTGTGTGTGTGTGTCAATAAAGTACATAGGCATGTGTCAAAAATGCCCACAGGCTACAACTATGTAGGTCCTCAGACCTTACACTAAAAAATGGTACAAATATCTGACAATTTGTACTACATAGGGCCTGAAACTCTTGCCTGTGATTCACCTCCACCATCTCCACCCTCTCGATGAGTCTGCTTGGAGCTGGTAACTCTAGACATCTAAGATCTCCTAGTCTTGTGACTAGGTTGTGCTAATGACTTCCTAGTCTCTTGTGTCTTGGTCCTCTATGAACCTATAGCTATGGATATCTTAAGCACTAATCCTTCGTGAAACCTAACCTCACCCTCCATGAGAGCGATGTGGGTTGTGTTTAATGTATACTTCCTAGTACACTCCTGGATGAGGGCATGATGTATTTGAATCTCTACAACCATATGCAACCTTGTTAGTCCCTATGTAGCTAGAGCATAAGGAGAAATCTGATAAGTCGAGGGACCTCGCATCACTGATCAGAGTAAGTCTCGCTCTATAGTCATAGCATCTAGTTGAGATAAAAGATCACACTGCCTAGTTATCTTCTCTATCTCTATATCTGTAGTGGTAATATTTTTTTGGATAGTTATCCTCTCTTCCTAATATCCATGCCACTACACTTGTCCCTCTGCCATCTGAGCCTGAACTACTCTCATATATGCATATAACATAGCAAGGGAGGTATCCCTCCCCAAAATATGCATCTAGGTAATCTGTAGTTGATACTGCAAGTTAGCTACATGGACCTAGAGCTATGAAAAATCATCATCAATATCCTCCTTAACCTCCTCCTTGCCCTTCTCCTAAACCTAGGGCTCCTCCTCTATGGCTACATCCTATCCCCATCCACCCTTGTTCCTCTAGAAAATGCATTGCCCCTCAAGATTTGCATTGACTACCCCTATGACTGCTCCATCCCTAGATCTACGTAGAGGGCCACCACCCTACCATAGCCTGGTAGTCCACCAGGCATCATACTCTATTATGGTCCTAGTGTCTACCAATTTGGAATCCTGGTAGACATCATCATCATATCTCAATGGAGTCACTCAAGGCGAGATTAGGTGTGTCTCTACCTTAAGGTGGTGGTAGACAACCGACTCATCAAGAATGTCATGGTAGATCCCAAAATTCCTAGTGACATGTGAGAAGTGGAAAAAATTATGCATGTCAGGCTTGCATCCAAGGAGCCATCAGTCATGTCGTGTCTGCATTAAGTAGTGGTCAACCTCATCCCATTATGGATAGTCCATGTAGAGGCAACATAGAACTTGCCTTGGCCTAAACCCTGTAAGATGGTCCATATAGTACTACAAATCCCCTATGTGAGAATTGCTCCTAAATACCTCAGCCTCCCTAGGCTAGCAAGCAGCATAGCACTGGCACTCCTCTACAATTTTAGTAATTCATAGAGGTAGTCCCCAGGGAAATCAATAGTGATGTGCTCAAATGCCCATATATGGAGCAACAGGTTGCAACCAACTCCTAAGTGACCCCATTGGGTGATGCAATACAACTCATCGTAGAGCTGCACGAGGAGAGCACTCCCCTAGGGGAGAATCAGTGGCTCCTGTGTGGTGCTCACTAGAAGGTCCTACATATTGGCCAAGAGGTTCCAAGGGAACCTCGTGATAGATGTATTTAGAAGTAGCACATGTATGGTGATGTACATAAATATGACTTGTTGTTGTGTGTAGAACCACACCTTGTACTAGTGCTCAATCGACACACCCTTATGCTCTATGTCGTCTAGTGCCTCGTTGCTCTGAGTGCTAAATACCCTCTGGAATACTGCAATACTCACTTTAGTAGGTGAAGATATGATGGTCTCATAATTGATAGGGATGTGGAAGATGTGGTATACATCCTCTAGAGTGACTATGATATCTCCAATTAGTAGGTAAAAAGTGTTGTTCCATGCATCCCAGTAGTGGACGAAAGTGGTCATGTAAGACTGATCCACTTGGATGGAATAAATTTGGAGCACATATCCCAGGCCTATGGTAGCAAACCAAACCCAATCAACTCATGTAGAAGCTCGTAGAAGATCTCGGACTCCCGCTCTCTAGTAGTCAACTAAAGGAAGTAATAAAAAAAATCAATTAAAATCACAAAAACATCAAAAATGCACTTAAAACACAAAAAAAATAAAAAATCCTTAAAAAAGATAAAAACATTTATAAATGCATTCAAAAAATTAAAAAAAATCAAAAATTCACTTAGAAAAAATCAAAAATTACAATTAATTCAGTCAAAAATCCAAAAAAATAAAAATAAATAAAAAATTCTTCCAAAGTTGCTCAACCACAGCTGGCACCCATGACCAATGGCAATGGTAAAATTTTTTACCATCGAGATTTGAATTCAATCGCAGTTGCCACCCGCGGCTACTAGAAAAACCTCTTTCGAGGTCATTTCCCGCCCTAGCAACCCCAAAAACAGAAAAATAAACCCTCCCTTTAACTAGCCTAGTCTAATTCTAACTAGGGTATGGTTCGTTGCCAACAAATTAATTTGGTTCATTTAACCCATTAATTAATGTGGTTCATTTTTAATTTGGTAATTCAAATAGGTGAGGTTTGGAGTGCTACCTTTGTAGCACCGGCTCGGCCACTGGTGGATGCCTTTGGTTGATCAACCATGGGTGTGGGTGAAATTTTGGCAATGTTTCGTGTTATGTTTTCACTCTCTCCCTCCAGAGCTCTCTCTCTCTCTCCAGTTGGCAAACAAAAATAATGAAACTAAAAATGACATATTTTTCTTTTATATTTTCCTATTTGTCGAAAGTTGTGGCTGGTAACCACAGGCATAGGATTAGGGTTTTTTGATCATGAGTATCAACTGTGGCTAAGGAATTTGGCAAAACTAGCTACGATTGACAACCATGGCTAGCAACCAACAATAAATGCCCCCAAAATTTCACCATGAGGGGTTTCAAAATTCAAAATTAAAAATATTCAACGGTCTAGAACCCTCAAAAATTTCAAAACTAATAAAAAAATCACATAGTTCAAAATTCAAATGTGCTTCATATTCAGTCATTTGTTCTAAAAACTTTGTGGTTGCAGCAACTTGCAATCCGACGAGATGAGTAAATTACCATAAGGCTATTTGGGGTAAATTAGTCATCGTTGACTTGTAATGGTTCACTTCACTCCCAAAGAAGGCCACAGCGGCTGAACTGCCCCACAAGAACAAGGCATTCATTCCATCTCTTCTATGACAATTTTAGTAGATCACCGAACATATTGATTTAACACAAGACTAATTGGAATTGCTATCATCTTGATTCCCTAAGAATGTCATTATGGTCGGATTGCTCCATGGGATAGAGATATACAATTACTCTTAAAAGTTGAAATCATGGCTAAAATAGGCCTTGCCAATTAACTACATGCAAAAGTCTTAAACCGTTCAAATTATTCATCTTGGTCAAGCGACTCATTGCTTTATTCAATGTCTTACCCTCATCGAACCGTCACTTGATGGGGTAGTCATAATATCAATAATTATAATCAAATTCAACAAGAGATTCATTTTATCTTGTCAAATTGCATTTGTCTTATGAATAATTTCCAACAACTATCATAAGCTTACCCTTTGATGGGGCAAAAAGCAAATACGATAGTTAAGCTAGTAGCTCTCCACCTATCAGAACGATTGTAGCCTAACTACTTGATTTTCGTGGATATGTGAAAGTTTTACAAATTTAAGCCTTCTCTTAGTTGGAAGCAATGATTCTAATATGTGCATCATTTTGTAGGACTGGGCATCTAATATTGATCATATCAATGATCATCATTCAACCTACGACATGGCTTTAGGCGGTCTATTTTTGCTCAGTGTTGTGCTTTTGCACAACGTATTCCAAAAGAGGTATTTGTAGACACCTAAAACACGTCATGTGTAGGGTATTACCCATATGGGCATCCTAACAGGCCATATGAATGATATTGGACCATTCCAATACAAAGTAGTGGTTTTAACCACTCAATTTAGGAAACTTTGGCCTATTCATCCTTATCCATGGATGCCATTCATAGCTAAGATGTCAACCATGGCTGACACTTGTGACTAACAAATCTAGCTACGACTAAGAGTCGTGGCTAGCTCTTTAACTATCACGGACTCCCAAGCTAAGCTAAAATCAGTTACAATGGATTTGAAAATGGATTTCAAGCAGTTTCAAGAGAGGAAGCATCCAGAATATTCCTCCCAATTGCTCAAACCTCTTGGTTCTTGATCTTGGCTTCTGCATGAAACCAAGATTAAGAATTGAGAGTGTTATAATACCCCCATCAAAATTGGGGAAAAGTCTGGATTAAGTGTCAATTTGCATGCAGTGAAGCCCTACCAAATTGGAGAGCCATTTGTAACCCTTGAGGAGTGCCTATATGCTACCAATTTTGAAATCATGATTGTATGTGAATCTATGGAGGTTGCAAGAGTTTGAGGAGATCATGCATCCACAATTGAACCACTTCCACTACAAATTCAAATAATATACATTGACAATTAGTTCCAAAAGACAGAGGTCACCCTTGATCATCAATTACCCAAAGGAATTTCAAGATTCAATCCCTGGTTACAAGAGAAAGAGCACTTTCCCCTCAGTCATGGCTATTAGCCATGGCTATTAGCTAGCTACACCTCAGACCCACGACTAGGGTTTGATACTTGATTTCCCTCATTTTAACTATAGGAATTTCATTCTAAACATGCAATTAGGTAGATCTAACATATATTAGCTTTCATTTATGCTTTCATATGGTTAATTCTAGGAATTAGAGGTAGCTTTACTCTATTTTCTCTTATTTTGTCAATTTGCACTAGTTTCATTATATTTGATCCATTTCAAGTTTTAATGGCAGATTATGCATAATAATAGCTAGATTTACTACTTTCTTATCGTTGTTTGTAATAATTCAGTTTTTTAACCATCTTTACAAGTTTTCATGCTTTCTTGCTATATTTGTCCTAATTCATGCAAATTCCTATCATGATGCCTCCTTTGTTTCTAATTCTTTGTGCTGTTATTTAATGTAGATTTACAAGATCTCATCATATTCAATGCATTATTAGTAGCATATTCCTTCGATCAAGTGAGAAGAAGGCTTCCTTGAGCCTTAAGCAGTTTGTGTCTACATTAAGAGCCTGTGTATTGCACCATTCCCTTTGAGGGGCTCAAAATATTGTATCAATGGTATCAAATAATTCGGTATCCCTAAGAGGGACATATTTATAAAGGATATTTGCAATGATAATATGAATAAGTTGTTCTCTCTTGTTCAATTCATTTTTATTCATCTTTTCATGATTTAATGTTTGGTATACTTGATTCAATAGCATAGGTGTATTATTTTAGAGTGGTACATGTTCCTAAGGAAGGTAGCAAATATTAAAGGGAAAATTGTTCGCCTTAGGAGAAATAGTAAAGGATTAACTTCTTACTCAAGTAACCATGAGAGCTCTTCCAACCATATATAAGAACTTGGTATCATCTTTACATCTCTTAAGTAAAGATACTTATTTTGATGACTTGGTCAATATACTTCAAGAATATGAAGTAGAAAACACCTTGAAAGATGAGATGACTAACACTCCATTGGCATCAAAATATAATCCATAGGGAAATATTTTTACATTATCAAGAGGATGGAAAACATGATATTTTTTATATGCAAAAGGAAAGGCCATAGTACGATAAATTGCATATACAATACCAAAAATAGGAACCAATGAAATCAAATGAATAATGGGAATTAGTTTCTACCATGAAAATACCAAAGGAACCCTCGTTAGTAGTAATTTCAACAACCAGCCAATTATTTTCAATTGGAATATCACAAGAGAAATAAAAAAGGTCATCTGGTTCTAAGGATAAAAGAAATTGAAGAATTAGAAGAACCCACAGATGAACATGAAGTGAAATCTCTATCAGCAAATGTAACATATTACAAAAATATTGACTATTTGCTTGAACATGTTACAAAGAATGCAAAGAAAAAGTACAAAGCTCAAGATGAAGATCTATATTGAAGATTAAAAGTATTCAATACCCAAATAATGTAATACAAGGGGGTGTTAAAAATAGATTATATTCCATCATTTGGGTTATGTAAATGTATCTTCCAAGGTACACACTTAGGACATTAGATTACTTTAGGGGGAAATTATATAGTTACTTCAAGCAATGTAATAAATGCACAAGTGCTAATGTGCAAGTTGTAAATGTGCAAGGTGTCACTTGTACAACTAGATAGAGTGTTGGTCAAGTATCATGTTTTGTCTATATAAGGAATACCTCATTGTTAGATAGATACAGAATAGGGAGAGTTGATAACATAGTAGCTTAAAGAATCTGTGTAGGTAGTATAGTTTTGTGTGGATCACCATACAATGGTGATGGGTGCAATGTAGTCCAGTAGCTTTATTAATGCAGTATTCACTTTCTCCATAGCTACATTGTATTCATTTATATCATTTATTTTTATTGCATATCTCAGTCATCTAGCAAATTTACTTTCTTTCATATTATTTTGAATCTCATGATTGCTATATCCCTTTGCCTATTATATCAAAATCTAACAATGGTTTCACTATTTCATCAAGGAATTAGATGTACATGACTCTCCTAAAAATAATGATAAATAAATTGGGATATCTTCATTATGCACTTATTGCAACAAATTTGGTCATGATAAAGTAAACTCCTAGAGTTTCCATCCATGTAAATATTGTGGAAGAAAATTTCATTCATATTTCTTCTGTTACTATAAGGACAAGTACTATAAAATATGTGAAGAGAGACTAGTATTCATATTATATTGTTTCTTCCAAGTTCTTATTTCAGAAGCATCCTCTAACAATGAATTCAAGCTTGATATTTTTGAAGATCAAGGAAATAGGTCATTCAAAAAATCAAAGGAAATAAAATGGAGAAATTTTGATCCACTTATGACCTACAAGATTATGATATCTCTAGTTCATCAAAGACACTTTGAAGACTTCAAGAACAAATATTCTAACAAACACTTTGAAACAACAGATTCCAGGGGAATGAAGAAGACAATGAAAGATAACATGAAGATCAATCTAAATGAAATAGAAGAACTTGAGCAAGATGAATATACTCATCCAAACTCGGACAAAGAGGACAATAAAGGAAGTAGGAGAGAAGAACTTGAATTCTAAAACTAGATTACAGACAACATGAAGACCAAACCAAATGAAATAGAAGGATCGATTCAAGTTGAAGGATATTTGAAAGATGAAGCTCAAGCAGAAGATCAAATCCAAATTCACTTGAAGAATGAAGACAAATTAATACAGGGAGTGTTAGATTATATTACATTATTTGGTACATGCTAATGTACCACCTAGGGTACTTAACTAGAGTAGGAGTTTACTTTAGAGTAAGGTTTGATTTACTTTATGTAATGTAATAAATGCACTAGTGTCAGAATGTGCATGTAGTCCACATGTACATGATTCATAGAATAGGTAGATGAAGATTCAAGGATGGAGTAAAGACCAAGGCATATATCTTCCTATATATAGACATTTAAGGTATAGAGTGAGAGAGATATAATGTTACTATAGAGAGGTAGATTATAGTAGTGAGTAGGTACAATGTAGTTATTCATTTAAAATTTTGGAGTGTTCAAGTCCTCCATTATATTGCATTGTACTATTTTCATGAGCTTTCATTAATGGTATTTTATTGAGTTATTGTAGAAGTCTATTCTCTTATTTTCCTACATATTTTAGTGCCATTATCATATAGTTATCATAGCCTGTATATTTTACATCTTGTGGTTGCATTTCCTTTAATATACATCACCAAAACCAAATATTCACACTCTTATCATTACTTATACCTCGGTTAAGATTCATTGTTCCTTTGTTGTTAAAAGTATTTGGCAAGCTTTTGAGGTGCTGAAACCTCATCTTTGTTGGATTGGTGATGGTATTCATAATGATCTTTCATTCAATTCTTATAATATATGGTGGTCTCCTATTTTGTCTAACTTTTTTATTCTTCTTACTAATATGCTAGGGGTAAATCTTTGAAGCTATTTCATAAATGCATTTGCTTTATTAAAGATTTAGTGCATTCTTGAGATTGGATTCCTTGGCCTAACCTCAAGAATAAATTTAATCTTGAAAACTTGGATCTTGCTTCTATTCTCAAGATCCAAGAGCTTATATATGATGTCATGCTACATAAGCTCAACCTTAAGCCCCACATTCTTGGAGGGAGTGGCATTGGAATGTAGATACTCCTTTCAAGAAGTACTCTTATTTCTTGATTTATCATCTTCTTAGTACTTTTTTCATTGGTATTGATAAGCTTAATGAGATATGGCTGACTCACTCTGCCTTCTATACTTGGATTGCTCATTTGAACCATATCTAACATTCTAATCTTGAATCTAAGATCACATTTTTTCTATGGTATCTTATTTATCAAGATCTTCCTAGGGGAGATATGCTCAGTAGGGTTGGTCTTCATAATTATAAGTGTCCTACTTGTAGTCATTTTGAAACATTTAAGCATATGTTTTTGTTATTCCCTTGTGCTCAGTCTTCTTGGGATTGGATTCACTCGTTGTTTAGACCTTTTCATCCCGAGTTCTTCATATGGTATATGTTTTTTTTTGTGATAATAGTTGTTGGTCTTCTTATATAGTTTTTCTATGGAATTTCTTTTGTGTGTTTATTTTATATTGTTTTTCTATGGAATTTCTTTTGTGTGAATATTTTGTTTCAGCTATGGAAATCTAGGAATGTTTCTATCTATTCTGGAGATTTAATTTCTTTACAATTTTCACTAAATGAAAATATTATAGTGCTTTTTGCTATTACCATTTAGATTCATTCACAAGCTTCCAAGGTGGTTCTTGAGCTAGTGTATTTGATGAATCTTATCGAGTATTGGTGCAAGGCTACATGCACTATCAACAAGGTTCTACCTGACCTCCCCCTGTCTTAAGGTCCCTCAGTTTATTTGAGGCCTTGGTGTTGTAGGCTGAGGGGAAAATGTTCTCTAGCCTCAAGTTGTTCTACTAGCGCTCATAGTAGGGCTTAGTCTCCTCCTAGATCTCATAGTAGACATTGTTCGTGTTTATGCTCTTCGTAATGTGGTTGGAGTCATGTGCATTGTTTGATTGATCATGGTACTATTTAGAACCCTGGTCTATCTCCTCGATCGATTACTTATCCTCCTATTCTTGCTCGTTTTGCTCCATTGTTGCCTTAAGATTTGATAAATTCTACTCCTTCTGGTTGGGGTATTATGATTATTTGATGAATACTGTTGTTCCTGATAACTCTTGGTCTATCAATATGCCTACAAACAATTCTTATGGTTTAGGCTCTTTTGGACCAAAGAATGATCCTCCTCATTCGAGAGTGGCTCCTTGTGTTTAGTTATGTTTTTTTTTTACCCTTTTAAGGGTTGGTTTTGTATTTTGCTTCTGACCTTGTATTTTGGTTTCTCTGGATTTTTTTAACTTTAGTCTTGATGCCCTGTTTAGAGTTTTGATTGTATGGGTGACCTTGTCCCCAAGCTATCTTTCTAGATCCTTTTTTATTGTAACCTCTTTTATTTAATCTAATTTTTGGTTCCAAGAAAAAAATATTATTATTTTTTTTAAAATGAAACAAGTCATATTATTTTTAAAATCATTATGATCTTAAATTGTATGTCATTTAGATAGATTAAAAGATTTTTTTTTTTGAAATAGAATGCAAAGTAAAACTAAGATCACAATGGGCCCATCCTCTATCTAATTCTCCTTGATGAAGGCCCGTATAGTTACCAACTTGGGTGTCACAATAAAAGAGTTTATAAGTAAATTTAAGATATTTGTTGGTTTTCCTTAAAAATTAAAATGTTTAAATATTTTATATTTATTTTTTATTTTTTAAAGATAGGTTTTGAAAGGGTTGTCACAATGGGCCCATCCTCTCTACAATTCTCCTTGATGAAGGCCCATATAGTTACCAACTTGGGTGTCACAACAAGTTAAAAGAGTTTATAAGTAAATTGAAGATATTTGTTGGTTTTCCTTAAAAATTAAAATGTTTAAATATTTTATATTTACTATTTATTTTTTAAAGGTAGGTTTTTGAAAGGGTTGTGCTTTATTTTGGTGTCATTATAAAAGAGTTTATAAGTTGTAAATATTCTTATTATTGATTTTCCTTCAAAATTAAAATGTTTATTTATTTATATTTTTTTAATACTTTTTATACACATCCACCATGGGGATTGAACCCGGGTCACATTACTAATAATGCAAGTGGCATCCTTGTGGGTATACCACACTCATAATCTCAAGAGCTTCCGGCTAATGGTAACGAATGTGAGAATATTTGAGTGCCAAGTTATGCAGTGCTCAGGTTTTTTGTTTCCGATAAGCAGCATTTACTGTTCTAATTTAGGATGGCTGCACTGCTGCAACATCATACATGCAGAATGAGTACAACATGATTCTTTGTGCTCCAAAATATGTAATGTTATGGAGTGTAGTGATATGTTAAAACTTCTTTCTATTTGCTGTCCAAAATATGTAATGTTATGGAGTGTAGTGAGATGTTAAATCTTCTTTCTATTTGCTGTAGATTTTCTATACTGTAAAGAAATGGACAGGTTTCTCATGTGCTTTTATTGTATTATATTCCTTTTATTTTTTTTAATGGTAAATAGCAATTGCATAAATAGAATTTTCAATATTGCAGCAATAATTTGTGTTCTTGTTTTTGCAATTGTATTTTTTTCTGCAGATGCAACAATGGGTATTTGTGTCCTTGTTTTTGTAATTGTATTTTTCTTTCCAAATCAAACAATTGGTATCAAAGCAAGGTTTGTGCATTTATTGTATTATATTCCTTCTCTTTTTTTTAATGGCAAAGAACAATTGCATAAATATAATTTTCAATATTGCGGCAGTAATTTGTGTCCTTGTTTTCTATTTTGTATATTTTTTTTATAATTATATTTTTCTTTGCAAATCCAACAATTCGTATGAAAGCAAGGTTTGTTTGTGAGAAAGTAGAGAAGGCTACCTTAAAAAGAAATCTTTACATTATATATATATATAGCTTTCAAAAAAAGTTGTCCTTTCTTTTTTACATTATTTATTCAAAAACAATAACTTTAAAATATTTTATTATTTAAATATATTATGTTAACTTTAAAATATTTGTAAGATTTTAAAATATTATTTACTTTAAAATATATCATAAAGTAACATAATAGCTTAGATATTTTAAAGTTAAAAAATATTTTAAAATATTATCATAAAAATTTACTTTAATTTACTTTAATTATTTAAATATACTATATAAAAATAACATGTGAAAATATTAAAAATTATATATATATATATATATATATATATATATATATATATATATATATATATATATGCCAAGATTTATCAATCTCACACGTCTATCTATCACACCCCCAAGAAATGAGATAGGCACCTCGAGATTGATAACATAATTTTCTTAATGTCGTAATATTGTTTATGGCATGGCTGACCTTTCTAGCTGTCATTGTAGGACGCCTATCCACCTAATTAAATGAAACTTGGTAAATGAGCATATATGCAACATGTGAGGGAAGAGATTTGAATGATTTCAACTAGAGAGTTCTAGCTACCCACTTGCTCTCCAAGATATAATTACTTTACTTTAATTTTATTATTTAAATATAGTATGTTAATTTTAAAATATGAACATGGGGCCTTCGATTTCAAGTGGAGATTTTTAACAACCCACTTGCTCTCCAACTCTTTTATATAAGAAAATATAAATTACAACTGATTTATATAATTTTGTTTTAGGTCTATAAAATAATGTTTTGATTACTAATAATGTTTGTTATAGATAATTATTGATTTTATAAAATATAATATCATTGAAAGAAATGTTGATAATATCCCTACTTATTTAAGTATATTTATTATTATTTTTTAAACTTTAAAAGATAAAATTATAAACCAGTCACCTTCGAATGTATTTTCATTTAAAACAATTAAAACCGCTAGAGGGGTTTCTATGACTGTTTCCACGGAAAAAGGTATAAAATGAGAACTTAAAACTGGTCGGTGAAGACTGTTTAGGCGATTCCGGGAGAACGACCAACATAAAATAAAATTCAGCAAATGTCAATTTCCTTGGGTTAAATGGATTGGTAAGTGTAAATGTGGTTGGTCAGAGATTTAGATTCAACCTTAAGGGAAGTTAATACTTTGCAATGGTAGTAACCTTTGAGTGTGTTCCACGCGCCATAATGGTACAAATCCCGAGTCACCATCCGTCCCCATCTCACCCGAATTGGAGAACGACCAATATAAAATAAAATTTAGCAAATGTCAACCTCTTTGGGTTATATGGATTGGTAAGTGTGAGCACTTATCAAGAAGAGACCTAGATTCAAACCTTGAGGGAAGTCAATCCAATGGTAGTAACCTTTGAGTGCGTCCTACTGGTGATAGGACGATAATGGTATGAATTCCGAGTCACTATTCTCATCCCCATCTCATATGGGTTACACGAGTTAGGATACGGTTGATGCAGTCCCCTTACACTGTCGAGTTACTAAAAATAATGACGGTTATCAATTTTTCTATATACCTAAAATAAATAAATAAATATATATATATATATTCTCACAAACAAAAGTGAAGTTCGATAAAAGGTATTAGCATACCGTCTTCTCTTGAAAATCAATGCTGTAAGGCCAAAACAGCTAGAAAAGAGGGTTTAGGGTTAGAATATAGAGTTGCCAGGTGCGCTTCTGTGGTAAGAAGAATTTAACGATCCCGATCGTCTCAAACATGATCCTTATCGAAAGAATTTGTGAAGTAAGCTTCATCCAAATCAGATTACAAAGCCTAGGATATGTCTGTCGAAGTCTGCAAGTCGTCAGGCGTCAAACCAAACCAGAGCGTAAACAGCTGAGAAATTCAAGGATGATGTGCAGCCAAGAGAAATCTTGTGTAAAGATCCAACTGGCAGTGGGAGTCAGCAATATGGTCGGGCTTGCATTAAAGTTTTATCCCATGTGAAGTCCCGCTTGCTTTTCCTTCTCAGGGTTTGGCAAAATTCGAGGTCGATGAAACCCTCAATGTCCGGCGAGGACAACCGGGAGTACAAATTGGCGATCCATGGAGGACAGGGTTCCGATCCGATGATAATAAAGTGGGTAGATGAGAGATTCAACACTAATAACATAAATTCCCTTTCCTCCTCTAAAATTGATCGTTCTAGCATACAGACCTTGGCTATGATTTCCGCTCTCTCGCGTGTAGTGGGTGGACGTGCTTTTTATCCCATGGAAATCAAAGCAGGTGAATTACTCAGCTGCCAAAAGAGACACAGAAATGACCAACAGCAGGAGATGGCAGTCGCAACGCTTATCTGCATCAACCCAGCAATAACTCATGAGGATCTCTCTGCCACAATTTCTCAAGGTGATTGTACTGTCTACCATAGATGTATCATGAGGAATATTATCATAGTAAGTTTTTGGGTTTTCATTTAATAGATAGATGAGGAATAATATAATAGTAATTTTTTGGGTTTTCATTCAAGAAGTTCAAACCCTACAATTTCTCAAGGTAATTGTACTGTCTACCATCATTTTTATTAATATTTTGTTATTAATAGATACGTGAAGAATACTATAATAGTAAGTTTTTGGGTTCTCATTCAAGAAGTTCAAACCTTGCAGGGGACCCCTTGTGTGAACTCAATTTTTTTAACCCTGATATCTCTCAAAACCCTATAAACTTCACAAGGATACTTCTCAAAACATGTATAAAATTCATAAGGATACCATAGTGGTAAGACCTTGGGTTTTCATCTAAGAGATCCAAGTTCAAACCTGGATTAGACGCCTCTTAAAATTCCACATTTTAACTCAAAAATTTAGTACCATGAGGGATATTGTAGTTGTATGTCTTTGGGTTTTCATCTAAAAGATCCACGAACCTGGTCTAAGAGGACTAGGACCCATGGTCTAAGAGGACTAGGACCCATGATTTATCTACTTTTCTCTTTGGATTTTTATCTAGGAGACCCAAGTTCAAACCCCAATACAAAGTGACTAAGACCATTTTATCTTTGGGTTTTCATCTAGGAGACCCAAGTTTAAACCTCATACAGAGGATCTAGGATCCCTTTCAATCTTTATTATAATATTTGAAGATGCAATATTTGGGTTTTCATCCAAGATACCCAAGCCAAGTTCAAACCTTAGTACGAAGGGATTAGCTCAAATTTTAAGATCTTATTAAATCATAGTTCAAACTCAATACAAAGGGACTAGATCCCTTTCAAGCTTTACCCTTACATTTAAAGACCTAGGTTTTCAAATTTTAAGGTCTTATTAAATCATAGTTCAAACCCAATACAAAGGGACTAGATCCCTTTCAAGCTTTACCCTTACATTTAAAGACCTGGGTTTTCATCCAAGAGACCCTAGTACGAGGGAATTGGAACCCATCATAAAAACCCATATAAACTCAATTTTTAACCTATGTTCAATCTCTAGTATGAGGAAACTCTAACCATCATAAAATCCCATATAAAATCAATTTTTAAGGTCTCACGAGGGATATTGTATGTCTTTGGGTTTTCATCGAGGAGACCCATTCAAACTCCCCTCATGTAGATATACCTTAGTAGTATGTTTTTAGTTTTCACTTAGAGACAATTTTTAAGGTCTTACCAGGGATATTGTATGTCTTTGGATTTTCATCGAGGAGACCCATTCAAACCCTTTTATGTATAGATACCCATCGAGGAGACCCATTCAAACCCTTTTATGTACAGATACCTTAGTATTATGTTTTTGATTTTCATTCAGAGACACAAGTGTAGTATGTTTTTGGTTTTCATTCATAGACACAAGTTCAAACGTCAATACCTATGCTTTACCCTAAATTTTGAAGTCCCTTTATGGATACCTTAGTAGTAGTATATATTTGGTTTTAATTTAGGACATTAGTAGTATGTTTTTTGTTTTCATTCAGAGACACAAGTTCAAACCTCAATGCCTATGCTTTACCCTAAATTTTTAAGTCCCTTGATGGATACCTTAGTAGTAGTATATATTTGGTTTTAATTTAGAACATTAGTAGTATGTTTTTTTTTTTCATTTAGAGACACAAGTTCAAACCTCAATACCTATGCTTTACCCTAAATTTCTAAGTCCATTGAGGATACCTAAGTAATAGTATATCTTTGGTTTTAATTTAGGACATTAGTAGTATTTTTTTGGTTTCCATTCAGAGACAAAAAGTTCAAACCTCAATACCTATGTTTTACCCTAAATTTTTAAGTCTCTTGAGGAATACCTTAGTAGTATATCTTTTGTTTTAATTTAGGACACCCAAATTCAAACCCCAACACCCTTGCTTTACCCTAAAATTTTAAGTCCCATGAGGGATTCTTAATTAGTAAGTCTGGTTTTCAAAGTAGTATGTCTGGTTTTCATTCAAAGTGACACAATGTCAAACCCAATACCCTTTCTTTACCCTAAAATTTTAAGTCCCATGAGGGATTCTTAATTAGTAAGTTTGGTTTTCATTCAAAGTGACACAATGTCAAACTCTGGTAAAAGAAACTCATGTTCAAACCTGGGGACCAAACCTTATCAAAAAGATACTTAGTAGTATATATTTGGTTTTTATTTAGGAGACTCAAATTTAAACCCCAAACTCATGTTTTATCCCAAAACTTTATGTCTCCTGAAGAGATACCTTAACAATATATCTTTAGTTTTCATAAAAATAAAATCAAGTTCAAACTTTTATGGTATTTAAAAAAAAAAAAAAATCGTGTATACTTATTTCCAAGGTTTGGCATCCCAAATTTTATGGGAGGCCTGTATCCCTATTTCCAGTAAGTGCAAATTCTAAAGCTTTCAATGTAAAACCACATAAATAGTTAATTGTGGCTAAAATTTCGGTATTATGGTAAAGCACAGATCGAAAGCATGAGAGACTATGGATTACAGCTTAACGTGAAGGGAACGGTGGAAAGCTTACCAGGATTATGCGATATTTTGCTGCTATATGGTTTTCATAAGATACGAAATATAATCATCAGTGCTAGAGAATGGCGAACCATATTCTGGCTTACTCGTATTCCCTTAAAATTGAATAAAAAAATCCATAGGGCATGTCTCGTGGTTATAACCGTTCTTTGTGGATGAATATTACCGATAGAAATAAAACAGGACATAGACTGGATCGTCCAAAGATGTAATAGCTATGTCTATAACCTGAGAAAGAAGTATTTTCAGCATATAACAATGCACAGAAGTCTAAATGCTAATATTGTTCGATTTGGTTTCCATGGATACATAAAGTTCTTCCTTCATGTCTTCCTTGTCGTATCAATTAAAAGAATATGGAAATGTTTCGTCTGTGACAAAGATGAGTTCATTGACCTCTATGATCCTCGCTACTTGTTCTTATCTAATCTGAACTCTTATGAGTTAACTACTTTAGCACAAGTAAGCTCTTCAAATCTCTCCATTTCAGGAGCTGTGGTAGTGGTATAAACGAATAAACGATTTTTTCATCATGAAGACCAACCCTCCCAAAAACATGAGGGGAGGGGAATATTACTTCTATTAAAAATTAATTGCAATCTACAGAGATTGAATAGGTTATCAAAAGAGGGCGACGAATTTATCGGATACTCAATACTTATAAGTTATAACAATAATAAAAATTTAAAGATAAATAATGAACGAAGAACAGCAATATATACTTCGGGCTGGAAGAGTTAGGTTAACTTCTCAATGTAAGCATCTGTCAATTAAATAAAAAAATGCACTTATATCGCTGAATTTTTTTTGTGACATTTTACTGCGTGCAGAGGAAAATGTGAACCAGAAGATCAATTATTCAGACCGTGAGAAATTAAAGAGAAAAGATCCCTCGATTAAGGAAGCAAATTCGAATTTCCAGCCGCAAAAGAAGAGGCGTTACAGAGGGGTAAGGCAAAGACTGTGGGGTAAATGGGCGGCAGAAATTCGAGATCCCAACAAGGCATGTCGGGTATGGCTTGGCACCTTCAAAACAGCAGAAGATGCAGCCAAAGCTTATGATGATGCTGCCTTGAGATTTCGAGGAACAAAGGCCAAATTGAATTTTCCAGGAAGATCACACCTCGCCTCCCACCATAAATTCAGGAAGATCACACCTCACCTCCCACCATAATACTAATAATGTTAAATTCATCACAAGCCAGGAAAAGACCGTTGTCATTGAAAATGTCCAGGTTCCGCCGGTAACCCCCACGCTATCGTGTTTCTTTTTCCCACTGTGAGCTGTCCGCTGATAATGTTAATACCTAATGGTAACGGACGTGAGAATCTTGGAGTGCCAAGAATATCACAGATTATGCAGTGCTCAGTTTTTTCTGTTCCAGTAAGCAGCATTTACTGTTCTAATTTTGGATGGCTGCACAGCTGCAACATCTCAAGGAACATCATACATGCAGAATGAATACAGCAAAATATGTAATGTTATGGAGTGTAGTGAGATGTTAAAGCTTATTTCTATCTGCTGTCCAAAATATGTGTTGTTATGGAGTGTAGTGAGATGTTAAAGCTTCTTTCTATCTGCTGTAGGTTTTCTCTGTTGTAAAGAAATGGACAGGTTTCTTATGTGCTTTTATTGTATTATACTCCTGTTTTTTTTAATGGTAAAGAGCAATTGCATAAATAGAATTTTCAATATTGCAGCAGAGAATTTTCAATATCTCAAGGAACATCATACATGCAGAATGAGTACAGCAAAATATGTAATGTTGTGGAGTGTAGTGAGATGTTAAAGCTTCTTTCTATCTGCTGTCCAAAATTTGTAATGTTATGGAGCGTAGTGAGATGTTAAAGCTTCTTTCTATCTGCTGTAGGTTTTCTCTGCTGTAAAGAAATGGACAGGTTTCTTATGTACTTTTATTGTAATATATTCCTTCTGTATTTTTTAAATGGTAAATAGCAATTGTATAAATAAAATTTTCAAAATTGCAGCAGAGACAGGTTTCTTATGTGATTTTATTGTATTATATTCCTTCTGTTTTTTTGAATGGTAAATAGCAATTGTATAAATAAAATTTTTAAAATTGCAGCAGTAATTTGTCCTTGCTTTCTATTTTGTGTATTATTTTTGCTATTGTATTTTTCTCTGCAAATTCAACAATTGATATCAAAGCAAGGGTTTGTGAGAAGGTAGAGAAGGCTGCAGTAAAAAGAACAGCAGCAGAAACAAAAGAAAAAGCAGACAGAGCAACAGCAATTTCGTATGGCTACTAGCAACAGTATTTTAAATATGTCTCAGCAGAAGCAAAACAAAGAGCAGCAATAACAATTTAGTATGTCTACTAGCAGCATTAGTCTAAATATGTCTCCGGAGAAGCAAAAAAAAGAGCATCAACAACAGTTTAGTATGGCTACTAGAAGTAGTCTAAATATGTCTCAGCCTTGGATTCCTTTGTTTAAGAGGAAGAATATTAAGATAAAGACACTATTTATTTCTCAAGAATTATGAGATTTGGTTGAGATTGGTTACACAAAACCTGCAAATGCACAAGCACTTGTCACTTGGTCTCAAACACAACGAGATTAATTAAATGAAAATATAAAGGAGGACTCAAAAGCCCTTTTCCTTATTCAACAAGGCTACAAAAGTAAATTTTTACAAGAATTGTTGCAACAACAAAATCAAAAGAGGCATGGGATCTATTGCAGAATGCATCAAGGAACAAACAAAGGTAAAAATCATCAAACTTTAGGCACTAAGAAAAGATTTTGAATATTTTTTATGAAAGACTATAAATCTATGAAAGGATGTTTTTACTCAGGTGATGGGCATAGTGAATAAAATTAGAGGTGATGGGCATAGTGAATAAAATTAGATCTTGTGGAGCAGGTTTGTTAGATAAAATAATTGTAGAATTTTTTTCGAGAAGCCTCCCTCCACATTTTGATCCCATTGTTATTGCTATTGACGAATAAAAGGATCTAACCTTGTTGTCAGTTAATGAGCTTATGGGATCTTTTCAAACTCACATAGAATGAATAGATCGACTTAAAAAGTTTTTGAACAAGCTTCTCAAACAAATTTTGATATTTCAATGGATAAGGGAAGTGCATCATCTTATGAAATAACACAAAATTTTAGAGGAAGTGGACATGCAAGTAGAATATGTAATAGTGTAGAAGAAGTAGTAGTGGTGGATGAGGAAGATGCAACTATGGTAGCTGCAAAGGAAGAGGCAACTATGCCAGCTATAGAGGAAGAGGCAGTGGTAGTAGCCACTATGAAAGAGGTAATCAAAATTTAGACAAATCACAAGATCAATGTTATTATTGTAAAAAATTTGGTCATTACAAACGTGATTGCTTAAAAAAGCATAAGCAACATGCTAATTTTTTAATATAAAAAGAAGAACAAAACAATTTATTTTTTGTTTGTGTTACAAATGAAATCTTTGATGAAGTATAGCTTCTGCATAGCGGTTGCAACGATCACATGACAAGGAACAAAAACATCTTTGTAAATATGGATGAGTATGTCAAATATCAAGTGTGGCTTGGAGATGATAAAGGAGTTTATGTCAAACACAAAGGCATTGCTATAGTTAAAACAAAATGAGGTGAGATAAGGTTTATTCATTATGTTTTATATGTGCCTAGATTAGATCATAATTTTTTGAGTATAGAGAATCTTATTGAAAAGGGATATTCTCTTATTTTAAAAAACAATGAATGTGTTACTTATTAAAAAAATGGTAGCAATTAAATTTTAGCAAAATTCAATATACTACAAAAAAACAAATTCCTCTTAAGACTTGCATATGGACAAACTCAAGCTTTGAAAGCAATCTTAAAAGATGAATCTTGGTTATAGCACATGAAGCATGGACATCTAAATTTTTGAGGGCCAAAATTACCATGCATTGAATGAGATGATCAAGTTTGTGAAGGTTGCATTTTTTGTAAGCAAAATTGAGATTATTTTCTAGAATAAAAGGCATGGAGGGCAAATAAACCACTTGAATTAGTATATGCTATTTTTTTTGGTTTAATGCAGACCTTGTCATTGAACAAAAACAAGTATTTTATCATTTTTTTGATGACTACAATAGAAGAACTTAAGTATATTTCATCAAAGAAAAGTCAAAATATTTTTCTATCTTTCAACAATTTAAAGCTAATGCAGAAAAGCAAAGTGGTTGTGTGTTGAAGACTCTACATACAAATAAAGGGGGAGAATTTACATCTAATAAATTTCAATATTTTTACAAATATGGTATTCAAAGACAATTGACTACAATATATACTCCTTAGAAAAATGGAGTAGATGAACATAAGAATTGGGATGAAACAATAGGCACATCTATTTACTTGCTTAATAGATGTCAAACAAAATGTATAACAAATATGGCTCCTTATGAGGCATGGAGTGGAAGAAATCATATTGTGGCTCATCTTAAGGTGTATGGTTGCATTACTTATGCTCATATTATCGAAGAAAAAAGGCAAAAACTTGATGATAAAAGTGAAAAATGTATTTTTATTGGCTACAATGAGTAGATAAAAGAGTTATAGGTTTGTATAATCTAGAGATAACAAGCTTGATAGTTAGTCATAATGTATTTTTTGTTGAAAAGAATGTGTGGCAATGGAAAGGAAGCATGCAACAAGAAAAAGTAGTAATTGCAGATATAGAACAAGATGCTTCATCTAATTCTACTAGTCCTCACAACAAATCAAGTTCTACTCCAACTCCTTCCTCAAATTCAACATCTCCTTCATCTAGTCCTCCTTCAACTTTGAGTTCTCTTACACAATAGATAAAAACTTTAAAAGAAATTTATGAAGGAACTACTAGTCCAATTATGAATTTTGCTTTATTATCTCATATTCAGGTAGGACCTAGATATTTTGAAGATAAGTGAAGCATGAAGTTTGGTATAAAGCCATGTATGAGGATATTGATTTCATATAAAGGAATGAAACGTGTGAGTTAGTAGATCCTCCATAAAAAAAGGAAGTGATTGGGCTATAGTAGGTTTACAAAACATAATACAAGGTAAATGGATCCATTGAAAGAAATAAAGCAACATTGTTAGCTAAACGCTTCTCACAAATATCCAGGCATAGATTACAATGAGACCTATGTTCCTGTTGTAAGGTTAGATACCATAAGAATTGTTTTGGCATTGGCAAAACAATTTAAGTGGTCAGTATATAAATTTAATGTTAAATCAACATTTTTGAATGGTTTTTTGGATGACAAAGTATTTTTTGAACAACCACTAAGTTATGAAGTTATAGGACAAGAACAAAAGGTTTACAAATTGAAAAAAACTCTTTACAAACTTAAGCACCAAAGCTTGGTATAGTATAATAGATGGGTATCATAAGAAAAATGGATTCAATAGGAGTGAAAGTGAACCTTCACTCTATTTCAAATATAGAGGTACAAATTATTTACTTATTGCTTGCTTATATGTTGATGATTTGATCTACACTAGTAGTAGAAACATATTAAATGAAAAATTCAAAAATACCATGAAGAATGAATTTAAAATGAAACACTTGGATTTGATGCATTACATCCTTGGCATAGAAGTAAGACAATTAAATGATGGTATTTTTATCTAACAAGAAAACTATGCAGTTGATTTTCTTGATAAATTTAGAATGAAAAGTTGCAAAATAATGAACACACCCTTGAATGTGAATGAGAAGTTGTCAGGAATGATGTCCACAAAAAGATAGATGCTACACTATACAAAACATTAGTTGACAGTCTTGTGTATCATACTACCACTAGACCTAACATCATGTATGTTGTAAGTTTTAATCTAGGATTTATGAAATATCCAAGTGAGATTCATTTCGTGCAACAAAAAGAATACTAAGTATGTTTATAGTACAAGCATTTTGGTATTTTGTATACATCAATTGATAACTTTCGATTGGTTGGATATGTAGACAATGATTGGGAAAGATCCATTGATGATCAAAAAAGCATTTCAAGAAATGTATTCAACTTCAGATTAGGTTTGATTTCTTGGTCCTCAAAAAATTAGACAATAGTTGCACTATCAATATAAAAAGAAAAATATACTACAGTAGAATTAATCTTCATGTCAATTAATTTGGTTGAAGAGGATTTTAGCTAATTTGAGGTCTAAAAACAATATGACAACTATTATTCATTGTGACAACAATTTAGCAATTTCCATAGCAAAAATTCCAATCTCCAACAATATTTCTAAGCATATTGATATCAAATACCATTTGATTAGAAATCTTGTGGCAAAAGGTTATATTGAACTGAAGTTTTGCAAAACTAATAACTTCAACAAAATATGAAAACAATTATTCATTATGACAACAATTTAGCAATTTCCATAGCAAAAAGTCCAATATCCAACAATATTTCTAAGAATATTGATATCAAATATTATTTTAATATAAATCTTGTGGCAAAAATTCAGATTGAATTAAGTTTTGCAAAATTAATAACCAACATGCTGATGTGTTTACTAAAGCATTATGAAAAGAAAATTTTATAAGGATGAGATAAATATTAGGTGTTACCACATTAAGCATTAGGGTGGAAAAAGATAATGCTAATCCTTAATGGTAATTTGATTGCAATGCCAAGAATATCACATGCTCAAGGATTTTCTAGTACACAACATTTACTCTTGTATTATGGGTTGCATTAACTGTGCTAACTTAGGATGGCTACACTTTTGCAGTAAGTAATATAGTGACACTTGTAACATGCATGTAGAATGAACACAACATGATTATTTTTGCTCTAAAATATGTAATATTTTTTTGTTCTTTTTAAGTGTTTATGGAATGTCATGCAGTGTAATGCAATGTTAAGCTTCTTTCTATGTGTTGTCATTTTTTTCATCTCTATTGTAAAGAAATTGGTAAGTTTCTTGTGTGCTTCTATTGAATTGTATTCATTCCATTTTTTTGAATGGTAGAGAGAAATTGCATAAATAGAATTTTCAATATTGCAGCAACAATTTGTGTCCTTGTTTTCTATTTTGTGTGTTGTTTTTGTAATTATATTTTTCTTATGAATCCAACATTGGTATTGTTGGGATGCTATAGTGGAAGTAGACACGGAATTATTTATTCTGACTTGAAACCATGCAATTTGAATCTGTTGGTTGCTAATTGAGGTTTAGATATACAATAGGCTAATTTACTTAAGGGCCACTCTATTTTTGTGTGTCATAAATAGCTAGAGCTTCATGGTCAACAAGTCATGCCCATATTTTCCACACAATGGTAGCCAAGAATAGACCATGGACAATGGTAGCCAAGAATAGACCATGGACAAATCCCTCTTTATAGGTAATTGTTTAAAATGTCTCTTAATCAATTGTGAACTTTTTGATATAAAATTTCATGTTGTTTAGGTCTCATCTAAGGAAACTATTTTTTGTATCAACATGACCTATAAAATTTTTAAGTAATATTTTTGTCTAACTCTTTCTTGATCCTTAAACAATCTCTAACCATGTTTTATACCTAATGACAAACTCAAGAGTCTAAAATTTTATAAACCTTCCTCTCGTATTATGTCTTTTGTAAACCCTATCCCACTTACAAAGAGGAGCCTAATGTTTTTTTAAAAAATCCTTTCCATAAAAAAATCAATTTAAATTTTATCAAATTCTATTATTACTTGTAGCCTCTACACCATGATTAGGAGCTTACCTTTACACTTATAATTTAATTATATTTTTTAAGTCTTTCTAATAAAAAGTAATATATTATATATGTATATATTAAATAGTTTTTATCTATAAAATATAATAATGAGCATTTGAATATGTATCTTAGTCAAATAAGGGCAACAATAAATCAAATATGCATATTATATATTATTATATATGATGATATGCATATTATATATTATTATAAATGATTATTTTTATTTTTTTGAAGAGGGATTTTATTAATTAAATTTCAATCTATCTACTAACTTAACTTAAAACTTAAAAATTAGGTGAACAAGCAAGTAGGATGTTTTTAATCAATATGTATAAATAATCAATATACAATAAATTTACAATAAAAAAAATATAATTAATTTACTAATGTTTAAAAAACATCAATAAGGGAAATTGTCTAAAATTATTAAATTAAATTTTAAATAAAACTTACATATCAATAATTTTAGTGAATTTAATTAAATTTCTTTTCTTATAGGGAGAATATAAAGAGAGTGAAATTTTGGAGAATAAAAAGAGAGTGAAAAATAGAGTGAAATTGTCATTCAAATTGACTCTTTCCACTTTCACATGAACCAAAACATGTAATTAACCATTTGCAATTATGACAAAGGCTAGTATTTGAACATCTAAAACCTTCACCATCCAAGTTTTATCCTCTCTCAAATTTTATTCAAGAGATGATTTAGGACTAACCACTAAAATATCCTTTCCATTAGCCATACTCACCACAAAAATAAACCAATGGTCATTTCATTAGGAAGATCAAACAAGCCAAAAATAATGGAAGAGGATTTCTCATTGCATATTGGTTTCATTTTAGAGAAATGAGTAACAATGATAATAGAAGACAAAATACGGAGTGAAATTTATCTTTGACTACAAAGAAGAACAAACAAATCACCCCTACTAATATCGTGTGCCTAAGACCATAGAACAACAAAATTTACAATAGATTTATCTTTGAAATAAATAATGCTTCAAATGCAAGAAGTGTCATTTTTCCTAGTAAATAACTCCTGAAATTAGGGCATTAAAGTCTAAACTCACTTTCATTAAGGCAAATACCTTGGAGTAAATGGGTCATCAAGATTTGAGATTCAAGTTTTCACTTAGCAACTTGGCTATGGCTCCACATATCTATGGAAGATGTTGTCACTACCATTAAATTTAGAAATGCAAGGGCAATTTGAATTTTTTGAAAGAGATTACATTTTTTATCATAATAATTCTAATAATACCAATGCATCATACCTCACAACCTAAGAACTAGCATCATAGCTTGTAGTTTCTAGGTAGGAGCTATATGAATAAAATATTTAATGTTTATTATATGAAAAATTGATGTGAGAGATAGGCTACAAAGGAAAAGTATTTGGTAAGAATGACCAAGACATTTAAAACCAAACAATGTTGAAAATAGACCTATGTGTTGAATTTTGTGGAGACATTTGTGATTGAGATATACAATCCAAAAAGAGCATCAAATTTTTCAAGGAAGAAACACTTCACAATAAGGGGAATCAAATAGATAAGAATATGTTAACAAAGATTTACATTCTAGAAATAAGGATAACTTCAAGAATAATAAGTCTAATTATTGTAGATAATTATGGCACTATTCAAATGAATGTTTTAACTTGTCCTATGTGAAATATATAATGGTTGGCATAAATATTCTATCAAGTATAGTCAAAATAATTCATAATGGTTAAATTCCAAAAATGGAAAGCTTACCAAAATTATGAGAGCATGGTTTCTAAATAAGAAGCTCTAGATCATCTTATAAAATCACTGCAACTTCATATAATAAAAACAAGAGATGTTGGATGATCATCATGTAATGGATATCCATAATCCATGAAACCCTCACTTACAACTAAAAGTCTAGTTTTAAAAATTTTCATCAATCATGGTATCAATTTGTAGTCATCCATTTCAGTGAGTTTATTTTAGTGTTTGTGTACAATCCTGCCCAAAATAAACATTGACAGGAATGTTGAAGTCTGTAATGTTTATTTTGTAAAATAACAATAATAAAAAAACAAATCTTAAATGAAAGAAATAAAAAAAGCTACAAAACTTAAATAGAAATAATAAAATCAAGTGGCATTAGTTCAACCAATTAAATTCCTCAACATTTAAGGAGGAGACCAATGTTCAAATCTTTGCCAAACTATCTAAATTTTAGTGTAATACCACTAAGTGGTGATGATGTAATATAACAATAGAAGTAATATAAAAAAATTATTTA
The DNA here is from genome assembly GCA_028583015.1 of Wollemia nobilis. NCBI lineage: Eukaryota > Viridiplantae > Streptophyta > Pinopsida > Araucariales > Araucariaceae > Wollemia > Wollemia nobilis. Next base: position 751,311 of record JAQPPZ010017059.1, read on the forward strand.
CCTTAAAAATAAAATGATTAAAAAAAATAAAAAAATAAATCTTATTTTTAAATCAAGGTTAACAAAATGTATATATATATATATATATATATATACATAAAATCTTCATCAATTAGAATAAAATCCATATTGTTTAATATGAGTATCTCCTTTAATAAATTTAAAAGAACACTACTGTGTAAAACCTTGCAGTCAGTGGTCTCCTTTCTTTTTTAATACATATTTGACATTGTTTTGGTTGTTGTTCTTCTGGTCTCCTTTCTTTTTTAATACATATTTGACATTGTTTTGGTTGTTGTTCTTCTGGTCTCCTTTCTTTTTTAATACATATTTGACATTGTTTTGGTTGTTGTTCTTCTGTACTCCTTACCATGGTGGTTAGTTTGTTGGTTTACTGGGTGTGCTAATCCCACCCGCTAATATTAGACATTATTTTATTAATATAATAATATTTTTATAAAAAAAAAAAATCCATTTAATTTAATTGAATTTAATCAAGAATGCATATATTTAATAGTTTTATTGCACGTATTATACTATTTATAAATCGGTTTGTGTTTATATTTGAGAGTGTTTCAGGGAGTTTATGTTTATCATAACGGTGGAATCGGTTTGTGTTTATTTTCGAGAGTGTTTCAGGGAGTTTATGTATATCATAACGGTGGATATATATGTTTCATTGGTTTTATTGTACCTTTATGTTTATCATGTGGATATTAAAACGTTCCGTGTTCCCCCATCTCCTGACATTTCCTCCACTCGGACACCGCGCCGCTTGTTCTGACTTGCCCCAACGCCTATTTCAACGCCATCGTGGTTTCGTTAGATCGCATCAGCAACTGCTGCAGCTTTATGGACATATAACCAGATACTTGTTTCTTCCAGAAATAGCAGCAAAGTGTAGTAGACCATGCGCAATGTATTAGGAGCCCAATTATGGACTCGTCAGTTTACCAAGATAACAGATGATCAATGTACACAATTATTGTTTACATTATCAGCTCCAGCAGATGCTTTACCCACAGTACCTAGCTCAGTTATCTAACGCCCTGAGATACCCAGAGTTGTAAAATCAGTTAAAAAAAAAAAAATAGAGAAAGGTTAATGATCAAACATCTCGCAAGTTGTTTTCTTCTGTGCCTTGCTCAGAACAGTAAACATAAACGGCACTCCCTATATGCTTGACACCATGCATGGAAGGTAAATGAAGTACAGCACAGTGTAGAGTTGTGGCAGAATGCACCGATCACTTATTAAATAGAGTCGTAAGATCTCAAACTCGCTGGTGGTCGGAATTCACTTTTGGACACGCAAATATTCATCTTTTATAGTAAAATAAGGACATGAGCATCACGAATAATTGTCTTCCGTCTTTATAAAAAAAACAAAAAACCGATTACGACTTACAATCAGGTCTGTAATGGGAACCTGTGTCTCTTCTTTTGCTTATAGTTTAGTTTACAGAAAGTTTAAGGTAGTAGACCGTCTTGGAAAAAGTAAAGCAAGAAGACTTCTTTTCACACAAAGACATCGAAGTTGGTATGAAAATATGTCAACAATTGGACTTTTATCGGACCGCCTTGTATTCTGTCCAATTATAAAAAGAGAAGCCTAATCTCGTATGCTTCGTCAAGCTTAAAAACAACTAAACTACTTGAGATTTCTTTTGTCCTGTTGTGTCATTCTGGTTTGATCTAGCCTAGTCAACAAGCATGCTATTTTCTGTAAAGTCACCGCTCACATTTCTTTATTATCTACCTGCCTTGGACCATATAAATTATTAATGAAGCCTTACTGAACGAACTTCCATAAATAGAAGGGAATTTAAACACAAAAAAAAAAGGACTCCTAGGTATAACGAAAACAGCACATTCTGGATAGAGAAAGCAAGGAAATTGGTGTCAAATGCGAGAAATTAAATTTTCTCCGAAAATTGAAAATTAAACATCTCCGGATGGAATAACAAAACATATACGAATTTCCTAATGCGTGATATCATGGAGGGATTGTGCTGTTTAGTCACGAATCTATTTGTTAAGCTTCCAAAAATTGGAAACTCCAAAAATATTAACCTATTGTTGTAAGCGTTTGCAAACGAAACATATGGAATGAATTTTTCATTGGGACCTAGCTTACAATTTTTTTTTTTTTTATATGGGAGAGAGATTTATGGTATTCCACTTTAACAGCAATCTATAGAAGTCGATTATCCTTTCCAATTGCTTATAATACAAAGTTAATGTTAGTGATGGCCTATAACCGCTAAGGTAACTAATAAATTTGAAAACCTGGAAATGAACCCATGCCTAAAATACTAAAATAGTGCACTTACATGAATCAAATATGTAGGCCTGTCGTTTCGCTGCATATACTTGAAAGATTCAGACTTTGAGAATTCAAAAGAAAACGCGAACAACTGCCCTTTGGTAATCGTAATCGTCAGCCGCACAGAAAGAGGTTATGGAGGTGTAAGGCAAAGCCCCGGGTTAAATAGGCTGTTTTCATTCTAGATCCCATGAAGGCATATCGGGTATGGCTGGGCACGTTAAAACATGAGATGATGCAGCCAAATCATAGATCCGTCTTGTCTTCAAATTTAGATAGTCGAGGGTGAAACTGAACTTTCAAAAAAAAAACCCACCTTGCCGACCTTGCCGACCACCGTAATACTATTGATATTAATGGCGGCTCCGTGTGAATCCAGGAAAATGCGTCAATGCTGCAACTACCGAATTTTAAAAAAAGAGCCTACATTATCGAACACGTTAATACTTTTGATATTAATGGCGGTTCCGTCTGAATGCAAAAAAAAGTCGTCAATATCGGAAGTACGAAACTTTGAAAAAAAAAACCTACCTCATCGACCTATCCAGGTTTTAGCCGCAACCTCCTCGGTAACATCTTCCTCATTCCCAGTCTGGAGAGATGGCGGCACCGTTGGGAGAGCGTATTACAATGGGATAAGATTATGACTTGACGACGCAACGCGGATTCAATTCGCGGCTACTAATAATAATAATCATCTCTCGGCGCCGCATATTTTGACTCACGCAACGCTGATTCAATTCACGGCTAATAATCCCTCGGCGCCGCATATTATGACTTGACGCAACGCGGATTCAATTCGCGGCTAATAATCCCTCCTTCCGATTTAAGATATATATATGGAATATGTATTCCATGATACCTACCTTTTATTCAAATATTAAACCGGGTTTATTTTTTTAAGGGCAAAATGTTAAGATAAAGTTTAAGATTTTAAAAGGCTTTTTTTTTTTTTATTTCTGGTTTCTTGGTTGGGTTTTAAGTAATATTAGTGAAGCACAAGAGTATGTATTTGGTTTGATGAAACGTATGGAAAACAAGTCCTAAATTTAAGTTTTTTATTTCATCACCTAGAATAATTGATTATCGATATAATAAGGTATTATGAAGAGGTGGAGGAGGAAGAATGTCAATAATGTTTATTTATTGATGGCGATATTGTTTGTTTCCTCACTAGTAAAGTATACAATCAAATTTATTTTCTTTAATATTAAATATTGAAATTTTTTATAACCCTTTTAGATTAAGTATAAAATTTATCATTTTTTTTAACATTAGAAGAAGGAGAATTCATACGAGAAGAAGAGAGAATTTTTTGTTCTTGAATGGTGTTAGCATTGAGATTTTGAGGTCGTGAAACATCTCACAACAAAGGAAGGTCAAGACACTTAAGACTAGGTAACACGTTTTTCTTTTAGTAGTTGATCTTGATTGACCATAACATCAAGTGTTGCAAGGGTAGTGTATTTCAACTCCTTAAATAAATGTCTTGTAATCTACTCTTGAGCTTGAGAGTGAGAGTAGGAGTTGGATCTCACACATGGAGTAATATCAATAGTTAGTTGAATTGGAATATGTAATCCTACATAGACATTTGATTATCTTATTGTAAGCAAAGCTATTTGACATGCAGATCACGTCATATTGTAGAGTGGAAAAATGATGCACCTAGCAAGGGGAAATGAGATGCATCTATTGTTCTACTTGATCTAAGAGCCTTATGAAAGCGACACTTCAAACAATCATAAAATGAAACAGATATGAAAGAAATGTGTGGTTCTCCTTATATTGGTATAAATATCAAATAAGTAGTTACAAAGTGTCCCCCTAAGGGCTCTCAATCGACACACTCAATACAAAAATCAAAGGATCAAATCCTTTCAATAATCCAAGGTATGCTTTCAATGTCTTCCTCACACTCACAATTGAGGTGAGCGGGCTCCTGATACCTCTGCAAAGTGCTCTATCATTGTGATAGCTTGTCGCTCCTTCCTTATGCGTTGTAATACCTAGATCTATACACAAGAAACTACAATTGATTAAAAGCATGTGTGGATTAAGATGAAACCGTGAAGATGCATGCATCAATAAGATTGAAAGAGGAAAAGTGCAATAGACTATTCAAAATTGCTCCAAATGCTACAAAAAGTGATATTTAGGCATAATATGTGCTCTATGACTGATTTAATCAAAAATAGTAAAGAAATTATGCCTAGATATATGGTCATCCCGGGGTGTGGCTTTTAGACCTACAACTCACAAAAACGTGATAATGGGAGCAATACACCTCTAAATTACACCAAATTTGAACAGAGAGCATATAATCTAGTCTAAAAACTATCTATGCAAATACAACAAATAAATTACACTCCAATATGTGGCCATCATAGGGTGAGCCATTTAGAACTCCAAAACACAAAAATCATGATAACTAATTCAAAACAACTCCAAATTGAACCAAATTTGAACAACAAGCATATAATCTAACATAGAATAGACCTATACAAAAATAGTAATAAAATTATGCTCTAATTATTGGCCATACTGGGGTGGCATGATTAGGACTGTCATAATTTGGGGGTCATCCTAGGGTGGGACGACCACCAAATATGGTGGTTTTCTACCACCAATTCCTTTGGGAATTGGTCAAAAATATTTTTAGGGGTATTTTCAAAAAATTTTAGGATAGGATTCACTCAAATGGATCGGTTTTGTAACTATATTGTACGTTTTTTAATCACTTAAAAACCTCCTTCGCTAGGTAGAGATCTCAACGAAAAACATGCAATAAAGTGGGGGAAAATCTTGGTAGCACTTTGTGGTGAAATATGCAAATACTATTCTCTAAACTTGGGTGGAATTTATCCACTTTATAGTCCAAGAGGGCACTTGGGCAGATGGGCATGCAAGGCCATACTGTATGTGGAATATGTATTCCATCATACCTACATTTTATTCAAATATTAAGTTGGGTTTATCTTTTTTAGGGCAAAATGTTAAAATAAAGATTAAGTTTTTAAAAGGTTTTTTTCTGGGTATCTAGATGAACTTGGGTTTTAAGTAATATTAGTGAAGCACAATGGTATGTATTCGGTTTGATGAAATGTATGGACAAGTAGTCCTAAATTTATTATTTTTATTTCATCACTTAGAATAATTGATTATCGATATAATAAGGCATTAGGAAGAGGTGGAGGAGGAAGAATGTCAATAATGTTTATTTATTGATGAGGATATTATTTTTTTCCTCACTAGTAGAGTATACAATCAAACTCTTTTTATTTAATATTAAATATTCGAATTTTTTATAACCCCTTGTTTTATATTAAGTATAAAATTTATCATTTTTCTAACATTAGAAGAAGGATAATTCATACGAGAAGAAGAAGAGAGAATTCTTTGCTCTTTAATGGTGCTAGCATTGATATTTTGATGTCGTGAAACATCTTACAACAAAGGAAGGTCAAGACACTCAAGACTAGGTAACACGTTTTTCTTCTAGTAGTTGATATTGATTTACCATAACATCAAGTGTTGCAAGGGTAATGTATTTCAACTCCTTAAATAAATGTCTTGTAATCTACTCTTGAGCTTGAGAGTGAGAGTAGGAGTTGGATATCACACATGGAGTAATATCAATAGTTAGTTGAATTGGAATATGTAATCCTACATAGACATTTGAGTATATTATTATAAGCAAAGCTATTTGACATCCAGATCATGTCATAGTGTAGAGTGGAAAAATGATGCACCTAGCAAGATAAAATGAGATGCATCTATTGTTATACTTGATCTAAGAGCCTTATGAAAGCGACACTTAAAACAATCATAAAATGAAACAGATATGAAAGAAATGTGTGGTTCTCATTATATTGGTATAAATATCAAATAAGTAGTTACAAAGTGTCCCTTGAGGACTCTCAATTGATACACTCAATACAGAAATAAAAGGATCAAATCCTTTCAATAATCCAAGGCATGCTTTCTATGTCTTCCTCGCACTCACAATTGAGGTGAGTGGGCTCCTAATACCTCTGCAAAGTTCTCTATCACTATGATAGCTTGTCGCTCCTTCCTTATGCATTGTAATACCCATATCTACACACAAGAAACTACAATTAATTAAAAGCATGTGCGGATTAATATGAAACCGTGAAGGGGCATGCATCAATAATATTGAAAGAGGAAAAGTGCAATAGACTATTCAAAATTGATCCAAATGCTACCAAAAGTGAGATTTGGGCATAATATGTGCTCTATGACTGATTTAATCAAAAACAGTAAATAAATTGTGCCTAGATTTATGGTCATCTCGGGGTATTGCATTTAGACCTACAACTCACAAAAACACGATAATGGGAGCAATACAACTCCAAATTGCACCAAATTTGAACAGAGAGAATATAATCTAGTCTAAAACTATCTATGCAAATACAATAAACAAAATACACTCCAATCTATGGCCATCACAGGGTGAGCCATTTAGAACTCCAAAACACAAAAATCATGATAACTAATTCAAAACAACTCCAAATTGGACAAAATTTGAACAACAAGCATATAATATAACCTAGAATAGACCTATGCAAAAATAGTAATAAAATTTTGCTCTAATTCTTGGCCATCCTGGAGTGGCACGATTAGGACTATCATAATTTGGGGGTCATCCTAGGGTGGGACGACCACCAAATATGGTGTTTTTATACCACCAATTCCTTTGGGAATTGGTCTAAAACACTTTTAGGGGTATTTTCAACAACTTTTAGGATAGGATTCACTCAAATGGATCGGTTTTGTAACAAGATTGTGTGTTTTGTAATCACTTGAAAACCTCCTTCGCTAGGTAGAGATCTCAAGGAAAAACGTGCAATAAAGTGGGGGAAAATCTTGGTAGCACTTTGTGGTGAAATATGAAAATACTCCTCTCTAAATTTGGGTGGAATTCATCTACTTTATAGACCAAGAGAGCACTTGGGCAGATGGGCATGCAAGGCCATGCGAGGTAAGGATCACGATTTGTCCCAAAGGTCACCATGCATTAGAGGGGGAAGGAATCTCCCTTTTTGGCCTCCAATATGCAATGTTGCATGAGAGGTATGTGCCCTATCACTAGCATGATTGAATAGGTGGGTTAAATGGTATTTTTTGGGTGCCATTTGTCCCAATTTTGACTTTTTGGGGGTCAAAGACCATGGTTGTTCCACCTAGGGATGGTCGTTGGTCATCCCTAGGTGGGATGTCCAAGAACTATGGTCATACCAGGGTGGGACGATCATGCCTACATGGCTCAAAAATTCCAAAAAGTGGGGTGAAACCTCCCAAAAGTGGTTAGGACCACTGTGTAACCTCCAAGGGTTGCCCAAGGGGGCCATATCGTATCAAATTAGATAATTTCTTGGTCATCTAATTGGATTGACATGATTTTAGTTTCTATATATACCCTTTTTTGAGATGTGTTGTGTGCAACACAATGTTGAGAAAAAATAGATAGCTAAAATATCAATCGATTAAGGTTATTCAATAACCTAACCAACTTTTGATGCCCCAATCATGAAAAGAGCATGTGTTCTTAAATATTTACTTCTGACAAGCTAAGGAACGTGAGTCAAGTACAACTGTTCATATGAGGTTTACTTGATCTTGGATGTTATTTAGTTCATAAGGATACGGGGCCTATGACCCTTCATGCTTTATAATTCCAAGCATTTATTTAATTGAAATTTTTGCTTGTTTGTTGCCCAAGTAGGGGCATGATTGTCTTTGTCAACAATTCGTTAGATGAATGCAATTTGCATGATTGAGTATTTGATTTTTGATCTTGATTATGAATTTTTTAAGTATTACTACCCCCTCAAGCGATGATTCAGTGAGGGAATGACCAATTATAAAATTGATGAGTCAATTGACCCATATAACTTGGTTAGGGTTTCCTTCAGTTTTACCCATTGTGAAATTGAGCATTTTTGTGAGGATTTTAATGATTTTGTTGATGCTTCATAGAAGAAAGGAATTGAATACATCATTTCCATGGGGTGGTCCAGTTGTAATGGCCTTATTAGATATTAAAATAAATAATTTTCCATTCATCCATGAGCAATTTGATGCCATATTGATCTAGAGTGCATTTTGATCAAATTTGACCTATTTTTGGTGGGTTTTGGGCCCTTTTGGCTACCTTTTTGGGTTGTTTTGAAATGGGTTTTTGGTGGCCATCATAGGGTGGTATGACTACATAGTTTATGGCCATCCTAGGATGGTATGTTTGGCAAATTGTCTGACCGTACCACCCATGGATGGCCATACCTCTTGGAGGGTTATTAAGCTCAAAATTTGGAATTTTGGCTCATTTGTGCATTTGTGATTTTTGAGAGGTGAGGAGTAGGAGAGTGATTTTTCAAAGTGAAACACTGTCAAAATCATCCCATGATCACCATGATCTAGGTTGAGGACTCGACGAGCGGTGGAGCCAATGCGATACGGGTAAGGACTGCATTTGCTCCTATACCTTATTGAACTAGTTATTGTAATTATTTTTGCATTCTATAACAAAACACACTAAATTTCAGAAAGTGAACCTCAATAGTAGTATTTTGAAATAATTGGTGCTTTATTTTTTAATTTTATGCATTTTGGTTGTTTTATTTTGTTTTTTTATGGTAAATTTTTGACTAATTTTTATGGTCGGGAAGGCCCATTTTGGCCCATTTTGGGGGTCGTCCCTGGGACGGACAGCCAGCTTAAGTTGTTTGGGGGTCATCCTTGGGTGGTATGGCAACCAATTTTGGGGCCTATCCTAGGTGGAACAACCATTATTTGGCCTAAAAAAAGGGCACTTTTATGTTTTTGTGTGACTTTTTTCTTATTTTTTGCTTTGTTTTGGTTTTGTTTTTAAACATGATTATCCCTACCTGTTGGTTAAGAGTCGGTATCAATTTTTGACCATATTTAGGACCACTCATAGCCTATTTATAGGAGGACTAGGAATGGCTTAACGTGATTGGGCTCATGTAAGTAACGCGACTAAGTGACGGTTGATAGAGCCTACCTAAATACAATAATAGATCTATGGGATTCGTGCACTAACACCTTCCACTTGCCTACTAGGGAGATGAAAGTGATCCTAGAGGACATCTACCAAATTTTGCATGTTCTAATAGAGGGGAGGCTGATTATATCTACTCATAGGGATCTTAGAGATACCATTTTGGAGATATATTTCAGACATGATTGGCTTGAGGCATTGTAATATTTTCTCAGTGGAGGCATCCTAGTGGACTTATGGCATGATGTAGATGTCTTGAAAGTGAGGCATGCCTTGCCAATGATACGGATCTCTAACATACTACTACTAGATTCATTAGGAGCTAGGTTCCAATGGAACCTATAGGAGTTAGTGTTTTCACTAGTGGAGTGCACCACTCAAATATCATTGGTGATGGCATGGGGCACTACCTTATTGGTATAGCTCTATGATGAGCTATACTAGATACGCTATAACATGCATAAGGGGCTAGTATACAACTTTATATGATAGGTATGAGGATGACAACACATTTTTGTGGATCGACCATGATAGCTACCTTAGATGATGTAGGTACAACTCAGAGACAGTGAGATAAGATATGGAATTTTATGGCAGCAAGATCAAGATAGGGGTTAGAGCCATCCTGAGGTAGGTTTAGTTGAGTACTATGCAAATTTATTTGCATGACTCAGGGCATATGTCATTATCTAAAGACCATATAAATACTATCCAGTATGGTGCAAGGCTGAGGCACAACTTCAATGGGTATTGTGAGGGAGGTGGCTAGTTGGTTGACATGGGACCGATCGAGAGTACATCCATATGCTCGAGTGCTACAATAGTTTGGGCTATTCCAGTGGTTACCTAGTGATACAATTATCTATCAATGTCATGGCAATGATAGAACATTTTCTTGGCCTATAGTAGAGGTTGTTAGTAAGGATGCAAATCCTATTGAGGCTATTATCGAGGGAGACAATTCTTGAACCACAGTAGAGTATGATGCTTGGTGGGTGATGCATCGATGGCATGAGGATGGACCACTAGGGAGTGACATGGCTATAGGGGTATAGGAGGCTCATAAAGAGGCTCCATATGAGGCTCTAGCTAAGGAGGATCTAGGCTTGGGAGAGCAACCAGATGAAGAGGTAGACTTAGGGGAGAAAAATGTGCATCATCATATATATGATGAGTGGATGGACCACATGTATGTGTAGGGCCAGCATGTGGACTATGATGAGGATGATTAGGAGGAGCAAGGATTATAGGTATAGTTTATAGAACGATATGCCACCATTATTGAGCTGTAGGGTGAGTTGATTAGGGGGAGGCATGAGCAGAGAGAGTACACAGAGAAGAAGGATATTATATAGGTACATGTACAAACCGCACATGTAGATATGGATAGGTAGGCATGGGTGATTGAGGGATATGATACCAGGCTTTCAGAGAAGGTGATATATATAACCATACTTCAATACATAGATTAGAGCTAGGAGCTCAAACTAGGGGGCATCTAATAATTACGACGTAGCCAAACTATAGGAGGAAGTAACATAGCTCCAAGACTTATTGGGGAACTTCCAGGCTCATCATTGAGAGGAGCTAGCATACACCTAGTATTTGTAGAATGATATAGTGTACCTTATGGAGTGCTTGCCATCCCATCCCTTTGCTAATGGGTCCCAACAGAGTAGGAAGAGTGGGACAAAGCAGTCATCTGGAAGTATGGGGACACCCAGCTCTACACGAAGGGCAGATAGGATAGGGGGTAGCAGATCTTGGAGTTCTCAATAGATGATGTTCGAGGGTGGCAGTGAGAGTCATGGTGTCGGTCCTGCATGACCATGGCATTTGGGACTTTGTGGCTCTTTTTGGATTTTTGGGGTGTGAGGTCTAAGGACTCACTTTCTTGTATAATACGAGAAATTTTGGATGATGATGTATATTTTCCTCCATACATATACATACATATATATATATATATATATATATATATATATATATATATATATATATATGAGTTATTATTGTCATCATGTGTTGCCTTATTGCTTTATTGGATGTATGCAATGCTTATGTTTTATTTTACTAACACTTTGATGGATGCATGTGTTGCACTATGATGTTTTGATGATATGGATATGTGTAGATGAATAATGAAATAGATGTGTTTTTGATCTTATATGATGAAATTTGGATACTAGTTGACACATTATGTTAGCACTATTGACTGTATAGAATTCATCAATTCATTGTGTAATGTGACTATGTGATGGATTTGTGGAAATGTAAACTAACAAAATGTGATAAACTAGAATGATTAGTAGGATGCTATAGGATGTTTTTTACATTTTCATGAGACTCAAACACTCTAGTCAACTAATAAAAAATTGTATACTAACTATACAAGATTTTATACAAGATTTTTTGACAAGGTATGAATCTGCTAGTATGACCAAGATTCTCAATATCCTTGTGTGTCCAAGTGAGTTTATTATCATAACAATGCATAAAGTTACCCCAGTCCCAAATAGGATTGATGCAACGAATCTGTACTGAAGATCATCCTATGAGTATCATGATCCTAGGTTTTGGATGTAGTTGGATTAGACCATTAGGTAGTACATGCTACCAAAATCTAGCCCATCTACATGCAAACATTGGTTTGTACAAAAGCGAGATGCTAATGTGAGACATATCATCATGCATAAGGATACCACCATTGTCAGGAAGGCTTGATGCCACCTAACCTATAATGAGGATCACCTTGTGTTTTGTCAAATATTATGAATTCCAAGGATTCAATTCCAGTACTCCCTTCTTTTCTTTTATTTGATTTGGGATACTTGCTCATACTTAGTGACGAAAATCATTTTTTATTGTGTATTTTGTTTTCTTTGAGCAAGGGATTTTTTTAGTAATGAAAATCACTATTTATTTTGCTTTTAATTTTTGTTTTTTGGGATTTTTATTATTAAAAGTGGTGAAAACTACTATTTATTTTGGGGAATTGGGTAGGGTAAAGCTTGTCCTTTTGTTAATTCTCAGTATTTTTGAACCATTTGCACATGGGTATAAGAAATATAAATTTTCACTTAAGGTAAAGGTATAATTATAGAAAGACTATACCTTCTATAAATTAGGATAGCTTTCTATAAAATTTGAAAAGAAAACTAGAGGCGGTTGAGTGACCGAAAACCCTGGTGACACCCTATAACAAATGACTAGGTGAAGGGAAACAAACACAACTATGAAAGGTTGGAAATGTAGATGGAAATGATAAGTGTAATATGGAATGATGTGAATGATGACTTGGATAAAACTGATTTTGAATGATGACGAGTGTGCAGTCTTGGTGCTAGACATGTATCAGCAACTCTAAAATGCAAAGTGTGATGATGAGTAGACCTAATGCAATTGACTGGATAGTGATATGAGATCTGATGTAATTCAATGTTTTTGTATTTTTGTTTTTTTGATGATGTTTTTGAATTTTTATTAATATATATGTATATGCATGTGACCAATGGGCTTATTGGGTGTCATTGGGTCATTTTGGGTGACCAAAGGGTTTATGGATATCTTTGGGAATTTTTATGTTGAACAAAGGATTCTTATATGCCTTTGGAGTATTTTAGGTTGACCAAAGGATTCCTAAACACCTTTGGAGAATTTTGGATTTGACCAAAGGGTTTGTAGGCACCTTTGGAGTGTTTTGGGTTGACCAAAGGGTTTGTAGACACCTTTGGAGCATTTTGGGTTGACCAAAGGGTTCGTAGACACCTTTAGAGCATTTTAGGTTGATAAAAGTGTTCGTAGACATATTTGGATAATTTAGGATTTGACCAAAGGGTTCGTAGACACCTTTGGATCATTTTGGGTTGACCAAAGGGTTCATAGATACTTTTGGAGCATTTTAGGGGTGTAGTGCTTAAGCATGGAAAGGCCGCAGATGAAGGATATTCAAGGATTCAGGTTCCTCGATTCCTTTAAGGGGGCTAGGCAATAAGTTTTGGGTCCAATTTGACTAGTGATGATGAATGGACCTAACTAGTTTACTGCAAACTTGTCTCGTAAAGTTAGAATTTTGTTGGTTCTATTTTATAACAATGTCACCAACCTGAAAGTCTCTAGGATGGACTTTCATATTATAGGCTCTCTTAAGACACTCTTGATAAATGCATAGGTTCTCAAGAGTATTGACACATAATTCATAAAACAACGTTAGTTGATCTAGGTGAGCCTATCATGCAGTGTCATCATCGATGAACTCTTGCATATATATGCACAGTGATGGAATTTCCAGCTCTAGAGGTATGACTGCCTCAACACCATATACTAGTGAATACAGAGTTGGCCAAGAGGGTGTCTAAATACTAGTGCAGTAGGCCCATATAGAAAGGGGTAATTGCATGTGCCAATATTTGTGATTATCCTTAACTATTTTCTTTAGAATGGTTATCACTATTTTGTTTAATGCCTCAACTTTCCCATTTGCTTGCAGATAATAGGGCATAGAAAAATTGTGTTGAATGTTATACTTTGCTATTAAAGCACACACATATTTGTTATTGAAAGGTTCCCCATTATCAGAAATAAACTTGGATGGAATACCAAAATGACAAATGATATTATTCAATATGAACTCTATGATGCAAGGTCCCATCGTACTAGTAAGGAGAATTGTTTCCACCCATTTTGTAAAATACTCGGTGGCCATAATGATGAACATGTGACAATCGAAGGAAGAGGAATATATTTTCCCAATCAAATCAAACCTTTATTGCGAAAAGGCCAAACCAATCGAATCACTTATAAGTCCTGAGAAGGTGTGTGTACCAAATTAGCATGGTGTTGACACTTGGTGCACTTCTTAACATAAGTGCAATAATCTCGCTCTAAGGTTGGACAATAATATCCCATGTGAATAATGTGCTTTGTGATGGCCATGCTGCTAAAATGGCCACCACATGTACCATCATGTGCTTGGGCAATCTTCCAAAATGAATCTTGATGCTCTAAGCAACGAAGCAGTATACCTTCATATCTTTGATAGTATAAAATGCCTCCCAGTAAGACATACTTTACCACTCTCTTTTTTAAGTTTTTTTGGTAGCATGTGATAATCCATAAGGGATATTACAAAGATTTAGGTAATATTTAATTTTAGTAGACCAATCCTAATTTGAGGAAGCCTCAATCGCATGAATTACCTGATCCTTTCAAAGTTATTCCCAAACAAATGCTGATTAGGAGAGAACTTGTAAAAATATAGTTGTGCTACTATCAAAAGGATTTTGAGGGAACAAAGTCCCCTAAGCGGTGTCATTCAAGATATTGTGAATTTGTGAGAACCATTCATGTGAAGGTTCAATTTGAATCATGTGGACTTATGGAGTGGAGTGGATGTTCTCACTTTCACTCATGGATTGTGATAGCATTTTGACTTAAGTGGTCGCTATATCATCAAAAGGGTTTTGCGAGATTAAAGACCCCAAGGAGACCATTGTATCCACAAAATGGTTAGATGATTGAGGGAGTGCCTTGATGTCATTGCATTCAAATTTTGTCATAATTTTATCCACAAGGGCTTTGTAGGCTTGCAAGAATGGACGATTGCATTGGTATATCCTTTTGACTTGGTTCACGATGAGCAAGGAATCACCAAAAATGTTGAGCTTTTTTATTTTCATGGTGAATACCATTTTAAGGCCTATGTAAAAGGCTTCATACTTGGTATTGGTGTTGGTTCATGAGAAATCGAGTTTGAATGATAGGGGTATCAGAGCCCCTTGAGGTGTAAAAAATATGATTTCCATGCCACCCCCTTGCTTCCACTTGGAACCATCAAAAAATAGATTCATGTCGACTTGTGATGTAGGATCTTCAGAATTAGGTGATTCTGATATTTGAAAGACTTCATCATCGGGAAGCTCTACATTAAGAGGTTGATCATCCTAGATAGGGGCCTCTACGATTTGATCGGTAATGAACTAACCTTTAATTTAATTTTATCCGATGAATTTGAGGTCAAATTCCATCAACAATATTATCCATTTTACTATATGGTTGTTATGATAAGTATGACTAATCATGTACCGCAATGGATTCTCTTTAGATACTACATACATTGTATGATTGAGAATGTAATGGCATAACTTTTTGGTGGAAAAAACATCACTAAGCATAGCTTCTCAACGTATGCATATTTGATTTCATAACTAACCAAGGTGCGGCTAAGATAGTAAGTAGCCTGCTCTTTATGAAATTCATTATTTTGGGCTAGCATGAGACCCAATGCAATCTCAGTGGTTGAGATGTATTATAAGTAGAATGGAACTCCTAGTCTATGCAGAGCCAATATTGGTGGAAAATCCTGATAATGTTTTATTGCATCGAAGGAAGCATGACACTTGTCATCCCAATGGAATGCAATCCCCTTGTGTAACAGTTTGGTCATGGGTTGACACTTATCAGATAGTTGCACTATGAAGCGCTTGATAGATGTGACCTTGCCCTACAACCTACATAGTTGCTTGATGGTAGTTTGTGGAAGTATTTCAAGGATTACCTTGACTTTGTTGGGGTTGACTTTGATTCCTCTTTTAGAGACTATGAATCCCAAGAGTTTTCTCGATGTGACATTGAAGATGCACTTCTTAGGGTTTAGTCTCATGTTGTGTTCTATGAAGCGATTGAGAACTTTGCATAAGACATCAAGATGCTCATGGTGTAATAAATATTTTTCCATTAAGTCATCCATGTAATCCTCCAAAATTTTGTGCATGTAGTCATGGAAGATGTATGTCATGGCCCGTTTGTAGGTAGCATCAACATTTTTGAGTCCAAAAGGCATGACCTTATAGCAAAATGTCCCCCAAGGCATTGTGAACACTGTTTTGAGTTGGAATTCTATATTGATACAAAATTGGTTGTATCCATAGAAACCATCCATGAGGGATAACATTTTGTGGCTTGTTGTGGTGTCTATCAGGGCATCGATGTTCGGTAATGGGAACTCATCCTTAGGACTCACTTTATTCAGATATTGAAATTTAGTGTAAATGTGAATCCTCCCATAAGGATTCTTTATGGGTATCATGTTGGACAACCATGGAAAATAGCCCACTGATATGATGAACTTGGCATCAAATAACTTTTGTAGCTCATCTTTCACCAGTAAGGCTACTATTGGATGCATTTTTTGTAGTTTTTACTTAACTGTCTTGGCATTTAGGTCAATTTGAAAGCAATGTAAAAAAATGGCGTAATGATATGATGCAAAAAAAAAATAGATACATATGCTAAGTCCTACGAATGTGATGGGCAATGCATGAAAGAAATGACGTAGAAACGATATGTGAGCAAACAAAGCGGGGCCCCATTTATTGATATTGCTTTTAATACGATTACAATACGTCCCCCCTCTAGGGCTCAGAATGTTTGATACAATTTTTTACATCAATGGATGCCCGAAAGAAGTCGTGCTTCCAAGATCAGACAGTTTGCTTCCAGCATCTTCCATGTGCCCACATTCAAAGTGGGCGGGCTAAAAGTTACCATCGCTTGTTTCCATGTTTTCATAGTTCCTTTTTGTCCCTCTAGTATTCCTAGTGGTGATATCCTACACACAAATAGATATTAAATCGTTAATAGCATATGTGTGTCTAGAAAACATGCAATCCCTAAGGCCTCTAGCGGGTGCTTGTGGGATATCAGTGATAAGATTAATAAATCAATTACAAAACAATATATAAATGTAAATGACAATGTCTAGAATTGTTATCACTTGATTTTGCATCGTAGCAACTTCGGACGGCCCCATTATGCTCGTTTTCCCGTTGGGGGCCTCTCTAAAGTGAGCGCTCCAATGTCCCACATATGCTTATATAAATAACCTAAAAATAATTATTTAGGAATTATATATAATTATAAGACTACCCAGATGCTCGAAATTTGAATATCTTATCCATATTCTCCTATATGTGACAGGGGTGCCCTACGAGCTAGTTAACACATAAAATAGTAAAACGATAGTCAAATCATGTCAGAATGAGTTCAAAATTTAATAGAGGCATTAGGATATCATATGGGACATATTGAAAAAATAATATTAAGGAAATCATGCACATATTTCTAATCACTCTGGGGTGGGACGTTGGGGACTATCGCAAAACTTGCAAAAGGTGACCTGGCAAATGTCTTGCCCAGAGGCCTCCAAAACTCCTACAAACTTGTGGTTAGACTAAAAAAAACATTTTGAGATGACCCAAAATGTCAGATTTTGCAGATTCATCCCAGGTTGTCCTATATTCGAAGGCACTCCCTATAGGTTAGTAGACGCATAAAATGATGGAAACCAGGTCAAATCATGTCAGAAAGTAATGAAATTTGGACAACATAAGTACATTAGATATAAAAAAATGTAAAAATAACAGTGATAAAACCATGCATATATTTCTAATCACTTCGGGGTGGGTCGATTAGGACTACAACAGCTTGGGGGGCGCCCAGGGGTGGGACGCCCATCGTTTAGGCCTAGTTTTGACACCAATCCAAGTGGGATGGATCCAAAACTTCCTAGGGGGTTGTTTCGACGATAATAAAAATGACTCAAAAGTCCTTTTCCTTATTCAACAAAGCTACAAGATTCTATTTTTACAACAATTTTTGCAATAAAAAAATTAAAAGAGGCATGGGATCTATGGTAGAATGCATATCAAGGAACAAAAAAGGTAAAAATCATCAAACTTTAGACACTAAGAAAAGATTTTGAAGATTTTTTATGAAAGACTCTAAATCTATGTAGGGATTTTTTTACTCAGATGATGGGTAGAGTGAATAAAATTAGATATTGTGGAGCGGGTTTGTTTTTTATTTTTTATTTTTTTTAAATTTACATGGTGGAATCGATAGCCGCCACGAATCCGGGCAGGCTGTCCAACTTTTATGGCTGCCATAGTATTCTGCGTTGTCCGCCCTGAAGCCGCCACAAAGATCTTCATGCAGTCCACCCCTATAACCACCATGCCACAATCATTTTAAACCTTTGACACTGTTGAAAGCACCAGGAAAGGGATTTTGTTTCGACAATTTTGGGGTGGAATTGTGGCCGATTGCTTGGGTTTTTTTATCTAGATTACGTTCCTAGTGTTCACCCGATAACCTCTCTTCCAAAAGAGAAATTAGGGATGTAGGAAGCACAAAGAGGAATGGGGGTATAGTTTGGCAGCACTTTGTTGCTCCAAATTCTCTAGATCTATTCTTTTTTTTAGGGGTGAGGAGGCTCACCTTTTTACAGAACTAAGGGTCTCCTTTGCATGCGCATGCGAGGGTGCCACTTGGATCATTATGCCTTTTGGGGGAAATAAGATTCCTCCCTGATTAGGGGTTCCTTGATTGAGGCCTCTCTGATTTGACACGTTCCCTTGCAATCCCATGCATTCCTTGAAGGTGAAGTTAGGTGGCGGATTTGGGCTGCCATTTGTCAAGGTTTGAATTTTTGCTAGTCAAACCTGCTAATCGTCCCACCTTGGAGCAATTGCTTCTAATCATCCCGGGGTGGGACGAATAGGATTCTAATCGTCCCAAGGTGGGATGAATAGGGAGCAAAGTGTTTAAAAGGTGCAAAAGTAACTTTTAACCTTCTAAAATTGATTTGGGAATGGTTAGGACCACTTTTTAACCTCTGGAGGCTGCCCTAGGGGGTATGTATGCCAATTTGGTCAGTTCTTGTAGTCACATAATCGAATTGGTGTTGGTTTAGTGTCTATAGATACCTCTTTTTGGGATGCGTTGTGTGTGGCACAGTGCTGAGAAAAAATAGATGACCAAAGCACTTAATGATTAGGGTTTTTCAGTAACCTAACCAACTTTTGATGCCCCAAGTATGGAAAGGGTATGCATTCTTGAATCCTTGCTTATGACAAGCTAAGGAGCTTAACTCAAGTGTAACCTTTTTTAGTGAGGTGTACTTGATCTTGGACATTGTTCAGTCATTAATAGGTAAAGGGCACAACCTTTTGTTCGAGGAACCTTTTCTTCATGCTTCCAGAATGCCAAGTGTTTGTTTAGCTTGTGATTATTGCTTGTTTGTTGCCCCAAGCAGGAGCATGATTGTCTTTGTCAATGATTCTTTAAATGCATGTCATTTCCTTGATTGGGTGTGTATTTGTTGATTGGTGACTAAGTGTGACTACCCCCTCAAGCGACAAATCAATGAGGGAATGACCAAAAATGAGAAAAGCAACAAGTCGCTTGACCCAAGATGACATTTTTAAGGGTGCCTTCAGTGGTTTTTGTTGAACACTTATTGCAGTTTTCCAACCATCGGACCTGTTTTTGGTGGGTTTTGACCCTTTTTTATTTTTACGCCTATTGGGGTAGAAATTATCGAAAATCCTCCTTCCTGTGGAGCAGTCTGGCTATGCTACCCTTCTTACAAAGTAGGATAGTAAGTATTTGTGACCTTGACGGTGATTTTTCATGCCATAAATGTCAGGTGCAAAGGCACCTTTGTTCGGTAGATTTATTGTTGTTTTTGGTGCATTTTTTGGATGTAGTTTTTGTTGCTTTAGTTCTTGTTCTGTAATCGTATTAGGGTGGGATGAATACAAATTATGTAATCTTCCCAGGGTGGGACAAGTGTGAACTAGAGCACTCGTCATAGGGTGGAATGATTACAGGCCTAACAACCTATATAAGGACCAAAACTAGGGTTTGGGCTCATTTGCAATATTTTTTTCTTGGCGATTTGGAGCAGTGAGGAGGAGTGCGAGTGTGCGTAGTGGAGTGCTGCTAAAATTTTGTAGTCATCATGAGTGTGAGAACTAGATCTTCAAGTGGAGGAGCCGAGGTGATACCGGTATGATGTTGCTTATCTTTATTCATGTGTGCTTTATAGGAAGTTTAAAACTCACATATAAAATGTTTGTTCGCTTGATTTTGTTGTTTTTGTTCATATTATGGTTGAAACCATAATATGTTTTATTTCATTTTTTTTTTCCCATATATATATTTTTATTTTATTTTGTTTTGTGTTCACATTAAGGTTGTAACCCTAAAATGATTTTTGTTGTTTTGTTTTTTTTTCACATTAAGGTAGAAACCTTAATGTGTTTTTTTGTTGTTTTTTGTTGATTTTATAGTTATTTTCATGTATGTTGTCGTTGTTGTACAGTTTTATTTTAATGTTTTTGTTTATATTATGTATGTACTTAATATCTTTTTTTTTTTTTTTTTTAGGTTGTGAAGATTCGGTACCACCAACCGACTATTTTCTCTGATGCCTGAGACGCCCTGATGATTATGGATTGGGAGTGGCTTGATGCCCTTGGGCTCAAGCACGTGACGCATCTAGAGCCTGTGGTGGGGGATCAGGCATATTTGACTGCCCTGATCAATTTGTGAGATCCTCACAGCAACACATTTCATCTCCCAATAGGGGAGATGACTATTACTCTAGAGGATGTGTCGAATTCTACAGATTCTAATAGATGGACTGCCTATCCGGATGACCCATCGTGACCAGCAAACAACGGTATTGACACGATGTTTTGGTCTGGCGATGGAGAGGGGGGTGGAGAGGGTTGTGGAGAAGGTAGAGGCTGATTGCCAGATAGGTGGTATTTTGGTGTGGTGGCGGTTGGAGAAGGGCATATTAGGGGTGAGGCATGCTTTGATCATGACCCTCATCTCCAATATGCTACTTCCTGACTCCTCAAGTGCGAGGTTCCCTTGGAACCTTCTTGAGTTGGTTTTCACTTTTGTGGAGTGTCCTAAATCAGCTCCACTTATTATGATATGGGGTCAGACATTATTGGTATAGTTGTATGATGAGTTGTACGAGGTCTACTATCGAAAGTAGAACAGGATCGGGTGTAGCTATCTCTTGCAGTGTTGGGGGTGGCAGCACATAGTTGTGGAATAGTCGTAGGGTTTGCATTGGAAAACCTGAGGTGAGATGATGGATCAGGAAATTGGGTATGTCAATTTATGGTGGAGGTCAGAGGAGCATGGATAGAGTCGACGGTGGGCAAGTGACATAGGTCACTATACTGATGACCTCTCTCATCTAGCACTAGGGTAGGTGTTTTGATGACCGTACCAAGACTGTCTAGCCTAGCCTGAGGCTGGAGAGTGGCTTTGATGTGTGCATAGGGGTATATGGTTGATTGGGCAGCACGAGATAGAGTAGGAGTACTTCCCATATGTTTGGGTGTAGACACCAAAACAGCACCAATCCGATTATGTGACTACAAACACTGATCGCATTGACACACACAGCTTTCAGGGCAGCCCTCAGAAGTCAAACAGTGGTCCTAGCCACTTACATAACAGTTTAGAAGGTCAAAAAGTAAACAAAGCAAATCTGGTCGTTTTAACAAGCCTTAATCAAAAGTAAGCCTTAATCAAAAGCAAGCCTTAATCAAAAGAAAGCCTTGGCCAAAGTGTCATGATATCGTGACATCGTGATATCACAATACTTCGATGCCCAAGGCAAAGCCTTGGCCGAAGTGTCACGATATTGCGACACTTTGGCACCCAAGGCAAAACCTTGGCCGAAGTGTTGCGATATCACGACACTTCGGCACCCAAGGCAAAGCCTTGGCTGAAGTGTCGTGATATCATGACGTCGTGATATCGCGACACTTTGGCACCCAAGGAAAAGCCTTGGCCGAAGTGTCACGATTTTGTGACACTTCGGTGCCCAAGGCAAAGCCTTGGCCGAAGTTTCGTGATATCATGACGTCATGATATCGTGACACTTCAGCACCCAAGGCAAAGCCTTGGTCGAAGTGTCACGATATCGTGACACTTCGGTGCCCAAAGAAAGGCCTTGGCCAAAGTGTCACGATATCACGATGTCGTGATATTGTGACACTTTGGCATTCACGCCTGGGCAAAAACTCAACAAATCAAAGGCAGAATTCAAGCATTCAAAGGCAAACACAAACATTTAAAAGTGTTGTTAAAACAATTTAAAGCGAACATTAAACAAGTGGCAGCCGAGGACAGTTAGTTATTGTCGCCTTATGTGCATGTGCACATAGGTGGGTAGATTGGCAGTTAGCGGACTGTCACAAGGGCAGTCATGTAAGCCCAAGTCAAGGAGGAGTCTCCTCCATTTTGGGAAGGCATGGCCACCACATGGCATCCCTGCGTGCCCCTCCAAAGAGACCCCATGGGTCTATAAAATGGCAGACTTTCCCGCCCAAAAAAAGACAAGCAGGTAGACATTTTGAAGCAACGAAGTGCTGCCAAACCAAACACCCGATTGCATTCCTTTTTGATTCATTTCTTCTACACTCTTAATCTCTTTCACAAGAGAGGTTAGTGAGTGGCTTTTAGAAAGGTGAATCTGGACCTTAGAACCCGACATTGGACCACAGTAAACCATCAATTCACCGATAATTCATTCTCTGAGATTTTGGGCCCTTCCCTAGTGGATTGGCGCCAAAATCAAATTCCCATGGTGGGCGGCCCGCTCAGGCACCCCACACGCTCTTAGTTTCATTTTAGATTATTCTGTTATCACGTGTTTATTTTACATCACGTTGTATGTTGTTTAAATAAGTTCACGCTTTACGTTAGAATATATCCTGCACTACGCTGTATGTTCGAATGTATCTTGCATTACGCTTTACGTCTGGAGCTGCTTATCGAATATTGTCATGTCTTTGTCGATCTTTGCTTCTTCACTAACTTGCAGGTAACAGCAAGCAGATTCATCGACTGTTTTGCTGGCAGCAGCCTTTTGGTGATGTTTTCGGGTCTTTTGCATGCATTTCTCATTGCTTTCTAAAGACAAACGTTCTATCCTCTTGTTGCAGGTGCTACTAATGCTTTCATTGTTTCTTTGATTGCAGGAGAAGCAGCAGCAAGCAAGGATTCATCATCGTAAGCGGCGGCAACGCTTTGGCCCGCCCGTTTCAAATGTGGGCATGCGGAAGAAGATCACTATTCACTTTTTGTAATGGAAACATGCTAACTCTCCCAGCCCTTAAAGAGGGAGGAGACGTATTGTAACCGAGTTGGAATCACATTAATAAAAAGGGTTGTGCTCCTACTTTTGATTTGATTATATCCATGTTATTTCATGCATCAAGCTAGTTAGTTTACATTGCAGCAATTAGTGTCTCTTTTATTTTCAAAATCTCATGCTTTCAGTGGCAATCACGGTGGGACTCTGTCCCCTATTTTTTTTTAGATTCAGAAATTGATTGAAATTTACGTTTCTGTGCTTAAAGGTACCGGTCTGAATTAGAAATAGCCGATTTGGGTAGAAAAGATAGCCGATTTAAGCAGAAAAGAGGTAAGGTTCCAAAACTGTACCTGTCATTTTTTTTATTATTTTATTTTTATTATTATTTTCTGTTTCTAATTTTCTGTCAGCTTTTACTTACTTAGGGAATTTTTTTTATGCTTGTTTCATTTTATTAAATAAAATGAACCCCACACACATCACATGGTAAATTAAACCAAGGAGCTAGTCATAAGACCCCAGCCCTTGAGCAAGACCAATGGTGGGTTCATCACCACCTTGGATTAGCTTTGCATCCATTTCCCCGATTGTCACTGTTGTTAGGCGTAAATCTTGACGAAAGCTGACCGAGTGTTGCTGGGGTGATTCCCATGCGCACGAGGATAAGTCTTCTATGGTAGGTGTCATTAATAGGACAATCCCCCCTTTCGTACCGCCTATGTTCCATGTACCATCTACTCTCATGTACCTATAGTTTCCCTCTCGTAAGGGTGGGTATATAGAGAGACTGGTATATCGATCTAGCAATGGTATATTGAAGGGACGACCATTTATGGGAGTCATATGAGCCAACATTATGCATTTAAACGTTCTTCAAAACTTGCAAAAACAAAACAAAACATCAAAATGCACTAAACCAGTTTAGGACACACTATTGATCCTTAAAATAGATAATCACTATTTGTGTATGTGTGTGTTCATTTCTGCTTAGTGTAACAAAAAGACAAATCATCATAAACGAGATAAAAATCTGCTTAGCTAGTAGAGAAGCACCACAATGGTGTACACCCATAGCCAAGCCCAATCAAAGGCGGATGCTGTGGAAGGTACATAAAGAGAGGGCATTGGTCGCCTTTGCTTTAGTCCTAAGGACTTTGCCATACCGCCTTGGTGGTCTAGCCTACAAGAGAGTCCACATCAGGCCACATCAAGAAGGAATTATTGGGACCCTCCTGTGTGGAGTTTGCCCATTCAACACAGCCCCTTTCGGGAAGAAGCTTTACATGTAGATCTCAATGTAAATAGAAAATCGCCTTTTGAGGCTAGATCTGAGTGGCCACAGCGTGATGAAGCACTAGAGAGGCATAGTGTCCATGAGGAGAGACAGCATGAATATGGTACCTCTTCTTTGCCTCCCATTAGAAAGAAAGACAAAACCCAGAGCACAGGGCTCTTCACATAGGGTGAGCTCACTCCGCCCACCCCTTTCACACCCATGAAAGGGAGTACGAGGAAGACCATCGCATTCCTCAGGAACAACATACAGCGCGAGAACCTTGCGTTTCCACACCTGCTAGATATCATGGTCACCCATCGAGGCCAGAGCCTCAAGTAAATTTTGCCATCCTCGACAGAGGGAAGCGACCCATTAAAATTTTAGATCATCAAGATCGAGGCAAATACATAGGAGAAACATTCAAGCCTCCTGAGAAAAATAGGGTAGACCAAATTGACCCGGTAGTCGCCAGACATGTCGCCCTCCAAGCCTGAATCACATATCTTAAGTAAGGTCATCAGGAGTTAGAGTACTTATACCGCCTTAATAAAGAGCGCATGTAGCGTGAAGCGGATGAGTTGTGCTATAAACTCCCTGAGAGGGTGCCAACCCCTCACACCCAAAAAGCACAACAATATGAGAGGCACAACCCTTTGGTGCAGGATAGGTCTCCGCGACCTTGTCAAGCTTTGCCTTTGAGACCTTATAGACCCGAGAGGGAGGCCACTCCCTAAAACAATGATGGGTACCCTCAGCGGGGACTCAATCAGGGTCATAGGTCTCGCCTAGAGACTCCTCAAGAATTTTATGAGGAGTATGAACCAGAAATAGAATGGGCCGAAATGCCCCATCAAGGTGGGAGGGCTACCATTCGGCCACCCCCCCATAGGCCTCCAGTCTCCCATAACTCACAACGAGAGCAAACAAAAGAGGAAGAAATAAAATCTTCCGATGCATACAAAGCGCTATTAGAGCATTTGGATTCTATGGAGACAAAAGCTTCTAGGCATCAAAAACCCACATTACATCAACTCCGTAGTCATCTAGTGCATCCCTCAGTGCCCACACCTCTTTACCCCGAACATTTCAAGTTGCCTCAGTTGGCAATCTTTAAAGGTGAAGAGGATGCACAAGAACATGTAACAAGATTCCTAAGCCAATGCTTCGGCATCCAAGATAATGACGCATTGTTGCTTAGGACATTCATAACCACATTCGCAAGCCCTGCCTCGCATTGGTTCACACAGTTACCAAAACATAGCATAAACAACCTAGATCAATTAGTAGATGTGTTTCTTGAACGCTTTGCCTTCAAAACAAAGAAGGCATCACTAAGTGATCTAGCCAGCCTCAGGCAATATGAGGAAGAAACAATGGCAGCATATGGGAATCGATGGAGGGCTTTACTTTCTAAGCTACCCTACCTTCCCCCTATGTCTGATCTCACACAGATGTTTGCACGGAGTTGCTTAAAATCAATATCTGGGCTATTGTTGCTGCAGTAATACGCTAGCCTAGAAGAGGCTTTGGCACAAGCTAGAGTTATAGAAGAGATCAAAATATGCGAGGGCGCAATCGCCAAGTCTAAAAAGAAAGAGTGGAACAAAACCACTAAGACCGGGACTACGCAATCACAACCCGCTATGGTCAATCAAGTTGCGATCAATGTCCCCAAGCCTGTGCAAGAAATACAACCCCAAAAGGCTAATTACCAGGCAGTGCCTCCTAGTTATGAAAGAGATAATAAAAAATAGGAGCAGAATTAGCAACGTCGTCCCAGGAAACAATTCACCCCTTATGCGGAGTCTAGAGACTCCCTATTTGACCGCTTGTCAGCAAAAAATTTAGTCACCCTGCCAGAAATCCAAACTGTAGATCCTAATGCTCCCAATCCTAAGGGATATAGAGAGGAATTATATTGTAGATTCAATAGGCGAATGGGACATGACTTGAATGGATTTTGGAAATTCAAGGGATTAATCCAAGATTTTATTGACAATAAAACATTGGCCATGGACAACCCCATAGCATCAAATAATCAACAAATGGGGGTATTCAAGGACCCTTTTCCTGCCCATGAGGCACAGGCAAAACCTCTCTAGGTTAATGAGGTGCGATAGAATCTTCCCATGCAAGGATTTGTGGGAATGATCAGCATAGTGACCAGGAACAAAAAGTACCCAAGAGTTGCCCCCGAGGTAGCTACAAGGGAATTTCCAACAATGTCATAGCCTCAACAACACCTTGTGTAGTTGCCTTCGCCTAGACCCGAAGTCACGATACGGACCAAACTCATGCATAGTTTGCGGGCCACATCGGCTAGGCTTTCCATTTATAAGCTTATTCAACAGTCAACACCTCATAGGGAAGCTCTTATGGAAATTTTAAAAGCCATCGAATTACAACCTCACAAAGCAAATTCTTTCAACAACTTTGTGGGACATGTGAAATGATGTACGGAGCCGGTCATTACCTTTAGAGAGGATGAAGTCAAAACAATATCGAATGACACGGTAGATCCACCCCTACACATTATCGCACGGGTCAACGGGATCCCGTACAAGAGAGTGTTGGTAGATACTGGCTCATCCAGTAACATCATTACCACTGCAGCCTTAAAACATCTGAAGCTGCCAGCCTCTCATATCATAGCCTCCACATACACACTGTGAGCTTTCAATGATGCAATATGCTCGACAGTCGACACAGTTGTTCTGCATGTCCAGGTAGGACAAAAGACAATACCAACATTGTGCCATGTTTTGGAAGGTGAGATGGCTTATAACATACTGCTAGGGTGGCCATGGATCAGGGACATGAAGTGTGTCCCTTTGATCACTCACCAGTGCCTAAAGTATGAATTTGAAGGAGAAATACATGTAGTCCCTATGGACTTAGAACCATTCAAGTATTGCAATGCGATGCAATTAATGCCTCAATCGACCCTCCCTTCAACGCATTTGGATTTCTAGTTAAATCCATCTAAATAGGGTCCAATACCGCAGGCACCACTGGTGACTAAATCATCAAAATCCTAGCCAGGTGAGCCTTCATCATCTGCTCCTTCACTACCAATGCCACCTGTCATGGCTAAACAGAAGGACAAAGGAAAACAGATCCTGGAAGAGGCTCAACCCCCAGAAGAGGGCTTGCCAACAATATCAACAACGTCAACAGAAGAAACACCTAGCACAACAGAAGCTGAGACTCCTAACCCACCAAACATGAAATGGACTCAGGAAGGACTCCCGTTCCCTCCCTCCCAAGCATCAAAAATTACGGTTGAAATGGCTAGCACGGGCCTGGGGGAGTATCTAGTGCAAAATGTTGTGGCAACGCCCGCATTAGAATCAGTACAGGACATCGGGAGACCTCGCCTTCCCATAGGAACAGTTGTTCCTCTAGGTTACTCACCAAACCAGACAAATTTTGTGTATGGGGGCCTTGATCATGGTCTTGAACCATGCAAGCAAAAGGATGAAGACAAAGAGCCTTTTGCTGAAAATATCAACTATCTGTCAAACTCGGACTTCGCTCTACGATATCTCGGCCAATGCAATTGGCATGGATATGGGCTAGGCAGATATGAGCAAGGGATGCGTGTCCTTTGCCAACCAAGATATCAAATGCCATATGATAAGTCGGGAGTAGGGTTCAACAACCCCCTGCCCTTAGACATCTTGGTAGAAAATATGCAAGGCCTAGGAATAGGCAACAAGGGGGGATTGGCACCAGATCTTTATGCCAACCCAAATACAGAATATACATTGGGATATTACCTCCCATGGTCAACAAACACCCTTGGCAACATCAGTAATCCCTATCCTTTGCTAGAGAGAGGTGAAAGTTCAGACACTAATCCCCAAAGAGAACATAAACGATGTTCGAACATCTTTTTGAAGTTTTTCCCCTTAGAGGTTCCAGTTGAGTCAATACAGTGTCAAGAGAATCAGGTCCCTCCACCAAGAGTGGAACAACCACAATGGGACCAGATTAATTTGCTGGAACAAGGTGAACCCTCAACGTCGCAAATAGTTGCTAAAGAAAATGAACATTTTTTTATCTTCAAAAATGATTCAGAAGATGAGACTAAGATGAACTATCTCAATCATGCGCGACGGCACAATCACCCCTTAACTCATGAATATCTGATGGGACAGATGGGCATAAGGTTAGGGCATGAATGGTATGTAGACCTAGCGGGGTGGGATCAAGTGTTGGATCCATGGCTCCAAATCTACGATGAGCATCGTCCACCCCGAGACCCTATCATGACATTAGTGCCGAGAGAAGACCCTGTCTTCCTATCAGCACATAGGGCCGATCCATTCATGCCCATTACCCTAGAGCTAGATCTAGAGTATAGGGAGCATCCAAAATATTCAAGTAATCATACCCATAGTAATGGAGACCAAATTCATTCCATCCACATGATCTCCATTGATTTGACCGCACCCATCCGCAATCCGACCGATCCAGCACGGTCATTGCATCTAGACATAGATGTCATCAACTGGGATCGTGTCAATTCACCTTTATCACCATCAAAGTACTGGCCTTTCAATGAAATGCCTCATTTTACCCTAGGGACAACTCAGGATATTTTTTAGGCTAAAGAGGAACCCGAGGTTCCCAACATAGATCTAAATTCAGCTAATGATATCCATTTGATCCCGACTCCACATCAGTTGGAGGATGGATCCCACATGTCAGTCGAGGAGACGACTGACATAGATATCGGCACAGATCCAATGAATCCATAGATTCTCAAGTCGGGGGTAAGTCTTTCCCCCAAATAGCAAGCCGACTACATTGCCCTTCTCAAAGAGAAGAAGGAGGTTTTTGCATGGTCGTACAAGGATATGCCAGGAATAGACCCGTAGCTAGTCACACATAATTTAATGCTTGATCCGACAATCAAGCCTGTAAATAAAAAACTACATAAGATGCACCCAACAGTGGCCTTGATGGTCAACGATAAATTGCAAAAGTTGTTGGATGCACAGTTTGTCATCTACATGGATTATCCGCCATGGTTGTCCAACATGGTTCCCGTCAAGAAGCCTGATGGGAGGATTCGCATATGCACTAATTTTTGAGATCTAAACAAAGTGAGTCCTAAGGATGATTTCCCCTTGTCGAGCATCGATGCATTGGTAGATGCTACAGCAGGTCACAAAATGCTCTCCCTCATGGATGGTTTCTCAGGATACAATTAGATTCGTATCAATCCTGAAGACCAACTAAAAACGGTGTTCATAATGCCTTGGGGGACATTTTGTTATAAGGTCATGCCTTTTGGCCTTAAAAATGCTGGTGCCACCTACCAACGTGCCATGACGTACATCTTCCATGATTACATGCACAAAACTTTGGAAGATTACATTGATGATTTGTTAGCCAAGTCTCTTTTGCGCTCAAATCATATTGATGACTTAAGCAAAATCCTCGATCGCCTCATGGAGCATAAAGTTAGACTAAACCCCAAGAAGTGCGTATTTGGCGTCACATCTGGAAAACTCTTGGGTTTCATAGTCTCAAAGCGAGGAATCAAGGTGGACCCAAAGAAATTCAAGGCAATCCTTGAAATGGTTCCCCCAACTACTATCAAGCAGCTCAGAAGTCTACAAGGAAAGGTCACGTCGATTAAACACTTCATAGCACAATTATCTGACAAGTGCCAACCCATGAACAAATTATTGCACAAGGGGGTTACCTTTCATTGGGATGACGAGTGCCAGTCAGCCTTTAACGACATCAAACAATACCTAGCTTCGCCGCCAGTATTGGCACCACCTAGACCAGGAGTGCCATTCTACTTATACATCTTAGCTACTGAGGTGGCACTGGGTTCCATGTTAGCCCAGAATAATGAACTTCACAAGGAACGAGGCTACTTACTATCTTAGCCGCACCCCGGTCGATTATGAACTTAACTATGCATACGTTGAGAAACTCTGCTTGGCAGTGGTTTTTGCTATCAAAAAGCTATGCCACTACATGTTGAGAAACACTACGTATGTTGTGTCTAAGGAGAATCCATTGCGATACATGATGAGTCGTACTTATCATAGTAGTCGCATGACGAAATGGATCATGTTGTTGACGAAATTTGACATTGAGTTTATTGGACAAAAATCTATCAAAGGACAAGTCATAGCCGATCAACTAGCAGAGGCTCCTCTTGAAGACGATCAACCTCTAGTCATAGAACTACCTAATGATGGGGTCTTCCATGTCTCAGAATCGCCAGATTTTGATGAGCTTGAGTCACAGGCCGACATAACCCTATTCTTTGATGGTTCTAAATGTGAGCAAGGTGGTGGCATAGGAATTGTATTCTTCACACCGCAAGGTGCTCCAATGCCCCTGTCATTTAAATTAAACTTCCCATGCACCAAAAATAATGTAGAGTATGAAGCCTTGCTCCTAGGTCTTCAGACAGCAATTGCCATGAACATCAAATGACTGAATATATTTGGTGATTCGCTATGTTGAGTGGTGTTTTCACCCAATTGTGAAAGCACACTCTCCGGTAGGATCTGAGTCCCAAAATCCTCTGCTTGCAAAGAAAGTAATTTCTCCAAGGTTCCTGTTATGTTGATTCTTTAACACCAATGATGTTGTTCAATGTAAATGCTAGGAACACCTTAGGGTTGCAAGTGGATGTTAACAAGGGGCACCGTAGTTTACTTTAATTTGAATTTGCAATGGACTCAAAATGAATAAATCTAAGAAATAAATATATTTTGATCCTTAGTTCTGATGGATTTTCAGTTGTTTATTTGAATACAGTAATTAAAATGCAAAATAAAATAAGGGTTTGAAAATAAGAGAAATGCAAATGAAAGTAAAACTAAATTATATCCAGAGTGCGACCATTTTGATTGATAAAACCGAAGCTAATGAGGTTTCTGCATGCAACCTAACCTACTGAACCTGTAAATTCACACAATCCAGATAAGCTAGGTGCGGGTTTCTGGGGTTTTTAATGTAATTTCAGATTTAGACATTCGCATGAAGCAACCAAGAACACTTGCATTCAACTTCACCTATAAGCCTAGAAATCTGAAAGGGAAAGATAACACATTGAATCATGCATGCAAAAATGACTCCTTCTTTCTCATCAATGAAATGCCAACTCTCTGTATTTCTGCATTAGAATGATGTATCAATTACAATTACAGAATGTTCCAGGTTTTACAAATCCAGAACAAATGAAGGAAATTGCCCAAGTGCAGGCCCAGAATGGCATGAAGCCCTTGTCTCTGCAACTCTGCAAGCAACAATTTCCAACCCTTCCTTCAATCTGCACTTCTGGTTTTATACTGACTGAAACGGCTCTTCGATTCTCCCTATGTCGCTTCGTTTCACCTTCCAGAATGCGGCTTTTCAAATTCCTCGCCTTTTCGATGCTTTTATTCCATGCTCGATGCCGAAACGTTTGAAATCTTCCATTGCATGTAACGCTTCTGCAACTCTGACACCTGTATGCCACGTGTCTCACGCTTTCTGCACCTTCTGTAATGGTCCCACGAAAATCATGACAAAAATCTACATGCAGCTTGTTCCTCTACCAGCACAACGAAAATGAGACATGTCGCGATATCGTGACGCTTTTCGCCCAACAGCCTCCTTGCCTTCTTGCCCAACAAAAATGTGACATGTCACAAAATCGTGACGCTTTCCTGTTCTGTACACTCTCAGCCACAACCCTTCATGAAATCGCTATGCAATTTGCTTTTTTCCTCTTTCACAGATTTCTGTCGCGAAATCGTGACACTTTTCTATTATGTGCCCTTTGCCTTTTTTCCGTCATGAAATTGTGACAATTTTCACTTTCAAATGCTCTGCTGCAACCTGTCGTGATTTCGTGACATTTTTTTTCTTGATACACCTTTGGCCACAATCGATCACGAAATCGTGACACCTTTCTATTTCGTACACCTTCGACTGCACCCTGTCGTGAAATCATGACATTTCTCTACTTCTTGCTCCTTCGCTGCAACCTGTTGTGATTTCGTGACGTTTTTCTCAACCGTACTACTTGGGCTTCAACCTGTGACGATTTCGTGATGCCTTTCTCTTGCGGGCATGCTTTCCCAAAATTTGCATGATTTCGCTACCATTTTCACTTCATACCCTTCTTTTGTCATGATTTCCCTTCTTTCTCATTTGTCACATTTCGCTCCACTCGTACCTTTCACTCAACGCTCGTCACGATATCGCGACCATTTTACTCTTTCATACACTCGCCATTTTCATCACGAAATCGCTACCACCTCTATCCATACTACTTCGCTCACCCAAACCGCAACTCGTCACGATATCGCGACCATTTTTTTCACCTTACCTCTTTGCCTTTCTGTCACGAAATCGCGACCATTTTTTTTATACACCTTTGGCTACTTGAGTCCAAAATCACATGTCGCGATATCACGACGATTTTCTTTTCATGCCTTCCACCTGCAATCTGTCACGATTTCACGACGTTTTTCACTCGGCACCTCTTTGCTTAATGCTATCGTGATTTCGCGACATTTCTCTTCTCTGTACGCCATGGCTACTTCTTGTCACGATTTCACTATGTTTTTCACTCTTGTGCACTTTGCCAACTTTACGTCGCGAAATCGCTACGCTATCTTGCTTCGGGCTACCCTTGTTGTATTTGGCAGCGAAAACGTGACATGTCGTGAAATCGCTACGCTATTTTCATCCGTACAACTTCTGCAGCAACACGTCGTGAAATCGTGACACTTTTCATTCCCAAGCAGTGGCAGCTCAATACGTCGCGAAATCGTGACAAATTTCATTTTGCCTTTCTCTCTCCTACCTGGGCCGCGACGGAGCAACATGTCACGATTTCGTGACACCTTTTCATTTTCCAGCAACATGTCACGATTTCACGACACCTTTTCATTTTTTCCAGCGACATGTCGCGATATCGTGACAACTTTTCATTTTTGCCAGCGACATGTCGCGATATCATGACACTTTTCATTTTTCCCGACGGAGTGACATGTCGCGATATCGTGACATTTCTATTTTCATACGACATGTCGCGATTTCGTGACACTTTCTACACTTGTGCATTTTTTTGCCTCTTTTCTTCATTTTTAGCATCTGGGTCACTGAGATTTTCTCTGCAAACTTGCAAAAAAGGTGGGTCCCCAATTTTGGGGTGTGTTGTGGATCAGCCACAACAAATGGCGACTCTGCTGTCAAATGCTCTTGAGCATTTTTAGTGAGAACCCAACATGAAACATATCACAAACTCGAAAACATGTGTTAGCACATAAGCAATATAAACAAATGCCCAAAGATCAGAAGTACATGAATCATCAGAATCATCAAGTATTAGCTCAGTGTGTGCAATGAATTTCTTTCCCTATCATTTGAAATTGATCCACATTCCATTGTCAGTTTTGCATGAATGCATATGTGAGATTGTGAATGATTTGTGTAACCTAATGAATATGCTAGGAGATTTTGCTTTTATAAAATGCATAGTCATTCTTCTAGTATCATGTACAAACATTCAAGATTGCCAAACCCTCTTAGGATCCACTAATTAATTGCCTTATTATATCCCAAAGTTGGTTATGAGTCCCTACTATCTTGAACCCATGTGCAAGTGAATGTGAAATCAGAACTTTGGGGAATCAGACTCCCAACCAACCGAGATGAGAGTTTAACCCTATCCTTACTATTCTGATTTAGAGTTCATTACCTCACTTTGAGCAAAATAATTAAACCAATTATGGAAGAAATGGTCATGCTAGTCTAACCCTTTGGACAATCAGTGGTCTTGTTTTTTAGACAAGACATGTTGCCATGCATGGGCATATCTTACCCCACAATCCAAAACTTATCTTCATTTCTTTGGACCTTGGGGATGACTACCCATCCTTTGTAGAGGACAAGTAGTACGATCCTTCCAATCCAATATAAATATGAGATGGGAAAAATTTATTTTTTACTTCTTGGATCTTAGGGATGACTACCCATCCTTGCTAGGGACATGTAGTACGATCCTTCCAATCCAAACTTTAGATGTAAATGGAAAATATTAATTTTGTTGCTTAGACCTTGGGGATGACTACCCATCCTTTGTAGAGGACAAGTAGTACGATCCTTCCAATCCAAACTTTAGATTTATTATGAAATGAGACATAAGAGCTTTGGGGAATCAGATTCTCAACCTAAGCGAGATGAGAATTTATGCCCTATCCTTACTACTCCATGTGGGTCAAATCAAAGCTTTGGGGAATTGGATCCTCAACCTAAGTTCGATGAGGATTTAACCCTATCCTTACTACTCGATTTTAGGCTTTAAGCTCTATGGAAGTGGTCAAAACCACTGTTTTAAGGATCATGTTGCATAATAGGATAGACATGAAAAACTTCTTTCGCCCAACCTTTTCCTCCAAGTTAGGTTTTGATCATTTTGCTCAAGATCCTTTTTAATGTATGAGACGTGCTTGGTTCTAGATATCTCAAGACTCAGTTTCCAACCTTAGGATTTTTCTTACATTTATGTTATAACACAACCCTAAGAGGATTTGACATACTTTAATGATTTGTACCTAAGATGCATATGCAACTAAGATGAAATGTATGTAAGGTGAGATGGAACATGAATGCATTATCTCTTGAATTGCAAATGAAATGATTTGTCATGCAAAACTGACTCTTTCATGCATCACAAAATCAAACAATATAACTTAAGATGTTTGTGTTACTTGTGGAGCTTTTACAGGACAATTCCAATATTTCATATTCTCCTAACCTTAAGCATAAGTTGACATCCCAATTTTTTATTTTTTATTATTTATTTTTATTTTTTATCAAAATTAACAAAACATGTCAATTGAAATCAAATCCACAACCAAAATCCTAGCTAGACTAACAATCCTAAACAATAAAAACAAAAACTGAAAATCCCCACCAAAACCGAAAGAATAATATCAAAATCTCACAACCTAAGGGCTAAAATAATGCTTTAAAATCTGCCCATTAACCGGTAGCATGAAATCTCTCCCTTCTAAAGTTTTTAGCCTCGAAGGTATTCTTCCCAAGAATCTCCGAAATCTGATATGGGCCTAACCAAAGACAATCAAACTTTTGATGATTCCCTTTTTCCTCATGTCTTTTGTCCCATAGTAATACCAAATCTGAAATTCTGAATGATTTAACTTTGGCCCTTCTGTCAAACCATATTTTGATAACTTCCTGGTGTTTATTCATGTGATTCATGGCCTCTTCTCTCTTTTCATCAAGGTGCAACAAATGACTTGACCTGGCTTCAACTTGATCATCTGTCCCCAAGTACTCTTGTATGAAATGTAAGGTCTGCAACTTCAAATTTGCAGGAAATATCGGGTCTTGCCCATAGACCAAATGATAGGGAGTATTCCCTATGGATTCTTTCACTCTGGTCCTATCTGCCCAAAGGGCAAACTTCAATTGGCTGTGCCAGTCCCGAGGGTTCTTTTCCAGCAACTTCTTAATGGTATTCAACAAATTCTTATTTGAAGATTCGGCCAAACCATTTCCTTGAGGATAATAATTAGATGCAAATTTTAAGCTCACTTTGTTATCATATGCCCAATCTGCAAATTGCGTAGAAATAAATGCTTTACCATTGTCACTGACAATAGAATTAGGCATTCCAAATCTTGTTATAATATGGTCCTCAAGGAATTTAATTACAACGTCTGTGGTGGCATGTTTAGTAGGAATCGCTTCTGTCCACCTTGTACAGTAGTCTGTAGCTGTCAATATGAATTTATGAGAATCAGAAGAATTTGGGTTAATAACCCCGATGAAATCTAGTCCCCACTGTGCAAATGGTCTCATTTCAACTACAGGTTGTAACGGCATGGCTGCATTTCTTTCTCTACTGGCAGCCACTTGACAGATATGACAAGATCGTACATGGGCATGTGCATCTTTGAAAATATGGGGCCAGTAGTATCCTGCTCTCAGGATTTGATGTGTTGTAGCATTTGCCGCACCATGACCAGTTCCATGTTTCCCGTGAAATTCTTGCAACACCCTGGCAGCTTCTTCTTTGTTCAAGCACCTCAGGTAGATACCTTCATGATTCTTCCTGTAAAGCACACCAGATTTCATCAGATAATTGATAGACTTAAGCCTTAAAGCTCTTCTCTGTGTTGAATTCAGATTAGAAGGACACTTACCAGTCAATAAAAATTGCACAATATCAACATACCAGTCATCCTTAGCAATGTATTCTGTATTCGAGCATTGGCCTGTTATTTGCGGATTATTTTCTGCGATCGCCTTCGCCAGTCCCTCGTCCTCGAACTAGTTTCATAGGTTGGATTTCGAGATCAAATTCTTGGATGGTGGAAATCCATTTCCCTCTTTTCTCACCTAGTTCATTTTGTAAAAACATGGTCTTGACAGCAGAGTCGGGCACGATGGCAATAACTCTGCTGTGTACAATGTAGTGCCTAAATTTTTTCACCGTTTTAAAAAGTGCGTACATTTGCTTATCAAGGATTGAATACCTTAATTGAGCATCTTTCAGGGGGGCACTTAAAAATGCTATGGGTTTTTCGGCACTATCCTCGCCTTTTTGGGTTAAGACACTCGCAAAGGAGTGTTCTGATGCAAAAGCATAAATATAGAAAGGCTTGGAGTAGTCTGGACTTATAAGGACAGGGGCTCTGGAAATGGCATCTTTGATGTTCTGGAAGGCCACTCTACTTTCCTCGTTCCATTTTACATCCACATATTTCTTGAGCATCTTGTTCAGAGGTTT
Source organism: Wollemia nobilis (assembly GCA_028583015.1). Lineage (NCBI taxonomy): Eukaryota > Viridiplantae > Streptophyta > Pinopsida > Araucariales > Araucariaceae > Wollemia > Wollemia nobilis. The sequence continues at coordinate 788,713 of JAQPPZ010017059.1, forward strand.
GGCTATCTCAGCAAAGCTAGAGATAAACTTCCTCACAAAATTAACCTGCCCAAAGAAAGATCTCAATTCTTTTTTACTACTCGGGAGAGGTAGGTTTTGGATAGCTTGTATCCTTTCTGGGTCGATGGATATGCCCTCTTTTGAAATGATGTGACCAAGCAATTTTCCTTCTGTTACTCCGAAAATGCACTTTTTGGGATTTAAGGAAATTCCATGTTCTCTGCATCTTTGAAGCACTTTCTTTAAATCTTTGACATGGTCCTCTCTCTTCTTCGAGAAAACTGGGATATCATCCACATACACGATGATGCATTTGCCTATGAGCCCTTTGAATGCATAATCCATGGCGCGTTGAAAAGTTGCACCAGCATTTAACAGTCCGAACGACATTCTCTTATATGCAAATGTCCCCCACTTGGTAGTGAAGGCTGTTTTCATCCTGTCATCCAGATGTATAAGAATTTGGTTGTACCTAGAATACCCATCGAGAAAGGACATCATTTCAGATCCATTTACCATTTGTAGAATTTCATCGATTGATGGCAATGGATAATTATCCTTTTGAGAGGCTTTATTAAGATTTCGAAAATCTATGCACAGCCTAATCTCTCCACTCTTTTTTCTCATCTGGAACGAGGTTAGCCACCCGAGGTTGAGTGCCTAACAGGAAAAATGATTTTTGCTTCCAATAATATTTTAACCTCCTTTTCGATCAAAGGCTCCAATAGCGGGTTAACAACTCGTTGTCTTTGCCTAAAAGGCTTGGAGTCTGGCTTCAAAGGGATGGTATGTGTGATAATGTCTTGGTTGTATGTCTTCAGCTCATTGTAGTTCCAAGCAATACAATCTATGTAATGCTTCAATGCCTGCATTATATTGCTCCTTTCTTCCTCTGTACATGCCTTTGCTATGTACACCTCCTTTGGATTGTCTGCACTCCCTAGATTAATTGAATCACATGCATCTTTAGGGAGTGGGACTCTTTTTCCTTTCTTGGTCTTGCATCCCATGTCGAACATCTTTTCCAATGAAACCACGTCTTTAGGAATTTTGTTGGATTGATACGCAGTTTCAATTTCATCTTCTGTTTCATCCTGCCACCTTTGCTCCTCATCAATCACCTGATTTTCAAAAATACCCGAGTTCGTGACAAATTTGAAAATGTGTCTGTCACTTTCAAAAACCTGGAAATTCTTTACATTATCGGGTATTGATGGACAAGGAACCAGTTCAATGGAAAACTTTTTACATCTTTTTATATCAACCGGGTTTAACATGCCCGTGGCGACTGCAAGAGAGTCTGCTATTCGATTTCCTTTCCTAGAAATAAGGGCTATATTGAATGCATCGAACTCCTCCATGAGGTCCATAACCCTAGTTCTATAAAGGCTTAGTCTCCTGTCATGGCATGTATACTGTCCTTTGATTTGCTTGACTACCAACTCAGAATCTCCCAAAACCTTCAAGCATTTAACATGCTTGCTCAATGCTAGACGTAAACCAAAGATCAATGCTTCGTATTCTGCCACATTGTTCGTGCAAGGAAATTGCGATCTGTAGGCAGCCAATAATGGTTTACCTCCTGGGCCAGTGAGCTCGACTCCAGCTCCTGCTCCCTGTCTAGATTTTGATCCATCGAACCTGAGCAACCACGTGTAATCATTTTCCTCAGAAGAGCCACCATGACACGCCTCCTCTTTAGGCTCTTCAGTAGCTTCCTCAACATCAAGTGCATAAACTCCTAGTTCTGGCTCAGAAAACTGAACTTCATTCGGCTTGTTAAAATATGTTATAATCTCCTTAAGCCTCGGTTCATTTTCCACTCTGATTTGGTTTGCAATTCCCTTCCATGGTAGCCACATATGTGAGCAATCTGTTGAAAAATAGCCATTCAGAGTTTTCATCCAATCCCTCGCAAGTAACATTCCATACCTACTTGGGATATTAACCACCAGAATGTCTACAACCTGTTGGACCCTGGGTTCAGAATTTAATTGAATCTTGACATCATATAAGGTCCCTACCACATTTACCTCTGAACGGTCCAATTGCAAGACCGTACATTTGGATGAAACAGGTTGCAGACCTAGCATTTTACATATTTCTGCAGGCATGAGGTTGCTCGTGGCACCTGTGTCCACCAAACAGTTATGCAAATTCTTACCCGCAATTCTCAGAGTCAGTAAGAATGGCGGGACATCCCTTCTCTCCTTTCGCAAAATCAGATGGGATTCAACTCCTTTTCCTTTCCACGTTTGATCAGGTGAGTTCAAAGCTTTTATCAATGCCTCCTTTTGGCCCGGCAATCTAGCTGCGTCCAAGAATGAAAGGCTAGATTTGGACTTCTTTAGATCCTCCACTATGTCATAGTTTGGCTTTTCGAATTTGATTGTCTTTTGCACATCATTAGACATTTCTCTTCTGAGTGGAGGGGGAGGATTATTATTTGCCTTAGTATCGGGAGGAAGAATAGAATTGTTTGGAGGTGTTGATGAGGTTTTAGGGGCTTTAGATTTACTTCTCAAATGGTATCCATGATTCCCCTTCCTAAAATCTCGAAAAGCTTGCACCTCCTGTTCCAAAATTTCATCTTCTTCTTCCTCACTCTCACCTTCTTGATGATATACAGTTTCCATCACCATAATATTATCATCTTGATGTTGTGATGGACCCTCATTTGATACTAGTTCCAAATCATCAACTTGTGCCTGAAGACAATGAGTGTATCTAGCAATTTCAGGACAATTCCTCTCATTGTGTTCTTTGGTGTTGTGCAACCTGCACCCCCTTTCCCATGCCAAATCTGAAAGATTCAAAAGAGAATTGGATTGGCTAGGTCCTACAGAAGTATCTAGTTGATTAGCAATGGGAGCGGGAACTCCCCCATTGTTTGGCTTGGTGTTCCAGTGCCTCCCTCTATTGTTAAAATTTTGATTTGGGTGAGGGGCATGGGACTCATACTTCTGTTGTTGAACCCTGTCATTGCTCAGTTTATGAACTAATTTCTTGAGCTCTTCGACTTCTGAATAAATCTCCTTCGGTGGAATCATATTGTTGTTAACCCCCGTTGGATTCGCATAATTAATGGGGTCTTGATTCAACACTGGGGTCGGGTTCTGAGGAATTTGATTCCCGTATGGATTGACACTTTGAATCGGGGTTGGATTTGGAAAAGGAACTATGGCCTGAGGATTGACTTGGCTAGTTCCTTGCATAGTTGATTGACTGTTCTACAAAAATGCAGGGACAGGTGGAATGGATGTGATTGGTTGGATTGGAATGGGTGCATACGTGGGTGCTGGTGGATACGGCTGTTGATATGGGAAGGCGTTCATGCTTGGCATTTGTGGTGCCATGAGTTGATTTGCCAAGGGAGCTTGACCATATGGAGCATATTGTCCCATCATAGGCATCTGGGTAAACCCGTAGCCTTGTGGTGTCATTTGTTGCTCGATAGTCATGGCTTCATTATAGGCCAAAGCCAGCGTGGTGACTTGAGGATTGCGTCTTGCAAACATGGCTGTCATGGGGTCCAATGCCCCAAAATATATCTGCAAAGCCACTGCGGGATCAATAGCAAAGTGCCTAATTGCTCTATTATAGCACTTTTGGAATCTCTGATTAAACATTCTGATCGGTTCCCCTTGGCCCCTTTTGCATGTAATAAACTGATTGTAAATAGTTGCGGGATCCAAGGGTGACCTAAATTGATTAACAAAGGCATTTTCCATTTGTGTCCAAGAGGTGATTGAACCAGTTGGCAAGCATATATACCATTCATATGCTATTGGATCTAAGCTCATGGGGAAAAGTCTGCAGGCCACATCTTCATATTGAACTTGCAACCTAATTAAAACATCCCTATAGGCTTGGATATGTTCTTCTGCTGTTCTTGGGCCATCTGGTTTGTATTTAGGCAGAAATATTTCAATGTTCTTGGGGATTTCATGGATATCCCCAGCAATATTCAAAGGAGTATTGTTAGCTCCATACCAAGGAGCTGCTGGAGCTTGAGCCATTTGACTCAAAATTGATGAAGACAAACCTACAATAGCAGTAGAAATATTACTGACTATAGGCACACTAGGGGCAACTGATATTACTGGCGTAAGTCCACTCGATGTTCCTGGAGAAAATAGGTCTTTTGTGACTGGTGAACTTACGACTTGCTTGGTTTTACTCTTGGGAGTACCAGTAAGGTCATGAAAAATGGTTTCCCCGGTTGTTTGGGACCTGGTCGCAATACGACGCGGTGGGTCCAGCCTGCCTGATGAAACCCTCGGCTATTTCAAAGAAAACCTGCAACAAAAACAAAAACAAATGTTGCAGTTTAGCCGTCTGTGAGATTTAACAAATGATTTCAAAATTAGATCAAAAAGATATTATTCAGGTATGAAAATCAAAATGAAATAAACCAATTCGGGCCCTCCTTCTAGCGCCAATCTGTTGAGTGGTGTTTTCACCCAATTGTGAAAGCACACTCTCCGGTAGGATCTGAGTCCCAAAATCCTCTGCTTGCAAAGAAAGTAATTTCTCCAAGGTTCCTGTTATGTTGATTCTTTAACACCAATGATGTTGTTCAATGTAAATGCTGGGAACACCTTAGGGTTGCAAGTGGATGTTAACAAGGGGCACTGTAGTTTACTTTAATTTGAATTTGCAGTGGACTCAAAGAGAATAAATCTAAGAAATAAATATATTTTGATCCTTAGTTCTGATGGATTTTCAGTTGTTTATTTGAATACAGTAATTAAAATGCAAAATAAAATAAGGGTTTGAAAATAAGAGAAATGCAAATGAAAGTAAAACTAAATTATATCCAGAGTGCGACCATCTACGATTGATAAAACCAAAGCTAATGAGGTTTTTGCATGCAACCTAACCTATTGAACCTATAAATTCACACAATCCAGATAAGCTAGGTGCGGGTTTCTAGGGTTTTTAATGTAATTTCAGATTCAGACATTCGCATGAAGCAACCAAGAACACTTGCATTCAACTTCACCTATAAGCCTAGAAATCTGAAAGGGAAAGATAACACATTGAATCATGCATGCAAAAATGACTCCTTCTTTCTCATCAATGAGATGCCAACTCTCTGTATTTCTGCATTAAAATGATGTATCAATTACAATTACAGAATGTTCCAGGTTTTACAAATCCAGAACAAATGAAGGAAATTGCCCAAGTGCAGGCCCAGAATGGCATGAAGCCCTTGTCTCTGCAACTCTGCAAGCAGCAATTTCCAACCCTTCCTTCAATCTGCACTTCTGGTTTTATACTGTCTGGCACGGCTCTTCGGTTCTCCCTGCGTCGCTTCGTTTCACCTTCCAGAATGCGTCTTTTCAAATTCCTGCCTTTTCGATGCTTTTATTCCATGCTCTATGCCGAAACATTTGAAATCTTCCATTGCATGTAACGCTTCTGCAACTCTGACACATGTATGCCACGTGTCTCACGCTTTCTGCACCTTCTGTAATGGTCCCACCGAAATCGTGACATTATTCTGCATGCAGCTTGTTCCTCTGCCAGCATAGCAAAAATGAGACAGGTCACGATATCACGACGTTTTTTGGCCAATAGCCTCCTTGCCTTCTTGCCCAACAAAAATGTGACATGTCGCGAAATTGTGACGCTTTCCTGTTCCGTACACTCTCGGCCACAACCCGTCATGAAATCGCTACGCAATTTGCTTTTTTCCTCTTTCGTAGCTTTCTGTCATGAAATCGTGACACTTTTCTATTCCATACCCTTTGCCTACTTTTCATCACAAAATCGTGACAATTTTCACTTTCGAATGCTCCACTGCAACCTGTCGCGATTTCATGACGTTTTTTTGCTTGATACACCTTTGGCCGCAATCGGTCGTGAAATCGTGACACCTTTCTATTCCGTACACCTTCGGCTGCACCCTATCGCAAAATCATGACATTTCTCTGCTTCTTGCTCCTTCGCTTCAACCTGTCGTGATTTCGTGATGCCTTTCTTTGGCGGGCATGCTTTCCCAAAAGTTGCATGATTTTGCTACCATTTTTGGCTTATGAGCCCTGTGTCGGATTTTGTCACAATTTCGCTACACCACCGGGCCTTGTAGTCTTTGCTTCATTTTCGTCGTGATTTCGCTACCACTCGACGCCTTTATCTCAATGCTGTCGTGATATCGCGACCACTTTACTCTTTCATACACCTGCCCATTTTTCATCATGAAATTGCTACACTACCTCTATCCGTACTACTTCGCTACTTCGGAGCCACGAGACCATGACCTGTCGTGATATCATGACATTTTTTTCACCTTGAACCTTTTTGCCGTTTTCTGTCGCGATAACGTGACCATTTTTGTTTCATACACCTTTGGCTGTTTGGAGTCACGAAAATGCGACATGTCGTGATATCGCGACGATTTCTTTTCCTGAGACATTCTCCTGCAATTTTTCATGATTTCACAATGTTTTTCACTCGGCACCTCTTTGCTCAATGCTGTCGCGATTTCGCGATGTTTCTCTTCTTCGTACGCCATGGCTGCTTCTTGTCGCGATTTCGCTACCATTTTTCATTCTTGTGCACTTTGCCAACTTTACGTCGCGAAATCGCTATGCTGTCATGCTTCGGGCTACCCTTGTTGTATTTGGTAGCGAAACGCGACATGTCGTGGAATCGCTACGCTATTTTCATCCGTACAACTTCTGCAGCAACACGTCGCGAAATCGCGACACTTTTCATTCCCAAGCAGTGGCAGCTCAATACGTCGCGAAATCGTGACAAATTTCATTTTGCCTTTCTCTCTCCTACCTGGCCGCGACGGAGCAACATGTCACGATTTCGCGACACTTTTCATTCTGGCAGCGACGGAGCGACATGTCGCGATATCGCGACACCTTTTCATTTTTGCCAGCGACATGTCGCGATATCGCGACAACTTTTCATTTTTGCCAGCGACATGTCGCGATATCGCGACACTTTTCATTTTTTTCAGCGATGGAGCGACATGTCGCGATATCGTGACATTTTCTATTTTTCGACAGCGATGGCGCGACAGGTCGCGATTTCGCGACATGTCACGATTTCGCGACACTTTCTACACTTGTGCATTTTTTTGCCTCTTTTCTTCATTTTTAGCATCTGGGTCACTGAGATTTTCTCTGCAAACCTGCAAAAAGGTGGGTCCCCAATTTTGGGGTGTGTTGTGGATCAGCCACAACACACTGTTAATAGTCAATCAAGTCAAAGGGGTATATCAATGCAAATGCCTGGTTCTGCAGGCTTATAAAGCCCTTGTGGACAAATTCCTGGAAAAACTTGAGTGGTATGACATCAAGGCACTCCCTCGATCATCGAATCATTTTGCAGACACAATGGCCTCCTTGGGGTCACTAATTTCACAAGACCTTTTCGATGATATGACAACCATTCAAGTCAAAACCTTATTGCAATCCGTGATGGAGCGTGCAAGCTCAGACTTGATGCTAGGAATCCACATGATCCAGATTGAACCATCCTCGGATAAGTTCTCTCGAATCCAAGATCATTTGAAATGTGCCAACTGGGGGTCCTTGTTCTCCCCTACTCCCATTAATAGCAACACAACGCTATTCTTACAAGTTTTATCCCATTCAGCGTTTGCTAGGGATGAACTTCAAAAGGGATTGGTTGTTCATATTGTCGAGGTTTCTGATCAACAGAGTTGGTATTTACCCATTAGAGACTACCTCAAGTTAGGTAATCTCTCGCTTGGATTGACTCATGCCACAAAATGAGCACTCAAGTAGAAAGCGGCTAAGTATGTCTTGATAGGAGACATTTTGTATCATTGCAGCTATGAAGGAATCCTTCTTCGTTGCTTGGACCAGCAAGAGTCCACTTGGGCAGTCGCCCAAGCGCACGATGGTACATGTGGTGGCCACTTCAGTGGTATGGCCATTGCAAAGCGCATTCTTCGCATGGGCTATTATTGGCCATATTTAGAGCGATATTGTTGCACCTATGTCAAGAAGTGCGTGAAGTGTCAACATCATGCCAATTTGATGCATGTACCTTCCCAAGCCTTGCAGACAGTCCAATCTGCTTGGCCGTTCTCGTAGTGGGGCTTCGATCTAATTGGAAATATCTCCCCTACGTCGTTAGGCCATCACACATTTATCATAACGACCACAGAGTATTTTACCAAGTGGGTGGAAGCAATTCCGCTTACCTCTACGACAGGACCCCGCATCGTGGAGTTCATTTTGCATAACATCATATGTCATTTTGGTATTCCATCCAAAATAGTCTCGGATAATGAGACGCCTTTCAAGAACAAATACGTGCGTGCTTTGACCATAAAGTACAAGATTCAACACAGCTTTTCGACACCCTATTATCCGTAGGCAAATGGGCAAGCAGAGGCTTCAAACAAAATGCTAGTTGCCATCCTTAAAAAGACCATCATAGACAGTCATAAGGATTGGCACATTCAAATCCCACTTGCCCTATGGGCCTATCGCACTAGCATTCGGACACCCACTGGGGCCACTCCATTTTCGCTCGTGTATGGCTCCGAGGCAGTCATGCCTCTAGAGTTGGAGATTCCTTCCCTGCGCATATCAATGCAGGAGTTCATCGATGATGACACTGCATGGCAGGCCCGGCTAGACCAGCTTACGTTGCTTGATGAACGACGCGTTAATGCTCTCGAGCATTTACGTATTTATCAAGAGCAACTTAAGAAAGCTTACAACATGAAAGTTCACCTGAGGGACTTTCGGGTTGGTGATTTGGTTTTGAAGGAAAACCAACAGAACTCCAGTTTGCCATCCCACCTAAGAGACAAATTTGTGGCAAATTGGTTAGGTCCATATGTCATTGATAGCAAAATAGGACCCGGGACATACCGGCTAGCTTCTCTTGATGGTATCAAGGAAACAGAACCCTTGAATATCAGTCATTTGCGACCATTCCATATCTAAGAGAGCCATATCCCAAAAATGCTCCAAGGATCCATAAAATCGCTTGGTCAAATCCCAAAAATGCTCCAAGGATTCTATAATCGCTTGGTCAAATCCCAAAAATGCTCCAAGGATCTCTATAATCGCTTGGTCAAATCCCAAAAATGCTCCAAGGATTCTACAATCGCTTGGTCAAATCCCAAAAATGCTCCAAGGATCCCTACAATCGCTTGGTCAATCCCAAAATGCTCCAAGGATTTCCACAATCGCTTGGTCAAAAATAAGAAAAGTTAAAATTCAAAAAAAAAAATCATCAAAAAACAACAAAACAAAATTTTTGCATCTCATTTCTAGGCATACTCAAATTCATCAATAGAGAGCTCTTCTCGCACCTCATCTTCATATTCACAAAAATCAATCCATCAAAAATACAAAAATACATAGCTGCATTAAAACATTACATCCATACATTGCATATTTGTGGTCGTATAGGTCAAAGGCACCATAGGCTATAATTGCTCTGCTAGTCCATCTTGTTCCACACTGTTCCATTTTACAAAAACAACAAAAACACCATGCATTGCTTTTTACCACACTAGAGTCAGTGGTCTTCTAATGTATCAAGAGTTTTCATGATTCAGTCATCATTTTGCTCTTTAGCTACGTAATGTACCGAGTTAGACAGATTTTACGAAGGTAGAGTTACACTTGAAATACGCCTTGTTACGTAACATCCCAACACAAATTAAAACACATAAAAATTCCCAAGTTGTGTGAACGAAAGATGAAACCTACATAGTAATCCAGGTCGCCATAAGCGAAACGGTTATCTTGCTCATCCCCCCGTGCGAATGGTTCTAGAATGCTGAGAATTGACAAAAGGACGAGCTCTTTCCTATCCATTCACCTCCATAAAACAGTGGTTTTTACCACTACCAAATCCCAATCATAGTTGGTTCCCAAATTTGTAAGGATTTGTACTACACGTCCCTACCAAGGATGGGTAGTCATCCCCAAGACCTAAAGGGATCAATACCATTCACAAACAAAATTCCAACAAATCATCATCCTAACACTTTCCATTCACCTTTGGTCTCCAAGTTGTAAGGATTCGTACTATCCGCCCCTAACCAGGATGGGTAGTCATCCCCAAGGCCTAAAAGATCAATGCCCTTACTCCATAATCTCCATCACCCCCTTGGTTCCCAACGTCGTAAGGATTCGTACTACACGTCCCTACAAAGGATGCGTAGTCATCCCCAAGGCCACAAGGATCAAGGCCACTCACCATCCCAAACTCACAATACTCAAAATACAAAATCAAATAACAGTGGTTATCACTACAATTCAAAATCCTTGCTCAAAAAGAATTAATAGAAAATAAATAGTGATTTTCATCACTATATAGACGAGGAACTTTCTAAATCATTCAGCCAAAAAACATCTTGAACTTGAATCCCAGGAATTCTCAGCATTCGAAAACCATCTAGGTGATCCCCATTACAGGTTTGGTTGATAGCCTATCTGGCAATGGTGGTATCCTACCCGCATGACGATATGTCTATCACATTCGCTTTGCATGTGTGCAGACCAATGTTTGCATAAGGATGAGCTAGCTTATGGTATCCTGGATAACATCGCAGATTAATCTAACTAAATACAACAAAGGAGTTAGTGGAGCTAATTAGGTGATCCTCAGTATAGGTTCGGTTGAAAGCCCATCTGGCACTGGCGATATCCTGACAAATACCACATAAATGAACTCAATTGCACACACAGGGATGTGAAATAGCTTGGTCAAAAACAAGTCTGATTCATACCTTGTTCAAAAGTCTTGTAAGATAAAGTACAGTCGTGGCTAGTGAGTTAAAACCGTCTAAGTCTCAGAAAACCTTAGCTACATTTCTAAACCAACTGCACTACTTTTCATCCTTACAATACCATCAGAAAATACAAAAAAAAGAAAAACCACATGTATACATACAAAGTCATCCACTACAGCAATCGCATAAAAACAAAATCACAAAGTCCTAAACAGTCTATGGTGCCATAGCCAAACATCACAAATTCTATCCATCCATTTCATTTCTGCATATCACATATAAATAAAAAACATTTGCATTCATCACAACATATGCATCCATAAAAATAAATCAACATACAACAATCGCATTTATCATACCATATGCATACACCAATATAAATTAGCATGCATCCATCAACATCAATCATTGTGCATAACATAAAATCATGACATATACACAAAGCAAGAAAATCAAAACAACAAAAACATCACAAAAATGCAACACAAAAACATAGCAATAAGCATTTCCGGACACAAGTGCTCTTGCACTTAACCTCTTGGCATAGAAAATCGATGTCGGGGCTCAAATTGTCACTCTCCTACTTCCCCAAGAAGGCTACCATAGCCGGACCGCTCCACGGGAAGACGGGTTTTCGACGATTTCACCCCATTATGGCATCACCAAAAGGGTTAACACCCACCAAAAATAGGTCCAAATGTCAGGAAATTGCACATGCTTAATGGTAAAACATCTAAAGGCACCCTTGCACAAGTCATCTTGGGTCAAGCGACTCGTCACTTTTCTCATGAAGGTCATTCCCTCATCGATTCGTCGCTTGAGGGGGTAGTCACACTTAGTCACCAATCAACAAGCACACACCCAAACAAAGCAATGACATGCATTCAAAGAATCATTGACAAAGACAATCACGCTCCTTCTTGGGGCGATAAACAAGCAGCAATCAAATTGATCAAACACTTGGCATTCCCGAAGCATGAACACAAGGTTCCCCTGTGGACAAAAGGTTACGCCCTTTGCCTAATCATGACTGATCAATGTCCAAGCTCAAGTCACACCTCACCAAAATAGGTTAACACTTGAAATCAAATTCCTTAGCTCGTCAGAAGCAAAGATTCAAGAATGCATGCCCTTTCCATACTTGGGGCATCAAAATTTGGTTAGGTTACCAAGAAACCCTAATCATTAGTGCTTTGGTTATCTATTTTTGCTCAGCATTGCGTCACCCGTAGCGCTTCCCAAAAAGGGGCATCTATAGACACCAAAACAACACCAATCCGATTATGTGACCACAAACACTGATCGCATTGACACACACAGCTTTCAGGGCAGCCCTCAGAGGTCAAATAGTGGTCCTAGCCACTTACACAGTAGTTTAGAAGGTCGAAAAGTAAACAAAGCAGAAGTTGGTCATTTTAACAAGCCTTTATCAAAAGCAAGCCTTAATCAAAAGAAAGCCTTAATCAAAAGCGAGCCTTAATCAAAAGCAAGCCTTAATCGAAGCATGAGGGAAGGGCCAAAGGCAAAGCCTTGGCCGAAGTGTCGCGATATCGCGACGTCACGATATCGCGACACTTCGGTGCCCAAGGCAAAGCCTGGCCGAAGTGTCACGATATCGCGACACTCAAGGCAAAAAAGTCGCGAATCGCGACACTCGATGCCCAAGCAAAGCCTTGGCCGAAGTGTCGCGATATCGCGATGTCGCGATATCGCGACACTCGACGTCGCGATATCGTGACACTTCGGCATTTGTGCCTAGGGAGAAATTCAACCAATCAAAGGCAGACATTAAAGCATTCAAAGGCACCATTAAAACATTTAAAAGCAAACATTAAAACCATCAAAGCAGACGTTAAACAAGTGGCAGCCGAGGATAGTCAGTTATTGCCACCTGCTGTGCATGCGCGCGTAGGTGGGCAGATTGGTCGTTAGCGGATTGTCACAAGGGCAGTCATGTAAGCCCAAGTCAAGGAGGAGTCTCCTCCCTCTTGGGAAGGCATGGCCGCCACGTGGCATCCCTGCATGCCCCTCCAAAGAGACCCCATGGGTCTATAAAATGGCGGACTTTCTCGCACAAAAAAAGAAGTGGGTAGACATTTCAAAGCAACGAAGTGCTGCCAAACCAAACACCCGATTGCATTCCTTTTCGATTCATTTCTTCTACACTCTTAATCTCTTTCGCAAGAGAGGTTAGTGAGTGGATTTTAGAAAGGTGAATCTGGACCTTAGAACCCGACATTGGACCATAGTAAACCATCAATTTGTCGACAATCCATTCTCTGAGATTTTGGGCCCTTCCCTAGTGGATTGGTACCAAAATCAAATTCCCATGGTGGGCGGCCCGCTCGGGCGCCCCCACGCTCTTAGTTTCATTTTAGATTATTTTGTTATCACGTGTTTATTTTACATCATGCTATATGCTATTTAAATAAGTTCATGCTTTACGTTAGAATATATCCTGCACTATGCTGTATGTTCGAATGTATCTTGCATTACGCTTTACGTCTGGAGCTGCTTATCGAATATTGTCATGTCTTTGTCGATCTTTGCTTCTTCACTAACTTGCGGGTAACAACAAGTAGATTCATCGACTGTTTTGCTGGCAGCAGCCTTTTGGTGATGTTTTCGGGTCTTTTGCATGCATTTCTCATTGCTTTCTAAAGACAAACATTCTATCCTCTTGTTACAGGTGCTACTAACGCTTTCATTGTTTCTTTGATTGTAGGAGAAGTAGCAACAAGCAAGGATTCATCATCGTAAGCGGCGGCAACACTTTGGCCTGCCCGTTTCAAATGTGGGCATGCGGAAAGAAGATCACTATTCACTTTTTGTAATGGAAACATGCTAACTCTCCTAGCCCTTAAAAAGGGAGGAGACGTATTGTAACCAAGTTGGAATCACATTAATAAGAAGGGTTGTGCTCCTGCTTTTGATTTGATTATATCCGTGTTATTTCATGCATCAAGCTAGTTAGTTTACATTGCAAAAATTAGTGTTTCTTTTATTTTTGGAATCTCATGCTTTCATCGGGTGACGTAGCAGTTTGGGGTGTGCCAGGGATTACCTGGTGATCCCTTGATCTATCATCATCACAGTGACGAGAGGAATCTAGTCTGGCCTACCATTGAGCAGCTAGATGAGGGGTCTGATGCAGTTATTGATGTACCCAATGTGGACGATGTCGGGGTGACTACAGAGTATTATCGATGGTGGATTATGCGATGATGGCAGAGTGAGGGAACTCTAGGAGGCATGGATATTGTAGCAGCAGTAGGTGGGGGTGTAGAGGCACCAACGGAGAGTTGAGGAGCTCCACTTGATGATGTTGACATGGTGGAGGTCGATGACGTCATCGACGATGGAGATGATTTGGGTGTTTTGGAGCAACCGATTGTACAGGATGTCCCAGAGTAGTGGGTGCTAGAGCAGCAGGCTATCCCGAAGGTGCTTATGTCTCAGGCTATCTCAGGGGACATGGAGGCTGGGCTTCGTGTTGAGATAGCATGATTGGAGGGTCTTCTACGAAGATAGGAGGAGGAGCATAGATATTATTTGGTGGAGGTAATGCAGGATATGGATCTCCTATGAACTCAGTTGGCATAGCGGGATAGTGCATTGGCTGTGTATCACCAATGAGATATGGAGTGGGGTCAGTACTAGATGGAGTTAGAGACAAAGGTTGTCCACCTCAATGTACAATTGCTTGTGCTTGATGGAGGTGGTTTGTCACACCATACAAGGGACAGTGAGACTGAGCAGTCTGCATCAACTCATTGCAGGCGGCTAGGTGAGGGTAGTGTTGGTGGGCAGAGTGCGAGGGCTAGCAGTAGCTACCCTAAGAGATCCTATAGGACCCATACTACTAGGGGTAGTTCCAGTCACACCGATCTTGTGTGATCATGGTGGCTAACTCCCTAGGCTTTGGGGATTTAGAGTTTTTGGTTTTTGTGAGGTCATAGGACCTTCTTATTGTAGCTTGAGGGCATTTTGACTTGATATATATACATGAATCCTTTTGGTTTGATTTTATGCTTGTCATGGTTTATTGTTCTTTATGCACATTTATTTATGTTGATGTATGCATATGTTATTATGACTGTAGATGATTTTAACTATATGATATAGATGTATGCATATGGAATGGATGGAATGATTTATTGGTATACAAGCGGTGGCACCATAGACTGTATAGGATTTACTGGCTTTGTGTACTATGTGATTGCTTTATGAAATAAATTTTGCATTTGTAATAATTTTTTTGTATTTTTTGATGGTGATGTAAGTAATGAAATGTACAACAATTGTTTTAGAATGCAGTTAAGTTTTTTTTGAGACTCGGATGCTTTAACTAACTAGTCAAGACTATACATTATTTTACAAGACTTTCGAACAAGGTACGAATTAGACATGATTTTGACCAAGCTATTTCACATCCTTATGTGTGCGATTGAGTTTGTTGACATGGTATTCATAAGGATACCACCAGTGCCAAGTAGGCTGTCCACTAAACTTGTACTGAGGATCGCCTAATTAGCTCCACTAACTCCTTTTTTGTATTTAGTAGTATTAATCTACGATGCAATCTAGGATACCATAAGCTAGCTCGTCCACATGCAAACATTGGTCTACACACATGCAAAGCTAATGTGATAGACATATCGTCATGCGTTTAGGATACCTCCATTTCTAGGTAGGCTATCCACCAAACCCATAATGAGGATCACCTAAATGGTTTTTCAAATGCTAAGAATTCTAGGGATTCAAGCTCAGATGTCTTTCGGTTGTTCATTTTTTTGGGATACTTGCTCTCACATATAGTGATGAAAATCACTATTTTTTTTTTTTTTTTGTTTTTTTCTTGAGCAAGGTTTTTGAGTAGTGGTGATAACCACTGTTATTTTTTATTGCTGCTTTTTGAATATTTAGATTTGGAATGTTGATTCAAAGTTGAGCTTGTGGGATTTTTGGCTTGTGAATGGCATTGATCCTTTAGGCCTTTGGGATGACTACCCATCCTTCTCAGGGGCATGTAGTACGAATCCTTACGACTTTGGGGATCAAAGGTGTTGGGAATTTTTATGATGAACTTTTGGGATTTTGCTTTGGAATGGTATTGATCCTTTAGGCCTTGGGGATGACTACCAATCCTTCTCAGGGACGTGTAGTATGAATGCTTATGAATTTAGGTATCAAGGGTGTTTGGGGTTTTTGATAGTGAACTTTTGGGATTTTTCTTTGGAATGGTATTGATCCTTTAGGCCTTGGGGATGACTACCCATCCTTCTCAGGGACATGTAGTACAAATCCTTACAAATTTAGGGATCAAGGGTGTTTGGGATTTTTGATAGTGGTGAAAACCACTATTTATTTTAGGGAATTGGATGGGGAAGAGCTTGTCCTTTTGTCAATTCTCAGCATTCTTGAACCATTCGCACAGGGGGATGAGCAAGATAAAATTTTTGCTCAAGGTACCCTAGACCACTTTGTAGGTTTCATATTTTGTTCACACAACTTGGGAATTTTTATGTGTTTTAAGCTTGTGTTGGGATGTTATGTAACAAGGCATGATCCAAGTAAAACTCTACCTTGTAAAAATCGGTCTGAATTTGTACAAAATTTGACTAGAAATCTAAAGATAACTGACTGAAAAAAAACCTAAAGATATTAGACGACAACTAACTATGATATGGCAAAAATGTGACTATGTTATTCTTGTTGGATCATTTACAAAATGGACGAATGTGGAAAATTATGGAATTGCCGATTAATTACAGTCTATGGTGTGTTTGACATGTATGACCAACAAATATGCAATGTATGTATGCGATGCCTAATGCAACTTTTTTTGTGTTTTGATTTTTAAGACTATGCATGAAAGTGAGATGCAATTTTTTTGTTATTTTTGATTATCTATTGTTTTTTAATATTCATTATGAATGGTTTAACCCAAATGGGTGTGGACCAAATTATTCTTACAGATCCTTGGAGGTTTTTACCAAAGGGATTATAGATACCTTTGGGGTGTTTTGGGTGACCAAGCGATGGTGAGAACCCTTGGAGCTTTTTGTTTGACCAAAGGGATTATAGATACCTTTGGGGCGTTTGGTTGACCAAGCGATTGCGGGAACCCTTGGAGCTTTTGGTTTGACCAAAGGGATTATGGATACCTTTGGGACGTTTTGGGTGACCAAGCGGTGGTGAGAACCCTTGGGGATTTTGGTTTGACCAAAGGGATTACGGATACCTTTGGGGAATTTTAGGTTGACCAAGTGGTGGTGAGAAGCCTTGGGGCTTTTTGTTTGACCAAAGAGATTACAGATACCTTTGGGGCATTTTAAGTTGACCAAGTGGTGGCGAGAACCCTTGGGGCTTTTGGTTTGACCAAAGGGATTATGGATACCTCTGGGGTGTTTGGCTGACCAAGCGATTGTGGGAACCCTTGGAGCTTTGGGTTTGACCAAAGAGATTATAGATACCTTTGGGGCATTTTGGGTGAACAAGTGATGGCAAGAACCCTTGGTGCTTTTGGTTTGACCAAAGAGATTATATATACCTTTGGTGCATTTTAGGTTGACCAAGCAATTGTGGGAACCCTTGGATATTTTGGTTTAACGAAAGGTATTATAGATACTTTTGGGGTGTTTTAGGTTGACCAAGCGATTGTGGGAACCCTTGGAGCTTTTGGTTTGACCAAAGGGATTATAGATACCTTTGGGGCATTTTGGGTGACCAAGCAATGGCACGAACCCTTGGAACTTTTGGTTTGACCAAAGGTATTATAGGTGCCTTTGGGGTATTTTGGATGACCAAGCGGTGGCGAGAACCCTTTGCACTTTTGGTTTGACCAAAGGGATTATAGATACCTTTGGGGCATTTTAGGTTGACCAAGTGATTACGAGAACCCTTGGAGATTTTGGTTTGACCAAAGGGATTATAGATACCTTTGGGGCATTTTAGGTTGACCAAGCGATTGTGGGAACCCTTGGAGCTTTTGGTTTGACCAAAGAGATTATAGATACCTTTGGGGCATTTTAGGTTGACCAAGCGATGGCAAGAACCCTTGGGGCTTTTGGAATGGGCCATGACTCTCTAAATGTTGAATGGACTCAAATGACTGATGTTCAAGGGTTCCAGTTCCTTGATTCCTTCAAGAGAGGTAAGCTGGTATGTTCCAGGTCCTATTTTACTATCGATTACATAAGGACCTAACCAATTTACTATGAAATTATCCCTTAAATGGGACAGCAAGTTAGAATTTTGTTGGTTCTCTTTTAAGACCAGGTCACCGACCTAAAAATCTCTCAGGTGAACTTTCATGTTGTATGCTTTCTTAAGTCACTCTTGATAGATATGTAAATGCTCGAGAGCATTGACGAGTCATTCATTGAGTAACGTAATCTGGTCTAACTGGGCCTATCATGTTGTGTCATCATCGATGAACTCTTGCATTGATATGCGTAGGGAGGGTATTTCCAACTTGAGAGGTATGACTACCTCGGAGCCATACACTAGCAAAAATGGAGTTGCCCTAGTGGGAGTCCGAATGCTAGTGCGATAAGCCCATAGGGCAAGTGGTATTTGGATGTGACAATCCTTACGACTATATGCAACCATATTTTTAAGGATGGCAACTAGCATTTTTTTTTACGCCTCTACTTGCCCATTTGCCTACGGATAATAAGGTGTCAAAAAATTGTGCTAAATTTTGTACTTTGTTGTCAAAGCATGCACATTTTGTTCTTAAATGACATTCCATTATTCAAGATGATATTAGATGGAATACCAAACTGACATATGATGTTATGTAAAATGAACTCCGTAATGTGGGGCCCAGTCATAGAGGTAAGCAGAATTGCTTCCACCCACTTAATTAAGTACTCTGTGGGTGTTATGATAAATGTGTGACGAACTAAAGACATAGGGGAGATCTTTCCAATGAGATCTAAGCCCCACTACAAAAATGGCCAAGCTAATTGGATTGGCTGCAAGGCCTAAGAAGGTACGTGTGTCAAGTTAGCATGGTGTTGACACTTCACACACTTCCACACATATGTGCAACAATCTCGCTCTAAATATGGCCAATAATAGCCCATATAAAGAATGTGCTTTGCGATGGCCATACCACTGAAGTGGCCACCACATGTACCATTGTACACTTGGGTGATTCCCAAAGTGGACTCCTGTTGGTCCAAGCAATGAAGGAGGATTCCTTCATAGCTCTGACGGTATAAAATGTCTCCTAGCAAGACATGTTTTGCCACTTTCTATTTGAATGATATTTTCATGGCGTGTGACAATCCAAGTGGGAGGCTACCTAACTTGAGATAGTCTCTTATGGGTGTGTACCAATCTTGCTGATCAAAAACCTTGATGGTATGAATGGTCGATCCCTCTTGAAGTTTGTCCCTAGCAAAAGCTGAGTGGGAAAGAACTTGTAAAAATAGCATTGTGTTGCTATTAAGAGGGGTTGGAGAGAACAAAGACCCCTAGTTGGTGTGATTCAGACTATCATGGATTTGAGAGAACCTATCCTGAGATGGTTCAATTAGATAAAGTGGATTCCTGGTGTTATGTCAGAGCTTGCATGCTCCATCGCAAATTGCAATAATGTTTTGACTTGAATGGTTGTCATCTCACTAGAAATGTCTTGCGGGATTAGTGACCCCAAGGAGGCCATAGTGTCTGCAAAAAGATTCGATGATCGAGGGAGTGCCTCGATGTCGTACCATTCAAGCTTTGCCAGGGATTTATCCACAAGGGCTTTGTAGGCCTACGAACTCGGGCATTTGCATTGGAATACCCATTTCACTTGGTTGACAATTAACAGCAAATCACCAAAGATATTCAAGCGTTTGATGTTCATGGTGATGGTTGTCTGAAGACCTATGAGCAATGCTTCATATTCAGCATTTTTATTGGTGCATGGGAAATCAAGTTTAAATGATAAAGGCATTGGAGCCCCTTGCGGTGTGAAAAACACAATTCCCATGCCACCCCCTTGCTCACATTTAGAACCATCAAAAAATAATATTATGTCGACCTGTGACTCAGGCTCATCAGAATTTGGCGATTCTGAGACATGGAAGACCCCATCATCGAGCAGATCTATGGTCAGAGGCTGATCATCTTCGAGAGGAGCCTCTGCTAGTTGATCGATGATGACTTGACCTTTGATGGACTTTTATCCAATGAATTCAATGTCAAACTTTGTCAACAACATGATCCATTTTGTCGTGCAACTACTATGATAAGTACGACTCATCATGTACCACAATGGATTCTCCTTAGACACAACATACGTCATATTGCTTAGCATATAATAGAGTAACTTTTTGGTGGTAAATACCACCACCAAACATAGCTTCTCAATGTATGCATAGTTAAGTTCATAACTGACTAGGGTGCGGCTAAGATAATAATTAGCTTGTTCTTTATGTAATTCATTTTTTTGGGCTAGCACGGCACCCAGTGCCACCTCAATAGTCGAGATGTATAAATAGAATGACACTCCTGGTCTAGGTGGTGCCAATACTAGTGGTGAAGCCAAGTATTATTTGATGTCATCGAAGGCTGACTGGCACTCGTCATCCTAATGAAATGTTGCCCCCTTGTGTAATAATTTATTCATGGGTCAAAACTTGTCAGATAACTGTGCTATGAAGTGCTTGATCGACGTGACCTTACCCTATAAGCTTTTGAGCTGCCTGATGGTGGTTGGGTGAAGCATTTCAAGGATTACCTTGACTTTATTTGGATCTACCTTGATGCCTCATTTTGAGACTATGAAGCCCAAGAGTTTTCCAGATGTGATGCCAAATATGCACTTCTTGGGGTTTAGCCTAACCTTGTGTTCGATGAGGCGATCAAGGATCTTGCGTAAGTCATCAAGATGATTTTGGCACAAAAGAGATTTCGCCAACAAATCATCCATATAATATTCCAAAGTTTTGTGCATGTGATCATGGAATATGTATGTCATAGCGCGTTGGTAAGTTGTGCCAGCGTTTTTAAGGCCAAAGAGCATGACCTTATAACAAAATGTCCCCCAAGGCATTGTGAACATTGTTTTTAGTTGATCATCGAGATTGATACGAATCTGGTTGTATCCCGAGAAACCATCCATGAGGGAAAGCATTTCATGGGATGTAGCATCTACCAATGCATCGATGCTAGATAAGGGGAAATCATCCTTGGGACTCACTTTGTTTAAATCTCAAAAATTGATGCATATGTGAATCCTCTCATTAGGATTTTTGATAGGTATCATATTGGACAGCCATGGCGGTTAATCTACACAGATGACAAACTATGCATCCCATAGCTTTTGTAGCTCGTCTTTGACCATTAAGGCCACTGTTGGGTGCATCTTACGTAGCTTTTGCTTGACTAGCTTGGTTGTCGGGTCAAGTGTTAGATTATACGTGAATAGCTGTGGGTCTAGCCCTGACATGTCTTTGTAGGACCATGCAAAAACCTCCTTCTTCTCTTTGATAAGGACAATGTAATTAGCTTGCTCTTTGATGGATAAACTTACCCCCAACTTGATGATTTGTGGATTCATTGGATCAGAACCGATGTCTATGTCAATCATCTCTTCAATTGACATGTGGAATCCATCCCCCAACTGGTGTGGAGTTGGGATCAAGTGGATATCGTTTGCTGAATTTAGATCTATGTTGGGAATGTCGGGTTCCTCTTCAGCATGGAAGATATCTTGAGTCTGTCCTGGGGTGAAATGGAACATCTCACCGTAAGGCTAGTACTCTTATGGGGATGGTGGTGAGTCAACACGATTCTAGTCTATGGCATCTAGGTATATATACAATGGTCATGTTGGATAGGCTGGATAGTGGATGGGGGAAGTTAAATAAATGTATATCATGTTGATGGAATGAATTTGGTCTCCATTTTCGCATGGGTGTTGATTCAGACATCCTTGGTTATCCTTGTATCCCAGATCTGGCTCTGTGGGTACTGGCACAAAAGTATCGATCCTATGTGTAGATAGAAGGATAGGGTCTACCCTTGGCACTGATGGTTCTATAGGGTCTCTAGGTGGGAGGTGCTCCCTATATGCCCGAAGTGGTGGATAAAGCACTTGGTTTAATTGTACTTGTTTTAAATGCCACCTATTCCTTGGTCCCATATTTAGATGTTCAAACATATCATCGATGTCTATGGGGTATTCATGTTGCCTCATATGGTTGAGATATGCCATCTCAGTATCATCCTCATAGTCACTATCGGAGATCCATAGGCCTTCATTGGCTCTGACAAATATGTGACCCTTTGGCTGGTATAGCCTCCCACTAGGCATTTCTTGATCACTATCCTCACTCTCTATGAAAACTAGAAATCTGGCATACGGGTAGTCGATGTTGAAGAAGATATTTGGATCTTCTTCCTCCGATGGATCACTTGGCCTTATGGCAAACATGGGAGGCTCATTTTGTTTGAGCAAGTTGATTTTGTCCCTTTTGGGTTGTTTCGCTCTCTACAGGAGGGTTGGATTCTTTGGAGGTAGCAATTTCTCGATCGAAACATTAAAGGGGAACATTGCCACAAAGTTATCCTGATAGTCATCAATGGGTGTCACCTGAGAGTGATTGCTATCAGACTTAAAAGGGTCCCAAGGTGCTACCTCATAATCTTACTCATCTTCAAAAGACCTCCCTTGATCTTGTTCATATCCCTCTTGGAGGTTACTTCTTGAACTTTCCCCTTTCTTGATCAAATGGGAGGGGTTGTTAAGGTCAACAAGGTTTGTTGTTAACAATGGGATATAATCCCCCAATGTGTATGTCATGTTGGGATTGGCATATGGACCTTGTGCCAACCCATCCCTGTTGCCTAGACCTAGGCATTGCATTGTTTCTACCAAGATGTCGAGGGACAAAGGATGGTTGAAACCTACTCCTGAATTATCATATTGCATCTGGTATCTGGATTTATAAATAATGTACATTCCTTGTTTGTATCTACCCAATCCATATCCATGCCAATTACATTGGTCCAAGTATCTCAAGGCAAATTTTGGGTTGGATAGACAGTCAACATTCTCAGGAAATGTCTCTTCATCCTCTTCCTCTTGTAGGTAGGGTTCAATGTCATTCTTGAGGCCCCCATATACAAAATTGGTCTGATTTGGTGGGTAGCCTAAAGGGACAATAGTGCCAATGGGGAGGCGATGTCTCCCCATGTCTTGCATGGATTCGAGCATGGGTGTTGCCACAAAATTTCATACTAGGTACTCCCCTAGGCCCGTATTAGCCATATCAATGGTAATCGTCAATGGTTGAGGGGAGGGGAATGGGAGCTCTCCTGGAGTCCACTCCATGTTGTGTAAACCAAGTGTCTCGACTTCCATTCGGCTGGGCACCTCTTTGGTAGAGATGGTTGAGACTAACGGTGGTACCTCCTCTAGAGGCTTCTTCCCAGTGTCCTTCAATGTGGCCACCATAGATGGCATCATTAGTGAAGGAACAGACAACGAAGATAGGCTAGGTTGGTGAGTTGAGGGGCTCAATAGTGGAGATGTAGGCAAAATTGGACCCTATGTGGATGAATTCAATTGAAAGTCCAAATGTGTCGATGGTAGGATCGATTGTGGCATTAGCTACACCACATTACAAAACTTAAAGGGCTCTAAGTCCACTGGTACTACATGTACATGCCCTTCATATGTGTATTTGAGGCATTGATGGGCTATCGAAGGGACACACTTCATGTCCCTGATCCAAGGCCAGCATTGCAAGATATTGTAGGCCATCTCACCCTCAAGGATGTGACACAATGTAGGAATGGTCTTTTTTCCTACTTGGATGGGCAAGAAAATTGTGCCAACCATCGAGCATAACGTGTCGTTGAATGCTCGAAGAGTGTAAGTGGATGCCACAATGTGGGATGCTGGCATCTTAAGGTGTTTTAATGCCACTATTGTGATTACGTTTTTGGATGAGCCAGTGTCCAACAACTCCCTCTTGAATGGAATCTTGTTGACCTATGCAATGACGTGTAGGGGTGGATCCACCATATCACCAGTCACCAGTTTTAGTTTATCTTCCCTTAATATTATGACTGGTTCTGTGCATTGTCTCACATGTCCCATGAAATTGTTGAAGGAATTGGCTTCGTGGGTTTGTAGCTCAATGGCTTTGAGTATCTCCATCAGAGCCTCCCGATGGGGCGGTGATTGTTGGATGAGCTCATAAATAGAGAGCCTAGCCGATGTGGTCCTTAAAATTTGAGTAAGTTTAGTTTGAATCGTGGCCACTGATCTAGGTGGGGGAGGTTGCGTAGGGTGTTGTGGAGGTTGTGACATTGACGAAACATCTCCTGTAGCTGCAATGGGTGCAGTCGTGTTTGGGTATCTTTTGTTTCGTGTCATGATGCTTATCATCCCTATGTATCCTTGCATGGGGCAGTTTTGTGTTACCTCATTAACTTGTAAAGTCTTTGCTTGCACATCATGGGTAGGCAGGGGGTCATTGAAGACCTCCATCTATTGGTTGCTCAGTGCTACGGGACTATCTACCACAAGCATTTTTTTGTCTATCAAGTCCTACACTAAGTGTTTGAATTTCCAACAAGTGGAGATTTTGTGTCCTTTCTACCGATGAAATATACAATATAATTATTCCCTATAGCCCTTGGTTTTTTGTGTGTTGGGGTCTATGGGTCGACTTTATAGCAAGTTTATCAGGTTTTTTGCGAACAAGCAGTCAAACAAAGAGTCTCTAGACTCCATGAATTGTGTGAATTATCACCTAGGGCGATGCTGCTGATTTTGCTCTTGTTTATGATTTTCATTTTCATAGTTATCAAGAGGAACTGCCTAATAATTAGCTTTTAGGGGCTGTGTCGTTTGTGCAAGCTTTGGTATAGTTATGGCAACCTGATTGACCGTGGCGGGTTTCGGTTGCATGGGCCCAATTTTAGCATTTTTGGGCCACTCTTTCTTGCATGGCTTGGAAATATTGTCATTTTGTATTTTGATCTCCTCAATTATCCTAGCTTGCACTAGGGCTTCTTCAAGGGTGGCATATTGCTGCAGCTACAATAGCACGGAGATCAACCTTAAGCAACTCTTTGAAAACATTTGAGTCATGTCGACCATGGGAGGGAGGTAAGGTAGCTTTGAAAGCAATGTCCTCCACCGATTCCCATAAGCGGCTATGGTCTCATCATCATACTGCTTAAGGCCAGCTAGGTCGCTTAAGGATGCCTTATTCTTGGTGTTGAAGGAAAAACGTTCAAGGAACATGTCCACTAGTTGGTCTAGATTATTGATGCTATGCTTCGACAACTAGGTAAACCAATCTAAGGCAAGGCCTATGAACATGGTTATAAACATTCTTAGAAGCAATGGATTTTTGTATTGAATGCCAAAGCATTGACTCAAGAAGCTTGTTACGTGCTCCTAGGCATCCTCATCCCCTCTAAAAATTGCCAATTTGGGCACTTTGAAGTGGTCGGGGTATGGGGGTGCCAGAACTAAAGGATGCATAGGGTGACTGCAGAGTTGGTGTAAGGTGGTATTTTGGGGCGCTGAAGTCTTAGTCTCCATAGACTCTAAGTGCTCTAGCAGTGCTTTGTATGCATCATAGTATTTGATTTCCTCTTCTTTGGTTTGTTCCTATTGTGAATTATGAGGAACTTGAGGCCTATGGAGGGGTAGTCGGATAGCACCCCCTACCTTGGTAGGGCATTTCAGCCCACTCTTCTTCCCACTTAAATTCCTCATAGGCCTCATGAGGAGTTTTTGGGCATGACCTATAAACATGGACGGGTGCTCGAGGAAGGTGCCCATCATTGGTTCTAGGAGTGGCCTCCCACTCAAGTCTAGGAGGTCTTGGAGGTAACGCTTGATAAGGTCATAGAGACCTGTCTCGTACTAAGGGGTTGTGCCTCTCATAAATTTCTATCTTATGCATGTGAGGGGTTGTAATCCTCTCATGCATAGTGTTCTAGAACAACTCATTTATCTGGCACCGAATGTGATCTTTGTTAAGATGATACAGTTGTTCTAACTACTACTGATCTTGCCTAAGTTGCATTATTTTCTCTTGGTAGGTGGCATGTTTGGCAAATGCCAAGTCAATTTGTTCTGTTGTCCTAGTTCTAGGAGGCCTATATGCCTCCCATACATATCTATCTCAGTCATGGTGATCCGAGATCTCTATGGTTCACTTTCCTCTATCAAGGTTAGTAGCATTCACCTGAGGCTCTTGCCTCAATAGGTGATCTTGATAATTAGCAGGTGTGGAGGTGCATTTCTCCTACGTGATGCATTGCTCTTGAGGAATATACTATTTTTCCTCATGCTCCCTTTCACACATGTGAAAGGGACAGGCAGAGTTGGCTCACCCTATCTAAAGAACCTTACGCTCTAGATTTGTCCTATTAATTCTAACAGTAATGAGGGGTGGATGATGAATGATATAATCATGTGGGCCCTCCTTATGAAACCTATGTTGCTCTAGCACTTCATCACGTAGTGGCCACTCATAATGAGTGTCTAAGGGGGCCTTCCCATGTGTGTACTCCTCCTGAGAGGGTCTATGTTGAATGGGAGTGCCCCTCAAAGGGGTGCCTCTATAGTCCTATTCTGTAGTGGTATGGTGTGGACTATGTTGTGGGTTAGGCTACCAAGGTGGTATAACCAAGTCCTTGGGGCTATAACGGAGGCGACTTGTGCCTCCTTGCATACTTTTTGCAGCTTCTTCCCAGGATTGGGCTTGGCTACGAGTATACACCATGGTGGTGGTTTTTCTAAAATGATATGTATATTTCTATCTCCTTTACAATTTTTATGCTATACCAAACAAAAGGGGACAACACAAACAAATAAATTATTATCTTGTTTATAGATTAAAAGTGCATCCTAGATCTAGTTCAGTGTGTTTGATTTTTGTTATGTAACTCTTGTAAATAAAACTTTGTTATACATGCATAATGAGGGCTCTTGTATCTCCAAAATGGTCACCCCTTAAATATACCATTGCCAATCCATTATACCAAACCTCTCAATATACCCGCCCTTACGTGAGGGAAACTATTGGTACACAAGAGCAGAACAATAAGTGGAACTGTAGATTAAAGATACAACGCCAAACAAAAGATAAAGAAATCACGATAAAAAGTAATGCAGAACATAGTTGTACAAAACAAACGATTTTTATTAATCAATGGAGTTTAGAAACTCCTTTTGAGTACAACGGGGCCTGTAACCCTTTTCAGTGATACAAGATTACAATTTGTGCTAGGGTTCTGTGAAACCCTAGGCGGCACAATGTGGTGGCGTCTTCGGAAGAATGTATCCTTAACCTCAACGGAGTGAGTGGGCTTCGTTGTATCCTTTGGCTCGGACCACTCCGGCTTAGCAGTTGCTATCATCCAATCAGATCTGCCATTAAAATCCTGCACACATTAAAACTATCAAAAAGGTTAGAAACTAGTAAGAGGGCTCCTTTGTGTGAGCCCTCAGAAACGATCTAAAACCCTAGAAATGAAATAAATAGAATGCGAGAATCTAACGGCACGGATTAATACATAAAAATAAGTTACTTGCTTTACTAATCTATACCTCTTTTTTGTTAACGCGGCGAGACCGGGCGGCACCTGGAAGTGATGTGGCTGTCAAATCGGCTGCAGAAGGCGCCCTGGTGCGACTCGTTGAACGCCGCGTGCTTACGGATCGGGGTTGCAGACGTCGGTCTGCGTCTGTGGCTGTGGGTAAACGCCCGCGGGCACTTGCGACAAGAATGGGGGATTCTACAGAATGCTGCAGAAGGGATGGCGGCGAAGTTGGCGACGGATGCGGCGATGGATGCGGCGAAAAGGGGCGGCGATGGATGGGTAGGTTTAGCTGAAGAAGAGATAGATAGCGATAGATAACAAAAGAGAGATAGTAAAAGAGATAGGGTTTGAGCCATCAAGGTGACTCAATTTATAATCTACTCTTAGGGCACACTTTAGGGTTTTAACGACACTTTGAACGTGTGGCTAAGATTAAAGTGGATCCAAGGGTAGAGAATAAATCTAGGTTGTGAAACGGATTAAGATGGATGGACGGATGAGATTAAATGAAGGATGGACGGCTCAGATTAAATCACTTAAAGTATATTTATATATATATTAAAATATATTAAAATATTAAAATATATATATAAATATTAATTTAAATAAATTTGGGAATGAAAAATGGCGGGAAAGGTGAAATTGGGCCAAATAATGGCGGGAAAAGGTGAAATTGGGCAAATAATGGGGAAGGTGTGGATTTGGGCCAAATAATGGCGGGAAGGTGGATGAGTGACACGTGGCTAACGAGGAAGGTATAGATGACTTACAAGTGGCTGGATTTTGGTGTCTACTAAGATGCCCCTTTTTGAGTTGCTTTGTGTGAAGACACAATGCGGCACAAAAACTTAAGACACCTGAAAATCTGGATCAGACGCAACTCTCTCTCAAGACTAAAGCACAACTTTGAAGACCAAAGAATAAAAGAATATTTAAAATTTTATCAGCTTACCCCCTCAATTGGCGAGCGAGAATGGTTCTCACAAGCCAATTGGAAGAAATTGGAAGAAAATGAACCGTTTTTGCCCCAACGGTGAAAAAAGGGGTTGGTGTATGAACCATCTGTTTATGTCCCAACGGGAAAGGGGTTGGTGTACAAACCAGGAAAAGAATATGATTGAAGACGATATGAGTGATGTGAAAGATGGACCGTTTTATGCCCCAACGGTTATAAAGGGATTTTTGCCAAATTGTAAGTTCCATGATCATGTAAGATGAATTCCACTATAGGAAAATTAGAAATTGATAACGGATGCCCCAACTCATGTGTGTGAGTCCATACTGTTAATGAAATTGCCTTGTTGGTGCCATTGATATGCAGAGATGAAAGATGCATGAAAAGAGTCCGAACTCAGAGATGCTCCTAGTGATTGTATGGATAATTCCTCGGGTCGGAACCAATCAACCTAGGTAGCCTCAATCTCTAGCAAGACTCAAAATAATGATGATATTAAAGATTGTCCATGTTTAAGGCCCCATGAACTAGGCCATCAATGACAAGCTGTTGAGCAAATTAATCTTGGTATGAGGTCACTTGAAAAGTAGAATACCCAAAATTGATTTCCAATTTTCAAACAGTGAAATAATTGATGATGATAAATGGTAAGTGTCCTTATGGTGGTTTAATCCTCTTATCGAATTGCATGGATTCAAATCGTTGCAATCGCCAAGGTGATAGAATATACCACTAGATACGAGGTTTACTTTAATTTGATTTGGCAAAAATATGCATGATGAAAGAAGAATGAATGAAATTGACGATAGATCAGAAAAATTGATGAATGTGGTTAATTTTGTGAAGGTTTTGAATATTTTTAACCCAATTTGTAAAACAATGATGAATGATGCGCTTTTTGAGCGAAATGACAAAATTTGTGTCCAAAAGCTGTTGTAACCTTCACAAAATGTTTTATTATGATAAGAAGAATGGATGAATGGAATTTGATGAAATTTGGAGGAGGTAAGCTTCAATTTTGCAAGTTTTGTTCCTTTATTCAATACTGACACCAAACGCCGGTCTGCATTTGTGGTTGGCAGAGACGCCCGTCGGTGTTTAGGCGCTCTGCAAATGCAAGACTACGTCTAAATGCGCCATGAAATGCCCCACTACGTTTCAGGGCGCCAAAACCAGCTATTTAAACAGTTTCAGCGAGAATTTCGCTCATTTGTGCGTTCGAGCTTGAGAGAAGTGCGTATGAGGGAGTGGAGTGAAGTGAAGTGAAAGGTTGTGTGGGAGAGTGAAGCACGCGGGAGCTATGGCGGAGATGGGAGCGGACGCGCCAGTGCAGCCAGTGAGGTATTTGTTCATTTAAGCAAGTACTTATTATGTGTTTTTTTTTTTTTTTGGAAAAATTTGTAACAAATTTTTGTTTTGTTGTTTTGCAGCTTAGGGTGTTAGAGGCACGACACCGATTCTCCCCTATCATTTCCGGGGATGAGGAGGTCATTGTCGGGGGGGATTAGGGGGGGGGGGGGGGGGGGGGGGGGGCGTCTAGGGCTCCTACTAGGTCTCAGGGGTACTCTTTTGATGGTTAGCTTAGTGCTTAGATGCACTCTTTATGAGCCTTGGTGCTCTATTGTATATTGTAGCCTTTTGGCATTCATTGTACGTTTTGATCTTTATACATATATATATATATACATGGCTTTTATTTATTTGGTGTTTTACTCTCTTTTGTGTGAATGCCTATGTTTTTGTGATGCATGTTTTTATATGTTTTAATGTTTTTGATGCATATGTGATGGAATGGAATGCAAACTTATAGATGATTAATGCGAGACTAAGTATATAACATATAAATCTATGGATGATTAATGCAAGACTAAGTAAATGAAATATGCACTAAGAAGCACTCATACTTTTAGATAGTTGGATTTAGCCAACTGTTATCATAATTGTTTAATCAGGGGCACCGAACTTGGTGGCTTGTGAATGGATGACGTATGGAATGACATGAATATGGAAGAAGATATGGAGGGTGTATTGGAAGACTGTTTTACAAAGACTCAAACATGCTAGTGGTATCAAACAAACTTACTAATCCTGCCTAATTCAACTAGGACCAAATGTGTGTGCATGCGAGTTCATTAACCAAATCTGAAGCATGGTAGTGACTCTAGGCAATCAAAAACCTGTGTGTGTGCAAGTGTGTTCATTAACCTCATCTTGCATAAATTAGGTAACCCTGTTATGGAGAAGACCCCGAAGCTAGTTTGTCCGTATGAGCATTCGAGAGGTCTCTTTTTGAGGAGAGACATGTCGCCACGCAATGAGTATACTCCACTTTGCCGAGTCAAGCGTCTATAGCCCCGGTGAAGGTTAACTCCATAGTCCATGTTGTTTTTGACCTTTGTAAGCCTTGGGGATGACTACCTATCCGTCTGATTGGACAAGTAGTACGATCCTTACAACTTATTTGGGATCGGTGGTGTGTGAAAAATGTTCATTTCCTTAGAGCTTTGGGGAATCGGATTCTCAACCGAAGTATGATGAGAATTTTACCCTATCCTTACTACTCTGTTTATATTTATATTTTGTGATTGCTTGTGATAGTGGTAAGAACCACTATTTTATGGACTATGTTTGCATGATAGGACAAACGAGGATTACCCTTTTCACTTCAAGGCACAACCCAAGGATGGTGTTATCTCTCTTTGACACAAGATGTTTTTAAGATGTGAAAATGTGATAGGTTCAAGACCGCTTTTGAAATCATTTCCCAATACTCAAGATTTTATTTAGTGTAATTTGTGATATGGCCCTAGAGAACTTTGACATGCATTTCAAAGTTTGCTTAAAACACTAGGAATGGGTGAGTGATTGAAAACATTTTGGCAATGTAAATATGTGCAAATGGAAAATGGGTGTACGAATGACAATTCGGTTTGATGGATTTTATGAAGGTGCCCCTGATTAAGGCAACATGACTTTTGCTTGACCAAATTTTATATCCAAAAGATAGAATGGTCTCTAACATGATATGCAACTATGGCTGAAAATGAAATGTTATGGTTTTCAATGAGATGTATGCACATGAAATGCAATGTTTTTGAATGAGATGTATGCAACTAACAATGAAATGCAAATTCTTTTTATTTTATTTGTTTTTTTTTTTTTTTTTTGTTGTACAAGCCATGTATATATGTACATATAAAATTCAAACTATGCGTAGAATGCCCTCAAGTGTATAACATTA
Source organism: Wollemia nobilis (assembly GCA_028583015.1). Lineage (NCBI taxonomy): Eukaryota > Viridiplantae > Streptophyta > Pinopsida > Araucariales > Araucariaceae > Wollemia > Wollemia nobilis. The sequence continues at coordinate 820,234 of JAQPPZ010017059.1, forward strand.
AGTGGTTCGGGTTCTTCCTCTCCCTCTAAACTGGCAAGTCTATAAGTTCCATTACCCACTCTTTCAGTGACCATATATGGACCTAACCAATTAGCCACGAATTTATCTCGAAGATGCGGCAATGCATTGGTGTTTTGTTGATTCTCTTTAAGGACAAGATCTCCTACTTGAAATTCTCTTAGATGAACTTTGGCATTGTAAGCACGTTTCAATCGGTCTTGATAAACTCGCAAATGCTCTAAAGCATTGATTCGTTTTTCATCTATGAGTGTGAGTTGATCAAGACGTGCTTGTCTAGCGAGTATCATCATCAATAAATTCCTGCAAAGAAATTCACAAGGAAGGGATCTCGAGCTCAAGAGGCATGATTGCTTCAGCTCCATAGACCAAAGAAAATGGCGTTGCCCCAATGGGAGTTATGATGCTTGTTATGTAAGCCCATAATGCCAAGGGGATTTGTGTATGCCAATCTTTATGATTTTCTTTAACAAGTTTCTTAAGAATAGCAATTATGGTCTTATTGGAAGCTTCCACTTGTCCATTGGCTTGTGGGTAGTAAGGAGTTGAGAAACTATGTTGGATATTATACTTTTCGCAAAGAGCTCGAACATCCTTATTCTTAAAAGACTTGCCGTTATCAGAAATGATTTTAGAGGGAATACCAAAACGACAAATGATATGGTGAAGTATAAACTCCACAATTCTAGGACCTGTCGTATTGGTTAGAGGAATAGCTTCAACCCACTTTGTGAAGTATTCGGTGGTCTGTAATGATGAAAGTATCGTTGTCTGAAGAGGCAGGTGAAATCTTGCCAATTAAATCGAGACCCCATTGTGAGAAGGGCCAAAGGCTTTGGATGGGTTGTAAAGCTTGTGATGGTATATGGGTTAAATTAGCGTGTTCTTGACACTTTTTACATTGTTTAACATATTTGCAACAATCTTGTTCCATAGTGGGCCAATAATACCCCATACGTAAAATACGCTTCGCAATGGCCATTCCACTAAAATGACCACCACAAGTACCATCATGGGCTTCAGCAATAGCTCTATGTGTTTCACATGCTTCTAGACAGCGGAGGAGTACTCCATCATATCCACGTTTATACAACACATCCCCCAAAAGAACAAAACGAGCTGCCTTTTGCTTAAAACAGCGGCGGGCAATTCGAGACAAATCAGATGGGAGTGTTCCAAACTTGAGGAAGGCTACTATCTCACTAGACCAAGGCTCATATGGATCCGAATGGATAAAGCAAACATCTTTTTCATCCTTAGACTCGGCACGGACAATTGCAGACTTAGAGATTGTGGAAATGATTAGGGGTTGTACCTCTCCAAGGGAGTCCTTTGGAATCAATGATCCAAGAGAGGCCATGGCATCCGCAAATCTATTAGTCGAGCGAGGCAAACTAGTGATCTCATACCAATCAAACTTAGAGAGCAACTTCATTGCTACATCATGATAAAGCTTAATGGTAGGTTCTTTGGCTTGGTATTCTCCTGTAATTTGTTTAACCACGAGTTGAGAATCCCCAAATATCCGAATACGCTTAATGCTCATAGCTATGGCTGATTGAAGACCTAAAATTAAGGCTTCATACTCTGTTGTATTATTGGTGCATTGGAAGTCTAGTTTGAATGATAAAGGGATGGGAATCCCTTGAGGTGTATGAAACACAACTCCAGCACCTTGACCTTTCGCGCACTTAGAGCCATCAAAGAATAGCGTGATGTCAACATCTTCCTCCGGAATGATGTCCTCTTCTTGTTCGGTGATAGCAAATACCGAATCATCCGGGAGCTCAATAATCAAAGGATGATCACTAGGTAGTGGAGCTTCCGCAAGTTGATCGGCTATAACTTGACCTTTAACGGATTTTTGGCTAATGAATTCAAGATCGAATTCGGTAAGCAACATTATCCATTTAGCGGTACGAGTGTTATTATAAGTGCGAGACATCATATAACGCGGAGGGTTTTCTCTAGCTATGACATATGTTGTATGGCTAAGCATATAATGACGAAGTTTCTTAGTGGCAAAAACCACTTCTAAGCACAACTTTTCCACATAAGCATATCGGGTTTCATAGCTTACCAATGTTCGACTAATATAATAGACGAGCTTGCTCACGATTTTGTTCATTCTTTTGTGCAAGCATTGTCCCTAAGGCAAAGTCCGTTCTTTGAGATATAAAGATTGAAAGGGACCCCTGGACGAGGCGGAGCTAAGGCGGCGGAGATGCTAAATCTTGCTTGATGTCATCAAAGGCTTTTCGACACTCATCTGTCCATGAAAATTGTACCCCCTTTTGTAGTAGGTGGCAAAATGGCCTACATTTATCAGAAAGTTGTGCAATAAAGCGACGGATTGAATTAATCTTTCCTTGCAGACTACGCAACTCCTTCAAATTAGTTGGGGGACACATTTCCATAATGGCTTTGACCTTGTTTGGGTCCACCTCAATACCTCGTTTAGAGATAATAAAACCTAGGAGTTTGCATGAGGTAACACCAAAGACACATTTCTTAGGGTTCAACCTTACTTTATGCTCTAGAAGCCTATCAAAAACTTTTTCCAATACATCAAAATGCTCTTGTCGAGTTTTAGATTTTGCCAATAAATCATCCACATAATCTTCGATAATCTTATGCATATAATCATGGAAAATATAAGTCATGGCTCGTTGATAGGTTGCACCTGCGTTCTTAAGGCCAAAGGGCATCACCTTGTAACAAAAAGTTCCCCAAGGTGTGGTAAATGTTGTTTTGTGTTGATCTTCAGGGTTTATTCGAATCTGGTTGTATCCTGAAAATCCATCCATGAACGAAAGCATTTCATGACCAGCGCAGGTGTCGACAAGAGTATCAATGTTTGGAAGAGGAAAGTCATCCTTAGGACACGCTTTATTTAGATCTCGAAAATCGGTGCAAACACGTATCCCCCGTTAGGCTTGCGAATGGGTACCATGTTAGAAAGCCACTCGGGATAATCAATCGGGACGACAAATTTAACATCCAGAAGTTTTTGAATCTCCGATTTAACTATGAGGGCCACGGTAGGATGCATTTTCCTAAGTTTTTGTTTGACAGGTTTAGCATCTTTTTGTAAGGTGAGGTTATGGACAACCAAATTAGGGTCTAGGCCTGGCATGTCTTTGTAAGACCATGCAAATATCTCCTTCTTCCGCTTGAGTAGAGCAATCATTTGCTCTTGTTCCTCCGATGATAGACTTTTAGCCGGTTTCACAATTTGGGTGCCATCTTGGTATGGACTAAGGTCTACATCGATAGTTTCTTCAATAGACATGTGGGAACCTTCCTCAAGGCTGATGGGGAGTAGGGATCGGATTTATGTCATCTAAAATGTCATCAAGCTCCTGTGCCTTGCTCTCGTCTATGTCTGCCTGGAAGACCTGTGGCTTAGAAGATGAAGGTGAATGTGGAGGTGAAGGAGGAATGTAGTTGGCGGAAGCCCTTAACAATTCCTCGGAAAGGATGAACTCCGAAATAGATGGAGGGGATGAAATCCGATCCATGCCAATCAGGCTTGGGTTGATCGGGATTGGCTTATCCGGATCATATGGATTATGGAGCGGGGTGAATAAGTCTTCAAAATTCATTGTCGACTTATGGAAGAAAGGATGGGCGGAATGGAAGGGAAAACCGGTGAAGACCTCGGAAGACCTGAGATGCAAAACAACATAGTTTTTGAGTTTTTTTTTTTTTTTTTTAGTTTGAGTTTTTTTTTTTTGTAGTGGTGAAAACCACTATTACACACATACATAAAGCAATAAAGTATTTTTATATATTTTGATTTTTTTTTTTTTTGGAAATTTTCTGATTTTTTTTTTTTTTGGTAGTGGTGAAAACCACTATTTTAGTATATACATATAATAGATTATGGCTTATGGATGTGGCGGAGGGGGTGGTTCACCTCGTTCTTGTGGAAGAAGCAAGCGAAAGATGGCCTCTTGGAGAGGGAACAATTGGAGATAAAACTCGTCTTGTTTAGTGAGGGGAACAATGGGCGCCGACTCTTCTTCAGATTCATCACCATTTGACATGACGTCAAATTCTTCATAGGCTTCATCTTCGGATTCGTCGGGGTGGAGGATTTCTTCTTTTGAATTAAGATTAATGCTTTGAAAAGCTCGTTCAAAAGAAGAAAGGGATGGAAGTGGTTGGTAGCCCAGACCAAAACGCTCAGTGGGTCTATGGTATGGCATATCGATGCGTTCAGTTACCCCTTGCTCGTATCGACCTAGGCCAAATTGCTGCCAATTATGTCTGTGGAAATAGCGAGAGGGAAAACCCTCCATCCTTTCGATATTGGCTGGGACTGGATGCTTAGGTTCTAGTATGGTGGTAGGACTAGAAGATGACTCTATTCCCCCATATACAAAATTAATGGAATTTGGCATAGAACCCATGTTATAAACCGATCCAATGGATAAATGTTGGTCATGTGGACGACCAAAATCTTTAGCTGTTTGCACATTGAACGGTGTGATGTGGACATCTTGGATGGCATACTCACCAATACCGCATCGGTGAGATGGACCTTGACTTGGGAGGGAGATGGACTAGATGATGGAATAGAAGAATGTGGGATAGAAGAATTGGAAGGATTTGGTTGGGTTGATGCTTCACTAACTTGTGAAACATCGGCTGGTGATGGTTGGGAAGATGGAGGAATAATAGGTGATGTTGAAGAAGGTGTAGAAGAAGGGGGTAATGACGTGGAAAGAGATGATTGGTCATGGCCACATGTGCATGTGGTCAGTGATGAAGAAGAAGGAAGATTAGGAGATGAAGAAAGTGGTGAATGAGATGGAATAGCGGAAGAGGAAGATGGTTGCGATATGATGGGTAGCTCCTCGGGAATGGGAGCTTTAGAAGAAGATGGTATAGAAGAAGTAGATGGGGTCAAGAAAAGATGAGTGGATGGCAACACAATCTCATAAGGATTTGAGACATAGTTGCAATGTTTGAAGGGTTCAATGTCGGCGGGTACACAATGAACTCTGTCCCTCATATACATACTTGAGACATTGATGCGGTATAGAAGGGACACATCTCATCTCCCTAAGCCAAGGCCGTCCAAGCAATACATTGTATGCCATGGACCCTTCCAAGATGTGAAACAAGGTATGCAAAGTTCGGGCCCCTACCTCAATGGGCAAGATAACCGTGCCAACCGTGGAAGATAAAGCATCATTGAATGCTTTAAGAGTAAAAGTCGACTTTGTGATAAGGGATGGCGACGACTTTAGATGACTCAACGCCGATGTTGTAATGATATTGATTGAGGAACCGGTGTCAATTAAGACTCTCTTGAATGGCTTGTGATCGATCTTGGCCATGATATGCGGTGGAGGATCTATACTTTCTGTTGACATAGGTTTGATTTCAAAATCATAGAAAGTGATGGAGGGCTCCATGCATGTTTGAATACTCCCCACAAAGTTGTTGAAGGCATTAGTATCTTGAGTTTGAAGCTCGATTGACTTTAATATTTCCATTAATGCCTCTCTATGCGGGGGAGATTGTTGAATGAGGTCATAGATCGATAACTTGGCGGAAGCCATTTTTAAACTGGTAGTTAACTCGGCTACTCAATGACATGATGGGTCGTTGGCGTTGAGTAGAATGATTTAGCGGTTGTTGAGAAGTACTAGCACGTCGTTGGGTCACTTGTTACACGAGGTGGGTGGGGGTTTGTACAGGTGGTTGTGGTTCAGCCTGATTTGGTTGGTTCGCCCTTTGACCCCGGGTTACTACGTTAATAGTACCCACAAAACCTTGGTATTGTTGTACATGGTTGACTTGATTAGGAGGAGTTACCGAGTTACTCCCCACTGAAGTTGTTGGAGCTTCCTCCCGATGTGGAAGGGGTGTTTGAAATATACCAAGATTTTGATTTTGTTGGGCTAAGGGGCTATCCAATTTAATGGCTCCAATCTCAATAAGATCTTGGATCACATGTTTGAAAGTTGTACAATTATTGATATCGTGCCCATTTTGCCTATGATAAGGACAAAATAAGTACTCCTTGTAATACTTTCCCCTTCTAGATGGTTCTAAAGGTTTGAACTCAGGTAAAGTTAAGCTGATTTGTGCTATATAACTTGTTGAATATGACCGCATATGGTTCATCTAAAGGTGTGAACTGTCGCTTGGGACGATTGTTTTGCCAAGGTCGAGTTTCCATGGTTGGCCCAGTATTGGGAGTTGGTTGATCTGGTTGAGGAGGGGCGGGTACCGCATGATAAGCAATTGGTTGCGGTTGACTTTGCATTACTTGTTGTTGTTGAGCCATTACGGGCTGACTCGCCACCACTTGATTAACTTGGTTAACATTTGAGGCTGTACTAGCTTGTGTTTGTTTGTTTTGGCCATAATTATTATTTCGTTGTTGGCCCTTTTGTTGCCATTCTTTTCTACGGGGTTTTAAAACACCCTCTTGGACTTTAATGTCTTCTATGATACTTGCTTGGGCCAAAGCCTCTTCAAAAGTCCTGTATTGTTGTAATTGGAGTAACCAAGAGATAGGTTTTAGACAACTCTGGGTGAACATTTTGGTTAACTCCTCCATTGGTAGGGAGAATGGCAGTTTATTAATGATAGCCCTCCAACGGTTTCCAAAGTCATAAACAGTCTCATCGTCATGTTGCTTGAGCTTGTATAAGTCGGACAATGAAACTTTCCTTTGTACATTTAGGGAGAATCGTTCTAAAAATAGATTAATCAATTGTTCGTAAGCATAAATGCTATGGTGAGCTAAATGATTGTACCATTGTACAACATCTCCCCCTAATGTCTGAGGAAAAGTTATGAGCATAAGAGCGTCATTATTTTGGATTCTAAAGCAGGCATGCATGAATGAGCTCACATGTTCATGAGGATCCTCAGTTCCTCGAAATTTGTCAAACTTCGGTAATGTGAAATCAGTCGGATATGGCGGTGAAGGTACCGAAGGATGAATTGGTTGATTGATCAATGACCTTAGCGTAGGTTTATGACTAGATGAGCCAGGCATGTTGAGCATAAGGTTGTCAATCTGTTGTTGTATAGCATGGAGTCGAGAATCTTCATGAAAATTTTGACTTGTTTGATGATTATGAGGATGCAATGGAGGAGTTGAAAAATGATGAGATGGGATGAAATTGCCTGGATTAGGCGGTGTGGAATGGACAGGTTGTTGGTATGGATGATACCGAAAAGAAGGTGATTGGTTTGAATGATGAACTGGCTGGGTTGGGAGAAAGGTGGGGTAGGAATGGACACCACCGAAGATTGGGGTACCCAGGTGGGGCCTGAGCTAAGAAAAGCTGGCTGGGTAGAAATTGGTTGAGGTGTAGGATTTACTACGACAGGTGGTTGAGCATTTTGTTGCTGTTGTTGCTGAAGCAACTTGTCGAGGTACTCCCTAACCTTATTAATCTCTAACCCAAGGGAGGTGGGATGATTGGATGAAGGTGGAGGGCGGGCTGCCATGGTAGTCACGAGAGCGCATAGCGGGGGCAATGAAGGTGGGCTGAAGTAGGCGGTACACAGGAAGAAATAGTAGACTGTGCCCCAGGTAGGGTGAAACCATAAATGGTTTGGGAAGAAGAGTGTTGAAATTGGTCATGGCTAGAGGAGGTTCCACCAGCCTCATAGAGAGAATTGGTTTACACCTAGGTAAATGGAGGAGAAAGTGGTCGAGAAGACACTACATTTGTCTCCAAAGGAGGACAATTGAGCATATAGGAAGATGTTGGAGATGAAGCCGGCTGAGCGGATACAACATTAGCCTCAAAAAAAGGGTTAGTGTAGACACTGAGTGAAACCGGCGGGTATGGTTGATGCAATATCCTGTTGAAAAATAGAATCTTGCATAGGGGAATCTTGGATTGGCTCAAGGACATAGCCGGTGCCATCTCTTAAGTGAGTTTGCACTTGGGCCATATCAATGTGGGTAATATGATAGGAATTGTCTTCCTCCATGGGCATGGCCATGTGATAGACGGTAGAAGGACGTGAAAGACCTGCAAGTGAACCTGCCTGAAATTCACTAGGATAAGTGGCTATGTTGGTGGTGGGGATGTTCTGTGAATTACTCATTTGATTATTTAGATTTAACATTTTAGATTGATTCCTTGTTAAGACCATGAAGCAATAAATCTAAACAAATTCAGAAAAGAAGAATGCAAAACTTAAATGATAAATTTACACTAAAGAAATTATCAGAAAACAGTCACAACCTAGGTTTCAACCAATATGTCTTACCTGCGGTTAATTAATTATTTTATGATCTTAATCTGCAGTAAATTTTAAGTGTCCGGTTTATGAGTTTTGCATGTGATCTAATCTTGAATTATTCACAAAAAAGGTAAAAACTATGGCTAGGAAAGGACAACGAGATTCTTACTGGTGATGAAATCCAGCAAGTTTGCTCGGGGGTGACCTATGGTGTCTAAGGCGGAAGTTTAATGGATGGAGATGAATTCCACCGTCACTAAACTTCAAGCAATACCTAGTGATGAAATCCGAGATATTACTTATTTTAAATGCAATATGAAATGCAGTGAATTTTATTTTAAGTGTTTTAGTTGTCTAATGTATACATACAAAGCTATAAATCAAAAGTTCTAATGATCTAAGCAAGAGGCTACTGAAAACATGCCATTTCCTCTGAAGAAGTGGAGTACACCGTTTAAAACCCCCTGCCTACCAATGATATCAGATATCAAAGGAGCAACCGGAAGGTTCATCCACTTCTCTGCACTGGAATCACCCAATGGCGGGAGTACTATTGACATCCAATCAATAGTCCTACTTAGATAACTAAAACAGATAATTCGTAGCTATTCTAATATGCAGCTAGGTATGCAAATTTTTTTTTATGCAAGCAACAACCAATAATGCAATGAAAAAAAATGTAACTAAAAATAACTATTCTTTTCCAGATTACTTAGTTTTTGTTCATTTTAAAGTAATGATCTGAAAAAGAAACAGAATACAGCAGAAAAACCAAAAACGTAAAAAGTACAGTTTAACAAAGAAAAAAAATGCACTTACTCGGAAGCCTACGCTTTCTCTGTGAAACTGCCTTCAAACGCCCAAGGGAGTCTGCGCAGGCTGAAACGCCCCTCTGCGTTTCGGATCGGACTTCCAGACGCCGCTCTGCGTCTGCTGCGTTTTTTGCAAACTCCTCAGAAACCCTAGTTCATTGGAACAGTGAATTTCACGATTTCTGGAACCTGCAAAATAAAAATAGAAAACAGGAATAGATCAGTAAAGCAAGTATTAAAAACATGAAACCCTAGGGGGTCCCACCGTGATCGCCATTTGTAGATTAAAGATACAACGCCAAACAAAAGATAAAGAAATCACGATAAAAAGTAATGCGAAACACAGTTGTACAAAACAAACGATTTTTATTAATCAATGGAGTTTAGAAACTCCTTTTGAGTACAACGGGGCACTGTAACCCTTTTCGTGATACAAGATTACAATTTGTGCTAGGGTTCTCCGAAACCCTAGCCGGCACAATGTGGTGGCGTCTCCGAAGAATGTATCCTTAACCTCAACGAGAATGAGTGGGCTTCGTTGTATCCTTTGGCTCGGACCACTCCGGCTAAGCAGTTGCTATCATCCAATCAAATCTGCCATTAAAATCCTGCACACATTAAAACTACAAAAAGGTTAGAAACTAGTAAGAGGGCTCCATTGTGTGAGCCCTCAAAAACAGTCTAAAACCCTAGAAATGAAATAAATAGAATGCAGAATCTAACGACGGATTAATACATAAAAAGATTACTTGCTTTAGAATCTATACCTCTTTTTTGTTAACGCGGCGAGACCAGGCGGCACTAGAAGTGATGTGACTATCAAATCGGTCACGGAAGGCGCCCTGGTGCGATCGTTGAACGCCGCGTGCTTACGGATCGGGGTTGCGGACGCCGGTCTGCGTACGTGGCTACGGGTAAACGCCGCGGGCACTTGCGACAAGAATGGGGGATTACGAGAATGCTTGCGGAAGGGATGGCGGCGAAGTTGGCGACGGATGCGGCGATGGATGCGGCGAAAAGGGACGGCGATGGATGGGTAGGTTTAGTTGAAGAAGAGATAGATAGCGATAGATAACAAAGAGAGATAGTAAAAGAGATAGGGTTTGAGCCATCAAGGTGACTCAATTTATAATCTACTCTTAGGGCACACTTTAGGGTTTTAACGACACTTTGAACGTGTGGCTAAGATTAAAGTGGATCCAAGGGTAGAGAATAAATCTAGGTTGTGAAACGGATTAAGATGGATGGACGGATGAGATTAAATGAAGGATGGACGGCTCAGATTAAATCACTTAAAGTATCTTTATATATATATTAAAATATATTAAAATATTAAAATATATATATAAATATTAATTTAAATAAATTTGGGAATGAAAAATGGCGGGAAAGGTGAAATTGGGCCAAATAATGGCGGGAAAGGTGAAATTGGGCCAAATAATGGCGGGAAGGTGTGGATTTGGGCCAAATAATGGCGGGAAGGTGGATGACTGACATGTGGATGATAGGAAGGTATAGACAACTTACAAGTGGCTGGATTTTGGTGTCTACAGGAACATAGGCAATATGAAATGGGTATCACTCTATTTTTAACACCTACCTTAGAAGACTTATCCTCATGCACAAGGAATCACCCCCACTACACTTGGTCAGATTTCATCAGGATTTACGTCTAACAACAGTTGTGATCAGGGTATATGTATGCAAAATCCAAGCCAAGGTGGTGATGAAACCCATCGTTGGTCTTGATCAAGTGTTGGGGTATTAATACCAACTCCTTGATTTTAATTTTATTACATGGTGTGTGTGGTTTCTTTTAATTGTATAAAGAAAGAAAACATACAAAAAAAGTTGATTTTCACTAATGCAATGCTTTAAAGTATGTTTTACCTTTTAAAGACAATTAGTAGCAAAAAGAAAATCATAAAACCTAACTAGAACTGAAACCTATAATGAATACTTGCCATTTGTGCAAGTATCATGCAAGCAAACCAAAGAAAAATGCATTCCTAATAAAGTTCCTTCCATTTAATTTACTCTATGTTTTTATTTATTTATTTTTCTTTATTATAAGAAATGAAAACAAACTACTTAACCTTTCTATACAAGTTTCTAAAAATAAAGCAAAGAAAATAGAAAATTGCAAAAACAGAAAGTAGAAAAACATAGAGGATGTTCAGAAGGCCTACCTCTTCTCTATCTAAACCAGATGCCTTTGAGTTTCTACTTATAAAATGCATAGAGCTCTAAATTCTAGGGTGGGATGAATAGCAAGTCTGCATTTGTCCTAGGGTGGGATGAATGCATATTCATCCCAAGGTGGCACGAGGAGCAGTCCAGTGCCCGAATAAGTAATGCCTATAAAGAAAAACCACAAAATTTGGATCAAAAACTTGATCCTAACAGTAGGTTACAGGGTCCCACCATGATCGCCACTAAAATCAATGCAAAAATATGGCATACTGATATGATGCAAACAAAAATAGATACAGATGCTAAGTCCTATGAATGCGATGGGCAATGCATGAAATAAATGATGTAGAAACGAGATGTGAGCAAACAAAGCGGGGCCTCCTTTATTGATATTACTTTTAATACAATTACAATACATCCTCCCTCTTGGGCTCAGAATGTTTGATATAATTTGTTACATCAATGGATACTCGAAATAAGCCGTGCTTCCAAGATTAGACGGTATGCTTCCAACGTCTTTCACGTGCCCACATTCAAAGTGGGCAGGATAAAATTTTCCACTACTTGTGTTCATGTGTTCATAGTTCCTTTATGCCCCTCTAGTATTCCTAGCAGTGAGATCATACGCATAGAAATATAGCAAATATTTAATAGCATATGCGTATCTAGAAAAAAATGCAATCCCCAAGGCCTCCAGCGGGCGCTTGTGTAATATCAGTGATAATATTGATAAATTGATTACATAATGATATATAAATGTAAAGGAAAACTTCTATAATTGGTATCACCTGATCTTGCATCTAAGCGGCATCGGACAGCCTCGTTATGCTCGTTTGCCCGTCGGGGGCCTCTCTAAAGCGAACACTCCAATATCTCACCTATGCTTATCCAAATAACCTAAAAATCATGGGTTAGGCATTATATGTAATTCTAATACTACTCAGATGCTTTTAATTTGCATATCTTACCCAGATTCTCCTGTATGTGACAGGGGTGCCCTATGAGCTAGTTAACACAAAATAGTAAAACGATAGTTAAATCATGTCATAATGAGTTCAAAATTTAACATAGGCATTATGATATCATCTAGGACATATTGCAAAAATAATAGTAAGGAAATCATATACAAATTTCTAATCACTCTGGGGTGGGATGCTGGGGACTGTCGTAAAACTTTCAAAAGGTGACCTTGCAAATGTCCTGCCCAAAGGCCTCCAAAACTCCTGCAAACTTGTGGTTAGACTAAAAAAAGCATTTTGAGATGACCCAAAAGGTCATATTTGGTAGATTCTACCTAGGTTTTCCTATATCTGAAGGCACTCCCTATAGGTTAGTAGACATATAAAATGACAGAAACCAGGTCAAATCATGTCAGAAAGCAATGAAATTTGGAAATCATCATAAGTACATTAGATATAACAAAATGCAAAAAGAACAATGACAAGACCATGCACCAATTTCTAATCACTCCAGGATGGGCTGATTAGGACTACAGCATCTTGGGGGGCACCCGAGGGTGGGACGCCCATCGTTTAGGGCCTAGTTTTGACATCAATCCAAGTGGGATGGGTCCAAAACTTCCTATGGGGTTGTGTCGATGAGTTTGGGGTGGGATTGTGGTCGATTGCTTGGGTTTTTAGATCTGGATTGCATTCCTAGTGTTCACATGATAACCTCTCTTCCAAAAGAGAAATTAGGGATGTAGGAAGCACAAAGAGGAATGGGGGTATAGTTTGGCAGCACTTTGTTGCTCCAAATGCTCCAACTCTATTATTTTTTTGGGATGAGGAGGCTCACATTTTTATAGAACTAAGGATCTCATTTGCATGTGCATGTGAGGGTGCCACTTGGCTCATTATGCCTTTTTATGGGAGATGATATTCCTCACTGATTAGGGGTTCCTTGATTGAGGCCTCTCTGATTTGAAACGTTCCCTCGTAACCCCATGCATCCCTTGAAGGTGGAGTTAGGTGGCGAATTTGGGCTACCATTTGTCAAGGTTTGACTTTTTTCTAGTCAAACCTACTAATCGTCCCACCCTGGAGCAATTGTTGCTAATCATCCTAGGGTGGGATTAATAGGATTCTAATCGTCCCAAGGTGGGATGAATAGGGAGCAAAGTGCTTAAAAGGTGCAAAACTGACGTCTAACCTTCCAAAACTGATTTGGGAGTGGTTAGGACCATTTTTTAACCTCTGGAGGCTGCCCTATGGGATATGTATGCCAATTTTGTTAGTTCTTGTAGTCACATAATAATATTGGTGCTATTTTGGTGTCTACACAAGTGTCAGGTTATACGTGACTAGATTTGGATCCAGTCCTAGCATATATTTGTTTGACCATGCAAAATATTCCTTCTTATCTATGATAATAGCTATGTAATTGGCTTACTTAGTGGGGTATAATGCTTCCCCTAACTTGATACATTGAGGATTCTCAAGATCTAATCCAATATCTTTGTCAATTTTTGGCTCAATTGACATATGTGACCCCTATTCCAATTGGTGTGGAGTAGGTATCAGATGGATGTCGTCAGCTGGGTTTATGTCATCCATTGGAAATTCTGGTTCAACCTTAGCATGAAAGACATCTTGAGTAGATTTTGGAGCAAAATTAAATGGCTATAACATCTCATCACAAGGCCAATACTCGAAAGGCGATGAGGTAAAATCTTCCCGATCAAAGTCGATTACCCACAAGTCAAGGTGCAGTGGCTTTTATGGGTTATTTGGATCTTGTAGGGGTGCAAAAAGATCTATGGAAATCATGTTGATGGATGGTTGATTTCATCTAGGTGGCTATGGGGATCTATTGATATCAGGTTATCGCAAGACTTGTGGAGGTGGTTGTGGTGGAAGTGGAATGATCAAATGTGGTCGATGTAGCTCTGGGTGAAGTTGATCTTCTTCGGGTAGAAACTACCACCATATAGGGTGGTACAATGAGAACATACATATATATCCTTCATTTTCATCATCCAACGGGATAATTCATGTGTATTCGATGTGCATACTAGATGAGTTGATAGATGCCACTTTGTAATATGACTCATCATAAGATATCCATTCATAGGGATACCCTTGATATTCTTCCTCACTATCATGTGGAAAGGTATGCAAAATTTCACCTTTTTCATAGGATTGGGTCACATCATGAGATATCTCTTGATCTCTCATGTATGCATGGAAGTAGTCCCCCCATGAATAGGCTCCATTAGAGTTTTCGTATGGATCGCTCATGCACTCTAAACTATAAATGGGGACCTTGAGAGGCATAGGCTTGTTGTGTCCCAAATAAAACTTATCATATGGCATTTGATATCACAATTGGTAAGGAATATGAGCACCTTGTTCATACAAGCCCAAACCATAGCCATGCTTGTTGTAGAGATGAATGTATCTCATGGTGAAGTCGAGATTGGACATGTAGTTAATATCCTCATAAAATGGCTCTTCATCATCTTCCTATGATTGATAGGGTTCTATGCCATAGTCGAGGCTCCTATAAATGAAATTTATTTCATTCGAGAGCAAGCCTAGTGGCATAATAGTACCTTTGGGAGGATGATGTCGACACATGTCTTGCACTGTCTCAATGGTAGGATTTGTTTTTATTTTCCTAACCAAGTATTCTCTTAAACAAGTGGTATCTAGATGGTTTGTGACTCATGGAAATGGAGAGAGGGAGGATGGGAATGAGACTTTAGTTGATTTTATGTTTTCCTCACAAGGTGGTTCCTCATCCTCTAGATTAGGAATATCTTCTGTAGAGATGGTGGATATGGATGTGGGAATCTCATAAATAGGACTTTTCCCCATATTCATCTACAAAGGATTCAATGATGATGAAGGTATGTTTGGGGATGCCGATGATGAGGATGGTAAGGTAGAATATGGCAATGGATTAATTAAAGGTGATGGTGAAGGATTCAAACCTTGGCTAGATGTATTTGGTTGGAAGTATAGATGGGTTGACGATAAGGTTGACTTGGGGATTTGTTGCACCAAGTTGTAGTATTTGAAGGGATCAAGGTCTGTAGAGACAACATGTACTTGCCCTTCATATGTGTAATTCAAACATTGGTGAGTTATGGATGGTACACACTTCATGCCCCTAATCCAGGGTCTACCCAACAATATGTTGTAGGTCATTTCACCCTCCAATATGTGGCACAATGTTGGTATGGTATTTTGTCCTACCTAAATAGGTAAGACTATGGTACCAATTTTTGAGCATATAACATCATTAAATGATCAAATGGTATAGGTGAATGTAAAAATATGGGATGCTGGAGGCCCCAAATGTTTGAGAGTGTTTGTTGTGATGATGTTGCTAGAGGAAATAGTATCGATTAGAACTCTCTTGTAGGGTGTTCCATTTACAAATGCAATAATGTGCAAGAGAGGATCCACCATGTCATTTGATACCATCTTGAGTTCATACTCACATAAGGTGATCACTGGTTCTATACATTATTGAATATGACCCACAAAATTTTTAAAGGAGTTAGACTCCTAGGGTTGTAGCTCAATTGAGTTAAGGATCTCCATTAGAGCTTCTTGATGAGGTGGTGATTTTTGAATAAGATCATATATGGAAAGTTGATATGATGTTGTTCTTAGGCTCTGAGAAATATTACTATTTATCATGACCATCGGTTGATGTTGGAGGTTTTGTACTGGAGGTGGAAAATGTTGTGACATTGAAGGAATATCCCTTGAATCCATAGGTGGTGCGATTAGACTCGGGTAACACTTTTTCCTTGTCACAATGCTGATCGTATCGATGAACCCTTATTTAGGGGATGCTTGATGGACCTCATTAACTTGGGTTACTAGCTTCACATGTTCATCATGGGTAGGAAATGGGTCTTTGAAAACAACCATTTGTTAATTGTTTGGTGCAATAGGGTTATCAACATGAAGGTCATTCATGTCGATCATGTCCTACACTATGTTTTTAAATATGTAACACATCTACACATCATGCCCATTCTACCTATGGTATTTGCAATATAGGTCTTCATGATATCATTTGGTATTTAGTGTGTTTGGGTCGATAGGTCGACTCTCAGATAGATTAATTACCTTAGATGCATATAGGTGCTCAAATAAAGAGTCCATGGACTCAACAATGGGCATAAATTATCTCTTAGGGTGATGTTATTGGTTTTGCCCTTAGTTTATTTGATTTTTCTTATTGTAGTTTCTAGGTGTGGCATGATAGTTAGGCTTCTGAGGCAGCATTGGTTGCACTAGAATAATAATTGCAACTTGATTGACTGATGTCAAATTTTATTGCACTTGATTTTTCTTGCTATTATTACTCCACTCATTCTTTTGAGGCTTCACAATTTATCATTCTTGAAATTTGATGTCTTTGATTATTCTAAATTGTTCTAGAGCATCTTCAAGAGTTGGATACTATTAAAGTTGCAACAATAAGGAGATCAGATTCAAGCTGCTCTTAGCAGACATTTGAGTCAGCTCAAAAATGGGGAGCAAGTATGGTAGCTTGGAAAGCAGTGCTAACCACCTACTGTCATAGTTTTTGATTGAATCATCATCAAAATATTTTAATCCTATGAGGTTAGTTAATGTCACCTTTCACTTGGTGTTAAAGGTAAAGTGCTCCATGAACACGTCCATGAATTTCTCAAATTTGTAGACACTATGCTTCGTGAGGTGGTTGTACCATTCTATGGTAGGGCCAAAGAGGGTAAGAAAAAATATCCTCAAAAGCAAAGCATCATTCTCTTGGATGTAGAAGTAGTGATTCAAAAATCTAGTGATATATTCCTGCACATCTTCCTCTCCTTTAAACGTATATAGCTTAGGCATATTGAAATGATTTGGATAGATAGGGGAAGGTACTGATGGTAAAGTGGTTGACTAAAAATCTGTTGCAAAGTGAGCTTATGAGCCCCAGATCCAGAGGTCTTGTTCTTTACTTAATATAAGCATTCTAGCAACGCCCTATACACATTAGAGTATTTGATCTCCTCTTCTTTGCTTCAACCCTGTGGTGGAGGGTGAGGAAAATCAGGGCTATTACAACATGGTTAAATTTCATTCACCCTACCTCCATAAGGTGATTCAAGATATTCCACTTCTAGTTCATGATCGGTGTATACCCCATAAGGTATCTCCTAAGTTGGTCTATAAGGAGGGGTAACTACCCACGAAAGGTGTTCTATGTTCAGCTAGGGAGATAAATCTTGATTCAGCCTAGGAGGTCAAGGAGGGAACATTAGGTTAGTTATAGGAGGCCTATATTGGTTAAAATTAGGTTACCTTTGATGGACCTCCTATCTATGGATACTTGGGGTAGGAACCCTCTCATGTAAGGTTTTTTGAAACAACTCATTGGTTTGTTGTTCAATACTTTCTTTCTCTAATTGGTGCAAGCGGTCCAAGTGCTCTTTGTCTCATTGAAGCTACTTGAATTACACTTGACATTTAGCATATCTTACGATTTATTGATTTATCTATTTTATTGTGCAGGGCCTAGGAGGTCTAGTAGCATCACCCTGAGGTCTATCTCATTCATAACTATGTGAAATATCAATTGTGAGGTTTCCTCGATTGACGGTAGTCACATTTACTTGAAGTTGAGGCCTAGACAAGTAATATTTATACTCAATTGGTGTAGAGGCACATCATGATTGCATAGCGTAATGGATCTAAGGATAATTAAATATTTCCTCATGCCTTAATTCATTGATCAGGAAGGACAAGGATGAATTTGCTCACCCCGAGCAATGAGTGTCATACTCATCCTGGTACATAGGTTGTTTTAACCGATTAGGGTAATTTAAAGGTGAATTTTGATCATTTGGCCTGGCCCAGTGTGTAATCTTATTGTTTCCCATAGGTGGATGTGGTAGACCTAGTAGGCATGAAAATGAGTGGGATTGCTCTATCTATTAGCACCTCAATGTAGAGTTTCCATTCTTGGAAGAAGTCATGTGAAGTATTTAGATATTGGGAGTAGGTTCCCGGATTAGGATCAAAACCTGTAGGGGTGTCCCACATAGGGTTCCCTTGTACGTGAAGTTCTTGACTAGTTATTCTAGAACTTGGGTGAGTAGGAGGCCATAAAGGAGGTATGACCATGTCCTTAGGGCTAAATTAGAGAAGACTCATATCTCAGTGTCTACTCTCCACATCATACACCCTTGAATAAGCTTGGATATAGGTGCACACCATTAATATTCCCTACCAAACCCTAGGTGATTATCTCATTTATAAATTTTAGTAATTTAGCACACAAGAATAGAAATACACAATAAGACAAGTGATTATCTCTTTTAAAGATTTATGTGTGTTCCCTAAAGTTGTTTTGTGTATTGTAATTTGTTTTTTGCAAAGAAGACATTGTGTCACATGTTTTGAAATCATTGGATGATATTCTTTTATTAAATGTATTTCACTCGTATACTCGCAACTTGACAACTGACAATGAAATTTTGGTCATGTAAACCCACCAAAGTATGGATATGAAGCCCATACCTGATCAAGGAGCATAGGTCCTACCAGTCCTCACCCAGTTCACCTGCAGTCAATGATATACCTCTCCGAAGAGAAATACATGCTATATCCCATGGGCTATGATGGATCTTGAAGTTGGCCTTGGCAAAAAATAGGGTTCATAGGATTTTAGCCCACGGATGGAGATGAAATCCACCGTCAATTGTCTCTATTAATGGTTGGTGATGAAATACAACTCACTAATGTTTAAGTGGAGCATGGTTTGTGTGGTTCCTTTTATGCTTGAAGTAAAAACATGGAGTACTCAATGAATCTTCACTAAATGCATGAAGAGGACATTTCACTTTCAAAAATGTTAGATAAAAGGTAAACCTACAAAATGCATGTCCTAAATTATAACCTATCCATTAGGTAGGATACAAACAAGCAATTCATACAAATACATTTCTACTTGATTCTTTTCTTCTTCTTTTTTGCAATTATGGAAAAGTGAAATCTACCTCTCTACCTTTCAAGAAAACAAGGAAAGCAAAAAATAAATAAATTTAAGCCATTTTGAACAATAAAAATGTAAACTGAAGGTTTAGGTACTTACCTTGATAGCCTAATATCCTACTGTTTATGGAATTCTGAGCATAAAATGAAGAACACAGGCTTATATTGAGAGGGGGGTGAACAATATAAGACCAACTTTTACTTTTCTTTCCCAAACAATATTATCCAATATTATCAATGGCAATATCAATAGTAGTAATCAAAGCAATGCACAAATCATCACACACAAGAGAGACACAAATTTAACGTGGTTCACCCAATGTGGGCTACTCCATGGAGAAAATATTTCTTCTAAATTTTCTCAACAAATCTCTTGGGAATCAATTCCCTATTACAATGTTTATGGACCTCTATCCAAAGGAGACACCAATCCCCTATGCTCTAATTTATGGATCTCTCTCCACAGGAGAACTCTATCCCCTTTACTCTAGTTTGTGGATCTCTCTCCATAGGAGAACTCTTTCCCTTTTCTCTAGTTTGTGGAACTTGATCTAGGAGAACTCTATCTCCTCAATTGGTTTATGGATCTCTCTCCATAGAAGAACTCTATCTCCCTAGCTAGTTCATGGATCTCACTCCATAGGAGAACTCTTTCCCCTTGCTCTGGTTCGTGGATCTCTCTCCATAGGAGAACTCTATCCCCTCTACTCTGATTGATGATATTCTAGAAGACTTCTACCCCCACTGCTCTAGCTTGTGGATCTCTCTCCATAAGAGACCTCTGTCCCCACTACACTGGCTGATGGATCTCTATCCATTGGAGACTATTGTCCTCTTTGCTCTATCACCTCCAAAGCCTGCTCTCAACTCTATCTCAAATCTACACCAAAATCTATCCCAAGTCTAGCACAAATTTGCTCTAACTTTGCTCACAAATCTGCACCAAACTCTATCCCAAGTCTAGCATAAATTTGCTCTAACTCTACTCACAAATCTACACCAAACTCTATCTCAAATCTACCCCAAGCCTTAACACAAAGCTTGATCAAATCAGCAACCAAACTACTCTCAAGCCTTCTCAAAAGACTTGCTCAAATCTACCTTCAAGCCTTCTCAAAACTTGCTCAAATCTACCTTCAAGCCTTCTCAAAAGACTTGCTCAAATCTACCTTAATGTTGCTCACTTAACCTGCTCAAATATTTCCAAACTTTGCACACAAACAAAGCTTATATCTTTTTCAAAAATTCTTTCTTCAAACAAATATATTCTACTCAGAATTCATTTAACCTCTAGAACATATAGAGAATGATATGCACTATCAAATATCTCAATATATTCTTCACTTTCACAAATCTTGCATTCAACTAATCCAATCTTTATTTCTTGCAAAAACCTTTTCAAAACAAATCAACACAGTATATATCTTGCTTCAAAAATGGTCTATATTTCTTGCAAATTTTCTCTCAAAGATCAATCACACTCATGCACAATTTCCCTTCATAAAATTGATCTCAACTACTTCCACAATTGCAATCAATATCTCTCAAACCAATGTCCAAAATATTTCACAAAGATGCACTAACTTGTCTTCAACCATAGCACAAGTAGTTCACAATATCTAGCACAAATGTCTCAACCTCTTTCAAAAATAGAAGCACAAATTGTTCTCAAATTATATCCCAAATATTTCCAAAACATTCAACAATGAAGCACAAATCCTAACTCAAATATTTCCAACAATGCTTATCAAACAATCCTTTTCACTCCACCTTATGTTCCAAAACATTCACTTCAACAAAACACTTTAAACAAGGAGTGATGTGCCCATACCTCTTAATTTGCTTTGAAGAAGATATGTCCTTCAAAACCTGTCTCACAAACAACCAATCCTTCTTATGCCACTTCAAGGGTTAGATAGCAAGATTCTATTTCAAAATATCCACATGAATTTTCCCTCAAAAAGGTGCTCAATGAAATATGAAAATAATGTTCTAGGACTCTTCTTTTGTTCTCAAGGATAATGCATTAAAGCTCAACAAAACCCTTTCAAAAATTTCCTTTTCATAAAGCAAGAATTACAAACAATAAAATCATCTTTTACACCTTTTATCTCCCACTTTCATAAATTAATTTCCAATCCACTTTAATGTCCAAGAACAAAGATTTACAATTTAAAATAAACTATTTACACCTTATCACTCCAACCTTTGCATATATAAAATAAATGACAACAATACCCTTAAAATATTATGCAAAAATTAATTTCCCCTTATACCTCCTATATGCCAAAACTATACACCAAATCACATCCACCAAACACCAAGCATAGCCAACATTAATCAACTTAGAGCATACCTTATAAAAAATTAAATTCCTTACTAGTGCGAATGAGAATCGACCCTTCGACCTCAAACTCCTAAGCGCAGTGCTTGACCGCTTGTGCTAGCCAAGTGGTTGAGACCTAACACGTGGCCTCCACATTTTATCTCTTGCCACATCCATTGAAAGGGATAAAATGATTCAAACTGGTGCTAGGGAGTATCGAACCGCAAACCTCTTCTTTGCCATACCTTATGTAGGACCCGCCTACCACTTGGGCTACCAACCCTCACTAAAACACAACGTGTGCCTCCTTGTCCTTATTCACTCCCACTTTCTCAATGAAAAATGTTTCGAATACTTTGCTCTGCAGTCCATGATTGATTAAGAATTTTACATTAACCTTGGTGACCTTTGGAAAATGATTTAGCTCCTCCCTTTTATATGCATTCGAAGCATTGCTATGACGTTAGTGAAAACCTTTATTTACCTCCATTTAAATTTGAAATTTGGTGCCTTTTGACAATTTCAAATTTAATTTTATATTTAATATAATATTTAACTTTGTGTTAAATATTATATTATTTAACTTTAGTATTAAACAATACTTTTGCATGGAGTCCTTCATCAACTTGATTCCTTTTAAGACCTTTGTCCAAAGCACTTTTTCATTTTCCTTTTAATAAGCCCTTTTGGCCTAATTATTATAATATTAAAATATTATAATATTTTCTCTTTTCTTTTAAAAACATGGGCGTAAACTTTGCCTCACCTTTTAACAACCTTAAAAAAAAAAATTTTAATTTTACCTTGCACCAAACACTTGACATCAATGACAACATAATTACTCAAAAATTCCAACAATCTCCCCCTTTGTCATTGATGGCAACCCTTTTCTAAAAATTCCTTTTTCCCTCTTTTTTTTTAAACCATTTGGATCCAAATATGCTCCCCTGAGAAACTGCTCCTCCTGATTGAATGCTCTCCCCCTTACTCAAATATCTCCCCTTTTGACATCAATGGCAAAGGGACTCCTTTGGGGCTAAAGATAAGACTCTTAGCTCAGTCCCCTCCCCACCTCCTCTCCTTGAGGTGATTAATTTTGGGGTGGGAGTATTTCTACTCCTAGCATACAATGCTCTTTTTCTTTGTCAACCTTCTTTCTCAACATACCCTTTTGATCCTTTTGAGTGTCCCTATTCTTGCTTGTCTCTGGAAGCTCTAGAAACTCTATTCTGCACCACTTGGCCTTATGCCCTAGATTATTGCACTTGTAACACTTAATGTTGTAGTTCTTAGAAGGTGCAAATGTTTTGAAGTTCCTCCTAGTGAAGCCATACTCATTTCTGTTATGAACCCTACAGTGGATTGCTTTATGACCAAATCGATTACAAGAGTAGCAATACCCTTGAAAGAGATGTCCATATTTGAAGTTCCTCTTAGTAAAACCATACTCCTTTCCATGAGTCCTGCAATGCATAGCCTTGTGACCAAACCTGTTACATGAAAAACAACGTCCTTTGAAGAAATCTTGCCTTGAACCCATTGGTCTCTTAGTCCTTTCTTCTTTGTGATGATCCCTGTTCCTTGTTTGTGCATTGTTTCCTTTCTTAGTGAAGCTTCTATTCTTCAACTTATCCTCATAAGTCTCAATTTCTCCTTCACTCTCTTCTTCTAAAACTTCCTCTTCTTTTGAGCTTGAGCTTGACCCTTCTTCTTGTTTCCCTTGTCCTTCTTCAAAACCAAGTCCTGTTTTGATAGATGAAGATCTTTGTGCATTGATAATCTTATCCAAAGTTTTTGAACTTTTCCCAAACTTGTGTAGCTTGTCCTTAGAATATTTTACTTCCATCCTTAGTGAAATTATCTCATGTTCTAATCTTTCACATTCTAACTCTTTTGCTTCTAACTTTTCACTCATGACCTCTTTAATTCTCCTTGCCTTAGCTATTGAGTTTGTCAGGTCTTGTATAAGCTTTTCTTTTTCTTCCTCACATTCTTGAACTTGAGTCTTTAGTCTTGAATTTTGCTTTCTAACCTTTTTCAATTCTCTAAGAGCAACAATAAGTTCTGCTTCTAGATCTATTGTGCCTTCCTCTTCATTTTCTGAATCTTTTTCTACTTCTTGGTCTTCAAGAGCATCTTCATACTTTTCAACTTTATCTTCAATAAGAGCATTTTCTTCCTCTTCTATTGCCAAAAATAGAATCTCTTCTTCTTCACTATCTGAGGGTCTTTCATCACTGTCACTTGAAGCCTTGCCTCTCTTGTTAACATAGAAACTCTTCTTGTGCCTTTGAAAGAATTTCTTTTCATGCTTGCCTTGACCATACCTATTTTTCTTTTCATACCTGGATTTTCCTCCTTCCTTTTTCTTATGATCCTGTTTCTCTTCATTGCTACTACTTCCAGCTTTTGGACAATTAGATGCATAGTGACCAAAATTACCATAATTAAAACATTTCACTGTTTTCATACCTTTGTGCTTTCTTGAGTCCTTCTTGTTTCTTCTACCATAGTTAGCTTCTTCATCATTGCTTGACTCACCACTTGATTCTGGTTTCTTATATTTTGTCTTCTTTGATGCTTTGAAAGCTACCTCTTTCTTGGAGTTGGGATCCTTTACTATTCTCATCTCATAAGCTGTGAGAATTCCATGTAACTCATCCATAGTCAATTTTTCAATATCTCTCATCTCTTCTATAGCTGAAACATTTCCATCATACCTCATAGGAAGTGACCTTAAAACTTTCTGAGCAACACTAGAGTCTTCAATTTTGAAACCAAGTCCACGCATGGTATTTACAACCTCATCCACACGAAGCAAGTATGTAGCAATATCTTCCTCATCTTCCATCTTCAAATCTTCAAACCTTTTCTTGTGGTTTTGTAGTTTTGCCATCTTGACCTTTTTATCTCCCTCATATGTTTGCTTCAATTTTTCCCATATCTCTTTTGCTGATTTGCAATGCATAACTTTCACAAATTCTGCTTCATGTAATCCACTTAAGATTCCATTCATAGCCTTGGCATTATTCACATGTAACATCTTACCATATTTATCTGTGGGAGGAGTAGTTGTAGGTGTGAACCCATCCTCAATGGATTGCCATGTCTCATATCCTTGTGCCATCAAGTAAGTCTTCATTCTTATGCTCCAGAAAGCATAATTGTTCCCATCGAACAATGGTGCCTTATTTGATGAAGATCCATTCTGAGATGCCATCTGTGTTTCTGTACTATCTTCCTTCAAGCTGTTAGACTTTTTGAAGGAACCCGCTCTGATACCAATTGAAGAACACATGCTTATACTGAGAGGGAGGGTGAACAATATAAGACCAACTTTTACTTTTCTTTCCCAAACAATATTATCCAATATTATCAATGGTAATATCAATAGCAATAATCAAAGCAATGCACAAATCATCACACACAAGAGAGACACAAATTTAACGTGGTTCACCCAATGTGGGCTACATCCACGGAGAAAATATTTCTTCTAAATTTTCTCAACAAATATCTTGGGAATCAATTCCCTATTACAATGTTTATGGACCTCTATCCAAAGGAGACACCAATCCCCTATGCTCTGATTTGTGGATCTCTCTCCATAGGAGAACTCTATCCCCTTTGCTTTGGTTTGTGGATCTCTCTCCATAGGAGAACTCTTTCCCTTTTCTCTAGTTCGTGGAACTTGATCTAGGAGAACTCTATCTCCTCAACTGGTTTATGGATCTCTCTCCATAGAAGAACTCTATCTCCCCAACTGGTTCATGGATCTCACTCCATAGGAGAACTCTTTCCCCTTGCTCTAGTTCATGGATATCTCTCCACAGGAGAACTCTATCCCCTCTACTCTAGTTGGTGATCTTCTAGAAGACTTCTACCCCCACTGCTCTAGCTTGTGGATCTCTCTCCATAGGAGACCTCTATCCCCACTACACTAGCTGATGGATCTCTATCCACTAGAGACTACTATCCTCTTTGCTCTATCACCTCCAAAGCCTACTCTCAACTCTATCTCAAATCTACACCAAAATCTATCCCAAGTCTAGCATAAATCTTCTCTAACTCTACTCACAAATCTGCACCAAACTCTATCCCAAGTCTAGCATAAATTTACTCTAACTCTGCTCACAAATCTACACCAAACTCTATCTCAAATCTGCCCCAAGCCTTAACATAAAGCTTGATCAAATCAACAACCAAACTTGTTCTCAAGCCTTCTCAAAAGACTTGCTCAAATCTGCCTTCAAGCCTTCTCAAAAGACTTGCTCAAATACTTAGCCTCTCAAAGACTTGCTCAATCTTAATGCTCTAAACCTGCTTCAAATATTTCTAAAATTTGCACACAAACAAAGCTTATATCTTTTCTAAAAATGCTTTCTTCAAATAGATATATTCTACTTAAAATTCATTTAACCTCTGGAACATATAGAGAATGATATACACTATCAAAATCTCAATATGTTCTTCACTTTCATAAATCTTGCATTCAACTAATCCAATCTTTATTTCTTGCAAAAACCTTTTCAAAACAAATCAACACTATATATATCTTGCTTCACAAAACTGGTCTATGTTTCTTGCAAATTTTCTCTCAAAGATCAATCACACTCATGCACAATTTCCCTTCACAAAATTGATCTCAAATACTTCCACAATTACTATCAATATCTCTCAAACCAATGTTCAAAATATTTCATAAAGATGCACTAACTTGTCTTCAACCCTAGCACAAGTAGTTCACAATCTCTAGCACAAATGTTTTAACCTCTTTCAAAAATAGAAGCACATATTGTTCTCAAATTCTATCCCAAATATTTCCAAAATATTCAACAATGAAGCACAAATCCTAACTCAAATATTTCCAACAATGCTTATCAAACAATCCTTTTCACTCCACCTTATGTTCCAAAATATTCACTTCAACAAAATACTTTAAACAAGGAGTGATGTGCCCATACCTCTTAATTTGCTTTGAAGATAATATGACCTTAAACCCTATCTCACAAACAACCAATCCTTCTTATGCCACTTCAAGGGTTAGATAGCAAGATTCTATTTCAAAATATCCACATGAATTTTCCCTCAAAAAGGTGCTCAATGAAATCTGAAAATAATGTTCTAGGACTCTTCTTTTGTTCTCAAGGATAATGCATTAAAGCTCAACAAAACCCTCTCAAAAATTTCCTTTTCATAAAGCAAGAATTACAAACAATAAAATCATCTTTTACACCTTTTATCTCCCACTTTCATAAAATAATTTCCAATCCACTTTAATGTCCAAGAACAAAGATTTACAATTTAAAATAAACTATTTACACCTTATCACTCCAACCTTTGCATATATAAAATAAATGACAACAATACCCTTAAAATATTATGCAAAAATTAATTTCCCCTTATACCTCCTATATGCCAAAACTATACACCAAATCACATCCGCCAAACACCAAGCATAGCCAACATTAATCAACTTGGAGCATACCTTATAAAAATTAAATTCCTTGCTAGCACGGATGGGAATCGATCCTTCGACCTCAAACTCCTAAGCATAGCACTCGACCGCTTATGCTAGCCAAGCGGTTGAGACCTAACATGTAGCCTCCACCTTTTATCTCCTACCACATCCACCAAAAAGGATAAAACACTTCAAACCGATGCTAGGGAGAATCGAACCATGAACCTCTTCTCTGCCACACCTTATACAGGACCCACCTGCCACTTGGGCTACCAACCCTCGTTGAAACACAATGTGCGCCTCCTTGTCCTTATTCGCTGCCACTTGCTCGATGAAAAATATTTTGGATACTTTGCTCTGCACTCCATGATCGATTAAGACTTGCGCATTAACCTTGGTGACCTTGGAAAATGATTTAGCTCCTCCCTTTTATATGCATTCGAAGCATTGTTATGACATCGACGAAAACCTTTATTTGCCTCCATTTAAATTTGAAATTTGATGCCTTTTGACAATTTCAAATTTAATTTTATATTTAATATAATATTTAACTTTGTGTTAAATATTATATTATTTAACTTTAGTATTAAACAATACTTTTGCATGGAGTCCTTCATCAACTTGATTCCTTTTAAGACCTTTGTCCAAAGCACTTTTTCATTTTCCTTTTAATAAGCCCTTTTGGCCTAATTATTATAATATTAAAATATTATAATATTTTCTCTTTTCTTTTAAAAACATGGGCGTAAAATTTTGCCTTCAACCTTTTAACCAACCTCTTTGGCTTATAATATAAAATATTATAACCATTTCTTTTTACCAATTTTCTTGTATCAGAATGAACTTTACCTTGCACCAAACACTTGACATCAATGACAACATAATTACTCAAAATTTCCAATAGAAAACCCTCTTTTTTGTGGCCTTAATAGGGTGGGATGGCTGCAAATTTGGGGATCATCCCTACCTAGGATGGTTGCTGTGTCCGTCCCTGGGTGTTCCAATTAGGAATTTAGGGGTTGTTTTAGGCCAGAAAGATTAGTACCTGTAACATACAAAGCACAGAAATAGGGTCAAAACTTGGAAAAATGAAATAGTACAAGGGTTCCACTAAGATCTCCAATGTAGAGCAAAAAAATGGTGCACCTAGAAAGGGAAAATAAGATATATTTATTATTCTACTTGATCTAAGGGCTATCGAAAGAGACACTTCAAACAAGTATAAAATGACACATAAATTAAAGAAATGGATAGTTATCATTATATTGATATAAATTTTAAATAAGTGGTTATAAAGTGTCCCCTTGAGGGCTCTCAATTGATACACTTAATACAGAAATCAAAGGATCAAATCCTTCCAAGAATCCAAGGTGCGCTTCCAATGTCTTCCTCGCACTCATAATTGAGGTGAGTGGGCTCCTGATGCCACCGCAAAATATTCTATCACTGTGATGGCTTGTTGCTTCTTCCTTATGCACTGTAATACTTGTATCTACACACAAGAAACTAAAATTGATTAAAAGCATGTGCGAATTAAGATGAAATTGTGAAGGTGCATGCATCAATAAGATTGAAAGAGGAAAAGTGCAATAGAATATTCAAAATTGCTCCAAATGCTACCAAAAGTAATATCTAGTTATATTATGTGCTTTGTGACTGATTTAATCAAAAATAGTAAATAAATTATACCTAGATTTATGTTCATCCTGGGGTGTGGCATTTAGACCTACAAATCACAAAAACATGATAACAAGAGAAATAAAGCTCCAAATTGCACAAAATATGAATAGATGGCATATAATATAGTCTATAAACTATCTATGAAAAAATAGTAAAGAAATTGCACTCCAATTTATGGTAGTCATAAAGTGAGCCATTTAGGACTACAAAACACAAAAATCATGATAACTAATTCAAAACAACTCCAAATTGGATACATTTTGCACAACAAGCATATAATCTAATCTAGAATATACCTATACAAAAATAATAATAAAATTGTGTTCCAATTCTTAACCATCCTAGGGTGGAATGGTTAGGACTGTCATAATTTGGGGGACATCCTGGGATGGTACGGATACCAAATATGGTGGTTTTCTACCACTAATTCCTTTTGTAATTGGTACAAAACACTCATAGGATTATTTTCAACAAATATAGGGATAGGATTCACTCAAATGGATCGATTTTGTAACTAGATTGTGTATTTTGTAATCACTTGAAAATCTCCTTCGCTAGGTAGAGATATCAAGGAAAAACATGCAATAAAGTGGGGGAAAATCTCGATAGCACTTTGTGTTGAACTTATGCAAAGACTCCTCTCTAAATTTGGGTGGAATTAATCTACTTTATAGCCCAAGAGGGCACTTGGGAATATGGGCATGCGAGGCCATGTGGATCAAGGGTTGCCATTTATCCCAAAGATTGCCATGCATTGGAGGAGGAAGGAATATCCTTTTTTGACCTCCAATTTGCAATGTGTCATGAGAGTTATGTGCCCTCTCACTAGCATGCTTGAATAGGCAGGTTAAATGGTAGTTTTTGGTTGTCATTTTTCATAATTTTGACCTTTTTGGGGTAAAATACCATGGTCGTCCCACCCAGGGACGATCACTAGTGGTCATCCTTGGGTGGGACGACCATGAACTATGGCCATCCCAGGGTGATACGACCATGCCTACATGGCTAAAAACTTACCAAAAGTTGTAAGGACAACTATGTAACCTCTAAGGGTTTCCCAAGGGGGCTATATATTATCAAATTAGACAATTTCTTGGTCATCTAATCATATTGACATGATTTTAGTGTCTACACATAGTTGGAATGATAAAATATCTTGTTCAAAGTTGTGACAAGTTGATCCCAAGGGTTGATGGAATTCTAAGTATCTTGGAATTTAGTGACCAAGACTTTAGCAACACCAAAAAGCTTTAATTTAGAAAAGGGAAGCTTTTCATCATCAGTGATATGACTATACTTGAACCAAGTATCCATGTATGGAATCTAGCTATGAAGTACATCAAGACCTTTAGATCCATTAAATTTTTTGGCCTTGCATTTCATTTTAGAATTAGTGTCATAGGGCTTGATGTCCAATATTATGGCCTATAAATTGATGTCATTGACCTTCTCGATCAACATGCTAACCACCTTAGCAAGATCAACCATTTTTTAGCTAGATTGATGGCCATGGTGATGCAAGTTAAATACAAGAACAATGTTGTTGCTACACCTCTAGTCATTTGAGAAGCTCAACTATCTCTAAGGTACTACACTATTTGTAGTCAAACCAAAAATATGTCCTTCACATCTAAAGAATATAATAGTCCAACATGAGTTGATTATTTAGTTCTACAACATTTTAATTATTTTATTCAAAAATGCTCAATCTACTAGCAAAGCATTTTGTGAGAGAATAAAAAATAAACGATGAGTTTGAGAACCATTGCCATAGCCACCATGATATTTATCTTGTGTAGATTGTCCACATAGGTTAGGATAATAAGAAAATTACATTGACAAAGAAGGAGAATTGTGCTCACTATTGTTAAACTTATACCCTTGTAAAATTTCCAATGTTGTTATGGCACACCTTGCATCAACAAATACAAAAAAGCACAAAACAAGATGATATCCACTTGGACATATGGGTTTCTTATACACTATCCTAACTTCCTTTAAACTAATGAGTGAAGTTGAATTAAATTATTTTCATAGACTTATATTTGAAAGAGCAAAGGATGATCATTAAAAACGTCAAGAAGAATAGAATATTTGGATACATTAGGATGAAGATATATATACAGATATAGATCTAAAGTATAATGTATTGTACATGGGAGATACAAATATAGAGTATAGCATAACATATATATGTGGCAATGGTGAAATTTATGACTAGATATTATCGATCTAGGAAACTCCAATGGTAGCACAACATTGGGAAACTATGATGGTGGTGTAGTATAGAGCAACTCTAGTGGTGGCATGGCATTAAGAGGAACCAACTTACCTATGTGGTTATTATTATTTTTTAATTTGCATTGATGGCTATACCAAAGCAAGCCTTCAACTTCATCTTGTTGATGTATGCATGTGGATGTGCAAGAGATCCATTCGTGTGCTAGAGATGTTGAAAGAGTATTTGAAAAGTGTAAACCTAGGATTAAATTTGATTCACATAAGCCATAAAATTATTCAATTCATGTAATCTCTAAAAGGAATATGAATTATAAAAGACTACACACAAAGTGGTGACATGGTCATTGCTTACCAATGGTTCTTATGTGAAATGAAACATACATGGGTTGGCGACATTTAGTAGATTCAAAGTTATGGTGCTAAAATCCTACCACATTTTTACATCACAAGCTCACCCAAGATGGTATAGCACACATAGGACGGTAGTGTGGTATTCTTAAATCATATATAGGGTGTTAGTAGAGTGCATGTAGGATGGAAACACTATCTCTAAAGATACTTAAAACATGCAACGATGACTCTAATATAGCAGACATATGACTACCAAGACCTTGAGTTACAAATGTGTCACCATAGACCATGGAATGTATTGGAATAATGGAACATATATCGAGATTACATGAGGAAAATAATTCATACCTATACAAAAATATAAACCCCTATAGAAATCTTACAGGCAAAAGGCTTCATAAACCCCAACTGGAGGATAGGAAAAGCAACCCAAATCTATTGACCAGAATGAAAGCTCTAATACCAATGACATGGAAGGAAACTTATTCCAAATGTTATTGAATGTTGGGGAAAATTTACAAGTTTATATAAGCATAATATGTGCCAAAATTACAAGATATGTAATATCTTCCAAATATTACTTGAAGTGAAAATTAGAAGATAAAATATTAATGCAAAGTGCAAACTGAAGTAATATCAACTAAAGCTCAAAATTTATTAATAGGTAGCTAACTTAAGCTAACAACCTAACCACTAGGAAACTAACTTTAGTTTTCCTCTTTTATATTTTACATAGGGTAAAGATAACTAATAAAATAATATAATAAAACCTATGGAAAGTTCTAAAAAATATAATATTCTTGGGGCATCAATCCTCATCAAAATTTCTACTAGTTCTCTAAAGAAGAAAAAAATTCTTGGTGAAAACTTTGACCTGAATATTTCTTAACCGAAATTTCAAAAAAATATTGTTGGAGAGAAAATCACTACATTGGTCGAACAAGTTATCATGGTTCTTAATGATGGTTCCATGAACATCCATTTGTTAAAAGAAGATAATTTTGAGCATTGAAAATGTTAGTTAAAGTTGATATTAGTGTGGAAATGCATATGGGATAGTATGGTGATGGGTTATGAGGCTCCAGTTTATTGGATCAACTTGCCACAACATTAAAAAAATAGGAAAAATTATGAGGATAAGGATAATGCACAAGCCATTTTCTATATTCAAAGTGCTATAGATATTACCAAGGAATAGATAAGTTCAAGGTATTCAAGATCTAAACATTGAAGATGAACTTTGTGAACATGCAAATGGAGGAGGGAGAAAGCATAGGATACTATTGTGTCAAGGTGAATGACATGATACACAAGATGTAGGTCTATGGTAAATCCATTGGAGAGAATATGGTTGTCAATAATATCTTGATATCTTTGGCACCCAAATGGATTCACATAGTTATCACTCTAGAGAAATGTAAAGACTTGGACAATCTAAAGGTTGAAGATCTAGTTGGTTAACTCTTATATCATGAAGACAAGATGAAATACTACACCAATAGTTTTGATCAAGCTCTTGAGACCAATATGAGGATTTCAAAACCTAAAGGGAGGAAGACGACAAAGCACATAGGTGGAGGAGAAGGTACCTCAAAGAGCTCAAACCAAAAAATGAAGGAGCAAGTCAACTCAAAATGGAAGAACAAGCCAAATAAGAAGAATGTTACATGCTAATATTGCAAGAAGCCTAGACATATGAAGAAATATTGTAGAATATTAGTAGCCATGTCTCAAGGAGATCAAGGTGGCAAAACAAAGAAGGCCTACACTATGGATTTTGATAATTACTATGCTATGTCATGTAATGACTTAATAGAATTTGGAAAGCAATTTTGGTTTATCGATAATAGTTGTTCTAACCACATGTTTAATTGCGAAGAGGAATTCAATAAGCTTGATGATATCTACATTATTCATGTGCAATTAGGATATGGAAATATGGTTCAAGTGGTGGGAAATGACAATATGTCTATCAACTCTAAATATTGCAAAGGAACCATTGATGATATCTATCATACTCCTAGCATGATGAATAAATTGATAAGTATGGGGAATATTTTGAGAGAGGTTTCAAATTGGTATATGATAATTAGTGTCTTATATTTGACAAGAAGCAAGGAGACAAATTGATGACACATATTCTAAGATAAAAATAGGGTGTTATCTCTAAATATAAATATGACAACCAAAGATACTTGTTATGCCACTATTGAGAATTTGAGTTGGTTGTGACAAGAGAGTATGAATGCCTCAATTTTGATAGTCTTGAGATTATTTAAAAAAAGGAATTATGGTTGATGGGATTCTAAAAGTGCATGTGAATAGCAAATATGAAGCATTAAAGGGGTGTATACTTGGAAAGCATCATAGAGATAATTTTCCATTTAACATGTGGAGATCTATCTAGAAATTGGAGTCGGTCCATTCTAACTTATGTGGTCTATGTTATGTCCAAGTGTAACGATAAAAAACTATCAACCCAATTGTTTATTTTTCAAAGGAAATGATAACAAGCAAAGTTTCAGAAAGAGGACCCAATATTTATCTTTTCTAGCATTTAAGGCTTAACCACATTTGATTTCCAAGTCACTATAGATAACACTCAATGGATAGAAGTGGTCAACTCTTGTGTTTTTTGGGGTTCATCTTACTAAACGTACTCATTTAGAAGGATATAAAAAGTGGTCCCCCCACCTTTCCCATAACCTCATTGATATAAGACAATGTGACCATGGTGTAGGGATTATCTCTTAAGGTCCATAATACTTAAATGGGTACACCTATTTCCTATCCTCAACCTATTGGTAATGAACATAGTCACCTACACCTACGTGTTTGAGGTACCACAACTATTGACTTGTGAATGATTTCCAAAGTCTCATAGACATAGAAACATTCGATCCTCATCATTCACTATGTATCATTTCACAAGTATTTGACTATTGTATTCTTGCAACTCCATCTAGACTTGAGAGAACCTAGCTATTGTATTCTTGCATCTCCTTATAGGATTCTCTTCTACCTAGTCATTGCATTCTTACACCTCCTCCTAGAATTTGGCTAATTATCTTAAGTAGGGTCCTACACGAAGATCTAGGTTCAACCCTAGGAAGCAAAACCATAACCCAATTCTTGAATTTCAATCACTTCAATTATAACATGAAATCATATACATCTTCACAATATAAAATATAAATCCACATTCTATATTTAAATAATTAAATAAATATCATAAATAAGAATTTTAATAGATTGCTCAAATAAGTGCTATCAGATTCCACTTAGAGTTCATTAACCATAATTACAAATTCATATGCATTAAAAGTGATAATATAATCAAAGGGAATGAGACCATGTAAAATCCAAATAATATTTTGCTATTGATCAAAACAACTAATCTTATGATACAATATTACTATTCATGAAATATAGTTGGAGTATTTCCCTTTACAATATACAAAGCATTTTCTCATTTGCTTAACCATTTCTCAATTCAAGGTAAATTGATGTCATTCCACCCTAGAGATCCTTTGTACCACCTTCCTTTGACAACCTTATTTTAAGTAAGAAGTTACCCGCCAATTTAAGGAATTTTTATGATCACGAAAACTCATTATGCAATGAAATCTAACATGCTAATTGTGTTTGCACACATCCATGCACAATACTTTATTTTAAATAAAACAATCTAGAGAACATCTCAAATTTTGCTAATTACTATAATATGAAATTGCAAACCAAACTTGCACATTACATTTCCCTTTGTCATCAAATGAGATAATCCCATACTTCTCTCTATAATGAATTTATTATCTACTCCAACCTCAAAAATTCATTATTAAACATTCTTCCAATCATTCTCTTTTTTAATCTAAAACTAATGCTAATCAATTCAAACATAAGCTTACTTTATACATGCCATAATAACATCCCTTCCATTCCATTTACTAATTCATTCATTCCTCTAATGATTAAACTCATTCAACTTAATGGTTTCCTTAAAAAATGAGAGCTTAATCCTAAGTTTTGATATACATTTAACTTTTTACCAAAACTAATTAAAAGAAGTTCTAATCAAACTTTTAACTAAAATAATCTTAACCAAATCCATCAAGATCTTAATCAAATACATGCTTTACCTATACTATTTAAAATAATATCTAAATCAATCCTATAATAACCTAAATCAAAGCTATAAAACAAGTGTTACTATAACCATTAAAAGAACTAAAAAAATCTTTTAATTAAAAAAAGTTAACCAAAGCCAAGATTACAAAGCTAAAAAAACATCTAGAACATTAGACTAGCAAGGTTGATGCAGGCCATATTCGAACATAGATCTACGCACATGCTTAAGTTGCTAAGACAACTTGAACCAAGCATAGGTGATGTGTCATTCGAGGTGACTTAACCAAGCTTAGCAAGACCCAATAGATAGACCTCCCTAAATATTATATACCACACTATGATCAACACTTAGATGAATAAGAAGCAGAAAAAATGCACTCATAGACGACATGTAGACATGTCCAAATATCACCATTGATGGTGTAACCCAGCAAAAATACAAGCATCCCAAAATAGGAGGTCATCCAAAGCATTCACATGCAAACAAAAATGTTCATTCAATGTGCGCATAAGGAAAGTGAAAGTATTTCAAAAAGCAGCCATACAAGCCAAATGAAAGCCATTTCAAAAGCTATATGTAACACAAACGTTCTTCAAGGCAGTGCACATAAGCAAACAAAATCCATTTAAAAAGCTATAGGTAAAATAGATTTTCTTCAAGGCAATGCACATAATCAGAACAAAAACCATTTAAAAAGCCACACTAGAGCTTACTCAAGGAACATTACTTATGTAACATCCCCAATATTTGATTATTTTTATTTTGGAAGAATGTGATACTGCTACAAGTGTTTGTGTGTGCAGGTGTAGGTTGTCTTGCAATAGCATAATATTTGATTGATGCGATAGCAGGAAATGCGGTGGAGGATCACCCACCCCTGGCGAAGACAAGTGATGAAAGCATCAAGTAAGGTGGGATATGATGTTGTGCCTTGTGCATCTTGGCCCGTGGGTACATGGAAGCCCATTGAAAGAAAAATCATATAGGTCATCCTGCTTGTTGCTGCATTGCATGTGTGTACTTGTTTGTAAAGAAAATTGAATGTTTTATTTGCAAGATGAAAATACATTGATCATTATTGTTTATATATATATATATATATATATATATATATAAGTAATAGTAGTAATAATAAATAATAAAAAAATAGTAATCATGAATTTTATAATATAAATAATATATATGTGGGAATTTCATAAAAAGAAAATAAAATTTAATATTAAATAAAACAATAATAATAAATTAATTATACTTAAAAAAATGTTTGCCATTATCTTAGGGAATTAAAAGTGTTCATATGCGTCGTAAAGAGTGTCTGGTTGAAAATTTTGAATGTTCTATTTCATTCAAAATGTATAATGCTTATAAAATATAGTTTTAGAAGGTATTAGACAAGATGGGGGTTAAATGAAAAAGTAAAATTAGAAGCTATTGATAATTGAATGGGTAATTTCTTAAGTTCTCTTTAGCAAGTAAAGATGCTATGGTTTTTAAATATTAGAGATTTTAGTCTTATAAATATTATGTTTAATACATGATAATACATGTCTTTAGATAGTAACGTCCAATAATTATTTTCATTATTGTTGTGAGTTCAGGAAATTTAAAAACTGAAACTTAAATAAATATTTAAAATAGAGTAGTACTTCAAAAATAAAGAAAAGAATTTTGAATTATTCTTATGCACCTTGGGTAATTGAATTTTATGTATATTTAGTATAAAATAAAGATATATAAATATAAATAATATTTCAAATAATTATTTAGGTCAAAATTTAAATCCATCTAAGAAATTGTTATGGCATAATCATCGAGAAGGATGTAAGAGAGTATTTTTCCTGCTATCATCAAGAATGTAAAGTTCTTGTTGAGAAGGAAAACACCTACCCAACTCCAATAGTTCATAGTGGTAACTATTGTGAATAGGAGGTAATCGTTCTCTAGTAAGCTAAAAAGGGATAGTAGTCCTACGCTATAGAGAGTAAAGGTTATGGAATGGGATGTCAGCCCAAGTTGTCATACGAGTAGTACATGAGGATACTCATGAATCTACTCTAGTTGTGGAATTCACAACATGACTCAATCTGGGAGCAGGTTTGAGGTTGGAAAGTCCAATGGTAGATGGTATGGGCAGCATTACCATCAAATAGAGAAGAGTATGAGACATTTGGTTTGATATCCATGTGATGGTGGACCTTGATTACACCTTAGCTGAAGGTCAATGATCAGGAACTGATATAGCTACGCTAACCCAAAGCATAAATCTAGAAATTTGATAGGTCAATGAACCATTATGAACAAGTGTAGGATTGATATTCCTAGTCCGTCATGCTTTGATATGGGAAATTAGTGTGTCTATATTTCTAGGTGTTATGGGCCCTAGAAAGGCAACCCCATGCCAAGATCATCTAAGCTCAAGATATGAGTAAGGATCTAATAAATGGTAAACTATCATGGAAAGTTGGCCGGTCCTGAGAACTTAAGATACCATATGCAGTGGTAAATAATATTGAAGTATAATTCTCTATGCCAAAGTACTAATATCAAGTTGGGTGTAACTGCGTAAATGAGTGATATTTATGTTTGTAATTAATGAAATTTTGAATTTGTGTTTTGACAACCAGGTGAGTAAACCTGATTTGTTACAGTTGGATTTAAAATATTAAAATACACATTTTAGACATCCCTAATAGTGATTACATTAGCTTTCTACAGTCTTATGTTTTACTAAATTAGTATACGATTTTATTGAGAATACTACTAAGGCCTTAAAGTTTAATTGTCTCATCCATATTATCTTTGAAGAGGGCTATATGACTACACCTATGAAAACTATCATGTTCATTATTGTATGCATTGCAAGTCCAAGAGTATTATACAAATCAGAAAGTGAACATAGCTACTGAATGTAGTACACTTGCAAAGTGTTTCCAAAAATATAGATAAAGCCCGTACTGAAACTTAAACGAATATTATTTTGGTGATTCAATAAAGGTATTCTATATGGTATATTCTACCAATGTTTTAGTTTATAATAAGCCCCTACACCTTTTCATATTTCCAATTACTTTATTGCTTACACAAGGTAAAGGCATCACAAAATTCATTTACTGACAGAGTTTATAGGTTTCAATTTTTTCTCAAAGCTATCCTGGTTTAAACAAAACCAATAATTATATTATTCTTTAAAAAAAAATATATTTTTGTCAGCCTTTAGATATCTCAACTAAATATTTCAAGACCTTTATAATAAAGTCAATTTTTTTGTCCCATAAGTTGAAAAATAAATAATTCATATACTACAAACTACTATTGTGCTCATAACATAAAACATGAAGTATTTGCTATACTAATTAACATTCAAGCCATAATTCTTGTTGTGTTCGACACTATACACAACAATATTTTTTGGATCCGAACATAAATGCTTTCGAATCAGCACTGCTGCCATGAGAATGAACAGTGATGCCTTGGGTTCACAATACCTCCAAATGATCCCCATATGGTAGAAGCAAGTGGTTTCTTAGGGTTTTAATGGATCAACTTAGCCATGTTATGCATGCATCTACTTGCGACCATTAATGCATCACCGTTTTTTCAAGAAAATGCATTTTTTTAAATAAGTAAAATTCTTCATTCAGTAGTTTTCAAATGCATACTACAACACAACAAGGCTTCAATTCACAACTAGATGATTAACATAGATGGAATTCCTATCCGAATATGATAAATTTGTAGATGGCTTAGTCTAAGAAGACATATAATTGCTCTCACAATGAACTAAAAGAGCAAATTAGAGATATGCAAAAAAATGGATAGGTTTGCAACCAAAGTTGTTATAAGGTTGAACAAGAACCAGATTGACATAAAAATTTTAGTATAAAAAAAGATCTGATGCATTCTCAAAACCAGTTAATAGTACCTAATGAGTAAGGGATAAAGAGAATGATTTTACAAGAAGCACCATATTTAATTCATCTGGGTGTGATTTAAATGAGAGAAAATATATGGTCCAAATTATTGCGAGATGCCTAGAATGTCTGAAGGTCAAATTCGAGCATCAACATCCAGGAGAATAATTACACATGTTTGATGTACCAAAACAAAAATGGCAAGTGATATCCATGGATTTTATAGTTGGTCTTCCTAAGACCCATTTATAGCATGATGCAATTTTTGTAGTTATGGATAAGTTGATTAAAGAAGCACATTTTCTACCAGGAAATGTGCATGATGATGCCTCCATAATAGCACAAAAGTGTGCTTGAGAAATCATGAGATTGCATGGTTTTCCCTAGAATAATTATCTCAGATAGAGATTCAAGATTCACTTCTAAATACTAGCAAGATTTGCAACGAGCTTGGGGCACAAAGCTAAATATTAGCACCACCTACCATCCTGAGATGGATGGATAGACCGAGAGGATAAATCAAGTACTATAGGATATGTTACGCATGTATTGCATTGACCACCAAAGTAAGTTGGAATATTATCTCTTCTTGGTGGAGTTTGTGTATAACAACAACTATCGTACCACGCTGGGCATGGCCCCTTTTGAGGCCCTATATGAGTGTAGGTGAAAGACACAACTAACGTGGGATAATTTGGATGATCGAGAAGTGATCGATCCTAATTTTGTTAAGAAAATGGAGGTCCAATTGAAAGAGATCCTCCAACAACTTCATGAAGCCACAGATCATCAGAAGAGTTATGCTGATCGATAACAGACCCCTTGAGAATTTTCCATTGGTGATAAAGTCTTTCTCATAGTCAAACCGACCAAAAGCTCCATTAAGTCAACTAAACTAAGCCCTAGATTTTTTGATCCATTTGAGATTATTTCCAAAATAAACCTTGTTGCTTACAAGCTCACCATTCCACCGAACTTGTCAAATATCCACAGTATTTTCCATGTGTCTCTTCTTCGTAAATACATAGCTGACCCATCTCATATTCTGGATTTTTCTCACCTATAGACATTGGACCCATAACTCATTGAGATTCATCTAGTCAAAATTTTGGGATACAGAACCAAACAACTAAGAAAGAGAACAATTGATCAATGTATGACGGGGCACCGGGAACGGAACACTTCAACAAACTTGCCTTTTCATTAAAATTTGAAAAAAAAATAATTACAAGCTTGAAAGCAACAGCCCGCAGGCTTTACAAAGGCCGAGTTCGGCTCTCTTCTTTCTCTGTTCTACTTCTCTGTTCTCCGGTCCGCCGTCCTCTGAAAACAAAAATTCCGTCTTTTTAACGAGGTCCCGGTCCTCCCCGGCAATCAATGCCTCCACCTAATAAAAATTTCAAATTCAAATTTCCCCCTTCCTGTGTTTTTGAAATTCCAATATTAAATGTCGACCTGCCCAATCTATCAAGATACCGGCATTGATGGCCTCTCTGCATCGGCCGCATCATTCTGACCGTCCTTTGTACTGTTGTCCCTTCCATTAAACCATCACCTGTAAATGCTTCGATGCCAGTAAAGCCAAGACGGAAAGAGCGCGGTCGACACCTTCCTTAACAGCTTAAGAGACCCCCAAATTATCTTGCATACACGTGGTCGGCTGCGTGTACATCCATCCAATCTTTCTCCTTGTCGCAACATACTCGACCCACATGTCCTTCACAACTGCCACGTGTTCGGTTTGGTCTAGCCCGGCCGTTCGCTAATCACCCCTGGTCTCGTTCTCTATCTTTCTTTAACTTTCAACACTATCGAAATACCGGCCACGTGTCGGCCTTCACGACCGCCACGTGTCGCCCCTTTACTGGCCGCGATATCGTGACCAACTGCCTCCACGCCTTCGTCTTTACCTTGCCGAAGTCCTTTGCTATGCCTTCTGCTTGCTTTTCCCCTTCGGGTCTTGCCCAGCCTTCTAAATTCATTAACTTTCGTGGCTAACCAAAGTGTGCCACGTGTCGGCGTTTGACTGGCCGCGACATCGCGACAGGCCGCGATATCGCGACCTGTCATGATATCGCGACAGTAACATCTCCTTTGCCTTTGCATTGTACCATCGTCGCGATATCGCGACGTCGCGATATCGTGACGTCAACATCCTCTCTGCCCTTATGCTGAACCAACGTCGCGATATCGCGACAGGACTCCTTCCTCCGCTTTGCCTTCGAAGACCGTCGCGATATCGCGACGTCTAAGGTTCCCCCCTCTAATGCCAAATGATAACGTCGCGATATCGCGACGTCGCGATATCGCGACGTCATGATATCGCGACGCCTAAAGCTCTCCTCCTCTGCTTCGCACAACTTCCCCTCCCGGGAATGAATTAATGTAATTCAAAATACAAGTACTTGAAGAAAATTTTGAAGGATGCGAGATTGCCCACACTGTCACCGGATGCTCCTGCATCAGATTCCCGGGGTAACAAGAGAAGTGACCTTCACTTCTAAGTCGTTCGGTCTGCATCCCTTGTAATATCTCCGAACACTCAACAACCTTTACAATTTGCTCAAATCCCGCTTCTGGGCAAGATTTTCTGCCCTCTACCAGACAAATTCTGGCATTGCTACACACCTTTTCATCTTCCGTCTGCAATGGCTTCAACTTGTGCCGCATTCCATCTTTCACCAAGGAATAAGTATTTGCACGGCCATCATGCACTACACTCCGATCAAACTGCCATGGCCTGCCCAACAGCAAATGGCATGCATCCATGGGGAATACATCACACAGGACTTCATCCTGGTACCTCCCAATCTGGAACGTGACTAAACACTATTCCCGGACCCAAGCTCTGTGGTCCTTCCGCAACCACGCAATTCGGTATGGGTGCGGGTGTCTCCTTCTCTCCAACTGCAACTTAGAAACCATTTCCTCAGAAACTAAGTTGTCTGTACTTCCATTGTCGATGATCACATTACAAACTTTGCCTGCACTCTTGCATCGGGTGCGGAACAAGCTTCTCCTCTGCTCAGATTTGTCTTCCTCCACCAGCATGGTCCTTCTCACAATCATGGCTTCTCCCTTTTCAGCTTCTTCAGAATGCTCTGAATCAGCATCTTCAACTGCCACAATCGCTCTGGCAGGACCCACCTGCTTCTTGTTTGCCCTTTCTCGGTGTTGTGGGCACTCAAATGCCCGATGTCCTTCTTCTCCACAGTGGAAACATGTTCCACGGAATACTCCTCTTTCATTCCCGCGTCCAGATCTACCCCTTCCTCTCGGGTAGTTATCATTCTGAACTTGCGGTTTTGGGTCTTCCTCTTCTCTCTGATCCCGGATGCTGCTCTCTTCTTCCTTCTTCTCTTCCTTTCCTTCTTTCTTTCCACCGTTCTTTCCTCCCGGTTCTTTCACTTTCTGCTTGTTGTCAAACCTCCGGTTCAGCTTTTCTTCCACCTTTAAAGCAAACTGGTAAGCATCTTCAATGGTGCTTACCCGAACCAAACTCAACTCCTCCTGAACACTGGGCCTCAACCCATTAATGAAACGGGCCACTTTTTCTTTGCTTGCCTCCAAATGCCCGGTCCTGATGGAGATTTTATAGAATTCCTCCGTGTATTCTTGAACTGTTCTGTTCATCTGCCTCAAGCTTTGCATTTTACGTAACAGATCCAGCTCATAGTCAACAGGGATGAACTGTCTTTTTAATTTCTCCACCATTCTGTCCCACCTGGTAATCCGTTCTTTTCCTCTTCGGTTTCTCTCCAGCTGTACCCCCTTCCACCAAATGCTAGCATGACCCTTCAGTCGGGTCTTAGCAAATCTGACCCGGTTAGGGTCTTCAACTTCTTCGTATTCGAAGTATTCTTCTAATTCATTCACCCAGTCTATCAATTCCTCTGGGTTCAAGTTCCCGGAATACGTGGGAACCTCTAACTTCGGCCTCTTCCCGATCTGGGATATGGCCTTGTATAGCCGGGCCTGTGCCGGGTCTACATCTTCCTCCTCTTCTTCAAACTCATTCTCCTCTTCCACTTCATCCTCACTGTCTGCATCCCTTCTCGGCTCACGTCCTCTGCGTAGCTCTTCTTGCAGGGCCTGGACTTGCCGCTGCAAAGCCCAGAAATCTTCCGCTGCCATGCCTCTGCCACCCACCGGGTTTCTTCTCGGAGGCATCTTCTCTGAACTCAAGCCCTCCCACACGTCCTGGTACAACTGCCTCTCTCTTTCGACGGTCTGTTGTACGCTCAGGAGCTACGGGCTCTGATACCACTGACGGGGCACCGAGAACGAAACACTTCAACAAACTTGCCTTTTCATTAAAATTTGAAAAAAATAATAATTACAAGCTTGAAAGCAACAGCCCGCAGGCTTTACAAAGGCCGAGTTCGGCTCTCTTCTTTCTCTCTGTTCTACTTCTCTGTTCTCCGG
Source organism: Wollemia nobilis (assembly GCA_028583015.1). NCBI lineage: Eukaryota > Viridiplantae > Streptophyta > Pinopsida > Araucariales > Araucariaceae > Wollemia > Wollemia nobilis. The sequence goes on from JAQPPZ010017059.1 coordinate 863,992, forward strand.
TCCGCCGTCCTCTGAAAACAAAAATTCCGTCTTTTTAACGAGGTCCCGGTCCTCCCCGGCAATCAATGCCTCCACCTAATAAAAATTTCAAATTCAAATTTCCCCCCTTCCTGTGTTTTTGAAATTCCAATATTAAATGTCGACCTACCCAATCTATCAAGATACCGGCATTGATGGCCTCTCTACATCGGCCGCATCATTCTGACCGTCCTTTGTACTCGTTGTCCCTTCCATTAAACCATCACCCGTAAATGCTTCGATGCCAGTAAAGCCAAGACGGAAAGAGCACGGTCGACACCTTCCTTAACAGCTTAAGAGACCCCCAAATTATCTTGCATACACGTGGTCGGCTGCGTGTACATCCATCCAATCTTTCTCCTTGTCGCAACATACTCGACCCACGTGTCCTTCACAACTGCCACGTGTTCGGTTTGGTCTAGCCCGGCCGTTCGCTAATCACCCCTGGTCTCGTTCTCTATCTTTCTTTAACTTTCAACACTATCGGAATACCGGCCACGTGTCGGCCTTCACGACCGCCACGTGTCGCCCCTTTACTGGCCGCGATATCGCGACCAACTGCCTCCACGCCTTCGTCTTTACCTTGCCGAAGTCCTTTGCTACGCCTTCTGCTTGCTTTTCCCCTTCGGGTCTTGCCCAGCCTTCTAAATTCATTAACTTTCGTGGCTAACCAAAGTGTGCCACGTGTCGGCGTTTGACTGGCCGCGACATCGCGACAGGCCGCGATATCGCGACCTGTCACGATATCACGACAGTAACATCTCCTTTGCCTTTGCATTGTACCATCGTCGCGATATCGCGACGTCAACATCCTCTCTGCCCTTATGCTGAACCAACGTCGCGATATCGCGACAGGACTCCTTCCTCCGCTTTGCCTTCGAAGACCGTCGCGATATCGCGACGTCACGATATCGCGACGTCTAAGGTTCCCCCCTTCAATGCCAAATGATAACGTCGCGATATCGCGACGTCGCGATATCGCGACGTCGCGATATCGCGACGCCTGAAGCTCTCCTCCTCTGCTTCGCACAACTTCCCCTCCCGAGAATGAATTAATGTAATTCAAAATACAAGTACTTGAAGAAAATTTTGAAGGATGCGAAATTGCCCACACTATCACCGGATGCTCCTGCATCAATGTAAGTTCCAGTGGGATAATTATTTAGAAAGAAATGCTACCTAGGAGGAAGTAGCAGAAATGAAATGACAATTTCCTTTCTTGTTTGAAAATTGTTAAACAAAAGATAATTTAGATATTATTATTGTAATTGTGTATTTGATATATTGATGCTTATTTGATATATTAAACACTACAATGCTAAATGTTTCTATTACTTAATACTTGGCTATTTATTTATGGGTATATATGTTCAACTAACTTTACTTGCAGTGTTATATTACCCAACACAGACACTGTGTTGAGTTTTAGTGAAGAAGAATGTAACATCCCCACTATTTGAATATTCTTATTTTGGAAGAATGTGATACTTCTACAAGTGTTTGTGTGTGCAGGTGTAGGTTGTCATGCAATAGCAGAATATTCAACTAATACGATAGCAGGAAATGTAGTGGAGGATCACCCACTCTTGGTAGAGATAAGTGATGGAAGCATCAGGTAAGGTGGGATTGATGTTATGCCTTGTGCACCTTGGCCTGTGGGTACATGGAAGCCCACTAAAAGGAAAAAAAATCATATAGGTCATCCTTCTTGTTGTTGCATTGCATGTGTGTGCATGTTTGTAGAGAAAAAATGAATGATTTTATTTAAAAGATGAAAAGACATTGATCCTTGTTAATCATTAAAATATATTTTTAAAGGGAATTTTTTAAAATATATATATATATATATATATAATAAGTAATAATAAAATAATAATAATTAATTTTATAATATAAATAATATATGTGGGACTTTCATAAAAAGAAAATAGAATTTAATATTAAATAAAACAACAATAATAAATTAATTATACTTCAAAAAAATGTTTGCCATTATCTTAGGGAATTAAAAGTGTTCATATGCATCGTAAAGAGTGTCAGGTTGAAAAGTTTGAATGTTCTATATAATTAGAAATGTATAATGCTTTTAAAATATAGTTTTAGAAGGTATTAGACAAGATGGGAGTTAAATGAAAAAGTAAAAATAGAAGCTATTAATAACTGAATGGGTAATTTCTTAAGTTATCTTTAGCAAGTAAATATGCTATGGTTTTTAAATATTAGAGAGTTTAGTCTTATAAATATTTTTTTTAATACATATCTTTAGAAAGTAGCGTCCAATAATTATTTTTATTATTTTTGTGAGTTCAAGAAATATAAAAATGGAAACTTAAATAGATATTTAAAATAGAGTAGTACTTCAAAAACAAAGAAAATAATTCTGAATTATTCTTATGCACCTAGGGTAATTGAATTTTATGTATATTTAGTATAAATAAATATAAATCATATTTCAAATAATTATTTAGCTCAAGAGTACATGAGTTTATCTTTTCATATAAACCTAGCGAGGAGTATTATTCTAAAAACTTAAATCCATATAAGAAATTGTTATGGCATAACCACTGATAAAGGTGTAAGAGATTATTTTTGCTGCTATCATCAAGAATTTAAAGTGTTTGTTGAGAAAGACAACAACTACCCAACTCTGATAGTTTGTTGTGGTGACTATTGTGAATCTGAGGTAACCATTATCGATCAAGCTAAAAAGGGAGAATGGTCCTATGTTGTAGAGAGTAAAGGTGAAATAATGGGATGTCATCCCAAGTTTCCATATGAGTAGTACATGAGGATACTCATGAATCTACTCCAGTTGTGGAATTACCAACATGACTCAATCTGGGATAATGTTTGAGGTTGGAAAGTCTAGCGGTAGATGGTATGGGTAACATTACTATCAATTGGAGAAGAGTCTAAGATATCTATTCTGATAGCCATGCAATGGTGGACCCTAATTAAACCTTAGTTGAAGGTCAATGATCATAAACTTGCATAGCTATGCTAATCCAAAGCATGAATTCAAAAATTTGATAGGTCAGTGGACCATTATGAGCAAGTGTAGGATTGAGATTCCTAGTCCACCATGCTTTGAGATGAGGAAAGGTATTATTGGCCCTGGTAAGGCAACCCCATGCCAATATCAAGTAAGCTCGAGAGAGGAGTAAGGATCTAATAAATGGTAAACTATAATGGGAATTTGGCCGGTCCCGAGAACTTAAGATACCATCTACAGTGGTAAATAATCTTGACGTGTGATTATCTATGCCAAAGTACTAATATCAAGTTGTGTGTAACTGTGTAAATAAGTGACATTTATGTTTGTAATTAATTAAATTTTGAATTTGTGTTTTGACAACCAGGTGAGTATACATGGGTTGTTACAACTTACTCAAAAGTAAGGCAACGGAGAAGAGGAAATCAATAATATATAAAAAAATGCAATATATGTATATACATTAAGCATTCAACAATGGAAACTTTTCCTTTAGAAAAATACAACAAAATGAGAGGTATCTCTTACAAGTGTTCTAATGATCTAAACAACTTCGGTCTTACTTGCTTCTTCTCTCCTTCCAATGCTATCCCAACCAAACAATATACTAGGATAACAAATTCAAATAGTATTTTCCAAATCAAATCTTCAAATCCCCATGCAATACATTACTCCTCAAGAGAATTTTTCACTCAAGAATACTGATGAATGTCATTTGTTCCATATTTTCAACACAATGTTTTATTTATAAGGCATGCACTTTAATTAAACACTTATTGATTAAGCAAAGCTTAGATAATAATAATCTAATTCTCTTTGTATTATTAATTAACTTTTTCCTTTCTTTCACAATGTTACTAGCATTATAATGAGTATAAATTATCCATAAAATGGATACTATCGAGTGATAATATTAATTACTAGCATTGACATAAAATAACAACCAAAGGCTCTTTGCCAAGTTGTATAACATCAACACAAATAACAACAAGCATACTACACCCATTTTTTCCCTTGAGTAGATGGTTATTTTGAAGATAACCAATGTTATCACCTATCCACTAAGGAGGACTCCCTTGCGATAGCAAATTCTTCACCCAATATGTGGTTAAAAAAACATATATGTAAATTCACCTACATGAAGAGCATTATATTACCATTGAGTTGTCGATGAACAAGGCATCACCATAATTTTCCAAAAAATTTCTCTCAACTCAAGTGGTTATCCATACTAATCCACCAATGAGAGTACTTGGTCCTACAACCACAAAGATATCAACAATACCATATTCCAATAGTAGAACCAAAGCATATAGTGTGACTACTCATTGATAGTAATGAAACAAAACTCTGTATTAAACATCCACACATAAATATGAGTCCTTCCAAGAAGGGCTATCACATACTTCCCCCTTGGACTAAACACAACCCCCAATGTTTCTTTCAAATGAGTAAATAAATGTTTCATTCAAATAAGAGTGGAAATTATTGTCTCATTTCTTTAGCATTTTTCTATGTGGTACAATTATCATAATACTAGTCCTATTGGACCTTAGATTGATCATTTCCTTAATATTTTGGAATGAAATACTATAATATTTACCAATATCACCTCAATGGCTAAGGGGTCTATGAATAACACAAGCTTATACTGAGAGGGGGGTGAACAATATAATACAAATTTTTACTTTTATTTCCCAAACAACATTAATCAATATAATTAATGGAAATATCAATAACAATAACCAAATTAATGCACAAATCATCACACACAATAGAGATACCAATTTAATTTGATTCACCCAATATGGGTTACATCCACAAAGAAAATATTTCTTCTAAATATTTCTCAAATAATATTTTTGGGAATCCTTCCTAATTAAAATATTTACGAACCTCTATCTAAAGGATATATTAATCCCCTAAATCTGGTTTGTGGATCTCTATCCACAGAAGAACTCCTTCTCCTTTGCTCTGGTTGGTGATACTCTAGAATACATCGCCTCCACTACACTGATTGGTGGATCTCTCTCCATGTGAAGACTCTTGTCCTCACTCATAAGACATATCCTCAATGTCCTGGCTGATGGATCTCTATCCACTGGATACTTTGTCCTCTTTACTCTGTCACCTCTAAAGATCTATCTCAATTCTTTACTAAACATAGTCTAGTCAGTCTAGCACAATTCTTATCAACTCTTGCACTAAACATAGTCCAGTCGGTCTAGCACAAGTCTACTCAATAAATATTCTCAAGTCTGTACTAAACATAGTTCATTCGGTCTAGCACAAATCTGCTCAATCTCTATCTTTGGTCTAACACAAACCTATCCTCAAATTTGCACCAAATTCTACTCTCAAATCTGCACTAAACATAGTCTAGTCATTCTATCACAAATCTATCTTCAATCTCTGTTATCAAGCCCTAACTCAAGGCTTGACTCAACTCTGCTAGATCTACCCCAAACCTTAACTCAAGGTTTGAAAAAATCAATCACCTTTGCTCTCAAATCTTCTCAAAGACTTATCTCAAGTCTGCCTTGCAAGCTTCCTCAAAATCTCACAATAAACTGTCCATAAGTTCTCTTTAGAACTTGCTCAAATCATCTCAATAGGTCCACACAAAACATGCTCAAATATGCTCAATAGGTCCACACAGAACCTACTCAAATTTTCTCAATAGGTCCACTTAGAACCTGCTCAAATATACTCAATAGGTCCACTCAAAACCTACTTAAATATTCTCAACAGGTCCACTCAGATACTGTTCAAATCTGCTCAACAAGCTCACACAGAACTTGCTCAAATATGCTCAATAGGTCCAAAAAGAACCTACACAACTTTGCTCAACAAGCTCACATAGAACTTGTCCAATCTCATAGTAACATAAAGAGAATTGTTAGAGACTCAATATGTTCTATTCTCAAAAACTCAATCTCTTTCTCAACTCAATATCATAGAAGCATAAAGAGAATTGTTAGAGACTCAATATGTTCTATTCTCAAAACTCAATCACTTTCTCAACTCAATATCATAGAAGCATAAAGAGAATTGTTAAAGACTCAATATGTTCTATTATCATAAACTCAATCACTTTATCAACTCAGTTATTTTATGGAACTTGAACAATCACTCCATACATCCACTTGACTAGGCTCAATCAACTCTACTCAACCAATCACTTCAAGAAACAACTCTTGCTCACAAACCCTAGTCCAAGCATGTATCATCCAACTCAAAATGTTTCCAACAATGCTTAACAACAAATCTCACATAACAATGATACTCATGATATTTTCAAACCCTAGTTCAAGTTCTTTGCATAACAACTCACTTCAACAACCATGCTCATAAAACAATGTTTTAATCACACTCTCAATTTCATAAAACCTTGAAGCATTAACTCAAACACTTCACTCAACTAATGATCTCAAAAACAATGCTAATAAAACACGATTTTTATCTCAAATCTCAAATCAGAAAACCTTGAAGCAATAACTCAACCACTTTCTAAAAGGAAATCCTAATAAAGTTATTTTCACTCCAAACTTAATTTTCAATAAAGCCAATCAATCAACTCAACCAAGAATGAATTTGCCCATACCTTTTTGATGCCAAGGAGTTGTTCTCACAAATCTACCACTCTCATAAATTTCTCTTTCCAATCACAAAAGGGTTAGAATACTTGAGTAATACTATAATACAAAATAATAACTCAATAACACCTTATTACTCCAACTCAATAATAATTTTCACCATAGTCTTCTTGTAAAAGAAATAACCCCTTTTATGTGAATTTAATTCACAATAACCTTGATTCTCAATAATGTCAATACTATCCTTCACAAACTCCTCATACCCCTAATGACAAATTTTAATTAAATTGCCCCACTAAAATAAATCCACTTTAATAAAAAAACTTTATGCAATCCTTATATAAAATAAAATTAAATCATAACCTCCTTTTAATTTCCCTAAGGCTTAACACATCATATAACACCCTTATAACTCCACGTGGGCAATTAAAAATACTTTACAAAAATTAAACTTGCCTTGGAGGGTTTTGAACCCTCTATCTCCTCCTTCCCTAAGCACCTTAGCCACGTCCAAAACCATCATCAAGCCACGCACTCACACAACAAACAACAAGCACAACATGCTTGTTATCCTTTGTGAAAACATGCACCTTCAATAAAAAACCGTGTGTGCCTTGGGCACCAAACACGTATTCTCTTTCATACTACATACAATTTGAACGCGGGATGTCCTGAGTCCAAACAACTCAACGCACCACTAGGCCAAGCTGGCCTATGTGCCCTCAAATCACGTACCTTCTACTTTTCTCCTTTCTACAGTGAACACAAATATTTTTCACGAGATCTTTCCTCTTCTTCACATGCAATTCGATATTCGAGCAAGGGTAATTGCCAATGGTTTTTGGAAATGCTTTTATATTAATTTCTTGCCAACCTTAATACATCGGTGCTATCCTTGTTGTCTTCTATGACGTCAGTGGAGATCATAAAGGCATCGAATGCCAACCCAAACTTTGGGTTTATTAAAATATCTTTAGACTTTATAAAACCCACTTTTGCCTTATAAAACATTATAATAAGAATTATAAATGTTTTATTTGGGTTTTCACCATGGCACATTTAATATTATAATAACCACTATTATAATATTATACCTTTGATAAAGTACCTTTATAATTTATTTATAAAATTTAAATTCACACTAAATTTCAATAATTTATCAAATAAATATTATAACTCCTTTTTTACTTCTGTCTTTTGCACTGTTTCACTTGATCTTCGGCCTTCTTCCTGGATATCAAATAACCATTTTTATCCCCTTTTTTTCCTACTATAATATTTGGTATTAATGATGACTTCATCTAGTGACATCAATGACAACTTTGACTTAGGGACTCAAAATGTCCAACAAGCTTTACCGTATACAATTTAGAAATATTCCACATGTGAGTAATATCAACAACATATTTTCCAAGCAAGGATATGTGGAAAATATCATGGATATTGGATAGGTTGGGTGGTAAGGCAAGCCTATAGGCTATTGGACTGATACTATCAATAATCTCTAAAGGCCCAACATAGCAAGGATCCAACTTAGTTGACTTCATAGAAATTTTCATGGATCTAACCCTCATAAATATTCTATCCCCCATAGAGAATTCTCTTGGTATTTTTTAGATCAACATAGCTCTTTTGGCAATCGACTACTTCCTTGAGCCTACGATGGATTACTTTGAGCTATTCCTTCATCTATCAAATAATGCACAATTTTATCATCACTCGATCCTCTAAGTTATCCCATGGTACAAGTGTTCTACATCTTCTACCATATATGGCTTCAAACAGGGCCATTCCTAATGATACATGGTAACCATTGCTATATGCAAATTCTAAAAGATACAAAAGTCCTCATATTTAGACTTTTGGTCCATGCAATACATGCATAGCATGTATTCTAAAAATATTTTTACCCTCTCAACTTGACCATATATTTTTGGATGATATGTAAAACTGATAGTCAACTTAGTGTCCACTACACAGTGTAGAGCCTACCATAATTCTAATGTGAACCTAGAATCCTCGTCTGATATGATCACTTTAGGAAACCGATGTAGCCTAAATATTTCTTTGATTTTTTTTTTCCACCATCATTGCATCATCCTTAATATTTTCTAGTACAAAGTGTGCAACCCTGGTCAACTTATCAACCACTACTAGGATTGCATAATGCAGGTACCTAGTCTTAGGTAACCCCACAATAAAATCCAAAGTGATTACCTATCAATTTTTTGCATAGGTACAACATGTGGATAAAATTTCCCTATGGGGTGTCAATCTCAGCCTAAAATTTCTATAATTATAAGCATTCTAAATATCCTAATTCATTCTAGCCCAATAGAATATATTTTTCATGTTTTCTCTCATTTTTGATCCTCTTGGATGAGCAGAATAGGGAGAATTATGTGCCTCTTGCATAACCAATCTTCTTAGATCACCAGTTTTGGTTATAAATACTTTATCCTTAAAACATATAATTCTATATTTTATGTTGAAACCCTTGCTCTTTTAGTATTTTCCTAAGTTTTATCTTGAATTTCCATGCAATACTGGTCCTAAAGCTACATTTCCCTTATCCTACCCATCAAGTCTATATGACTCTAGGTTAGTGTGGCTATGTATACTGGTCCTGAAGCTAAATTTCCCTTATCCTACTCTACTTATCTTTAATGGTTACCTTATTCAAAATTCTATAATATATGCAAGAAACATATTTATTTTTCACAAAAAATACTAGAGCACCCCAAGGTGACACACTAGTTTTTATTAGAACAATTTCTAACAAGCCTTGAATTTGAACCTTTAGTTCTTGCAAATCAATTGGGGCCATCCTATAAGGTGTTATTACAATAGGTTTAGCTCTTGTAATTAACTCAATAAATAATCCAAATTTTCTTCAAGGTGGTAGTCTTAGGAGATCCTCTAGAAATACATTCCTAAATTCATGCAAAATTAGATGTTTCTGAAAACATTTCTCATCTCCTTTTTCTCATAAATTTCCATTAATCTTGACTACATATAACATACCACCTCTTTTAATGGCCTTGTTTAACTGCATAACCAAAAATAAGTGAGGTTGGAAGGGACCTTGCCTACTTTGAATTCTTACTCTCCTCTTGTCCTTATCAGTGTAATCCATCCACCTATATTGAAATTTTATTAAGGCTCCATGAGCCTTCAACCATTTCATCCCTAGGAAAATATCAAATGTATGTAAGGGTGCCACATTTAAGTGGTATATAGTGGACCTATTGTGTAGAGTTATCTTAGTTTTACGTAAAAAATAATCCACTAAGTAGGTCTATCCAGATTGATACTCAACTTTCCACCCTTGTGCCAAGAATCCTAGTCTTTCCAGCATATCCCTAATAATGCTAATGGAAATAAAAGTATATGTAGATCCACTATCCATATAATATTTTACACCTTTATCAAATAATGTACCATTTAGTAGAATCAATTTTTTTTGACCCTCTAGATTCTAACCCTCAATAGCAACATATATTTGGTGTGATTGCTCCTCTGTTGGCAATTTTGGGTACCTTGAGTACATTGCATTTGCTCAAGTATAGTTGTCATTGATGTCAAAGGAGCTTTTGGTAATTGTTGTCTTTGATGTCAAGGAGTTCTTGAAGAAATTTGATTAGTTGTCCAAGCATGTGTTTTGATGAAGGTTTTAGTATGATCAGTACGTTTCTATGTAGCCCAGTTGCAAAAAAATCAAGAAAAAGATAAGTAAGAAGAAGTATGCATGCGGCTGGCAAAACTGTCACGATTTCATGACATGTTTAAGGAGAGAGAAAGCACTGGCAAATATATCATGATTTCGTGACATGCTGGAAGGCAGAGGCAAAGCTGGAAAAACTATCACGATTTCATGACATGTTTGAGGAGAGAGAAAGTTCAGGCAAAACTATCATGATTTCGTGACAAGTTGAGTTGGCAGAGTTGAGTTGCAAGAAGTGTCACGATTTCACGACAAGTTGAGTTGGTAGAGTTGAGTTGTAGGAAGTGTCACGATTTTGTGACAAGTTTCAATGAAGTTGTACGGATGCAGAAAGTGTCACGATTTCGTGACAGATTGAGTTGGCAGCTTGCAGGTGGCAAAAGCGTCGTGATTTTGTGACATGTTCCAGTTTCGTGAGCAGTTGGCAGAAAAGTGCCTAAGGCGGTGAAAGCATCGAGATTTCACGACATGTTCCAGTTTTGCGAGCAGTTGGCAAAAAAGTGCCTAAGGCAGTGAAAGCGTCGCGATTTCACGACATGTTCCAGTTTCGTGAGCAGTTGGCAGAAAAGTGCCTAAGGCAATGAAAGCGTCACGAATTCGTGACATGTTCTAGTTTCGTGAGCAGTTGGGAGAAAAGATCTTAAAGTAGCGAAAGCGTCGTGATTTTGCGACATGTTCCAGTTTCGTGAAGCAGTTGGCAGAAAAGTTCTTAAGGCAGCGAAAGCATCACGATTTCGTGACATGTTCCATTTTCGCTAGTGAAAACTAAGGAAAGGTTGAAGAAGCAAGAAGTGTCACGATTTCATGACAGAGTTGTTGATGATGTTAGTAAAATCAAATGTGTCATGATTTCATGACAAGAGCAGAGAGGAAGGCCTTGCAGACTAAAGTGTCACGATTTCACAACAAGAATCATGATGACGTTAGCAAAAGCAAATGTGTCACAATTTCGCAACAAGAGCAGAGAGGAAGGCCTTGTAGACTGAAGCGTCATGATTTCATGACAAGAATCATGATGATGTCAGCAAAGTCAGGGAGTGTCATGATTTCACGACAATAGGCTGTAGTGTCACAATTTCATGACAACAAACCAAAGAAGGCGCACGATAGGCAGTAGTGTTGTGATTTTGTGACAGCAAGTAATACAAGGTGTACGGTAGACAAAGGCATAGTGATATCGTAACATGTTTGAGTTTCACACTAGAAAAGCTATAGAACAGAAGAGGTGGTTGAAGCTAACGGAGTTAACCTTTGCCGACGAAGTGTAAGGTTGTGCAGTCGACGATTGTTTTAAGGATATACAGCTGACTAAGATCATGAATTTGATAATGAATTGTTGCTATAAAAGGAGGACTATTTTCAAGTTTCAAGTATCGAATGTGTGTGTCAAATTTGTGCAAGTGAAGTCTACTGTGCACAAAGAGAAGTTGTATCTATGATTGAAGTGTGCGTTCGAAGTGCGATTTTTGCAGAAGCAGAGTGGAGGAAGAAGTTTGATCGAGGAGAAGCAGACGGCTCAAAGAGAGTGTTGTAGTGGCTGCACATAGGCGCATAAGTTGTTGTGTGATCGAGTGCTGTAGTATTTACATAGAATGTGTAAATAAAGCAGAGTGTGCAAAGACTGCGATGTGTTGGATGTGCAATGGAGCAAAATCTAAGTTGAGAAGATTGTGCTACTGTAAATTTGAGAAGACTGTGCTACTATAGTTGCATAGACAGTAAAAAAGTTGTTTTCAACCAAGTGCAAAAAATAACAGAGGAAGAGGACAATTGTGCCAGATCGAAGGACTATGTTTGGTGTAGATAAGAGGACCAACTTTGCAATGACAGAGTGAGTACAGAGATCTCCAACTAGAGCAGGGAAGACAGGTGTCTTCTGTGGATAGAGTTCCACTTGCTAAGGGCAAAGGAGATAGAGGTCTTCTAGAGGATCACCAGCAAAGCATAATTAGGGGAAGGTATCTCCTTTGAGCCAAGGCTCATAAACATTGTAATCGAGAAGGATTCCCAGAGGACTTTGATATAAATTTTAGAGGAAAGTTTTATCCGTGGAGTAGCCCACCTTGGGTGAACCACGTTAAATGGGTTTTCTATGTGTGATGCTTTCTGTCTTGTTTAATATTATTTTGATGCCACTGCTATCTAAAATTAAAATTATTAAATGGTTAAGTCTTATACTGTTCACCCCCCCTCTCAGTATAAGTTCATGTTCTTCAATTGGTATCAGAGCGGGTCTCTCCAGAAAAAGCCTAACAGCTTGGAGAAGGATCTAACAGAGGAACATATAAATTCAAAAAAGGTTGAATTCGATCTCAAGAGTGAATTCTTCTTGGCCTTGAGAAAGCTTGAGAAACTCAAGGAAGAGAATTATGTCCTCAAGCAGCATTGTCAAGAAAAAGAGATAGCAAGATCAGAATTGGCTCAAAGTGTTATAGATTTCAAAATTCTAGCTGAAGAAGGGAAGAAGATTGAACAAGTTCTAACAGAGGTTCTAAAAGGAAAGGTAGCTAATTGTGAGAGACTAGAAGGAGAGATTATGTCTCTTAGAGTGAAGTTAGAATAGTCAACTCTCAGACAGAATATTCTGTGTGGAAATAAGGATGGCATCACCATTCATGAAATAGGGTCCTCAACCAAGAACAATCTTCACTCTGAAGAGCAATGGATTCCAGTTGATTGCAAAAAGAACAAACTTCCAAGGTATCAAAATAGGTTACATAACACCTTTCATGGATATTGTTTTTCCTATAAAAAATTTGGTCACATAGCTATGCATTGCAATAATTCTCTGAAGAGTCATAGTAAGGAAAATGTTAACTCATTTGCACCTCTTATGAATAAAAATGTCATGTGTTACAAGTGCAATAATTTTGGGCATATAGCAAGGATGTGCAGTTTGGATAGATTTAGTCTTGAGTTCTCAAAAAGGAGGAATGAGATAAAATCTAAGTCAATGATAGTTCAAACTGCTTTTCATACTCAAGACAAAGTAGAAAAATGGTATCTTGATAGTGGCTGTTCAAAACATATGACTGGTGAAAAAGAAAAAAATTTGTCTTTAAAAGAAACAAGTAGAGGAACAGTTAGTTTTGGAGATAACAGGTCTGCAAAGATTTGTGGTAAAGGGACTCTTAGTTTGGATGGGAAATCCAAAATAGAAAATGTGCTTTATGTAGAAGGGCTAAGACATAATCTTCTTAGTGTGAGTCAACTTTGTGATCAAGGGCACATAGTATCTTTATTTTCAAATAGATGTGAGATAAGTAAAGAATTAAATGGAAAACTTATTGCTAGGGCTACAAGGACTCCAAACAATCTTTACATGCTGAGTGAGATAAAAAGAGAAAAATGCTTTCTAACTCAAGAAGATGAGAGTTGGTTGTGGCATAAAAGATTGGGACATTTGAGTTTTTATAATCTGGTCAGTATTAGTAACAAGGAAGCAATTAGAGACTTGCCCAAAATAAAAAAGCCCCAAAACATCATTTGCGGTCCTTGTCAACATGGTAAACAGACCAGAACCAGTTTCAAATCGAAAGGTTATACTTCTTCCAAACCCTTTGATCTTATTCATACTGATTTGTGTGGCCCCACCAGAACTCAGAGCATTCAGGGAGATAGCTATTTCATGTTGTTTATAGATGATTACTCAAGAATGACTTGGGTTACTTTTCTCAAAGAAAAATCTGAAGCTTTTGAAAAATTTAAAGTTTTTAAAGAAATGATTGAAAATGAGACTAACAAGAGAATCAAATTCTTAAGATCAGATAGAGGAGGAGAGTTCACTTCAAATGAATTTGTGGAATACTGTGAACAACACGGAATCAAAAGAGAATATTCAGCAACAAGAACTCCTCAACAAAATGGAGTAGTTGAAAGAAAAAATAAAACTATTGAAAATATGGCTAGAGCAATGTTAGATGAGTCAAAACTTTTAGATGGTTTTTGGAGAGAAGCAGTAAATACAGTAGTCCACATCATTACTAGGGCTCAACTCAGATTCAATCATCATAAAACTCCCTATGAGCTATGGAAAGGAAGACCAACTATAGTTAAACACTTCAAAGTGTTCGGGAGTAAGTGCTTCATCAGAAGGGAAGATCAAAATCTAGGTAAGTTTGATCCTAGGTGTGATGAGGGAATTTTTCTTGGATATTCTAGCAAAAGTAAGGCCTACAGATGCTTCAACAAAAGAACTCATACAGTTGTAGAGAGCATAAATGTAATAGTAGATGAAAAGACAGGGATAAGAGAACTAGTCAAGGAACTTAGTGATGGAATATGTCAAGAAGAATTCAGAGAAGTGTCAGATGAAGAAGAGGAAAGACAACAACTGCTTCCCAAAACTCCTTCACGGTATGTTCAGAAACATCATCCCAAAGACTTGATCATTGGTGATCCAAATAACAGGCAAACAAGAAGAAGAGTCATTCATTCACATGAATCTGCGAATGTTTCATTGTTATCTCAGATTGAGCCAAAAAATTTTAGTGAAGCATGTACAAATGATTTTTGGGTAAAAGCAATGGATGAAGAGCTAAATCAAATAGAGAAAAGTGAAAAATGGGATTTGGTTCCAAGACCTAAGAACAAGAATGTCATTGGCACAAAATGGGTATTCAAAAATAAACTTAATGAGGATGGAAATATTGTCAGGAACAAAGCCAGGTTAGTCTGTAAAGGGTATGCTCAAGTCAAAGGTGTTGATTTCAAAGAGACTTTTGCACCTGTTGCTCGTCTTGAAGTGATCATAATGTTTTTGGCCCTTTCTAGTTTTAAATATTTCAAAGTGTTTCAAATGAATGTAAAGTCTGCTTTTCTAAATGGGGTGTTGGATGAAGAAGTCTACATAGAACAGCCAGAAGGTGTGTCTCTCTCAGAACAGCCAGACTATGTGTGTAAATGGAAAAAGGCACTGTATGGGTTAAAGCAAGCACCCAGGGCTTGGTACTCAAGACTTGACGGGTATCTTTGTGAACAAGGATTTAGGAAAGGTGTGGCAGATAGCAACTTGTACATTAAGAATAAAGGTGATGATATGATTATCATAGTTGTCTATGTCGATGACATTATTTTCGAAAGAAATAATACTCAGATGTGCAAATTTTTTGCTAACACCATGCAAAAGGAATTCGAGATGTCTATGATTGGAGAGCTATCATTCTTTTTAGGAATGCAGATTGTGCAATCAAAATATGGTATATTTCTCTCTCAGGAAAAGTATATCAAAGAGATGTTAAAAAAATTTGGGATGATGGACAGCAAACCCGCATGTACTCCAATGATTACAGGATGCAATCTGAGTAAGGATGATGAATCTCCAGCGACAGATCAGAAATTGTACAGATCTATGATTGGCAGTCTACTATACAGTACAGCTACCAGACCAGATATCATGTAGGCCATTGGATTAGTGGCAAGATTTTAGGCAGCTCCAAAATAATCTCATGTTATAGCAGTCAAAAGGATATTCAAATATTTGAAGGGCACTGTGGAGTTTGGGCTTTGGTATCCCAAAGGTGATGATTTCACCCTCATAGCCTATACAGATGCAGATTGGGCAGGCAGTATTGATGATAGAAAAAGCACTAGTGGTGGAGCATTCTTTCTGGGAAAGAGTCTGGTTTCTTGGCTGAGTAAGAAATAGCCTTCAGTTTCCTTATCTACAGCAAAATCTGAATACATAGTAGCAATGGCTGGGTGCACTCAGGTTTTATGGATGAAAACAACCTTGGAGGATTTCAAAGTTAAGCATGAACAACCTATCCCTATTCTTTGTGATAATTCAAGTGCCATCAGTATTTCTAAAAATTCGGTAATGCACTCAAAGACGAAGCACATTTCTATCAAATATCATTTTCGAAGGGAGAAAGTGCAATAGAAGCAGGTCAAGCTAGAGTATGTACCCACTAAAGAGCAGATTGCAGATATCTTCACCAAACCCCTTCCAAGAGATATGTTTGAGTATCTAAGGGAGAAATTGGGAGTTGTACTCTCACCTCAAGATTAATCACCTCATCAGGAGGTGGGGGAGGGACTAAGCTAAGAGACTCATTCTTAGTCCCAAATCCCAAAGGTGACCCTTTTCCATTGATGACAAAGGGGGAGAGATTTGAGTAAGGGGGAGAGATATGTGTAAGGGGAAGTGCTTCAAGTGAAGAGAAGAGCTTCAAGTCAGGGGGAGCAAAAACTTCAAATACAGATTCTCATTTGTTGGATCAGTTGGTTCAGTTTTGGCTCTTGAGATATGTTTTTAGTTAAGGGTTGCCATCAATGACAAAGGGGGAGATTGTTGGCAATTTTGGGTACCTTGAGTACATTGCATTTGCTCAAGTATAGTTGTTGTCATTGATGTCAAAGGAGCTTTTGGTAATTGTTGTATTTGATGTCAAGAAGTTATTGAAGCAATTTGATTAGTTTTCCAAGCATGTGTTTTGATGAAGGTTTCAGTATGATCAGTAAGTTTCTATGTAGCCCAATTGCAAAAAGATCAAGAAAAATACAAGTAAGAAGAAGTATGCAGGCGGCTGGAAAAATTGTCATGATTTCATGACATGTTTTAGGAGAGAGAAAGCGCTGGCAAAACTGTCATGATTTCGCGACATGCTAGAAGGCAGAGGCAAAGCTGGCAAAACTATCACGATTTCATGACATGTTTGAGGAGAGAGAAATTTTAGGCAAAACTATCATGATTTCATGACAAGTTGAGTTGGCAGAGTTGAGTTGCAGGAAGTGTCGCGATTTCAAGACAAGTTGAGTTGGCAGAGTTGAGTTGCAAGAAGTGTCATGATTTTGTGACAAGTTTCAATGAAGTTGTATGGATGCAAAAAGTGTCACGATTTCATGACAGGTTGAGTTGGTAGCTTGTAGGTGGCGAAAGCGTCGTGATTTCACGACATGTTCCAGTTTCACGAGCAGTTGGTAGAAAAGTGCCTAAGGCAGCGAAAGCATCGCGATTTTGTGACATGTTCCAGTTGCACGAGCAGTTGGTAGAAAAGTGCATAAGGCAACGAAAGCGTCGTGATTTTGCGACATGTTCCATTTTTGCGAGCAGTTGGTAGAAAAGTGCTTAAGGTAGCAAAAGCGTCATGATTTTGTGACATGTTCCAGTTTCACAAAGCAGTTGGCAGAAAAGTGCTTAAGGCAGTGAAAGCATCGCGATTTCGTGACATGTTCCATTTTCGCTAGTGCAAACCGAGGAAAGGTTGAAGAAGCAAGAAGTGTCGTGATTTCATGACAGAGTTGCTGATGACATCAACAAAAGCAAATGTGTCATGATTTCACGACAAGAGTAGAGAGGAAGGCCTTGCAGACTAAAGCATCGTGATTTCGTGACAAGAATCATGATGATATCAATAAAAGCAAATGTGTCACGATTTTGTGACAAGAGCAGAGAGGAAGGCCTTGCAGACTGAAGCATCATGATTTCATGACAAGAATCATGATGACATCAACAAATTCAAGGAGTGTCATGATTTCACGACAACAGGCTGTAGAGTCACGATTTTGTGACAACAAACCAAAGAAGGCGCACGACAGGCAGTAGTGTCACGATTTCACGATAGCAAGTAATACAAGGTGTACGAAAGACAAAGGCGTAGCGATATCATGACATGTTTGAGTTTCGCGTTAGAAAATCTATAGAACAACAGAGGCGGTTGAAGCCGATGGAGTTAACCTTTGCCGACGAAGTGTAAGGTTGTGCAGCCGATGATTGTTTTAAGGATACATAGTCGACTAAGATCATGAATTTGATAATGAATTGTTGCTATAAAAGGAGGACTATTTTTGAGTTTCAAGTATCGAATGTGTGTGTCGAATTTGCGCAAGTGAAGTCTGCTATGCGCAAAGAGAAGTCGTATCGACGATTGAAGTGTGCGTTTGAAGTGTGATTTTCACAAAAGTAGAGTGGAGGAAGAAGTTCGATCGAGGAGAAGCAGATGGCTCGAAGAGAGTGTTGTAGTGGCTGCACATAGGCACATAAGTTGTTGTGTGATCGAGTGCTACAGTATTTACAGAGACTGTGTAAAGAAAGTAGAGTGTGCAAAGACTGTGCTATGTTGGATGTGCAACAGAGCAAAAGCTAAGTTGAGAAGATTGTGCTACTGTAAATTTGAGAAGATTGTGCTACTGTAGTTGCACAGACAGTAAAAAAGTTGTTTTCAACCAAGTGCAGAAAATAATAGAGGAAGAGGACAATTGTGCCAGACCGAAGGACTGTGTTTGGTGCAGATAAAAGGACCAGCTTTGCAGTGACAGAGTGAGGACAGAGATCTCCAACTAGAGCAGGGAAGACAGGTGTCTTCTGTGGATAGAGTTCCACTTGCTAAGGGCAAAGGAGATAGAGGTCTTCTAGAGGATCACCAAAAAAATAGAATTAGGTGAAGGTATCTCCTTTGAGCCGAGGCTCATAAACATTGTAATCGGGAAGGATTCCTAGAGGACTTTGATATAACTTTTAGAGGAAAGTTTTATCCATGGAGTAGCCCACCTTGGGTGAAACATGTTAAATGGGTTTTCTATGTGTGATTCTTTCTATCTTGTTTAATATTATGTTGATGCCACTGCTATCTGAAATTAAAATTATTAAATGGTTAAGTCTTATACTGTTCACCCCCCCTCTCAGTATAAGTTCATGTTCTTCATCCTCTACTTGGTAACTCGACTCTAATATTTGGGGACACTTATTAGCATAATGAGGACCCCCACATATGTAGCAACATACAATGGGTCCCTATGATCTCTCTTGCCTTTTCTTCCCTATTTCTTCTTTTTGTGCTGATTCATTTTGCTTTGGGGGATGAGGATTGGAACTGTCCTTTTTATAAAATTTCTTCTTATTTTTCCTATTATTTCCATTGATCTTGTTACTAACATTTTGGTTACCTTTGTTTCTCTTGTTTTGTTCCTTATAGCACTTCTTAAATCCTACACTCTTTCTTTTATTAAGTTCTTATCTCTCCAACAATGTTAACCTTGATTTCCATTTTATGTTTTCTATTCCCTATTAGACAAACCTTTCTAGCATAACCTGATGATGCTCCATATAATATTGTAGTGATCCAATATTAGAGGTAAGCTACCTTAATTCCTCTTGTATTCTTTAAAATAGGAAGGTAGGATTTACCATGCTCCTATTGAGATCCCTTGTCCTGATAATTTTCTTGTTGGAGTTTACTACCCTTCCATATTGCTTACCATGATTCTTAGCTCTTCCAATTTTTTTGGTAACTACATTTCAACATCTTTTTGCAACACTAGTTCCATCCTTTTAGAATTCCTCAATACAAGAGACATATCCTATCCACAAAAATGATTTGGGTAAGTTACAATTTTCCCTCAATTGTACTTATAGCTAGTTAGCTTCATTATCCTTTTGAACTAACATAGATTTTTATCATTTAATTGATAATGATTAGGGTCACACTTGTCTTCGTTCAAGGTGTCATTCCCAAAGTAACACATAAATTGAAATATCATCCTAGGCACACTCCATATAAGCTTCTATCCCTATGACCTAGAGCTTTTATACCAACTGTAACAACCTAAAACTACCCACCCAATTTTTTTAAAAAGGTAATTATTACAAGAAACGGTTCACAAAGAAGACCCAATATTTCTCTTTTTTAGAATTAAAGGTTTCACCACATTTGAGTTCCAAGTTGCTGCAAATAATACTTAGTGGAAAAGAGTGGACAACTCCCATGTTTTCTAGGGTTCACCTTACTAAATTTACTCTTTTAAAAGGATGCCAAAAGTGGCCTCTCCACATTTCCCATGCTCTCATCAAAATAGGACAATGTGACCATGATGTAGAGATTATACTTTAAGGCCCATAACACTTAAAAGGGTATGCCTATTTCCTATCCTTAATCAAAGTCCATCTAAGTAAATTATTTATGCATAAGCCTTCATGCTTAGTTACCACACCTTTGGGATCTAATTATGGTCATTACTATTAGAGTAATATTACCTAATTTGGGATATTAACTTCTTTTTGCTATGTTAGGCTAGAGTATTGTTTATTACATTATTCTATTCATGTAAGTCTAACAATAATATTTATTGTTAGACGTAGTATCTACTTAGGATTTTATTCCTAAGTTGTTAGCATCTTCATGTCAATAACCTTCGAATAACTATTCAATGAACTATTATTGTTAGTTGTTATTAGGATATTTGATCATACTTATCCTAGGTTATTCTTAGCCTAAGCATTGTATATATTTCATTATTATCAATACATTGATATATCATTCACCTAATATGGTATCAAAATTATATGCTCTCGTATTATCTTTTCTATTGTAGCTAAGAGCCGACCTGGGCACATCCTGAGGTTGATAAATTAGGACCAAATTGGGTATGCTTCTTGATGCAAGTTAGGTCTAACTGGATCTAACCCTACTAGATCTTGGACCACTATGATACTACATGGAGGACACTGATACTTTAGATCTGCTAACATGATATCGATGGATCCTTGGTGAGGGGCCCACAACGATAGGTTGTAGTCTTGTTGAATGCATATTCACACATGCAGAGCTAACATGGGGACTATCTCATTTGGGGACTAAAAACCATAACCAAACCTTGGTTGGCTTGATGTGGTGGACTCAACATTGAGACCTCACACGGTGGTATATGTATGCTTGACCTTGCTAACATATATTAGAGGTCTGACATCTCCTTTGTCATATGGGTGAACTCGATCTTGCTAGACATATGAGGAGCGGAACTCGAATCTGACGTGTAGCTAACATGAACCGAACTAACGTGACTATATTTTTGGAATATCTGCTATGATGACATGAACATGATCTAGATAAAGAAGGGTTTGCATCCTATGTGAACTGAACCTAAGCTGAGCTAAAGGACACATGTGAAGGGTTGACCTAGAAACTAAGTGTGGGTTATGTGTAGTTGCAGGTAAAATAGCAAGTGAAGAGAGTCCAACCACCAACTGATGGTCATAAATATAAGTGCAGTATTTCAATTTTATACCGCTAAACTTACCCCATGTCCCAAATTTGGGATTTAAAAAACAACTATTAGTTGTAGCCTGATGCTAAAAAATATGATGAAGCAAACATCGACATTATTATATGCTTAGATGGCATATTACAAGAAAATATTTGAGCACTAAAGTTCTATTTTAATATAGATCTGGGGTACATCTTACCAGTATGCACCTCTCCTTGCTAAGACATGGCAGAAGATCATTGTTCATAAATGGTGGATAATTTACTATCTTCCAGATGATTGACACCCTTCTTTGGATGATAGTAGTGCACACCTCTCCAAGCTCCATTAGATGATGCCTAAAATAACTGTTGATAAAGAGGACACCCCAGGCATGACGTTTTTGTTAAAATTTCCCAATAATAGATATGCAAATAATTACACAAAATATGAAGAGAAGAGCGAAACTGATTAATTTATTCCAAGGATCAACTTTGTATAAATAGCAAAGTTGATCATTGAGAGTCGTTATATTATAAAAACTCATCATACCTAATGAAGACATCACTGAGAGTTCTCTTGACACATGGAGGAGTGGAAACTCAAGTGTGTTTATCCTAGTAGAACTTAAGAGAATATTCACTTATTCTAACACCCCCCTTAAGTGATACTAGGGGAGGGTTGTAAAATTAAGTCCTGACAACAAGACTTGATGAGGTACTCATGTACAAATACTTCTTTTTGAAGAGGTGGTAAAAACCCAATGGGAAAAACCATTAATCAAAAAGGAAGTAAGAGGCTTGTCTTTGGATGGTGAATATTGTCCTCTTAATACAATAAGAAAGATGAGTCCTAGTAGCATGGCCTGATGAGGTACTCATTTACAATATATAGTTGGTGAAAAAACCCCTTGGGGAAAAACCAACTATCACAAGAAAAGAGGCTTGTCTTTGGATGGTGAAGATTGTCCTATTAATACAAAATAATGATGAGTCCTAACAACTTGGCCTGATTAGGTACTCATATACAATATATAGATGGTGAAAAAACCCCTTTGGGAAAAAACCATCTGTCACAAAAACATATCCAAGATAGAGGCATGTCTTCGGATGGTGAAGATTTTCCTCATAAAATACATGCTATTGGAGAGATGAAAAAAACCACAAGGGGAAAACCATTCTCCAACCGATATAATGAGAGGTGGAAGACCTCTATGTCAATGCAGTTGTATTACTCCAAGTTTATCTCACATCTGAAGGTAATACGAAGAAGGAAATGACTTGGTGAAGATATCTACAATTTTATTCTCAGTTGGAATATAGTCCAAGTGTATATCCCTATTTTGAATATATTGCCTTATGAAGTGCATGTGTATCTCAATGTGTTTGGTACATTTGATGCTCAACCAGATTGCGTGCAATATGAATTATGCTCTGATTGTCATAGAAAGAGTTACAGGCTCTTTATGGGATAAACCAAATTATTTTAGAATTTGACAAAGCCAAAGAGCTTCCTAACTAGTTGAAACGGTTGCTATATATTCTACCTCTATAGAAGATAAGGCTACTGTTTGTTATTTCTTGCATAACCAGGCTATTGGTGAAGAACCAAGACAAAATACATAGCTATAGGTTGAACATCTATTTTCTACTGAACATGCCCAATCTGAATCTGTGTAGCCAATGATATCCATGGATTTTATCTTATAGAGGATCCCAAAGTGTGTAGTTCCCTGCAAGTAACAAAGGATTATTTTTGCTTCTTGCAAATGACTGAAGTAAGGTTGATGAGAGAATCTAGATATTAGGCCAACAAAATATGAGATATATGGGCTAGTATGAGTAAGGTATAACATACTTCCTACAATATGATGGTATAGAGTTGCATCACATAGAAGGGATGAGCAGGAAGTACTAATATTAATTCCAGATTGAAAAGAGGTAGAAAAAGGTTTGCAATATATCATTTTAAATTTTTGAAGTAGATCTAGAGTGTAATTTTGTTGACATAATGAAATTCTTGCATCTGTTTGACTTATTTTGATCCCAAGGAAGTAATGAGCTAAACCTAGATCAAACATTTCAAATTGGAAGGAGTAGAAGGAGTTGAAAGACATTGAGTTGGAGTTGCAGGTTCCTCATCTTGATTATAAATTTCTAAGTTAACTTCAAGAGTTAGATATTCATAATATTGAGGTTCTACTATAAGAGAATGCTCAATGGAGAAAGAGGGGGTTTGAGGATATTTTTGAGGGAATGTTTCATCAAATTAGACATTCCTATGAAATAATACCTCATGAGTTGAGGGATCAAGGAGCCTGTATGCTTTCAATTCTTCACAATAAACAATAAATATGAGCTTTTTGCTTTTCTTATCTAGAGCCTTCCTTTTCTTCTTTAGGATGTGAGCCCAAGTAGTACACCCAAAATTTTTGAAGTAGGAAACACCTGGTTTTGAGCCAGACCATGCTTCTTCAAGAGTTAAATGGTCAAAAGCTTTATAAGGTGTGTGGTTTTAAATATAATTGGCATAGTTAATAGCTTCTACCCAAAAAAAATTTGGAAGATCTCTTTAATGGAGCATACAATTTGCCATTTTTTTTAATGACCGATTTTTCCTTTCTGCAATACCATTTTTTTGAGGATTATGGGAGACAAAATATTGATGAATGATTCCATGAATTGATAGAAATATGGATAACTCATTACTACAATATTCCCCGCATTATCTGTGCAAATTTCCTTGATTTTGCAAGAGGCATGATTTTCAACTAAAGCTTTAAAAATTTTAAAGTGGGATAGAACATCACTTTTATATTTCAGGAAGTAGACCCAAGATCTTCTAGAAAAGTCATCAATAAAGGTTAGAGCATACTTTGATCCTTTGAATGAAGGTTCTAGAAAAGAAATAAAGTCACTATGGATTAATTCTAGAGGGGATGAGGATTTTAGAGAACTACTTGGGTGGAAAGGATCTTGATGTTGCTTCCCAAGAGCACATCCAAGATAAACTCCATCAATAGAAGATACTTGGGGTAAACCTATTACCATATCATGAGTGCTCAAAACCTTTAGATAGTTGTAACTAAGATGACCAAACCTTCCATGCCAAATTTTGCTTTCAAGATCTCCATGAGCCAAAAAATAGGAAGCCCCTCTTGGATTTTGGAATCCTTTGGAGTGAAATATGTGAGTGTTATAATCAATATTTCCTTTGACTATGAGATAATGGGGATATTGAAAGTATCTTGTCTCAAATCCTATTGGAGAGAAGAGAACTATTTTCCTCTTTCTAAAAGTACAAATATGATAGACAGAGAGGATATTTTTTGTAATGTTTGGAACATAGAGAACATTATTTATAGATCCACCATCAATGGTTATGTCCCCCTTTCCTTTGACAGGGATAAAGGAAGAGTCACCCACTTCTATGTTACAGGTAGGGCTTGAGGAGATAGAAGAGAATGAATCATATGAAGCAGACATGTGATGAGTAGCTCTAGAATCTAGGATCCAGTAATTAGAGGAAGAATTGGAGGTTTTACCTAGAATATTAAGGGATTTTCCTATTTGTTTTTTATTGTCTATATTTTGATCCTTCATAGATGCCTCTAGTTGTTGTAATCCTTTCCAACATTTGTTTGTAGAGTGACCATTAATTTTGTAGTGAGCACAAGTTATGGGTTCTTTTCATTATTTTTGAACTTTTATTTATAAGAGGTGGAGGCTACTATGGATTTTAAGGAAGAGTAAGAAGAAGAGATTTCATATCTAGCAAGTTTTATTTATTACCTAGTTATTCTATCACAAAACTATTCTAAGGAGAGCATTTTAAAGGTTGCACCAAGAGAATATTTGGTAGATATAAAGGTGGTACCAAAGATTTGAAAAACACCATTTAGCTTAGAAAGGATTAGATAAATGCATTCTTCTTCAGTATTAGTCTTCCCACTGTCTTTGTATTGAGTGAGGACTTCTTTGAATTTGGTGAGGAAGTCAAAAATACTACTAAAATCTTCAGGAGACAAAGTTGTTAGTTATGCTTCTAGTTGCATTGATCTCATTTTATTTAATTTACCAAACAAGGTCTTTCGTTTCTCCCAAATTTCATGAGGATTTTTAAAATCTGTAATGTGAAACCACAAACTTTCATGAAAATTATAGCTTATAATACCCATTGTTTCATGCATATTTCCTTTATGAAAAAAAATTTCATATTATTTCTCAAATTCTAGTTGCTTTTCTTCTAGAAAATGAGTAAGACCTTTTTGAGAGATAATATTTAAATTTTTGGGTTTCCAAGTGTGAGATTTATGAGGGGTGAGAGGTTCAATTGGATTCATCATTTTTAACACAAAATAAAAGTTGAGGTTTTAACCAATATTTCCCCCCTTAGAACTTCAATATTTGGATTAATGCAATTGATTAGAAAGAATTTTATGAAGCTTTTTAATATATTAATCCTCAAAATACCTGCCCTAACAAGAGGGAAACTATAAGTATTGAGGTTTTCTATATTTTTGCTTTTGAAATGCCAAATCCTCTTTATGTTCTTCTGAATACCCGCCCTTACTTGAGGGAAACTTTAAGTATAGAGAAGAATTTTTCAAGGTTTGTAGGCTTGAAATGTAGTGATATCAACCAGATTTATAATTTGGATAATCTCAATACTCGCCCTTACGAGAGGGAAACTATAAGTAAGAGAGATATCATTTTTGTAAAATGGTTGATAGATAAAAATATATGCCAGAAATTTATACCAATTGCATCCAAAACCCGCACTTACGTGAGGGAAACTATAAGTGTTAGAGGCAATGATACATGAAATGTAAGAAAATATATTTTGAGGGAAAACTTTTAAGTTTTGAAAATATTTTCTCTATGAAAAGAGATATATTTATAAAAGTAAAAATATAAAGAAGATTAACACCTTTCTAAAAAAGCAATTTAAATATTATTTTTGTTTTATTTTATATAAGTAAGAATAATATATGTTTAAAAAAAAATTAATAAAAAAATATGTATTTGAAGAGGATAATAGATTTAATAATCAAAATATATGACCCTTAAAATAGAAGGATCGAATAACCTATACAAAAAAAATTAGTAAGGAGGATAATAGATTTTTTTGTAAAACTGCTTACGACTTCGACCAGGAGTGACGCTCAGAATAAATGGAGATTCCTGAAGGAATAGCTTGACTCAAAGCAGAGGGTAGAGACTATTTTTGATAATGATTGGCACTAAAAAATAAGGAGATGCCTATTGGAACAGCCTGCAACCAAATCAACAAGATTAAAAATATATGGTTCCTTCCTCTTTGAAGATGTGGCACTCTTTTCTACCTTGTAGAGTTCAAATGTTGCATAAAAGAGGTTCCCAAGATGCTATATATTTATATCTTTTGTAACTTTCTATCTACGTAGACAAGATTAAATAAACCAGAGTACTTGCATAAAAGAAATAATAAAAAACTATACCTTAAGTTCTAAATGGGGGTTCTTTGAGATGTGAGCTCGAGAGAGGTCACTATGCTGAGTGCTTTATAGATGCTTTGAATCTTGACAAACTAGCTATCCCTGTAGAACAAGTTAAAAAAAAATTTCTATACTTTAACACAAATAAATCTATGATTTTGAACCAGAATCCTTGAGAATAGTAAAACATTTGTAATAGGACGTAAACCATACAGTGAACACCAAGTTCTTTTAGATATGGATATACGTCGCCAAAAACAACACCAACTTCCACATGGATATTCGTAAAGGACACCATGAGGGGAGTGTTCCACATCGTGTTCAGATTGGCACACCATGCACACCGAGCTTCAACAGGAGTGAGGATTCCCTTTGTTTCAGAGATGAGGAGCCAAAAAAAAATCTCACACACAGAGCTATCCTTTAATTTGGATTTGGTTAGAAATAAATAAACATGATATTTGCACAATTATGATATGCAAAAATTTAAACGTTGTTCCCAAATGTTGTAGGTCAAAAAGAAAATTGTGGAGCCACAAAATTTAAACAGGATTGTAGTGCCTACTATGAAAATAAGAGGGATCTGAATTTGAATCAAAAAGAGGTAGAATATTTAAAAAAAAAGGCTCTTTCCTTTTAGAATATGGGCTAAAATAGCACCAAGAACATAGAGTGTAAACCCTATATTGAATATAAAGGAAGATCTCAATAATATTTTCAAAAAAAATCACCCTCGAGCATGAATTCAAACACAAATTTAAAAAAAAAATATATTGCAATACATATATTTTCAGCAAAAAATATTTTACGGAAAGAAAAAAAACCTATGGATAAAAACTAAAACTGCATTACTTTCAAGCAAGTTAGTCAAAAAAAAAATTATCCAAAGCAAATGAACCAGATCCTAGAATCTTCAAGAAAGAATGCTAGAAAAATCTATCCTACTCTGGGACCATGTTAGAATTTCCCAATAATAGACATGCAAAGCATTACATAAAATATGAAGAAAAGAGCGGAACTAATTGATTTATTCCAAGGATCAACTTTGTATAAATAGCAAAGTTGATCATTAAGAGCCGTTGGATTACAACAACTCATAAAACCTGATGAAGACACCACTGAGAGTTCTCCTGATACATGGAGGAGTGGAAAATCAAGTGTGTCTATCCTAGTAGAACTTAAAAGAATATTCACTTATTCTAATAGTTTTTGCACAAAGGACTAATATTTTTCTACAAATTTTTTGCATTTCAATGTTTCCTAGCATCTAATATGGTAAAAGCATTGCATGTGAGCAGAGGATATGATCAATGCAGATATCTGAAGATCGATCCACAATGATATAAGTTGCAGGTTAAATCCACATCCAAATTTTGATCACTTATGAAAATTCCATGATAGCTATCGAAGATGAGGTACAGGTTTAAGCCAATAGACCAATCGTGCATCACCATAACATCAAGGGCAGTGTTGAACAAACTTGAGGAGACAGAACCCTTTTTGACTAATCTGACATGTAGACCCCACCTCTCAGATCTACATTTAGAGTGGTAGAATGTTTGATTATGTAGCAAAAGCAGATTGTAGGGCCACTCGTAGAAAAAAATGCATAGACGTCCATGTGCATAATTGTAGAGAAGAGCGTTTGCACAGTGGATGCACATGCACTTCCAGGTAGAGAAATAAAAAAAATTGGAAATTGATATTTTCTTCTATTTAAAAATCCCACAATGGATTCCTTAGTGACATTTTCAACTTGGGAAACTAACCTATTTCAAAGATAAATCGATAGAGTGGTTCCATTACTGCATCATTTTCTTATGTTTCGTCAGATTTAGTAGCCGAGTTGATTTCTAGGGCCATTGCTAAGTTGTTGCATGATAGGTGGTGGGTTCCATTCCCGATGGCACCAAAAGGTGAAAAATTTTTATCCAAAATTTTGTGCATTTTTTTACTTTAAAAGTTATTTTTTAAAAAAATTTGTGAAAAAGTTCCTTCAAAAGTTACTTTTGACAACTTTTTGTAACTTTTATTTTTTTGCAAACAAAACTTGTGATCACTCCATTTTTTGAGTGTAGGCACAATATTGTAAAAACCTTAGTGGCTTCCTAGTTGCACTTAGGGGGGATTAAAATTTATTTTCTATATCATAGAATATTTTGCTAAAAAGGGAGGACGATTTAAAAAGAGTGCATTTTCAGTAGCAGCAAAAACCAATACCTTAGTCAAACTTCTTGTAATATTTTGTCAAAGAATATTTTGTAAAATGGGGGGAAAACTTATAAGGATGCATTTTTAGTAGCGATCGACACTTTAGTTCTATATTTTGTAAAATGCCTTTGTAATAGGTGCATTTTTTGCAGAGACCAACACCTTCAAGGATGGGAAAATCAATGAATAAAAATGCCCCAAAACCAACTGATGGTGTTGCTACATCAATTAAAAGTCCTTACTTTCCACTAGAGATGGAAGAGCTAGATTTTTATGAAGATGGATAATTTTTCACACTACACAGTAGTGTAAGCTCCATTCTCAATGATTCTAAAGCTTTTGAAGACCTTTAGATCAAAGGTGTTCTAACACCTATTTGCATTGTAAGGGCAATATACATGTCATTAATTGCTCTTAAAATTTCCTAGTGTAAATAGAAAAGGGATATAAGTGAAGAATCAGAGGTCAAGCTCCTAATGGTCAATGCTTGTTATGACACAAGTGACCTTGGACCCATGATGGCAAATGCTTGTTGTGACACAAGTGACCTTGGGCCCATGATGGTCAGTGCTTGTTGTGATACAGGTTAATTGATACCTTCAATGGTTGATGTTAGTTGTAGCACAGGTGATATCATCACAAGAGAAGATTTTACTTGCAACACTAGTGACTTAAAGACTGCTAATCCTCAAAAATAGATCCATAATTTCATCAATTTTGACAAATACAATATTGTTAAAAGCATTTATGAAGATGAAGAAATGGTGTGTTTTGAAAAACACACCAAAGAATTTGGATCCAAGTTGATGAAGAAAATGGAATTCAATGGTGATAGATTAGGCAAACATGAACAAGGCATTAAAACTCCAATAATGCTAAATGTCAAGCCAAAGAATGAAGGCCTTGGCTATTATGGACAAGCAAGTACCAGTAAAACCATGTTTGAAAAACCTAAATCTCCTTCAACTCCTACAAAGCATTGTTGTAGTCATTGTGGAAGAACAAGACATGTAGCAGCTAGGTGTTGGAAACTACATTCTTGTGATTTATGTGGATGTACAAATCACTCCTCTACAAAATGTTGGTACAAAGTGAAATGGCCAACAAGGTTCATATTTATTGTGGATGGGTAGATCTCATATAATGGACCAAAATAAAAGAAATGTTGTATGGCTTCTATAGAAAAATTAAAACCTATGGTAGACCTAGAGACAGATCCAGTGATAGACCGAGTGGTAGTTCTAGAGGCAATTATCCAACGACAGACTTAAAGGTAGATCTAGTGACAAATATCCAGAGGTAAACATATAGGCAATGATCCAGAGGTAGTTTTATAGGAATATCCAAAGATAGATCAAGAGGTACTCATCTATGGGTACACTTAGAGCTAGAGCCAGAGCCAAAGCCAAAGCTAGAGCCAAAGATAGAGCCAACACTAAAGCATATTTCATTTTTCTCTCCTTCACATTAAGAAGGGGAGTTATATATTATCCCAAATAATGGAATAAGGGGGGTGTTAGAGTAATATTCCCTAATTTGGGATATTAACTCCTATTTACTATGTTAGGGTAGATTATTGTTTATTACATTATTCTATTCATGTAAGTCTAACAATAATATTTATTGTTAGATGTAGTATCTACATAGTATTTTATTCCTAAGTTGTTAGCATCTTCATGTTAATAGCATTTGAATAACTATTCTATGAGCTATTATTGTTAGTTGTTATTAGGATATTATATCATCCTTATCCTAGGCTATTCCTAGCCTAAGCATTGTATATATTTCATTATTATCAATGCAATGATATATCATTCACCTAATAAGTACCCATCAATTGGTAATGAACATGGTCACCTAAACCTATGCATTCAAAATACCACCACCACTGACTTGTGAATGATTTCCATAGTCTCATAGACATGGAAACACCCAATATAAACCATTCGAGGTGTCTCATTACACAAGTATCTGACTATTCTATTCTTGAAACTTCTAGAATTAAGGCCACCTAGCTATTGTATTCTTGTAACTCCTTACAGGATTCTCTTCTACCTAGTTATTGCAATATTGGAACTCCTCCTAGGATTTGGGCTAATTATATTATCTAGGGTCCTACAAAAAGATATAGGTTCAACCCCAAGAAGCAAAATCATAACCCAATGCTTCAATTTTCAATCACTTAAATTATAACATGAAATCATATACATATACACAATCTAACTAACATATAATCCACATGCTATGTTTAAATCATTAACAAAATTTCATAAATAAGCATTTTAATAGATTGCTCAAAACAAGTGCTATCAGATTCCACTTATAGTTCATTAACCATAATCATAAATTCATATGACTTAAAAGTGATAATATAACCAAGAGTACGAAGACCATGTAAAATACAAATACTCTTTTGCAATTAATCAAAACAAATAATATTATGATACAATATTAATATTAATGAAATATAGCTAAAGTATTTCCCTTTATGATATACAAAGCATTTTCTTATTTGCTTAACCATTTCTCAATTCAAGGTAAATTGATGCTATTATGCCCTAGAGATCCTTTGTATCACCTTCCTTTAACAACGTTCTATTAAGTAAGAAGTTACCTTCCAATTTGAGGAATTTTTAGGGATGAGAACAACTCATTATGAAATGCAACCTAATATGCTAATTGTGTTTGCACACATCCATACATAATACTTTTTTTTAAAGAAAACAAACTAGAGAAGATCCCAAATTTCTCTAATTACTATAACATGTAATTGAAAACCAAACGTGCACATTACATTTAACTTTTTGATCAAATGATATAATCCCATATTTATGTCTATAATGAATTTCTTATCTACTCCAAACTTAGAAATGCATTATTAAACATTCTTCCAATCATTCTTTTTTTTAATCTAAAACTAATGCTAATGAATTAAAGCATAATATTACTTTATACGTACCATAATATAATCTATTTCATTCCATTTATTAATTCATTCATTCCTCTAATGATTAAACTCATTCAACTTAATGGCTTCCTTTAAAAACAAGAGCTTAATCCTATGTTTTTATATACATTTAACTTTTACCATAACTAATTAAAAGACGATCTAATAAAAATTTAACTAAAAAAATCTTAACCAAAGCCATCAAGCTCTTAATCAAATACAAAATTTACCTTTGCTATTTAAAATAAGCTCTAAATCAATCCTACAACAAGCTAAACCAAAGCTATCAAACACATTTTACCATAACCATTAAAAGAAGTTATAAAACAATCTTTTAATTAAAACAAATTAACCAAATCCAATTTTACAAAGGTAAAGAAACATATAGAAAATTAACCTAGCAAGGTTGGTTTGGGCCATCTTCGAACGTAGATCCACCCACATGCTTAAATTATCGAGACAACTATAACAAAGCATAGGTGATGCAGCATTCGAGACAACTTAACCAAGCTTAGAAAGACCCAATAGACAAATCTTCATAAATCATATATATCGTACTATATCCAACATAGACAAATAATAAGCAACAAAAAGGTACTCATAGGTAATATCTAGACATATCCACATACCGCCATTGATGGTTCAACCTGAAAAAAATACAAGCATCCCAAAATAGGAGGTAATCCAAAGTGCACACATGCAAATAGAAACGTTCATTTAAACCACTCATAAATAAAGTGATATTGTTACATAAGGCATCCATACAAGTCAAACAAAATCCATTTCAAAATCTATAGGTAGCATAAACATTCTTCAAGACAATGCACATTAGCAAATGAAATTGATTTAAAAAGCTATAGGGAGCACATAAATTCTTCAAGGTAGTGCACATAAGTAAAATGAAATCCATTTAAAAAGCTATAATATAGCTTATTTAAGGAATAACACTTACTCTGAAGCAATACAACAGATAAGAGAAAACCAACAATATAAAAAAATGTGAAATATGTATATACATTAAGCAATCAAACAATGGGCACTTTTCCTTTAGAAAAAGTATAATAGAATGAAATGTATCTCTTACAAGTGTTACCACAATCCAAGAAACTTTGATCTTACTTGATTTTGCTCTCCTTATCGTACTTCTCTTCCATTGCTATCCCAACCATCAAATCTCCTAGGATTTCAAATTCAAATAGCATTTTCCAAACCAAAACTTTGATCCTCCATGCAATATGTTACTCCTCAAGATAATGTTTCACTCAAGACCAATAACCCTTTGCATGGCTCACAACCACCTCCTCCTAGACTCACCTTAGCTTGTCTCAAAGTGTTGTTACCATCTAAAGGTGATAGATACCTACCGATCATATACCCTCCCTATGATCCCTATTGGTTACATGATTATCATATGGTCGAATGATCATAATTGTAGAAGTGTGTAGTAGATAAAGTTGTATCTCCCTTTATGAACCACTCGATGTAGTGTTTGGTATGATTATCCCCATGTACATACTAGTTTATCATATCTCATATCTTCTACCACATTCCTCCATCCCTAGTGCACCATACTCCAACTCATTTTCTCAACTAGGAATCCTAATATTAATGTACATATAAGCATTCTATATTGATATAAAATATGTCTAAATATGATATTCGTGTTAATGCTTGATTGTACCATTAAAAAATCCTTATACCCCATCAATATCTATAGACATCACTTGTAATCCCATCCAATATTGACTATAACACCCCTATGTAGTATATATAGGATCCTTCACATGTCCCCCAAGGTTATTATCATCTCCCCTATAGGAAGATAAAACATACTCATCACAGAGTATCATCACTCCACTAACATTATCCATAGATCCTAAGAAAACTCTACCTTCAACATTTATAATATATGGTATAACCCTACTTCCACTAACAAATTATAGTCATTCCCATCCAACAAGCCTTGCATAGTTTGTAATGTGTGAAATTACCTTTCCTAGCACTTGAGGACCACATGTTAGGCCTAAATTAGTAAGAAAGAAAAAATATTTGTTAGGTTTAGACAAAAATAAAAATGCATACCCTTAGGACCCAAATTTACCTTACAAATGCATCATACATATGGACTATTATGGTATAGAAAAATTGTATAGATATCAAAACAAGTGTATAGATGTGCCATATAGATGTAATAGAATTGTATAGATGTGTCATACAAAAGCACCACATGACTAGAAAAACCTATCCATTACCTATGTTAGAATTTTGCAATCATTGTACCAATGTGTAAGCATGCTATGGTGTTATATAGATTTAGCCATTCATTCTTGGATAGGAAATTCAAACAATTTCCACTTAGGGCATGAAACGAGAAAATAATATTCCTTATACCAAAATAATACCATCATAAAATAAATAAACAATGAAAAAATGAAAAAATGAAAAAAAATAAAGTTTTGATCACTTACTAATGCCACTATGTTACCTCCTAATTGTAATGTTTGAATTTGCATTGGCATGATGTCTCAGTTGCCCCTCATATGCTATCATTGTCAATATCACACAGAAAATCCTTCCAAAGCACTCTCTTCTTCGTATTTTGTATGGTAAAAATGAGACCATTTTATTTCTCCCTTCATTTTATACCCCATTATTAACCTTTTTGTCATACTTTTATATTTTTACCCTTTCACCCATTTATAAATTTATTTTTAACCCTTTTGTGCCCTTTTACCCTTCAAACCTTCTAATTTTTTTTGCCCTTTTCTCACCAACTAATCATTGCTTCTTTGTGGGTTGAGGACAAATCAATTTTCCTTGGTCCAACATTGTGTTTCCTCTAAAAATTGAGGTGGCATAACCAGGGCATGACTAAATTTAATATATTCTAGTTAAATGTTAATTATCATAGTTTTGACATTAAGAAAATAATAACCTTGTTCTATCATAAAATTGAGGCATCCATGATGGTTCTTCATGTGTTTATTTTAAAATAAATGCATGAAAATGGTAAAAATATATACATCATATTTTATGTGCTAAGGGTCCATTAAGTGAGTTATTTATTTTTCCAATTATTTTTGTAAGTAAGTCAAGTCAATTTGACCTCGTCATACCATAATTTGTGGCAAAACCAACATTATCTTTGAGGTTCACAAAACTTACTACAAACCTTCAAAAAAATTCATAAAATTAGACCCATTAGAATGGGCTACAAAATATATTTCCAATGAGTACAAGCATTCCAATACATGGACTGAAACTAATACCTTAAAATGCCTTAAAAGTAGAAGCATTATAACCTTGCAAAATCACCATGGTGTCACTTCAGCTACTTGTAGTGATTTTTCTAGTCAAACCTATTGAAAATTTTCCTAGCTTCCAACTATAATAGATTTATATCACCACAAGAAAAAGCATCATGGTGATTTTGTTTTTCCATGGCACTTTTCCTCCATCACCACCAAAATTAATATTTTAGTAGTTTAACTACTTGTCACTCTCTATTTTAGAAAAGTGTACATAAACTTTCTTTGATTAAAAAAATTCTTAGGAATTGGTGATATTATTAACTGTAAAGTCATAGACTAAATTAAGAGTATATTTAGTTACATTATTGCATTATAAATCAAACTTACTATTTTTTATCTTTTATTGTATTTTTTAAGGATATTTTGTTAAAAAATAAGCAAATATGTTTCCTTTTTAAATCAATAGGATCTCACTTACATCTTTGATATTTAGGAAATAATACAAAAAATAAGGTAGCTACATTTTAGGATAGTCTTCTATGTTTGTATAATTTCCACATACACTCGCATCAAAATAATGATCTTATCACTTTTTGTAGGTATTCAAAAGCAAAAAAATATGCATGTAGAATAAGGTTTTGTACTCCTACATTTTCTTTCAATTGTATCATGCATCACATAAATCAGGTCTCAACATTATAAGATAGTATAGGGCCTTAGAGGGGAGCTTTGGATTCCTATTAGAACCCTAGGTATGTGCAAATTTGATCCATTAAACTAGTTTTCTTAGGACACAAGATAATATTTCCTTATTTTTTGTGTGATCTCACTCAAAAAAGGGCATGCATTTTTTATTGTCCCAATTTATATGAGCATAAGTTATAATATCTTATGTATCTACAACTTTATAAACATGAAAATAATTTGGTCATCCAAAAATATTGTATACATAGTACAATTTAAACATTGCAATATCTAAAAACCAACATTAAATTTGTCATTATATGAACATCATGCTATAAACCATTATGAGCCTTTAGTCCCTTGTATTATTAATTTATAAATAAAATAAAAATATCTTACAAATGATAAATTACATAGTATTTGAAGTGTTAGAAATATAATTTAAAACAAAAAAACTTTTATTTTACAAGATATAATAATTATTTCAAATTTAAATAGTCAAATATTAATACAATATACTAAAATAAATATAGATATTTAATATTTTATAGATAGAATATTAATGAAATGTATCAATTAATTAAAAGCATTAAATAGAAGATAAGAAATAAACACGAGTAAAAATGATCAATAATATTAAATAATAATGGTTAAAAACTAGAAGAAATAATGCAAGACACACATATTAAGAATAATAATATAATTATCAAAACAATTATTTCTCTATATAGTAATAAGTGTTTGTGGAAAGCCATTTGGTGTGGTTAATGTGTATGCCTCAAACATCGCTTCTTATCGATGTGAGCTATGGAGATGGTTTGTCATGAATCTGTCATTTACCACTTGGGTGCTTTGGGGGGAATTTTAATATGGTGGAGAAAGCTTCAGACAAGGTCAGTCATGCTTTGATGCGATGGTGTCTAGGTGAAAGGGAAGCTTTGTTTTTTATGAAAAACAAGCTTCACCTTTATGACCCTAATTCTCACTTCTCATATTCTGACTTTCCTCAGGCTCTTTGGTACACCTGGTCCAATTTCTAGGCTACTTCTACCAAGGTTTTGGAAATATTGGATAAAGCCATGATTTTTGAGTGTGACAACTTTTAGTTCTTCCATATTTTGTCTTCTTTGATGTATGTGTTGAATTTACCTTGTATTACAATGTCTGATAATTCACCTATTTTATTCTTAGTGGCAAAGTTAAACTTTCAACCCAGAGTGCATTTTCATAGTTTTACTTGAATGTTTCTTTTTTGCATAGCTTTAGCATGAAAGCTCATATATGTTGCATTTGGAATTTGATTCCTAGACCAGATGGTATTTTTAGAAGGATTGAGTGGTGAAATGATATCATTAAATTAACCACTAAGGTGCTACATAATTTAGGTGTTGAAGTTACAAAGCAACAAAAAATTGCTAAGTTTGCCTTGCAGAGTGAGCTATCCAAAGCCTGTCTTAGGCTTGAAGCCTCTCCTTTCAGATCTCTTACTCAGTCCCAAGTTTCTTCCATTTGGCATGAGCTAAAAAAATCTTATTTGTATTAATACAAGGGTGCTCAATTACGTGCTCGAATGCATTGGATCAAAGTGGGGGATAGAGTGACAAAACTAGCTTTTTTAGGGAAGATACATTCTTTGATTGTCATACCTAAACAAACTAGCTTTTTTAGGGAAGATACATTCTTTATAGTGTTCTTAATAATTGGGAAGGTATGAAGTGGGCAAGAAGTTTTGAAAAAGATGTTATATTCATTAAGATTGACTTTGAGAAAGCCTGTGATAATATGAAGTGGTACTTCATCACTACCATGCTTCAGGATTTGGGCTTTGATCCAATGTTTGTGAGAACTGTTCTTATGTTATTTCAAGATGCTTTAGCTATTCTTACTTTGAATAATAGTCAATATCAGTCAATTTATCTTTGTCATTCTATAATACATGGGTTTTCTCTTGCTCCATATCTTTTCATTCTTGCTGTAGAGGCTTTTGGCTATTTGTTGGCCCATAAGGTGGATCAAGGATTAATCAAGGGTATTGCTCTCCCCAATTCTGATTGTCAGTTGGTCAATGGTAATTTTGCTAATGATTATTTTTTAACACTTTTAGAAGATGAGCAATCTCTTTCCTCAACTATTAGTTACTTAGAGGTGTTTTTTTTAGCCTTTGGTTCTTCTATTCAATGGAAAAAATCTCCTATTTTTGGTAATCTCAATCCCAGATGCCATGTTGGTTGTGTCATTTCTAAGGACTTGGACTCAATTGGGTGAGGTGTTTAAATTTCTTAGAATTCCTTTTGCATTTCATGGTTCCTCTTCTCAATTGTGGCAGTATGTTATTGAGAAAGTGGACAGTAAGCTTTCTTACTGGACTAGTAAGAAACTTTCTCTGGTAGGAAAATTTTATATTTGTTCTAAGGTTTTAACCACTACCCATGTCTATTATTCATCTCGTTGGGTTCCATCCAAATATTTTTATAAATATATGGATAATATTCTGAGATATTTCTTGTGGGCCAAAGACTTTGTCAAATGAGGTTTTCATTGGGTAGCCTGGAAAATTTGTTGTTTTCCCAAAGACTGTGGAGGCATGGGTTTTTTTAATTTTCACCAACAAGGTTTTGCCCTTTGTGCTAAATAGATTACCCAATATTTAATTGGGGATGAATCTTAAAAAGTGTTGGTCAAGCTTAGAAATTATTTTGGTTTGGTTTAGGGGAAGAAAATTTAGAAAGGGGTAGGATTGCAATCCATTCTTACTGCCCCTGTACCTGATAAATTTAAAGGTTCTTTTGTCATTCAGAGTATTTGGAAAGCCTAGTAGGCCTTCAAAACCTATATTAGTTGTAAAGGGAGTTTCTGCAAAGCAAGTGCCTCTTTGCCTTCCATGAATATTTTGTGGTATTTGGTTATCACTTGGTAGGCCTCTCCCCTGGCTTTGGTGTAGTGGGTTAGAGCACAAAGGTTCTATAAGTGTGGTATTGCTTCCATTTTTTATTTTTTATTTTGACATACCAGGATTTGGATACCTTGGAATTTTTTTTTTCAAATTCACAATTTAAATCCTGGTGATAGAGATACTTATGAGGTGGTTATTGATAGTATTATATTTTCTATTTGATACAAACTGCATAAGCATTTTCAAAAACCTTGGTGGTTATATTGGTGTTGGCCTGAGGAGCTTCCTATTTTCAATATAAAGCTCATCTAGGTTACAAATGGCTCACCCCGCAAGTTCCAATGGGTGATAAGCTCACTATGAGATGGGACTTAGTCTTTGTTCCCTAACAATGGAATAAGAGGTTTCAGATTGCTTGGGATACTTATATTGAACCTAAACATAGTTTTTTTTCTTGGAGCCTCTTGCACCAAGGGTTACCTATTGGCAATAGGCTCAAGCATCTAGGTGTTCATAATCCCATTTGCTTGACTTGCGAACAGGCGAAATATTTACTGCATGCTTTTTTGTTCTGTGATCGGGCTTAGTCGACCTAGGAGTGGCTTCTTGAAATTTTTAGACCTTTTATGCAAGAGGATTTTACCTGGGTGCATGATATTTTGGGTGACCCTATTGCTTTTTCCTTCAACTTGGGTGTTGTTTGGAATATTATTAGAATTGGTAACCTATTTTATCTTTGGAAGTCTTGAAATAGAGCTATTTTTTCTCAACAAGATGTAGGGCGCGTCTTCTCTGTTGCTGATAAATATACTATATTATTTGATTGTTGGTTAAATATTCAAGTACAGGTTGAAAAAGTACATGTGGATCTGCAGTACTTACGTACCCTTATGAAGCATTGCTATGAGTCGGCATATTTGACACTATTTTGGTGGTTGTTATCTAGATTTTTGTGGACTATTTTTGATACTCTTGTGTACTCCTAACCACGGTGGTTAGTGTGTTGGTTTACGGGGTGTGCTAATCCCACCCACCCTTTTTTTGTATGATTAGATATTATTTTATTAATATAATGACTTTTTCATCCGAAAAAAAATTATTTACATGTTTAAAGTTCATAAAAAGTAAAATCAATATCAAAACCAATATGAAAAATATATAAAATATGTACTTAACATAATATAAGCTATTGAAATGTATGCATCATTTCTAATGGACTATCCTTGTAAATTCAGGTATGATATATGTCATTCTATTTAGAATTATTTTATTATTATTAAACAATTAAGACATAATTGCTAAAACTTAACATATAATGACTATATGAAATGTATATCATTTACAAGAAATATAAAATTTCCCAATTCTAATGAAAATAGAGTCATTTTGTTGATTTAATCCATAGAATAACTAAGTGATTTAGAATAACAATTAGATGTTCCACGTTTGAGTTTTAAATAAATCAAAATACTATTTGAAATATTTGCTACTCAAACAAATACTAATAAAGAAATATTTGAAATATTGAATGACCATTACCAAGAAAATGAAGTAGATGATTTACAAACTAATACATTAATTTATAATTAAGCATCTCATGTTATTCAATATTTAAAGATAAAGTAGTTGTAGTTTAATCTTTAGAGGGTTAGAAGCCTTAAATAATATTTTAATATTTACATTCTAAAGAGTTATCTTTTCCTAAATTATTTTATGGTAAACTTTGTCTAAATGAAATTAAAGAAAATTTCATATATAGATAGTTTAACTCATAAAAATATATATTTCATGTTCCTTCAATTATGAAGAATTTTTGTCAACATTTCTATATCAATAAGTATTAGAAAAAAAGAATTCAACTTGACAATAAGTAAATGTTAAATATGTCAAAGGAAAACCGAATTTACATAAATTATTGCATTTGAATATTGAATTTTAAAATTACAATAATTACATACCTCTCTAGACTATATAGCAAAAAAGTGTAATAATTTTTTTACACTAAAAAGATAATTAGGTTCACCTACATTATTTGCAATATTTATGAGTGTTTATCATAAATGGATGTCATTGTTGAAATGTATTAAAATATTGATTAATATCATATACATAATATAAATATTTTGATTTGATCACACCTAGTTACTTACACAATATACTTCTCCTATAATCCCAAATGTCTAATGTAATATTTAATCAATAACGATAGTTTACTTAGAAATATTATCAATTTATTATAATTAAATTTCAAAATAAAAATACAGTACATATATATAATTTATTTTTATTTTGGAGATGCATAGGAGTAGATCAAAATAAAAATTATGTGAATACCAATTTAATGTCGATGCCTAAAAGAGTTGTTTGATTGTGCCATCTAGAAAATACTATTATTTGAAGTTGCCAACTAGTAGAAACATTTGATCATGTTGTCTAGAATGTATTGTCATCTAAAGTTATTGCTTAGATATACTATCTAGAATACCATCTAGATCTATCATATAGAGCCATTTTCTAAAGCTACTACCTTTTGGAGCTACTATAAGTAGTAACAATATAAAGCTACCATTTAGAACTACCATATAGAGCTATTATTTTTTGGAGTCATCATCTAGAGTTTTCATCTAGAGCTACCTTCTAAAGCTATTGTTTGGATTTTTCATTAACCAAAACTAAGGACATATAAAGTGAAGTTTGATCCTACCTTCTATTGACCACATAATATAGTAACAAGGTCATATAAATATTCCATATAATTAATGCATAGTCCATCTAAAATTTAAATTCTACTGAAGTGTTATTGGCTAAAGGACTATGCCACAAAAAAAATACTTGTTACATATATTTTACTAAAAGGAAATTGTTGATCTACTATATTTAAAGAATAGGAAGCTTAGAAATGGAAAGAAGGCACAATTATATTTAAATATAAATAAATCTCACATGCTCTATAGGAAGGCTCTTTAAATCCTTTAAAAGATATTTTTACAATTATTTTTATTATTACTAATGCAGTGATAATATGATGTTTTATAATTTTTATTACCCTAAAAAATTGACTAAATATTCTAAGAATAATTCTTCAATATTCAATTCAAAGGGGAAAGAAATCAAATCCATGCACCTAATTTTTTTTTTTTTTATTGGTAGAAGGGGTGTTGAAAGGTCCCCGAACCTTGTACAAGAGGAATTACATGAATTCCAGAATGACCGAGGTGGTCCAAGAAGAAAATATTAAAGAGCGGGCAAACCTCCACATGAGGAAAGGTGTCACGAAATCATGACCAAAATGGTGATGTCGCGAAATCGTGACAAGATGTGCCGAAGCTGCCAAGAGAAGAAAGGAAGTCGCGAAATCGCGACAAGAAGCATCGTTGGAGTCGAAGGGGGGAAGAAGTCACGAAATCATGACATAATGCAAGGTTGCTACCAGAAGAGAGGAAGTGTTGTGATATTGTGACAAGTTGTTAGGTTGGAGACAGAAGAGAAGAAGTGTCGCGATATTGCGACAATTGTGAAAGCCCGCTGCCGAAGAGAAAAGGTGTCGCGAAATCGTGACAAGATGAAAGACCTCTGCCGAAGAGAAAAAGTGTTGCGATATCGTGACATTATGGAAGCCTACAGCCAAAAATAAAAAGTGTCACGATATCACGACAATCTGGAAGACCGTAGCCAAAGTGAAAAAATGTCACAAAATCGTGACAATCTGGAAGACCGCTATCGAAGAGAAAAAGTGTTGCGAAATCGCGACAAGATGGAAGACCGTTGCCAAAGAGAAAAAGTGTTGCGATATCGTGAAATTATGGAAGACAGTAGTCGAAGATAAAAAATGTCACAAAATCAAAACAAGAAGGAAGATCGCTGCCAAAGAGAAAAAGTGTCACGATATCGCGACAATCTGGAAGACCGCAGCCGAAGATAAAAAGTGTCGCGAAATTGTGACAAGATGGAAAACCACTGCCAAGGAGAAAAAATGTCACAAAATCATGACAAGATGGAAAACCGCTGCCAAGGAGAAGAAGTGTCGTGAAATCACGACAATATGGAAGCCCGTCGCCGAAGAGAAAAAGTGTCACGAAATCACGAAAATTTGGAAGACCGCAGCCGAAAAAAAAGTGTCGTGCTATCACGAAAATCTAGAAGACCGTAGCCGGAGAGAAAAAGTGTAGCGATATCGCAACAATTTGGAAGTCCGCAGCCGAAAATAAAAGGTGTCGTAATATCACGACAAAAAGGAAGGCCGTTGTCGAGGAGAAAAAGTGTCATGATATCGCAACAAAATGGAAGACCTCTGCCAAAGAGAAAAAATGTCACGAAATCACGACATGATGCAAGAAAGTGCCTGAAGAAAGAAAGTGTCACGATATCACGACAAGTTGCAAAAAAGCACCCAAAGAGAAAAAGTGTCACGATATCGCAACAAGTTGCAAAAAAGCACCCAGAGAGAAAAAGTGTCGCGATATCGTGACAAGTTGGAAGACCGCGTCCGAAGGAGAAAAAAGTTTCGCGATATCGCGACAAGTCGCAACCTCACGACCAAAGCAAAAAGGATGTCGTGAAATCGCGACAAACTAAAAATTTGCAGCCAACGGAGAAAAGTGTCACAAAATCATGACAAGTAGCTAAAACGCAGCCAAAGGGAGAGGAAGGATGAAAGGATGCGAAGACTCGTCCAGATCCAAAATCAAACAAACCCGATGCCTAGATAACTCCTCACATTGTGTAGACATTGGATGTAGGATCGTCCCTTAGGCCAATGGGGAAGGAATCTATCCAAACATGAATATCCGTTTCGTCAACTACCTTGTTAGCAAGCCAGTCTACAACTTTGTTTCCTTCCCGGTACTGATGCTTAATGATTAATTCTGGGTAAATTCCAATTAGTGCCTTGCATTCTTGGAAGATCAAAACAAGGGCCTAAGGAGGCACAGAGGTCCCATTGATCCAATTGATGCAGTGCAATGAGTCTCCTTCTATGATAAGTTTATTGATGGTCAAGCCTTCCAAGAGAATCAAGCTTTGTAGCAAGGCCCGAGCCTCTGCCATATTGTTAGATTGAATTCCCAGGTTCTGAGCAAAGGCCAAAATTATTTCTCCTCTATGATTTCTGAGAATTCCTCCTCCGCCAGCTGCTCCGGGGTTGCCCTTGGTTGCGCCATTGAAGTTAAGCTTGTGCCACCCAGTAGGAGGTAAGACCCACTTGATAACAGACCTGTCA
Organism: Wollemia nobilis; assembly: GCA_028583015.1. Taxonomy (NCBI): domain Eukaryota; kingdom Viridiplantae; phylum Streptophyta; class Pinopsida; order Araucariales; family Araucariaceae; genus Wollemia; species Wollemia nobilis. The sequence goes on from JAQPPZ010017059.1 coordinate 907,964, forward strand.
ACAGAGGTACAAGGTGTAGCAAAAAAATTGAAAAGTTTAGTTAGGTCCGATTCAATTCCAGGAGGGGGGGTTTGGACAATGAGACAAGAGAGGCATTCTCTGTAGCAAGTGCCAAGATTTTTTCCACAACAATATTCTTATCAATAGCATGGTTTTTGAAAATTTTGTTATTTCTCTCAAGCCAAATCTACCACAGGAAAATGTGAAAGCAAGCTTGCCACATGAATTTAAGTTGACTATTCGTGAAAGGTCAGGGCCATTGTTGAAAAAGGAGGGGAATGGAATGAGGGAGGGCTACGGAGATGGCGAAGGTGTTGAGAACCTGGTTGAGCATGGCAAGAGAGAAGGGACATTCTAGAAAAACATGCGAAGTTGATTCACAGGCATTTTTACACAGGATGCACCAATTGGGAATGAGTAACCCTCTGATTATCAAGTTGTCAGTGGTGAGGATTCTATTTTGGATGGCTAACCAACAGAATAATTTGACCTTGGGAATGATATTGGGGACCCAGACCTGGTTAGATAAGTCCCGGCCATCACTGGGAGCTTCTTGGTTGTAGTAGGCAGATTTAACAGTGAAATTCCCTGAATCTTCAAGGTTCCAAACCATGGTGTCATCTTTGGGAGAGCTGAGGATGATGCAGGTCCTCAGCAGGTTTTGTAACCACCTGAGTGCCTCGGTGATATGCCTAGGCCCATTAAGAGCTAGGTGTTTCCATTTAGGTCTTGTAAGATCTGAGTTAATAAAATGACACACCTTATCTCCAAAGGTGTCTTCAGTAACCGTCTTGAGCACTACAAGATGAGGGTCTTGGATGAGAGGTTTGTCACAGATCCACGGGTCGTCCCAGAAGTGAATGGTCATTCCATTTCCAAGACACCACCTTAAGCCTTCCATAATGATCTTCCTTGTTTTGGTGACACCATTCTAGAAATGAGATCCGTTAGGTAGATTGTGCTCTCCAAGAAAGGGAACCTGATGGAGGTACTTAGCTTTGATGATGTCAATCCAGGTGACTTTTTCATTGATGGTAAGTCTCCAATACTGCTTGGCAATGAGGGCCATGTTCATCCACTTTATGTCCCTGAAATCGAGTCCTCCATCCTTTTTCTTGGAACAAACCTTATCCCAAGCAACAAGGGAAAATTTGTTCTTGTTTTCATTTCCCACCCAAAGGAATCTGTGTTGAATTTGCTCAATTCTTTGGTAGATGGAAGCTAGAGCTTTGAAGATAGATAAGAAAAAAATAGGAATACTTTGCAGGAAAGCCTGGACTAGAGTGGCTTTGGCTGCCTGACTGAGCATTGAACTTTTCCAACCTACAAGTTTCTTGTTGAGGCGATCTAAAACAGGGTTCCACATAGTCGAGAACGATTTGCCGTGGAAAAGCGATAATCCAAGATAGGTAGTTGGAAGGCTCCCAATGGTACACCCAAGGATCTTAGCAATCATGTTTTGCTTGTGGATGGGAGTATTGAGAAAGTATAGCTTGCTTTTGTGGTAACTGACTTTCTAGCCAGTCGCCTCTTCATAAGAATCAAGAATGTTCTTAATGATTTTTGCTTCGGGAACAAAAGCATGAGAGGATAGAATAGTATCATCCACAAACTATTGATGGGAAATGGCATTGATTTTTGAGGTTGGTTTGATCCCGAAGACGAGTCCACTATTGCAAGCAGCGGTAAGTGTTCTTCCAAGGGTTTCGGCCAGAATGATGAAGAGGAAGGGTGACAGAGGGTCCCCTTGATGGATGCCTTTGAAACTTTGAAAGAAGCCAGCAGGTGAACCATTGATAAGAACAGAGAACCAAGTAGTAGAGATGCATTCACGGACCATCTTGAACCATTCTTTGTGAAACCCAAACTTCTCAAGGACCTCGAACAGGAATTTACAGGAAACCCAATCAAAAGCCTTGTTCATGTCAAGCTTAAGGAACATACTGGGTTTTTTATTTTTAGATGCCGAATGGGCCAATTCGTGGATGGTTATCACTCCATCAGTAATGAATCTGCCTTTGACCAAGCTCCATTGGCACTGGTCGATGATGGAGGGAAGGATGTCTTTCAATATGTTTGCCATGACTTTGGTGATTAGTTTGTAGATGATACTATAGAGACTAATAGGTCTGAAATCAGAGAGAGAAGCACGATCATTGGACTTGGGAATTAAAACAATGAAGGTGAAATTGGCTTCTCTTGGCATATTTTTGGCTCTCTGGAAGAATTTAACCGCAGCTACAACATCAAGGCCCACAATATCCCAAAAATGTTGGAAAAACCGGGGTGGGAAGCCATCAGGTCCAGGGGCCTTGTCAGGTTCCATTGCAAACAAAGCATATTTTATCTCCTCTTTGGTGAAGAATTGGAGCAATTTCCCATTATCATAATTAGACACCAAATTTGGTATGTTCTGAAGCAGAGAACTTGCTGTGTGGGGGTTGCAGTCAACACTTGGACCTAAGATTTCCTGGCAGTGGCGCACAGCTTCCTGTCTGATAGCATGGATGTCAGAGGCATTGGTGCCATCAGCCTTGGTCAACTTAGAGATTTTATTTGAACCTCTATGGCGCATGATGGAAGCATAGAAAAACTTCATGTTGGTGTCTCCTTCTTTGAGCCAGAGGCTTATGGATTTTTGCATCCAGTAGGACTCTTCCTTAGCCAAGGCATTGTGAAAGTTTGAAAGGAGGCTTTTTTCTTCCATGAAAGTTTCAACCCTCTAATCCCCTCCTTGAATCAAATTTTCCACCCTTTTGAGATCATCCATCATATGCTTTTTCTCGGTAAAGAGGTTGCCAAAAACCTCCCTATTCCAGCATTTCAGCTTGAGCTTGACCGCTTTGAGTTTGAGGAACAGATTCGAGAGAGGGTTTGGACTAAAGTTTTTTTGCCACCATTGTCGAATACACCGACCTAAATATGGATGGGTGAGCCACATATTTTCAAACCTAAAGGGGGTTTTGAAGGTTTGTTGGGGGTGGGAATAATCCAAAATAAGAGGGTTGTGATCAGATCCAATTTTTGGGTGGCTAAGAAGCCTGGCATCGCCAAAAATAGGAATGAGCTTTTTGGATAAGAGAAATTTGTCAAGCCAAATTTGGATGTGGTGAATGCCCACCCGTCTGTTGCTCCAAGTGTAGTTGGATCCTTGGAGCAGCATGTCCATTAGCTTGTTGAGGTTGACAAAATCGCTAAAATCTTCAATGCAGCTGCTAGTGATCGGATTGCCTCCTTGCTTGTCAAACAGGTGAAGGGGAGTATTGAAATCACCACAGAGCATCCATGGAAATTCAGGAAAGTTATTACGCATTGCGAAAATTTTATCCCATAACAATATTCTGTTGATAGGGCTATTTGGTCCATAAAAATTGGTGGCAATCCATTGAAGGTTAGTGACTTTATTAGTGAACAAAATGTTGATGGTTCTGTCAAAGACTGAAAGAACTCTCCCCTCAATAGTTGACGGATCCCACAAACAAAGGAGACCCCCAGAAGCCCCTGAGGAGGGACAAAAGGCAAAGTTATTGTTTTCCCATATTAGCTTGCAAACTTGAGTGCTGCTATTCTTGTCCAGTTTGGATTCTTGAAGAAACATGATATTTGGTTTTAGGGTTTTTCTCATCAATTTGATAGTCCTTTGTTTAGCAGTTCCATTGAGGCCTTTGACATTCTAGGAGACAAACTTCATCGAGTTGACTTGGGGTTTGCTTTGTGACCTCTACCTCTCCCTTGAGAAGGAGTAAGTTTAGGTCTAGCCTCATCCAAATATAGGTGGGTGGGTTTTTCTAAAATAGGGCCCAAGGAGGTAGGCACAGATCCATCAGCCATTTCAATCTCAGCTGCTTTGGCAAGCTTTTCTACATTGGACGGTCTTCCCCTTCTCTGTTCTTTGTTGACATCAGCTTTGGGAGAAAGAATGGGAGACTTCGATGGGATGGAAGTTTGGAGAATGTCGATGGTGTTAGTCCTAGGGACAGGCCGATGGGGGGATGGCGAGCGGGGAGACTGGCACAGGGCAACAGACTTAGGGGAGAGGGGAAGAGGACAATTTTGAGTCGGGGGAAGGGGTGGGAAGGGAAGAGGAAGGTGAGATGGACCAGAATCTAAGGGTGAGTTTGGGGAGGTCATTGCAACTTTACTCTTGTACAAGGGAGACTGAATCACAGTGGGTGTGGATAATACATTTGAATCTATGGGAAGGTCATCGGAGATGTCCTCTCTAGTATGAATATTATTTAAGGGAGAAAATTGATTGGAACGAGAAGGCAGAGCACTTACATAGTTGGGAGCAGAGGTTTTAGGGGGGCCTATAGAACGGCCATGACCCCTGCCAGAAGCCTTTTTCTAGGTGTTGGGGAACTGGGAATCCTTCTTCCTGCCTGAATCATTGGGGATATCTTTTTTTCGGGAAGGGCATTGAGAAGCCAGGTGGCCCTGAGTGTTGCACTCCACACAAAAATTGGGCTTGTTATCGTACTCAACTCCTTGACGTCTTCTGTAGCTCCCGTAGGTGATGCCGATGCTACTTTTCATAGGTGGAGCTCCATGCACCTAATTTTCACCCAGTGAGACCTTGTTATTTTTTGGTGGTTAGAGGCATTGATTATTTCATGACTATAGTCTTCAACATACTAATTGTAAATCCTTTTTTGAGCCCATTCTAGTGGAAGAATATTTTTATAGGTCTATGAATATTTTCATAGATAATAATACCCCAAATATGTTGTTTGATTTATAATTGCTAAAAATTGGCAACTATTCTAGGTGGAAGATTTATGGATAGTGGTATCTACTCCTATGCAAAGATATCCTACTAACCCAAATAAACAAATACAATTTGATATAGTTGATAAAAAATCTTGATTGTTCATCATTTTTTATGTATCTAACAAGATCTATATGTACATTCATGATACATATGATAAACTTAGTAGAGTGTCATAATCCAACAACCATAAGAAAATTCTATACCTATAGAGCAAATTGCGTTACTTGAAGATGAAGAGTGGTGAGAAATTAGAAGTATTTATATGGTGAGTTGCTAAGTTATAATACTTCTATTAGAATTTCACAATAATAGATATGCAAAGTATTACACAAAAGATGAAGAGAAGAGTGGAACTGATTGATTTATCTCTAGGATCAACTCTGTATAAATAGCAGAGTTGATCATTGAGAGCCATTGGATTACAAAAACTCATCAAACCTGATGAAGACACCATTGAGAGTTATCCTGACATATGGAGGAGTGGAGACTCAAGTGTGTATCGTAGTGAAACTTAAGAGAATATTCACTTATTCTAATGCCCCCCTTAAGTGATACTAGGGGAGATTATACAAATGAGTCCCGACAACGAGGCCTGATTAGGTACTCATGTACAACATAGATAGTTGTTGGAAAAAACCCCTGTGGGAAAAAATCAACTATCACCCCTTTGTTTTGAAATGATGGTAAAAACCCAGTGGGAAAATCCATCAATCAAAAGCAAAGAAGTATGAAAGAGGCTTGTCTTCGGATGGCAAATATTGTCCTCTTTAACAAATAAAAGATGAGTCCCGAAAAGAAGTCTTGATGAGGTACTCATGTACAATATAGTGAGAGGTGAAATACATTTTTTTCAATGCAATTGTAACACTCCAAGTTTTTCTTGCATCTGAAGGTAACGTAGAGAAGGAAATGACTTGGTGAAGATGTCTGCAAGTTGATTCTCTATCGGAATATATTCCAAGTGTATATCCCCATTTTGAATATGTTTCCTGATGAAGTGCATTTGGATCTCAATGTGTTTGGTGCGCTAATGCTCAATTGGATTACGTGCAATATGAATTATTCTTTGATTTTCACACCAAAGAGTTATAGGCCCCTTATGAAAGAAACCAAATTCTTTGAGAATTTGATGAAGCCAAAGGGCTTCCTGATTGGATGAAACAGTTGTTCTGTATTCTGCCTCTGTAGAAGATAATGCTATTGTTTGTTGTTTCTTGTATAACCAGTCTATTGGTGAAGAACCAAGGCAGAAAACATATCCAAAGGTAGAACATCTGTCATCTACTGATCGTGCCCAATTTGAATCTATATAGCCAATGATATCCATGGATTATCCCTTATATATGAGCCCAAAGTGTGTAGTACCCTAAAAATAACAAAGAATTATTTTAGCTACTTTCCAATGACTGAAATGAGGGTTATAAGAGAACGTAGATGTGAACCCAACAACATAGGAGATATCATGGTGAGTATGAGTAAGGTATAACAGACTACCTACAAGCTAATGATATAGAGTAGCATCATAAGGATGGGATGATCAGGAAGTATTGAGATGAATGCCATATTGAAAGGGGGTAGGAGAAGGTTTACAATCTATCATTTTAAAATTTTGAAGGAGATATCGAGTGTACTTTTGTTGACATAATGTGATTCCTGCTTTATTTTGTTTTATTTGAATTCCAAGTAAGAAATGTGCTAGACCTAGATCAGTCATTTCAAATTTTTAGAGAGGGATTATTTTATATTTTGAATGTGAGTGAGGTTACTACCAGTGAAAAGAAGATCATCAACATAAAGAACAAGAATGGTGATATTTCCTTTACTTATCCAAGTGTAAACTTTATTGTCAGACTCACAATGAGAAAAACCTACTGAAAGAAGGAAGGAGTCCATATTTTCATACCAAGATCTAGGGGCTTGTTTGAGGCCATATAGAGATTTTTTAAGCCAACAAACAAGAGAGGAGTCTTGAGTAAAACCAGTGGGTTGTTCCATGAATATTTATTCTTTTAAATTTCCATGTAAAAAGGCACTTTTTACATCCATTTGATAGACTGGCCATTTATGGGAAGCGGCCAGAGCAAGAACCAATCTAACATAATCCATTTTAGCAATAGGAGAAAAGGTTTTTGTATAATCAATACCCTCTATTTAAGAAAAACCTTTGGCTACAAGACAAGCCTTGTGTTTATCTATTTCTCCATTAGGCCTATATTTGGTTTTGAAGATCCATTTACAACGAACTAATTTTCTTCCCTTAGGTAAGGGAACTAAATCCCAAGTATCATTTTTGATCAAGGAAGAAAATTTGTTATCCATGGCATCTTCCCATTATTTTATACCTGAGGTTTCTTTGAAGGATTGAGTATCAGAGGAAATGGATTGACATACAATACTAGTACCTATGGGGTTGGATGATATTTTTGAAGGATGATTTTGAATGTAGGGAGTAGCTTATTTAACAATGGTGCGGGCCCATTTTTGCATAGAAGAAGGAGTTGAAGGAGTTGAAAGACATTGAGAAGGAATTAAAGGTTATTCATCTTGATTATCAATAACCAAATTAACTTCAAGGGTTGGCTCTTCATAATATTGAGGTTCTACTATAGGAGAAGGCTCAATGGAGGAAGAGGATATTTTTGAGGGAATGTTTCATAAAATTGGACATTCCTATGAAAGAATACCTCATGAGTTGAGGGATCAAGAAACCTGTATGCTTTCAATTATTAACAATAATCGACAAATATGAGCTTTCTACTTTTCTTATCAAGAGCCTTCCTTTTATTCTTTGGTATGTGAGCCCGAGCAGTACATCCAAAAATCTTGAAATTGGAAAAATATGGTTTTAATACAGACCATGCTTCTTCAGGGGTTATTTGGTCAAGAGCTTTATGAGGTGTGCGATTTTGAATATAATTTGCACAGTTAATAGCCTATGCCCAAAAAACTTTTGGAAGATCTCTTGAATTGAGCATACAATTAGCCATATCTTTTAAAGTCCAGTTTTTCCTTTCTACAATGCCATTTTTTGAGGATTATGGGAGATAGAATGTTGATGTATTATACAATGATTACTGAAATATTCCCCCCCATTATCAGTACGAATCTTCTTGATTTTGCAAGAAGCCTGATTTTCAACTAAGCTTTTAAAGACTTTAAAGTGGGATAAAACATCACTTTTATATTTGAGGAAGTAGACCCAAGACCTTATAGAAAATTCATCAATAAAGGTAAGAGCATACTTTTCTCCATTGAAAGATGTTTCAAGAAAGGTCATTAATTCACTATGGATTAAATCTAGAGGAGATGAGGTTTTTAGAGAACTACTTGGGTGGAAAGGATCTTGATGTTGCTTTACAAGAGTACATCTAGGACATACCCCATCACTGGAAGATACTTGGGATAATCATTTAACCATATTATGGGTGCACAAATTCTTTAGGTAGTTATAATTAAGATGACCAGACCTTTCATGCCAAATTTGAATTTCAATATTACTATGAGCCACAAAATAGGAGGCTTCTTCTAGATTTTGAAATCCTTTCAAGTAGAAAATATGAGATTTATGATCAATATTACCTTTAGCTACAAGAGAATGAGGGAGTTGAAAATCTCTTATCTCAACTCCTGTTGGGGAGAAGAGAACAATTTTCCCATTTACAGAAGTATAAATTTGATAAATGGATAGGAGATTGCTAGCAATGTCTGGAACATAAAGAACATTGTTTATAGAGCCACCATAAATGGTTATATCCCATTTCTCTTTGACAAGGATGAAGGAAGAGTCCCCTACTTCTATGCTATGAGTAGATCTAGAGGATATAGAAGAGAAATACTTGTCTAAAGCAGACATGTGATGAGTTGATCTAGAATCTAGGACCCAATAATTAGAGGAAGCATTGGAGGTTTTTCGTTGAACATTAAGGGATTTTCCTATTTGCTTATTATTTTCTATATTTTGATTCTTTATAGCTGCCTCTAGTTGCTGTAATATTTTCCAACATTTGTTAGCAGAGTGGCCATTCTTTTTACAGTGAGTACAGGTAATGGGAGTCTTTTCCTTATTTTTGAATTTTTATTTAGAGGAGGTGGAGGCTACTAAGGCTTTTGAAGAAGAAGAAGAAGATATTTCATATCTATCAAGTTTGGTTTCTTCCCTAGTTAATATATCAAAAAATTCTTCTAAAGAGTGCATTTTAAAGGTTGCACCAAGAGCATCTTTAGTAGATATGAAGGTGGTTGCAAAAATTTGAAAGACACCATTTAGCTTAGAAAGGATTAGATAAATGCATTCTTCTTCTGTCTTAGTCTTCCCACTACCTTTGTATTGAGTGAGGACTTATTTGAACTTAGTGAGGAAGTCAACAATACTACTAAAATATTTAGGAGATAGAGATGTGAGTTTGGCTTCTAATTGCATTGATCTCATCTGATCTACTTTTCCAAACAGAGTCTTCAATTTCTCCCAAATTTCATAAGGATTTTTGCAATCTGTAATATGAAACCACAAACTTTCATGAACATTAGAGCTAATAATACCCATAGTTTCGTGTATTTTTTCTTTATGAACAAAAATTTCATATTCTTTATCAAATTTTGGTTGCTTTTCTTCTAACAAATGAGTAAGACCTTTTTGAGAGATAAGATTTAAAATTTTAGGTTTCCAAGTGTGAAAGTTATGAGGGGTGAGAGTTTCAATTGAATTCATCTTTTTAAAAGGATTGAAGTTTTATAATTAACCAATATATCCCCCCATAGAACTTCAATTAATTGATTAATGCAAATGGAAGAAAGAAAAGATATGAAACTTTTCATATTACTCAAAGTACCTACCCTAATGATGTGTAGGGTCACTTGCCTACAGTCTAAGCTGGCATACATGCAAATCGATTCAAACGAATAATGGTGGAAGGAGGAGCGAGCGATGGTTTCGGAGATCGAAGACCGAAACCCTAAGAAGTAGGTTTCGTAGGAGGAAGAAGCCCGCAACGCCATGATGATGACAGGGTTTGATTGAAGTGCAGTTAAAAATGGAGCCTCCCACAATGACATTGAACGGGGGAAAAAACCTCCCGATAAATTGGGCGGACCAAAAAAATCTTTGTAAAATGTTTTCAACAAAATCCTAGACTGCCCCCTAGTGGATCGATGGATTTCATTCTGCAAGGCAGCGATGTGTTGTGCCCTAAAAACCTCATGGAATATTATGCATCTCATGATTCCTTCTCATTAGTGGGAAAGTTTGTAGGAGGGCACCCAGACATGGATGCGATTTGGTGGTGGGCTACTTTGAAATGGAAAGTTATGGGAAATTTGGGTCTTTAGGCAACGACCAGAGGTTTTTTTATGATTCAGTTGAATACCCGGGAGGATGCAGAGTGTATTATTTCTAGAGTTCCTTGGTTCGTTGGAAGACAAAGCCTATTCCTCAAAAAATGGAAATCAAATTTTGACCCTGACTCTCAGAACATCAATTTCGCTCCCATTTGGGTTCGCCTCCACAACCTCCCTACACATTTTTTCTATGAGGATGCTCTTCGAGTTCTGGCTAGGGCTTTTGGATATTTGGTAGCTATTGAACCAGCTACCCATGCCATAATGTGCCTAACCTAGGCCCACATCTGTGTAAATGTGAATCCGGAATCACAACTTCCAGATCACCTCAATCTTATATACGAGGATTTTAGGTGAAGGAAACTACTGATATTCAAAAATAAACATGCTTTTTGTTTATATTTTTAGTCATAAGGGCACCTCCCTTCTCAATGCCATAAGAAAAAAAAACCTAATGAATATCCCTAGCAAAGTGGGCATCCACAGCTAAGAACCAGTCAAAAGGAAACTAGCATTCAATGGCAAGCCAGGAGGAATGCACAGTAGAACCAGCCACTGCAAGATCAAGCTCAAGCTCTCCAAAAGGCAAGTTCCTCTTTCACCACTTCTAATAAATTTGATTTACTTAAAGATTCTAGAACCAATGAGGTATTTTAACAAGGTGAAATTCTTGTCCCTCCATCCCCAAAACATATCAATTCCCCTTCGGGGCCCCCTGACCCCATGCCCATTCAGAATATTTCATGTTCCCCCCTTCAGGATCAGATCCTCAAGTCCAACAATTTCCCCTAGAGCCCATCACAAAAACCCCTCTGGTCACCATTATCCATAGCCCCGTACCAACCCCTTGAAGATTTTGGCTTCCCGACTTCCCTATCCTCCTCTATCGATGTCAATTCTAATAGTGATCAGGCCACCCCAGAATCCCCTGACCATCAAAGTCCAAAACAAACTCACAACTTTAGAAGGTCCCAAATAGATGTGGGAGTAGACATAAATAAATGTAGTCCTTCCAACGCTGAATGCCAAAATCGAGACTCAACCGAGGATATAGAAAATGGTACGTAGAGAACCCTGTTCCAATAAAATGTTAGTTCTATCAAGGATGAAAACCAAAGACCTAAACCCCTTGCACAACAAGGCAAATGGGGCAAGAAAACCTCCAAAAGTTCCAAATGAAAGTCCTCTCATAGAATGCAAGAGGACTGAATGGGGTAACCAAGTAGAGATTGGCCACAGCCATGCGAAGAGATTACAACCCCACAATTTTTCTCATTCAAGAAACTAAATTAGACAATCAAATTTTGCCTAGGATAGCTAAAATCATTTGGAAAATTTGTGATTTTGTCTACTCCCCAGCTTCTGATACTACAGGTGGGCTCTTGTGCCTTTGGAACCCATCCGTAGTCAAGGGTAGATTTATTTTTGGTCATGATAGGCTATCTAATATCTTGTTTCATGACCTTAGCTCCCAGACTTCTTGGATTATGTCCAACATCTATGCTCCCAATACTGCTCTTGGAAGAATGATGTTGTGGAACACCCTCACCCAGATGATACAGGCCTTTGCCAATATTCCATGGGTTCTAGCAGGGTATTTTAACTCCCCTCTTCAATTATATGACAAGAAGGGAGGAAATGTAGTTACTAACAGGGATATAAAGGACTTGAGATAGTTTGTTGATAGTAATGCCCTTATGGATGTTCTGATTCAAGGCCTCAGGTTTACTTGGAGTAACATATGGATGGGAAATAATTTTATCCAAGAGCATCTTGATCAGGTGTTGCTCTCCCAAGAAGCCCTCCCCCTCTTTGGTGATGCCAGTCTATAGGCTCTCCCGAAGATTGGATCTGATCACAGCCCATTTCTCTTTGAGACTGGTATCAAGCCTCAGTTCAAGATCCCTTTTTGGTTTGAATCCATGTGGACTCACCACCTGGATCTCAGAAATCTAATAGCAGAATGGTGGCAGGTAATGTTTCCAGGGATAACCTCTAACCAGTTTATGTAGAAAATCAGATGGGTCAAAGAGAATATCAAAGTCTAGAATAGAGAAACCTTCCAAAACATCTTTGAAACCAAGTAGAACATCAAAACTAGATTAGGAAAAATTGAAGATAGTTTTCAAAGAGGCCAGGGTGATGATAGTATCAAAAGTGAAGAGAGGATACTGTTCTATGAATACCACAACACCCTAAGTAAGGAAGAAATATTTTGGCGCAAAAATTTGAGACAGCTTTGGCTCAGGGAAGGAGACTCCAACTCTAAGTTTTTTCACATATCCACTCTAAGGCAAAAGGGTTGTAATAGGATTAAAATCCTTACTAAGCAGGATGGGACTCTTATCTCTAATATCCACCACATCAGGGATGAAGTCGTCATCCACTTTAAATACCTCCTTGTGTCCCCACCACTTCCTCCCCCGTGGCCATGGATTCCCTACTTGAGAACATTTCCAATTCCATTATCGATGAAACCAATGAGTTCCTCCTTAGCCCCCTATCCCACAAAAAAATCCACCAAGCCCTCTTCTCAATGCATCCTGAAAAAGCTCCCAGACCTGATGGCTTTTCCCCAAGGTTCTTCCAAAAATTTTGGGACATTGTGGGACCCGACCTGTGCCTGGCCATCTCTGACATGCAAAATTCCAACTCCATTCCTAGAGACATTAATTCCACTTTCCTGGTCTTCATACCCAAGGGGTCCAATTCCTAGTCTTTTTCTGATTATCGGCCCATCAGTATTTGCAATGTAATCTACAAAGTTTTGTCCAAATCCCTGGACAATAGATTCACTAGGATCCTTCCTACCATCATTGACCACTGCCAGGGAAGTATTGTCAAAGGCATAAACATTTTGGACGGGGTTATCACCATCCATGAGCCGATCCACTCTACCTACAATGCTAACTCTGCTTCCTTATTTTTGAAACTTGATATGAATAAGGCCTTTGACCGAGTGAATCGAGAACTTTTGTTCAAAATCCTCCTTAGATTTGGTTTCCATGAATCTTGGGTAAATTTTATTTCTAATTGTGTCTCTTCTTCTTGGTTCTCGATCCTGGTGAATGGGTCCATTTCCAGATATTTTCCTAGCACCAAGGGGCATCCTCTTTATCATTTTGGCGGAGAGTCTCAGCATAACCATTAAGAATGCTTGTCACAGAAACTTGATTTTTGGTATCAAGATAGCCTCAGGTTTAAATCCCATCACCCGCCAACAATTTATGGATGACACCTTGCTGAAAACTAAAGCTTTAGTCTCTGAAGCCAAAAACATTAAGGGTATTCTCAATCTGTATGAGGAAGTAGTTGGGAAAAAGATCAACTACACCAAAATTAAGCTTCATTTCATCAGCACCCCTGCTAGACAACAGGCCAAGATTGTGAGAATATTGGGGTGCTCTATTGCTGATTTTCCAACATCTTATCTGGGCCTACCCATGTTCAATGGGAGGCCTGAACAAAAAATGTGGAACAATGTCACTGACAAGATTCATAAGAAGTTGGCAAGATGGAAGGGGGTCCTACTCTCCAATGCAGGCAAAGCGACTTTGGTCAAGTCAATCCTACAGAGCATCCCTACCTACTTTTTTTTTATGTTCAAAATCCCTATTGCAGTAGGAGAAGCTATTGAAAATACGAAAACAGTTCCTGTTTTCGAGTAATGCTAATCATAAGAAGTTTCACTTAGTAGCTTGGAACAAATTTTGCTCTCTTAAAGACATGGGAGGTCTAGGATTGTGACGTATAACCATCACAAATCAATCCCTCCTAGCTAAGTAGGCTTGGAAGGTGGTTACAAATGCTAAAATAGAGTGGGTAACCATTATCAAAAGGAAATACCTGCAACAACACTCTTTCCTTGAAACAGATACCCCTCGCTATGGGTCCCACTATTAGAAATCCATTAGACACACTAAGTAGCTGGTTCAACAGGGATCTTGGTGGCAACTAGGAGATGGTAAGACCTTAAATTTTTGGGAAGATGCGTGGGCTAGAAAAGAACCACTCATCAGTGATCCCAACTTAGCCCCCATTAAGCATCTCATCGATAGTAAGTATGGAGCTCATGTTGTCGATTTCATCACTTCTGACCAAGGATCCCGCGGTTGGAAAAAGGTTCAGTTTATAATTAAAAATGATGTGATTAACAAAGTCTTCGCCACTCTCATGGACATCTTCAAAGCTAACTTCATACCCCAGACCCTGAAGGAGGATGAACGTTGTTGGAAGGGGTCGAGTGATGGGGAATTCATGATCAAAACTGCTGCCCAGATGTTAGAAAACACTTTTATTGGCACCAAGAAATATGACAACCAAACTCTAGCCAAGAGTGTGTGGATCAAGTTATTGATCCCAAAAGTGGCACATTTTTGCTGGCTTGCTGCTTATAACAAAATTCTGACCACTGAAAACTTGATTCGTAGAGGAATTATAGTCCCCAATAGGTGCTACCTTTGTACTAAAGCTTGGGAATCCACACAGCATCTCCTCCTGGACTGCCCCTTTGCCGATAATGTGTTATCCATTTTGATCAACAAATTCGAGGTCTACTAGACCCGACCCAAGACTGTTGCTGAAATGTTCATTCAATGGCCAAGAATTTTCAAAAACTCTAGACTTCGATTCCTATGGAGTTCCATGCTTCACCATGTGGTCTGGAAAATTTGGTTGGAAAATAATAACCGCATATTCAAAGAGGATACCAATAATTCGAAAGATGTTGTCAATAGAGCACTATCCCTAGCTATCAAAAATAGTAGTCTGATTCCGTGCAAAGAGGTTCCCAACTATGGATTGGAATCCCTTCCTTTTGCTTCCCTTAAGATTCCCATAGACTGTAGTAGAATATAGAAGACTGGTAACTCTTGAACCCTAGCTAAATGGACCCCTCCCCCATAGGGATGGCTCAAAGTCAACTTTGATGGTGCTTCAAAGGGAAATCCATCGAGAGCTATGGCAAGAGGTGTCATCAGAGACCACACAGGAAGCATAATCAAAGCATTCTTAGAAAATTTGGGGATCCAAACCAATAATTATGTAGAATCTAGAGCCCTATGGAGGAGCATCATGGAAAGTAGAACCTTTCCCAAGCCAATCATCTTTGAAGGTGACTCATTTGTGACTATTGGCCACATTACCAACAACAACTCAGGGGGGAATATAATTTAGAATATAATTTAGGAGTGCCAATTACTCCTCAACAACAAACCCCAAAGTCAGATCAACCATGTTCTTAGGGAAGCGAACAAAGTGGTTGACATTCTCGCTAATTAGTCAAACTTGATCATCTGGGAAGAAGATTTCCCTCAAGAAGTTATCTCCCAAGCGAATTAGGATGTGAAAAGCTGACTCTCTATTAATTAGGATGACGCTGCTCGACAGAAAAAGAACAAGAAATCCCAGTAACCTGAGAGGATTTCAGATAGATAGGTGGACTTTCTGGTGTATGTCCTTCAGCTGTATCTTTCTGTTTTGTGTCCCTTATCTTAAGGGTTGTCTTTCGAATATAAGATATGTTGTATTTGGTGGAATTGTATTTGGTAAGCTGGTTTTTGGATGTTGCCAATGGAGGCCTCAGGTTTCTCATTTTGCTACTAATGTAATAGGGACGGGACCCTTCAACCCGTAAAGTAATAAAATATTTTTTACCTACCAAACAAAAATACCCACCCTAACGAGAGGGAAACTATAAGTATAATGAGTTTTTAATATTGTTTGCTTTGAGATATCTAAATCCTTTTATTCTTCACAATACCCACCCTTACTTGAGGGAGACTATAAGTAGAGAGAATAGTTTGGAAGGGTGTTAGCTTGATATGCAGGGAAACAATTAGTTTATTTGGTGTTTTCTCAAAAACTTGCCCTTATGAGAGGGAAACTATAAGTTATAGAGATACCCAAAGAAACGAATTATAAAAATATATTTTCCAAGCCTTTATACCAATTGCCTCAAAAAACTCGCTCTTACGAGAGGGAAACTATAATTTTTTATAGGTACTGATACATGGAACGTAGGCAAAAGATATTTGAAAAAAGAAGGAATTATTTTGAAATCTTGTAAATTTAAATTAATTATTTTTTTAAAAAAACACTTAAAAGGAAATGATGGGAGAAACAAAATTTTCTTTTAAAAAATAATCTTATCTATGAAATAAACAAGGTTATAATGAACAAATATAATTGATAATTGCCAAAGAGAAAATTGTTTGTATAAAATAAATGGGCCTCTTAAATGTTTTGAATTTAATAGTAAAATTGAGAAATTTTAAAGTGTATATTAAATCAAAAAAAAGAAAAATATAGCAATAATTTAAAGATAGCCCCCCCCCACTTTTTGTATAAAGCAATTTTAAGGATTTAATGTGATTTTCTCTATGAAATTTAAATTAACATTTAAAAAATATAACCTCGTAAATTTACTTGAAATAAAGAAATGGCATAGATGAAGATAGACAAAAGAAAGCACACCCCCCCTTAAATGATGGACCAATTGAGTTTAAAAAATGCACTCACACCCTTCCCAAAAAAAACTTTTATTAAAAATTTACAATATGTGTCATCTGCCATTTTTGTGGAGAGCCACAATAATTAATTTGAGGTCTTCCAAAAAATGTAGACAAAGGAACTTCAAAACACCACGATTCAAAGGAATCGAATTCTAACACAAGGAAATGTGAAAATAAAAATTTACAAACTTTTGGCTTAAAACAACAAGTGACGAAAAGTGAAATCAGGGAACGTGGAGAGAGGAAACCGCTGAGAGAGAGGTCACTATGGTGTTACACCGGCGAAAGAGATGACGATCAATCCTTAGATCTCAAAATACATAATGTTGCAGAAATCATTAGATAAAATAGCCCTAGATCTCTAAACATGTAACGCTGCAGAAATTGTTAGATAAAATAAAAAATGATGAAATTAAAACAATTTTCAATAAGCATTTTCAAAATAAAAAAATATTTTGGAAATCATATGAAAGTAGTGAAATATTTCAAATAAATGTGTCATTGTCTACGTTAATACTAAGAGACCTGCAAAATATGTTAAATGGAGATGCCTCTTCCTAAAGCACCATATGGGTAGAAGTTAGAGCGCTTCCTCGAAGAAGAGCGAACTTGCACAATACAACTAAAATGAAGGAGCACAATTTCACATTCGCTTTAGACAACAAAAATAATCATAAAGAAATAATTTTTTGAAAGGAACTATAGGGATATTGATATAAATACCAACTAAGAGAGAGCGCTAGTGGAAAATGACTCCGAGAGGAACAACGAACCATACGGGCAAACGAGAGATGTCTAAATTCAACGTTGAGTGCACCAAAGAGATTGTTAGAGGTCCAAGTAGTAACGAAACCAAGAACTCTTATTAATCCACCATAAACCCGTAACTCAATGTTAATTAATAATAGTGCCAACGAGAGCGCCAGACCCTCTCTAACATCAATATTATGAATTTAATAATAATACAAAGCACCAGAGAATTTTGAGGTCCAAATTCAAGAGTGCCAGAGATATTTGAGTTTAATAATAATGAGTGAGGGATTTTATTTTCTCCATGAGCGAATAAAAGAAACTAAAAAAAAATCTCTAAAATAACATTTGGAGTTAATCCAATATTTTATTTATAAGTATAAGCAGAAAAAATAGATATAACTAGAAATGTGGGCCTCACAAAAAAATAAATACGTTGAGAAAAAAATAAAAAAATAAAATAAAGAGGCTATTTTCCTTTGAAAAATAAAGGCTAGAAAAGCGCCTTCACATAGGGTAAACCGCGTGTTTTAAAGAAAGGAAATAGCTATATTTTCTTAAAAGTTTTCTTCAAGCATGAATTCAATATAGATATGAAAGAATATGCAACATATATAAAAATAAATATGCTAAAAGAATAAAAAAATAACAATGGATAAAAGGAGACTAATGCAAACTTTGAAGTTAGATAGCCAAAAACAATTATCCAAAGTAAATGAATCAGATCCTAGAACCTTCAAGAGAGAATACTAGCAAAATATATCCTGCTCTGGTACCATGTTAGAATTTCATAATAATAGAATGCAAATTATTACACAAAATATGAAGAGAAGAGTGGAACTGATTGATTTATCTCTAGGATCATAAATAGCAGAGTTGATCATTGAGAGTCATTGGATTACAACAACTCATCAAACTTAATGAAGACACCATTGAGAGTTCTCCTGACACATGGAGGAGTGGAAACTCAAGTGTGTATCCTAGTGAAACTTAAGACAATATTCACTTATTCTAACAACTTCTTGGTTCAAAATCCACCTAAGTGGATGAGTTGCACCCTCAAGACCTCGACCAAGCTTTGATAACTCAGAAATAGGGATCTCAAAGTCAACCTCTACTATAGGCCAGCTCCAATGGTCCTATCTAAACTGACTAAAATAGGGTGGTAGACTAAAGTGAGAGATACCTAAAGCTAGAAGCTAAGCTAAAAGTGATGCAGGTTTAGTAACATTAAGAGACATAATACATGAGAGTCTTGTAATCTAAATTAAATTAAATTTCCAAATAGACCAGCTTATTTTTCTTATCAAAAACCCTTTAATCATAAAAAATTATAAGAATTATCATTCATTATAAGAACTAATGAATAGGAAATCTAGGGTGAAATCTAGAAAGCAGAATAAATGTAATAGAATTAACCATTCATATAACTTTAACAAAAATGCTTAATCATTTAGTTGGCATACACACATATTTTGCAAAAATATAAGAAAGATGTTGGACAACAATCTAATATTCATTTAAAAATAATATAGCATAGTCATATAGTTATGTAATTATAAATGCTAACAAATCAACCATTTAATGGATTACATTCAAGTATATCTAGTTTAACAAATGCATTTAGTTAGCTTAGCATAATTTCTTTAAGAGTGGATTTTAGGTCTCCTAGGTTGCTTTAGAACGTATGTATCTCCTCAAGGTTATTATATTGAAACCAACATGGCATCATGGTGTTGATTTGGGTTACCTTTATTTAATCCCAAGGAGTGGGGGTTATTATGTCTTTATTTAATGCAATCGATCTTTTGACAATTTTATTCTATCTTTAGCTACCCCACTACTGCCCTAGCTATATCAACATAGGTGTCAATTGGAAATATTGTCGATTTTTGAGATTCTTTGGTAGGATACCATAATAGCTAAGAGCATGCTTAAACCTTTCAACCCATCTGATACATTCAAATTCCATTTTCTTCTTGTTGGATACCATTTCTTATTCTTTCTTAATGATGTTAGCATTTGGGATGTTCGACACTCTTTGATGCTTAGTTGAGTGAAGTACTTTGTCAAAAGATAAATGCTAGATGCCAGATCCACTTTATGCTACCTAGGGTGTCAAGTTCCATTCCATAGAATCATTTTTTTTCACTTTAGGATTTGTTTTAGTGTGTTGGGTTTTTATGCTATTCTTGCTAATATTAGCATCCAAAATTATCTGGCACTCTATTTGCCTTGTAGCTTAAATTTATTATACCTAACAAGCTTTGCTACAACATCGAATGTTGGGACTCTATCTATAAATTATCTAAAATATATTTCTTAATGAGTCATATGCTTCTCCATGCCATGTTGAATGTCAAGGTTTTATTAAGTCCTTGATGACATTAGCATTTTATTTTTTTGGTAGTGCTTCATACTTATCGAAATTTTGAGTTTGGACTCTTCTATATTTTGTTATTGGGTGCCAAAAACTTTCATGCTTGTTGATGAAATCATTGCCTTAGTTTTTTTAACATTTTTTTATACTTAGTAAAATTTGGCATTATTTTTACCTACTTTCCCTTCCTTTGATTGTTTTAGGTGTTTGACTATGTTTTTGAGGCTGCCTATCTTAGCAAAATGGCAAAACATTCTATTGAAAAAAATTATCTCCTTCTAAGGAGATGGATGTAGGTGAGGAATTCTACCCACATTATTAGCATCTCATAGGGGTGTTTTTGCTTGTAAAATCATAGAACCCAAATAGTCTTATCCACTTGGGCAATGGAGTCAAAATGAAATAAAAGACAAAATGAACTCAAAATTTGCTTGCATAGAAGTTAATTTTCTAAATACTTCCCATTTTTGAAGTCTTAGTTATGCCACTAAATTGTTCCTACCCTTCCAAAGCTACTCTAGATATTTTTCCTTATTGACTAGATGTTTAGGCTTGTGAAGGAGCTACTGGTAGCTATAATAGCCTACACATTTTATCCCATGTCTTTTGAGAAGGGACATGTATTGCTCTAAATTTATAGAGGAATTCTTACAACTAAAAATAGCAATCATAGGAAGTGTCCTATATTTGTGCCAACTCTTCAAATTTTTATAGCAGAGTAGATAGACTATGGAAGAATGCAATAATTTGCTCTATTTTCAAAGGCTCAGGAAATGTATCAATCTCATTTCTATTATTGAGCTACTGATTCATATGTTGGGTGAGTTTATTTTTGTTATAAAATTTTCCATTTGTGTCCCAAAATATTGGGAAACCAAAGTTTATGACCTCTTGGACACTCAAATTTATTTTATTATTGCTTACTTTGAGAGCATTGCTAATTTATTCTTCTAAAATTAGCTAGATTTTGGATATGACCTAATCTGTATGGAATTTGGACTCAACCAGGTATCTTTGTGAGTTCTTAACCATCTAAGGGTATTCTCCTTTAGTCCTTAGAATATGTCTTGTGACCTCTACCTACTGCACTTTGTTCATCAACTCATATTTGCCTCTACTAAATTATTGGCATCTTGGATCAATTTTGTAATATTTGCTATTTTTTTTACCAAAGAAAAATATCTCATTGAAACACTTGATTTTTATCCAATATTGGACTCTAATTTTCTCTAGCATCACCTTAAATATCAAATGGCCTTAAGGATTTTATCTTTATTTCTCCAAATTTGATTGCACTACTACCAAAAACTCTTCCTAGTATTGGAGCTTTGACCTCAAATATTGCAATGCTTTCTCTTGTGCTTGCATTATATTTATTTCTTGTTACAATTGTGTAACAACAAAAGCTTAACTCACTTGGTTGTACAATCAAAACATCAAAGACTATCAAGGGGGGTGTTTTTTTTATCTATAGTTTGTTTATAGGAATGCTTTTTGGTTCATACAAAAATTTGACTCACTATAATCATAAGCTCAAACTAGTAGAGGTATGTTTCACAAATTTTAGGTTCATAACTACTATAGATAACCACCCAAGTGGACGAGATTGGAAAAATATCATGGAGGTGCCATTTAGTGGAATTGAATTGTCCCATTTATGTCCTTGTTTTCTGGCATGGGGTTTGAACCATAGCTAGGGTTATCATCTAGGGTCCATAACACCTAGAGGAAGATACTTTATTTCCTCATATTATAGCATAATTTAACCTACAACCCAACCGATCGACTTATTCAATCTCTATTTATGCAAGGGATCAGTGTAATTTTATGCCTAGTGTCTAACTGGTTGTCCACCCAGGGTTATGCACAGTGGAAAATATTTACAAATTGGGTGAATAGTAGGATTTTTAATATTATAAATTGGCGAATATGAGGACTCTTGACATCAGCCCATTCGCCTAAAATTTTTAAGACCAAGTTTTTCTTAGGGTAAATTCACCACAATATATATCCAGACATAGGCATATTTGTACTCATTGGAAATCTCATTTCAATCTTGGTCTAATGGTGGTGTTTTTATGAAGTTATAAGATGATTTAATAGGTCAAAAGTGGCCCCAAATATGATCTTACATTTTAGGGCTTCAAATACCCCAAATTTTGGTATGAAGATGCTCGATTTGATTTGCTTAGGATTCTCCATGATTCACCTTAATTTTGATTAGGATTCACCATTTTTTTACAAGTACATTTTTATTCCAACCCCTTATGCATAACTCCGTGTCCACAAATCGAATCGAGCTAGAGCCCTATCACTTCACTAACCTTGGTCTTAATCACACATGTCCTCTAAGACTCATGATAATTTTTCCCATACCAAACATCATGGCTAATTAGCAAAGTCTAGTGAGCATGGGACTTATCACTGTACTACCCGATAGTAACCTGGAGAAGGCATCCCATATCACCTCTCGTAACCTTTCCCAAACTAGTCTTTTTGACCAATTTTGTTAGGAACTCAATTACTTTTGGGACTTGATCTATGCCACTTGCACCTTAGCAACATTGGGTGTATCAAATTTTCATTCATCCTTCTCGATGATATAAAGAAATGGTTTATTTCAAAATAAGATCTCTTACACAACTAGTTTTGTTTGATACACTAAACTAGTTTACTTCTATCTCATTTTAAAATAAATAAAGAGATCTCAAAATAGGAAAGACTTCTCATTTTCAAAACTTATAAACTCTTTCTCAAATGATCAATAATAGGTATTTATTATTTATCATATTTATGCATATATTGTCCTCATTTCTCGACAAGATCTTACCACACCTATGGTAAATGGGTTCTTAGCACTATTAAAATAGCAATACAATTGTAACAATAATTGTTTTCTAGCAATTCATTCTTAGAATTTTCAGCCATAAGCTTTCTATTTCAGAATTTTTTGTATAAAATCTTCTTACTCCTTGTAGTATTAAAAAGTTAAGCTAACAAGAGGTTTTCCAAAAAAAAGTATAATCTTAGCCATGCAATGTATCGTCGGTCATGGCAATATTATACTCAAACAAATGGGTTTTTTTGGTGCGACATCCATGACCCATTTCATTCTTTTGTGCAAAAAAGAGATTATAACTAATCATTTTATTTATAATAGCTACAGTGATGTTGTTCACTATAGTTTCATCTATTTCATAATAATAAATTTCTTGGTTTTATTTCTACGATAACTATTTCATTCTCAGCTACACTTTTATAATGGTCTGAAAATATTTTGCTTTAGCCAAACCTAAGATCTCAAGGTCAACTTTCAATTATTCAACCATTGACCTTCAATTTTCTATTATGTCCTATGAAGAGTTTCCAAGGTAATCTATGTTTTCCAAAGTAATATTTCCATACATTCAATTCACAAATGTAGGGATGTGCCAAATTTAGAGAAGATAGATAACACAAGGTTCCTTTCAATTTAATAATGTGATTCACAAAGATTCCAATATTTAACTAGTGCCTATAGAAAATATGTTTACTTAGTTATCATTAGCCATATTATACAATTTGCTACATTTATAACAATCTTCTACAACTTCATTTCCTAAGTTGTTTATATGCCAAGAGTAAATAATAAAAATATATCTTTAATTCATTTAACCTTCAATCGAAATGCTATTAAATAAAAAAATTGACTTCAGATATACCATTTACAATAACACAAGGCGAATGGATAAGATTTCGAATATGGCCATGTTTTCAATTGCTAACAGAAGGTAATGTTCACATATTTTTTAACTTTACAAACACAAAATTTTAACAAATAAGCACCATCAACTAGTTACAAACTTTTTTTGGTAAGTAGTGTTTGTATTTACAGTGGGTTTTAACAAGGATCCCAAAACCTAATTACATAAGCAATGGGCCTAGGGCATCAATCCCTTGAAACTGAACACCAAAACAAATCCCGCCCAACGGTAATAGTAAGCATGAAACAATCCCTCTCAGCGGGAAACAAACAAATAAGAAAGAAAGTAGTTTTGGAGATCCCGCCCAGTGGGAGTAGCCAAAAACCACCATCGAGAAGATCCCGCCCAGTAGGAAGCAAAGAAAAACCATTACAATAAAATCCCGCCTCGCGGGAAGCAGTAAAAACCACCACAAACAGTCCCGCCTAGCGGGAAGCAGTAGGGAAATCCCACCATCCAGGAAACCAGCAGAAAAGAAAGGATCCCGCCTCACGGGAAAACCGACGGATTTGGCGGATCCCGCCCTGTGGAGAAACCATCCCGCCCACCGGGAAAACATATCGTTCAGCGAGAGCCATCCTGCAGGAAGTCGACGACCAGCACAGAGAGAATCCAGCCCATCGAGAAGCGACCAGAGAGCTGCACCATGATGAACCCGCCCCGGGAAAAAGAAGAGGATCCCGTCCCGGCAAAACAAAAAGAAACGACGAGGTTAAGGGACCAGGGATCTAGGAACTAGGAATCTCGAGCGGGAAGAGGAACCAGTCACAGGGATGGGATCCTTAGGAACCAAAATAGTGGGAAGCTGTCCAAACCCTAAACCATCACCTCCACCGCACCGAGAAACACAGGGAACCAGATCCACGCGAATAAACTGCAAAAAACCCTAGGGGGAAGCCTGAGGGAAAAAGGGAAGGGATCCCCAACCAAACAGGGATCCCTGGGAAGCACCAGTCCGAAAAAACAACCAAGGAAACCCTAGTCGGCTGGGATGGGCACAAATAGTGGAGAAGGATCTCCCTCAAGGAGATCATCTGCAAACAACCACTCCCCTGGAGGGATGACCTGGGTTTAGCCAGGGACTGGGCAGGAACCAGGAGCCATGGGAGGGGGAGCAAGGGAGGGACCAGAGCCCTCCCCTCTCTCAACTAGTTACAAACTTGACTACCAAAGTTTACATCTCTTATTTCTTGTACATTATAACAATTAGCATATGGAAGCCCTCTACATGAGACTCGGTAGAAAGACCTTTAGGATAAAATTTATCTACCATCAAACCTTCCTTCCAAGGCTACATTGTACAATTTATCGAACCAAAGGTGATTTCTTTTTTCAAGTTATTCCATCTACAAGTGAGCTTCGATGGTGTCTCTTCATCACATAAAACTCTTTTTTTTGTATCGAGGATCAGATTATTGTTCCTTAGATTTAAAATGGATGCAACTACCATGATATAAATTACTACTCATGCATCACACAACACAAAAACATACAATATTCACAAGAGAAAAGAGGTTTAGTTTGTAAAATAGAATTTACAAATGCACACATTGGCTCTAGAGCAACACAATGCCTCTACATCCACCTTTTTTGAATTACTCTCAGCTCAAGTATATGCTCTCACACTATTTTTTTCATTCATTAATAAACCAAAGTGTCAACATGCTACTATTTCATCTTTCCAAAGGCAAACAAAATATTTTTAACACATAATTTAAAGAAGCTATTCAAGATATTTTACAGTCTACTACATTCATAACATCCAAATCCAAATACACATAATATCATTCGCTATATTTATTTTTTAGAAGACATTTATGCGCAATCCTTATTATCCATTCTCAGATCAACATATAATGTTATTATTTCTACAACATTTGATACATATTCATGCAATCAATATCATTTACAACAAACACCATGTTATCATTTCTATGGTGCAATCAATAATTTTCAACATCCAAGGTAATATCATTTATAGCAAACATCTATCATAGTCATTGCAGCTTTCTAATAGGCACACATATCAAAATATTTATTTCCTATTTGTTTTAAAGACATCAAACCAAAATTCAAATAGTATAAAAACAATCCGTGTGTTGATCAATGTTATCTCCTTAGTCTAGTTGACTTTATTTCTTACAGAATAGGTTTTTTCTCCTTCCTTTATTCTCTGATTTCCCCTTCTTCTCTTGCACCTCTATCCCCTATTTAACCATCTCCCATAACTCTAAAAACTTAGAGATCGCAACTAAACCAAATCCATGCAGTGTGCCAGATGGGGAAGAAGGTTGAATCATTATTATTAAAACACGTTCTCAGCCATCAACATGAAGAAATACCATACTTCATTTCCTTTTAACGTTTCCAAACAAAGCTCCCAATTATTATAATAATAATTTTCCTAACTTTACCTTTTATAAATTAAACATATGGTTACCCATTCCACATTTACTACTAGATTAACAAAGGGTAGCTCCCATGTGCAAGACATCTTCATTTCCACCCAAATAAACATCAACATAGAACTTCCAAAATAAACACACATATACAAAATTCTCATATGCAACTACATGCTATGCATTCACGTGAGTTTCCATGTACTCACGAATTGAATCATCACTTCCCCATTTTACCTTTTTCCATCATCCTCGGTTATCCATCCAAGGAGTGTTCCTTAACCTACATTCATAACACCATTAGCAGTATCACATTCCAAAGAAAAAGGTAAATTAACTCATCAATTATTTTGCTAACAAGGTCATGTGAGGAGGGTCATTACATCCTCCCCCACTTGAAACAAACACAACCTATGTGTTTCATGGCATAATCAAGTAATTCAATATGTATATCATACTAACTTGTAAATCATTTTTCTTTTTCTTGTAGAAAAATAAAAGAACATCTCTTTAAATTGTAAATCATCCAGATTTGAGCATGCATCTAAATAATTATAAGCATTATATTACCTTCAACAAAAACATTTAAAAGTAATCCATATATATATATATATATATTGGTATCCTTTGGGTTTCTTGTTTTGATCTCTCCCATTTCATAAACCCAACACTTATCCATTTTTTAAGCTCATTTTTTTCCTTTTCAAATAGATTTTAAGAATCAAAATATGCTTTTCTAGTTTTCAGGTTAACTTCTTCTTTTATTACCAAATGAAAGGTTGTGGGTAGATTTGCAGGGTTGTACATATTTACCATCATCATAATTCTAGGGTGTAATCCCAAAATGAATTTTTGAGTATTCATTTCATCATTGCTTTCATATTGGGATGCATATTTTAATAGTTGGATAAATTTTTTGTGGTAATCATGTACCGACATGTTTTCCTGATGCAGATTAGAAAACTCACCAAACTTTTCTACATAATGTTGTTTGGTCAAAAATCTATCTCTAAATTCCTTGGCAAAATCCTCCCATATGAGGTCAACAGCTTCTATATTATGCCCTCTATTATAGGATTTCCACCAGTCTAGGGCCACTTTATTCATGTTCATAACTGCCAATGCATATTTAGATTGATATGACAACACAACTAGAGAAAAGTATGATTGCAATTCATTTAGCCAATATTTAGTTGTATCACTATCACCTTTCCCATTTATTTGGATATTACGACCTTATTCATATTTATATTCAGTTAAATACTCACCTGGGCCCTGCTAGTACTATATACCATAGGTTCTCTAGGTACTTCCTCTCACATGCCTAGTCCAATTTATCTCCCTTTAACTAGGTCTTCTATGACCTGTTGTTGTTGTACAATAATTTCTTGTTGTTGGGCCATGTGGATTTTTTGCTGGGTCAACTCTTCCCTTTGTTTTTCCATGTGAGTTTGCAATAATCGTACAACCTTTGCAAGGTCTTCCTCATATTTATCAAGTTCATTTGGAGGAGGTTTTTTCATCCGTTTCATACTTATTTCATTTTGAGGACCCTATTTTCTAATTCTCATCCTTGGTCCCCTTACAAGTCCTTCAATGGCTTCTTATTCCCTACCTCCCACGGGATTTCTTGAAGACCCACCTTGTAGCATTGGTGCCATTGACATGTAGGTGAAAGAGTAATTATTAGTTTTACATTACATTGCATAAATTTCACAATTAGAGTCTTCAACATAGAATCACTTCTGCTCTGATACCATATGTAAAAACCCAAGCCTAACTCACTTGGTTGTACCATCACAATATCAAATATTATCAAGGGAGGTATTTTTTTTTGTTTTTATCTACAGTTTGTTTATAGGAATGTTTTCTGGTTCATAGAAAAATTTGATTCACCCAATTGAATAATAGGGATAATATTAGGGATTAACATTAAATAAATTTATGGTTAATTGTGGGCCACTTGCATTAAATTATTGGTGGACGAGGACAACGGTCAAGTGGACAGTATTCAGCTTGCATTAAATTATTGGTGACCAGGACAATGGTCAAGACTGAAGGTGGGGTGATATGCATTTAATGGGTGGAGAAAAATTAAATTATATTAAAAATAATATAATTTAATTTATGGTTGAAAATTGAATGTGGGTTTTAATGGAGTGGTGCAAGGGTGGAGAAAAATTAAATTATATTAAAAAATAATATAATTTAATTTATGGTTGAAAATTGAATGGAGTGGTGCATGCTTTTAATGAAAATGGCCAAAATGAATATGTATTTGGTGGTCGTTGGAGGATGGAAGCAGGAAAATTAAAAATGGGTATTTAAAAATTAAATTAAATTAATTTAATTTATGGAATGGTGGAGGCCATGGTGGATCATGGGTATGCGGAATCAAGCGATAAAAATGAAAATGGCATGAGAGATGGTGAAAATGCTAGGTTGGTGGCGGTTTCAACAGAGGACACACAACGACAAGGTAAATATTTTTAGAAACATGTGATCTACAATGATGATGCATAGGAGGAGCCAGTAAATCAACTGTGAAGAAAATGATATAGATGACAATGGCTTCAGATAGTGAACATAAAGTGACAAAGTGGTGGATAGAAATTGTGGCCAAAATACTGCATGATATGGCCAAGACAAGTTGTAGATTGATGTTGTAAATGCCAAAAAATGGTAGAAAACACAAGTGGTCAAAATGATCTATAGTAGATGGGGGGGAAGAAAGTAGAGAGGGGAGGGCTCTGGTCCCTCCACTGCTCCCCCTCCCATGGATCCTGGTTCCTGCCCAGTCCCTGGCTCAACCCAGGTCATCCCTCCCGGGGAGTGGTTGTTTGTAGATGATCTCCTGGGGGGAGATCCTTCTCCACTATCTGCGCCCCTCCCGGCCGGCTAGGGTTTCCTTGGTTGTTTTTTTAGACTGGTGCTTCCCAGGGATCCCTGTTTGGTTGGGGATCCCTTCCCTTTTTCCCTCAGGCTTCCCCCTGGGGTTTTTTGTAGGTTATTCGTGTGGATTTGGTCCCCTGCGTTTCTTGGTGCGGTGGAGGTGACGGTTTAGGGTTTGGACAGCTTCCCCCTTTTTCTTGTGAATCCTCGATGGGCTCTGTGCTTGGATGGGATTCTTGGTCCTTGCTGTTGGGATCCTCTTCTATTTTCCCGGGGTGGGTTCCTTATGGTACAACTCTTTGGTCACTTCCTGATGGGCTGGATCCTCTCTGTGCTGGCTGTCGGCTTCCTACAGGATGGCTCTCGCTGAATGAAATGTTTTCCCGATGGGCGAATGGTTTATCCACAGGGCGGGATCCGCAAAATCCGTCGATTTTCCCATGAGGCGAGATCCTTTCTTTTCTGCTGGTTTCTCGGATGGCGGGATTTCCCTGTTGCTTCCCGCTAGGCGGGACTTTTTGTGGTGGTTTTGACTGCTTCCCGCTAGGCGGGATTTTATTGTAACGGTTTTTCTTTTCTTCCTGCTGGGTGGGATCTTCTCGATGGTGGTTTTTGGCTACTCCCCGCTGGGCGGGATATCCAAAACTACTTTCTTTCTTATTTGTTTGTTTCCCGCTGAGAGGGATTGTTTCACGCTTACTGTTACCGCTAGACGGGATTTCTGTTTTGGTGTTCAGTTTCAAGGGATTGATGCCCTAGGACCATTGCTTATGTAATCAGGTTTTGGGATCCTTGTTAAAACCCGTTGTAAATACAAACACTACTTACCAAAAAAAAATGATCTATAGTAAATTATGGTAGCGGTGGTGGAGGTGGATCACGACAAATGGACTTAGGTAGTGGTGGCCAAATATAAAAATGGTTATTGTGATGAAGTGTAGCACGAAATCTGATGGTAAGATGTAGTAGATCACATGAAGTAACCATAAAACAATTGTAGAGTATCTATGAAGCCACCAAGGATGATGGCACAAAAACTGTATGCAATGGATCAATGTTCAAAATCAGGAGATCATTGCTAAGAGGAATAGGTGGATCATGAAGTGCAACAAACATGATGAAAGTTGCAGCAAAACTAGCTTGGTATTTAGTGGTAATGAAATCTAAAGAGCTTGTATTTGCATTATCTAAAGGGGCCTAATCTACATTAAGAGCTTCAATGAAGTGTGGATCTGCATCAGGAGCAACATAAGCCACATCATCTAATGGAAAGAGGGGTATTTCACCTAGAGACCCTAGTTCAAATTTAGGTGTGGCTGTAAATTCTTCAATTTCTATATTAGGGGTGGAATACGGATATGCTTCAATTATATCAGCAACGACAATCATTTTTTGAAGCTGTTGAAAATTGATTTTCATTTCAGCATGAAATTGTTGAAATTCTATGGTGAAGGAAATAAGTGAAATGGTCGATATTATGAATGAGGGTCATGAATATATTTTGCATCAATAAATGACAAATCCAAGATGAATGCTTAGATGAAGAGCTAACAGTCAGGAGTTAGAGGGATCCAAGATAACAAAATTCAAGGTCGAAAGTGCACGAAGGTCTCTACAAAAGGAAAATAATGTTCACCCAAATCCTAGATTCGCTGGTGGTTTTCACCTTCCTATTTTGAACCATACTGGCCAAGAAGAAGAGGATACTCACATGTCCAATGCTTTGCTCTTATACCAATGATGTGGAAAACACTCTTAATATATGACACGGAATGGCACAAATGAAAACTTACAATTGCATTAATCAAAAACATATTTATAGGCATATATGCCTTTATAATTCAACATTTATAATTTAGGGTCCATTTGAGTATTAAATGCAATATCATACTAATCGCTATCATTCCTCCCCACTAAGGAAGCATTGGTCCCCAATGCATACAAGTGTGGAAGAGAAATATGGGTAGTTGAAGAGTGTCGAGTACAACAAAAAATGCACTCTTATTACAAAAAGAAGACCCAAAATGGTGAAGTTGAACAGGTCTTCATAAAAATAAAATTTGGAATTGGATCTTAATCAGGATTGAAAAACACTCTCTAATGACTGTAAACACTGTTATATTTACGGACAATTGAAATGAATCCCAAAAATTGGTAGAAGAAAGCAACAACTAAAATATCAGAGAAGATGTAGTAGAAGATGCCTCGAACCATGTGCCAAATAGAAAATTTAATTGTTGTAGTCTTTAAGACAAGTGGTCATGCATTGAATTGGTTGAGTCATGCATTAATGGTTATGGAAAATATTAAATTAAATTAAAAAATATTTAATTTAATTTAATAAATTTGTGGTTAATTATGGGTCGCTTGCATTAAATTATTGGTGGACCAGGACAACGGTCAAGTGGACAGTATTTAGTTTTCATTAAAATATGTCTAAATAGCTTGGATCTATACCATCTAGAGGGGTATGATCTACATCAGGAGATTCAAAGGAGCTTAGATCTGCATTAGGAGCAACAGAAGCCACATCGTCTAATGGAAAGACACTAAGTATTTCACCCATAAACCTTGGTTTGAATCCATGTGTGGATATAAATTCTTTGATTTCTATATCAGGGATGGAATCTTGATCTTCTTCAATAATATCAATAGCGGAAATCATTTTGTGAAGCTGCTAAAATTTGACTTTCATTTCAGAACAAAATTGTTGAAATTTCAAGGTGAAGTTGATAAGCAAAATGGTTGACATTATGAATGATGGTCATGAACAGAGTTTGTATCAATAAATGAAAAATCCAATATGAATGCTTGGATCAAGAGTTGAGGGTCAGGATTCAGAGGTATCCAAGATAAGAGTTTTCAAGATCGAAAGTGCATGAAGGTGTCTACTAAATAAAAAGAATGTTCACCTAAAGTCAATATCCATTGGTGCTTTTTTCATTCCTCTTTTCAACTAGACTAGCCTAGAGGAAGATGATACTCACCTATCTAATACTCCGATCTGATACCAATGACATGGGAAACATTCTTAAAATATGACATGATGACCATAGTAACTGGCGATACCATCTAGATGATGACATCGACGAACGACCGAGGATACGACAACCACAGTAACCAACAATGAAAATAATAATAACAACAATAATAATAAATAGAATATTAATATAGACATTAGTGTTATATTACTATAATAATAATAAATTGATTCTTATTAATATAATACTATAATAAATCTTATTGTTATGTTACTAGTATTAGTGACACTAAAATAAATAGATAATAGTAGTATAATCTTAGGGTTTATCATAATATTACAAATTGTCATCTTTAATAATTAGTTATAGTTTTTAGAGCAAGAGTGAGTGTGAGTTGGGGGATAACCTCATTTTATTTATTTTAGATCATTTGATAAGAGCATAGAGAGTGCGAAAAAGAAGCAAGTGCGAGTGTGGAGTCCTCTTTTCTTTCTTTAAATATTTTGGAAAATTCAAAAAATAAAGGATTCATATGAAGAAAAGCTTGGTAACATGGAAGGAAAGTTATATTTGAATGTCCTAATGAGAAGTAATGAATCCCTAGCTAGAAATTTTTATGCCCAATATGGAGACAATAGGAAGAAAAAATGTATGGTAGGTCTAATACAAGGAGTAAATATTACATTAGAGTAGTTCTCAAGGTTTTTTTCCATTGTCATCATTTAAGCTTAGAAATTAGGGATAAAATAATGAGAGGTATTCCATGCTTTATGGAGAGAGATACTATATATTTAGGATTGTGGAGTGAGAATTTTTATGTCAAGATAGAAACTATTAAAAAGCTTTCATTATGGGTTAAGATTTTGGAATTCTATATTATTTTATCAATATGAATATTTTGAATAACATTGTCAAAGGATTTCATTTAGGAAGAACCATATACTAAGGAGCAAAATCATGTTTCTATAAATATGAATGGAGAGAATGGGGTCAAAAAATGGATTATGAAAAATTGCATTATGATCATACAAATATTATGATATTGAACACATGGTAAGATATTGTAAAGTAAAAATGATGGAGAAAGAGACAAAATAGTTTGGTAATGAGATAAAATTAAATATGGATCAAGTATATCATACCATGGTAGATTACATAAATTATACTCCTCTCAAAAAAGAGATAGTAAAAGTCTATCTACAACATCAGCTAACAAAAGTTGTCATAGTTTATATGGATTGACTATTAAATAAACAAAAGAGGATACAAAGAATGAGGAGGTACAATATGAAAGTTTAAATTGATAAGGAATTTAATATGCAAATGAAAATGTGGAGGAAAATTTAAAAGCAAAGAAGGCAAAAGAGGTCAAGTTCATTCTAATTAAATTGTCTTCATTTTCCTCAAATATTATAAAATATTCTCCTTACAATAAAATGAAAGTAGAGTTTGTCCCTTACAATTCAAAATTTCAAAAGTAACATAATAAACAAATGAGGATAGAGGATATCAAAAAAAAATTAGTGTTTTAAAAATAACATAATAAATTATTTACTATGGAAGGACATCCTTGTACTTTAGGGCTTTCAAAACAACATTAAAAAAACAACTTATTTTGTGATTAGTCCTTGCACTATGGATCCTTTATAGTAAGACAAGTTTGTAAATGATAATTATCACTATGAATATTATGAAAAAGTTGAAGATATTAATGAAGATAAAATATTTGGTGAAAATAAATATATGGTTATATAATATGCAAATATCATTATATTTGTATATTGTTTATATTTTTATATACTTATTTAAAACCTATCATTGATATTTTGTTTGGGCCAAAGGTGTGCAATTTTATTGACTCCAATAGGAGGTCTTGGAAATCCCTCCCCCTTGGTGATCTAAATGAGGAGCAAAGAAGATCCACCTCTATTTTATTTATCACCTTACGCCTATTTGTCATCCCCAAATCTCCCATGGAATACAAGCTCCTTTGGGTACCTACCGATAATGGTATTTTTCTATCAAAATCGCTTACTTTCTTATTGAAATCCTAGGTCAGCCTTTGTTACCTTTAGAATATCATTTGGAATAAGCTCCTTATACCCAAAGTCATTTTATTTTTTTGGCTCATTATCGATGATAAAATCCTTTCCATTTCCAATCTCCAGCTTCATGGGCTCACCATTCCCAACTGCTTCTACCTCTGCAATCAAACTTGCAATTCTACCCAACATATATTTCTATCTTGTCATTTTTACCTCAATATTTTGTCCTACTTATTCTTCACTATTGGTATTGCTTGGGCTCCACCTTCTCTTTTGAATGACCTTTGCATGTAGTGGTCCAACCCCTTCAGAATATTTTTCTTAAAAACCTTTTGGACCTTCTTTCTTCCCCATTTCTTATGGGATGTCTGGTGAGAATGTAACCCTATCCTCTTTTACAATTCTATCCATGACTTCCATTTTGTGTTATCAAGAATTCTTCATGTGGCTGCTAAGAACCTCTCTATCACTCAGATATTTGGATACCCAGAACCCTTGGATGAAGCCTAGTTTTCTAGGT
Organism: Wollemia nobilis; assembly: GCA_028583015.1. Taxonomy (NCBI): domain Eukaryota; kingdom Viridiplantae; phylum Streptophyta; class Pinopsida; order Araucariales; family Araucariaceae; genus Wollemia; species Wollemia nobilis. Next base: position 942,291 of record JAQPPZ010017059.1, read on the forward strand.
CCCTAAATATTCCTTCATATTCTATATCTCATCCTAATTTAATGGTTTATCTCTCGCTCATAGAATAGTCTCCTCCATACCTAGGATAAATTTCAAATTTTATGGAGTAGCTAAAGGCAACCCTAGTCTGATTGGTGTTGGAGGTATTTTTAGAAATCATGCATGAAATATCATACTAACCTTTATAGAGAATCTTGGGATTCAAACAAGTCACTTCACTGAAGCACAAGATATTTTACAAGGTTTATATCTTTTACCTCATATTCATTACCCTAACCTAATTATTGAAGGTGATTCAAGAAACATCACTATAAGCCTTATAGTAACCCTATATGTTTCTTCGAACATATCGAAATTTATATGTAAGGTCAAAACCTTTTTGAGCTCCTCCACTAATGCCACCATCCAACATGTCTTCAAGGAAGGTAATAAAGTCACTAACCTATTATCCAACTTGGGTGTTTTTGAGCCCAACCTCATAATTTTGAGAAAAGGCTTCCTGCTTTCCATTCTGCATGGAAACCCCCCATTGCCTATGTATTTTATGTGAACTCTCTTTGCAGGGTTCATTGGAATGACAACATTTTCTTGTCACTTTATTTTTTAGTATCCTCATCAGCTTGTGTTTTTTCTATTCCTTTATGGTTGATATGACTTATCCTTTTCTCTGTAGGGATACTAAAAATATTTATATGACACGTAGCTTCCATGTCCCTTTGGAATATATTGTTGCACATATACAACACAACTATGTCATTGGTGATCATAGGCTTCCCCAAAGCATGTATGGTAACCTCTTCTCTATTCTCAAGTATACATGGGAGACTTGCCTCAAAAATGATGTCACAAGTGTAATATGTAGTCAAGTTTGGGGAGCTATCATAGTGCAGATTTCACAAATGTCATTCAATGCCATGCATGTCACAACATGGATGCCACAGGTGTTAGCCCTTCTCACAAATGGAGGATTTTCTATAGCATGGATATTATTCTTAGTTACATGTGGTTTTACTGCTATAAGGTAAATTTTTGAAACTCATGGAAACTGTGGTACAAGGTGAATTCCAAATCCATCACCATGAGTCACATGTGGAGGTCCTACTACAAGGTGACTATCATAAGTTTCATTGATCGACACTTCTACTCATATTTCCATCAAAAGTATTCTAGTGATACGTAGAATTTCCATTACAAGATCGAAACCAAAGCCATATTCCTAAGCCATGCGTAAGGCATTACCATTGGTCACACACAGTGGAATAGTTACAGAAGGGAACTAAGGAGCATAATCTATTGGCATGATGTTCCATTCTAGATTTCCACTTCCATATTCCAATCGCATGTGAGCTTGCAGGAAATCATCTTCATTGGTGTACTAATAATTACCCTCCTTGTGCGAAGTATCAATAATCTTGGAAATAACCAACATAACACTCCTTCCAATTTTTGTAATGAATCCAATTATTTTGTAAGGAGCACCAAAAATGATGAAAATCAGTGCTTCAAATATATGTTTCTTCATGTGATTGAACTATGGTTAGATTTTCTTGATAATGGGTGGAACATTCGTTTACTGTTGGTATTCAAAGGTGTTTTTGAATCATACCATTTTTCTTGGATGATTCATTCCCCTTGGCATGTGATCCCTAGAATCAAGTACTACTTCATTATTTGGTACACCATGAACAAGTCAACCTCCTCTTTGTGAATGGTAACTTCTTGAAAGAAATAATGTTAGCATTACTTCTTGCATGGGAAATATGTATTTTTTTTGTTTCTCCTTGGATTATACCCCTCTTAGAAAATTTGGTTTCTAAATCCAGATACTTCCTTCACATTTTTAATCACAAATAATTTATCATGCTTTCATTCATCAACTTATCTTTAGTCTTTGAGTCTCTATTTTTCCCTTCCACCTCTTACATGTACCTAGTTACCAAGTCCATGGCTGAAGTTAAACCTTCATCCCTTCATCTCAATGCCCTTGATGAATACACCTTTAGGGACTACGACCTAATTCATTTCCTATAGAATTTTTATGGAAGTGAAATGGATTTGTCCATGGAATTCACCAAAATATGGGATGAAAACCATGTAACCATTCATGCCTTGAGTTTCACTATCATTGTTGATATCCTAGCCAAAATCATTGGTCTACCCAATGATGGAGAAATCGTCCATAGAGAGAAACACTCTATATAGAGCGAGCTTCTTATTTTCAAGGATAAAGGGGAATCCTTAGGGAGACTTTCCCCAAATTCTAGGATGTCGTTATAGTGATAGTTCTATAGTAGTTCACTATGGATGGTCTTAGTGCTATACTGAGGAGTTTTCATTTGGTATTTCTCAACCACCTGAGGGTGAAAAAGACTATAAAAATCCCAGAGTACTTATACAAATTGGTTGAGCATTCAGTATTGAATGGTAAGATAGGAGTTTATTTTTTTTTTCTTCATCAGGAGCTTCACATGGTCATTTACCGACATGTACTCGAGAGAGAAACAAGGAGAGCTATGGTAGTAGTTGTCACCCCAATTTATGATAATGGCAATGAAGGTCCATCATCTTCTAGAACCAATTAGGTGCTCAACTACAAAATGAAGGTGGAGGAAAGCTTGAGCTCTATGAAGTTTGAGCCTTGCCATTATTCCTCTAGAAGAAATTCCATTAATGAGAAATGCAAGGCACCTATCATCATCAACAACAATGAGCAATCAAATGATTCCTTGTCTTTTCAAGTTAAGCTAGAGAGTACCCTAATTTCTAAGATAGGCCACCCCATTGAAGGTATGCCTAAGAAACCGCCTCTACTAGCTTCTTGTATGTTGTGATGGTCATCCCTTTTTGATAGAGGCCACCTCCAGGACATCAATGACATCATGAAGACCCTCTCCAAGCCTACCAACATGACCTCTTCTTGGTTGTCTCAAGAAGGTTCTCTTTTGGAGGAATATAAGTACTAGTACAAGATTCTAGATGAATTTAAGAATTTGGTGGATGATGAGTAAAATAGCACAGGTTGTGATGGTAGTAACTCGAGCAAATAACTTTGTAGTTCAACCTATGGATATTTTTGTTTTTTGTTGAGGAGTATGTGTTTTTTGCTTTAGCTATTTCTTTCCTTGTATTCCCCTGTGAGGGCATATTTTATTACCTCTTAAGGCTTTCTACTTAGCCCCTACGTGGATCTCTCTATTATTTTTTTGGTTTCTCTCAATAAACCATAGAGGATATTTTGTTTTTGTTGTAGTTTGTTTGGGTGATCATCTCCTAAATTCCATCTTTCTATAAAAGGTTATGGTATCCTTTCAAAACCCCTTTTACCAATAAAAAAATATATACTTTTATATATTTATTTTCATTTTTTCTTTTCATAATATAAAACTAAAACATTAATCTTAAGATTTTAATTTCAATTTAATTTAATTTTTTTTTTTAATATTTTTAATCATAATATTTTTTAAGTTAAGTTTTACTAATCAATGTTTTTAATATTAAAAAAATCACTTATAGATAAATATTAAAACAAAAAACTTAATATTTATAAATATATTTTAACTTTAAGTTATAGATAAATTTTTCTTGCTAAAATTTATAATATTAATATCAAATTTAGGATTTAAGCATTCGATTTTGCGTTCTATAGTTAAATTTGATAAACTATAAAAATTACATACTTTTTTGAATATACAATATTGTTTTAATTATAGTTGCTATCATTTTAATTATAGTTGCTCATAAAGGTTAGTTTTTTTATTGATATATATATATATATATATATATATATATATTTGTTCTCGTAAAGGTTAGTTTTGTGACCAGGAGATAGGTAGGTTTAATCAAATTGATAATTGCATTAACATTTGCTTTAGGAATAAAGCATTCATTTAAATAGATTACAAAATAGAAAGAAAACTAATCTCTCTATATCCACGCTAACTGAACGCTAACGTAGGTAGAGTGTTAGGTTTAGAACTCTTACCTAGGATATTTAGGATTAACCATTAGATATTTAAGACAGTAAATATCTACATGGTAGAAAGTAAAAAGTAGAAAAGTAAATGTAATAATCTACCTATGTAGTATAATGCAATATACTACCTATTTTACCCTAACATCCCCCCTTTATTACATTACTTTGATATACAAAGTTTACTTCGGAACAACTCAAATTTGACACGTCCAAGTGCCTTGGTGAAGATGTCAGCAACTCTGTTCGTCGGTGGGAATGTATTGGAGCTTGATTCTGTGTTTAGGAACTTCATCACGAATGAAATGACAATCTGTGTCAATATGCTTTGTGCGTTCATGATGGACTGGATTCTTGACCAAGTTCAAAACACCTGAGTTGTCGCAAAACATGTGAATAGGAAGTTTCTTTGGTAGGCCCATGGTAGCCAAGATGCGACTTAACCATATCGCTTCACACACAGCTCCTCGTGCAGCGCGATACTCTGCCTCTATTGAAGATAAAGCAACCACCTGTTGCTTTTTACTATGCCATGAGACAAGACCAGATCCAAGATGAAATACATATCCTGATGTTGATTTTCTATCATCTAAGGATCCAACATAGTCAGAGTCAGTGTAACTCTGTAAGAAGAATGAGTTATTCTTCTTGTACTCTAGACCATATTCTACACTACCTTGAATGTAGTGAAGAACACGCTTAGCTGCTTTCCAATGAGAGGCTTTTGGTTCCTGCATGAACCGAGAAAGATAGTTTACAACATAAGTAATGTCTGGTCTAGTATTGGTCAGATAGATAAGGCTTCCAATCATCTATCTATATAGTGTGCCATCTACCTATGGTGAATCATCATACCATGATAACTGAAGCCCTGATTCCATCGGTGTTGCCTTGGGCTTGCAATCAGTCATACGATATTTTTCTACTAAAGTCTTGGCATACTTTTGTTGAGTCACCCTAAGATGATTCTTCTTATGTTCTATCTCAAGACCAAGACAGTAGTGGAGAAGTCCCAGATCTGTCATATCAAATGACTCTTTCAAGTCATTTTTCATGATGCTAATCATTTTCTCTGAATTGTCGATGATGACCAGATCATCTACATATAATACAAGAATCACTATTTCAGAACCTGTGTTCTTGATATAGAGATTTGCATCAGATGGACTTCTCTTGAATCCGTGCTGTAGTAGGTGACTATCCATTTTAATGTACCATGCTCTTGGGGCTTGTTTAAGCCCATATAATGATTTGACCAATTTGCAAACCTGTTGCTCATGGCCTTCCTCAGCAAATCCTGGGGGTTGAGTCATGTATACCTCTTCTTTTAAGTCACCATTCAGAAAGGCACTTTTTACATCCATCTGATGTAATTTCCATCCGAACTGTGCTGCCATAGCACAAAGAACTCGAATGGTGGTCATCCTTGCTGTAGGAGCAAAGGTTTCCTCATAGTCAAGGCCTTCCTTTTGAGCATAGCCCTTCACCACAAGATGGGCTTTATGCTTGTCTATGGTACCATCTACCTTATATTTGACTTTGTAAACCCATTTGCAGCCTATGGGTTTCTTTCCTTTAGGCAAATCTACCAGCTTCCATGTTTTATTCTTGATGAGGGAGTTATGTTCTGCATCCATAGCTGCCTTCCACTGAGGCAGTCTAAGTGCTTCATCAACTGTAGAAGGTTCATTTTCATCAAATGATGATAAGTAAACCCTCTCCTCATCTATTTCCATATCATCTTCCCTTGCTAACTCTCTATCAACAGAAAGGTCTTGAAAATATGCACAAAGATCATCAACTGAAGTGGATGCTTCAGTATTTTCTTGTTGAGTCATGCTTCATGTTTTTGGATGATTGAGAGTAAGATCAGGTAGGGAAGTGAGTTTGGAATCTTTTATTGTGCTCGTATACCATTTGGGAGGATTTTTCTATTGTGGAGAAGGAAGTGGTTGTTGCTCCTCATCATCAAGGTATACTGATGTAGTGTTAGGTGTGAAAGCTTCATCAAACACTACATCTCTATTGACATGTATTTTCTTGGTAAATGGGTCTATCAATCGATAGCCTTTTGAGAATTCATCATAGCCAAGAAAAACACATGGTAGGGACTTCTCATCTAATTTATTTCTTTTCTCCTTGGGTATATGCATAAAAGCCTTACACCCAAATACCCGTAGATGAGATATGGAGGGTTTCCTTCCACTCCATGCTTCCTGAGGAGTCATACCTTCAAGAGCCCTTGTGGGTGCTCTATTTAGAAGATATACTATAGTTTGAATAACTTCAGCCTAGTAAATTTGCTCAAGATTCGCTCCCTTAAGCATACATCGAACCATTTCCATAATGGACCGATTTCTTCTCTCAACAACTCCATTTGACTGAGGAGAATAGGTTGTGGTTAACTGTCTTTTTATCCCATGAGTCTATAAAAATGAGGAAAATTCCTTTGATGTGTATTCCCCCCTCAATCTGAATGGAGGGTCTTGATGAAGCATCCTGATTCTTTCTCAACAAGCTTTTTGAATTGTTGAAAATAGGTAAATGCTTCAGACTTCAATTGCAAGAAGAAGACCCACATCTTGCATGAGTGATCATCGACAAACAATTGAAAATACCTTTTTCCTCCACAACTAGTAGACATGGGACCACACAAATCTGTGTGAACCAACTCCAAAGGTACCTTAGCTCGAAAGGAGCTAGGTTCAAAGGGCACTCTGTGTTGCTTGCCTGACAAGCAATCTGAGCATACTGGCAAAGTAGATGAAAGAGTAGGTAATCCTTTCACCATTTGATATTTACTGAGTTCTAGTAAATATCCTGAACTTAAATGCCCAAATATCTTATGCCATAGAGATGTGGCCTCTTTCATGGTTACTGCCATTGCAGTATGTGTTGAGGTAAGTGCATCTAAGACAAACAAACCATGTTTGTATGAACCTGTTGCTATCGGTTTTCCTTTCTTGGTGATAAAGCAACGTTTCTTTTCTTTGTCCACCTTGAAATTGACATTCATGTGATTGTCCAGGATTTGTGGAACTGACAAGAGATTATTTTTCAATCCTGGTACATAAAGAAATTTTTGAATTTTACATTCTCCATCTGGAAGGGAGACAGAAACACTTCCTTCTCCCTGAACTCGATAGGTTTGATCATCAACAATGGTGACCGGTCTACCTTCTCGAGCCTCAAATGTCTCAAACCAGGACTTATCGCTAGTCATATGCTTACTAGCACCTGAATCTATGTACCACATAGTGTCCTTGTTAGGGGAATTTGTATGTGTCATGAGCACCTTGTGTGCTCGTTCAGAGTCCGAACTAGAATCTTCAGCTGCAATGTGTCCCTGTTGTTGTGTATTCTTGTTCTTTGGTTTGCCTTTGCCCTTCTTGTTTCCTTGTTCATTGGGCGGTTTGTTCTTAAACCAACATCTTTTGGTTTCATGAGTGTCCTTGTCACAAATCTTACAATATTGCTTCTTCTTCTGAGTCTCTTTGCCTTTACCCTTGTTTTTATTAGAAGAAGAACCTTGTTGTTGATTCCACTTTTTCTTACCACCTTGTCTGTTCGAGAAAAGAGCATTGTTAGATGCCTCATCTCTATGGAGTTGATTAGCTTCTTCTGTTTGAAGCATATTTACCAACTCGACAAAAGTCATTGTCCTTCCAGAGACTTGTAATGAAGTGATCAACATTCTGTAGGAGTCGGGAAGAGCCCTCAAAATGATAGAGGTCAAGACTTGGTCTTCCACTTTTTCTCCTAAGGATTGCAGTTTTGTTTTCAATTCTGCCACTCTGCAGAGGAATAGCTCTACTGTTTCTCCAGATTTCATATGAAGAGTATGAAGTTGTGTTTGGAGGTGAAGAATTGTTGATTGATTCTTCCCCACAAATATGGTTGTTAAGGCATCCCATGCCTCCTTACCATTTTTAGCTTCACTGATATGAGGTTGGATATCATCAGTAATGGCTAGCAAGATCATTAAGGATAGTTTTCTATCCTTTTTATCAAATGTTGTTTGATCTGCTCCTGTTGATTGAGGTCTAGTTTCACTTCCATCCACTATAGACCATAGATCCTCTATAGTTAAGATAGCTTTCATCTTAGTCTTCCATGCAGAATAATTTGAACCTTTGAGCAGTTGGCTCTCAGTGAGATACTTGTGCATCATGGCCATGGTGAAGGTTTCAAATTTGATAGGATGAAGATGGTTGTATCTTGCACTATACCCTCAAAAGAGTATATGGAAGATGTTTAATTTGCTTCTATAAGATATTTAATGGCACCTGCCTTAACACCCTTAACAAGGGATGAAAAGTTTGAGGATTTTAAGCCAAACAAATAGAGCAAATTAAAGGGGTAGGTTTTGAAAGACTTCTGATTGTGCTCTCTAGGATATTTAATGGCACCTGCCTTAACACCCTTCAAGAAGGATGAAAATTTTGAGGTAATTAAGCCAAACAAAGAGAGTAAATCAAGGTGTTTGTAGTTTTGGACCTTTGGGTGAGGATTATTTAAAAATTTGACTTTGTTTAACCTGTGCAAGATGTAGCACGATTTGTAGTGAAATTTGGGTTTTCAAGTGTGAAGTGCTCTTCAATTTTTATGATTGTTTAATTGCAAAATGATGTATAGTGCAATAATCAAAAAGAGAGCAACCCAAATTATTTATCACTATAGGTGTCGGATGCAACCAAAAATGCACCTAATGAAGCCAATTTTTGAAAAAGGTGTCGAGTACAATCGAGAATGCACCTTTATTATTCTAGAAAATCCCCCCTTTGTCTTTACAATTTTGCAAAAAATAGAAGCACAAATGTAACTTCTATCCCCCTTAATGATTACAAAATTGAGAAAGCAAGCACTCCTTTCAAGACAAGTCGACACACGACCCACGTTTGAAAGGCTTCCAGACCAGTCGACACACGACTTGGTTTTTGTTTTCAACACTCAAAAATTGGTGGTGCATTAGGATCAAAAGGCTCATGAATCCTCATGGGACCATAGCTTCTGTCCAACCCCTTCCATGGATCAGTATAGATAAGTGAGTGAGGTATAGATCTACGATATTCATGAAGCATACGATGAAAATGTGATCGTGTTGTTTGCCTTCGTAATTCGTTTCTCTTTCTGATGATTCTTTGTCTACGAAGAGCTTTCCTCACCCAAGATTTGATCTTCATGAAAACTTAGAAGAATGATGAAAAATCAAGGAAATTTTGATGAAATTGTAAGCAACAAAATGTGTCTTTGGTTCTTGTCTCTTTATCTCCACATGCGGAGAAAACTAAAGAACAACAATGGTTTAGTTGCATAAGGATTTTGGCATTTGTATTATAAATTTAAATGCTATATATATAAAATTTTTAAAGCTTTTTAAAAGAAAATTTAACATAAAAGTTTAAATAAAAAACATCAATTTAATAGTTAAACAAAATTGATATAATTTATGAAAAACTAACATGAAAAATTCTAATTTAAAACACTAAAAAAAATAATTTTAAGCATAAAAATTTAAATAAAAATATTAATTTAGGCCAAAAACTATGAAATTTTCATCAAAAAAAATATTAACTTGCTTATGGCGGGCGCGGGAGTCGATCCGTCGACTCCTGTTGGCCTAAGGCGTCCGCCTTGGCCAACTTACCAAGCCCGCGGCTTGGTTCTCAGGCTGCGAAGCCTGAGATTTAAAGAAGCCCGCGGGCTTCTTTGGAAATAAGTGGGATAAATCCCACATGCATCCTGTAAAGGATGCAGAGGCCTTTAAAGGCCTCAACGAGCACTTATGCTCGTGATTGCCTTCGAGCAATCGAGTTCGGGCCTCCTTTTATCGATAGCCACGTGGCGCGGCAAGGGAGGTCCACGTGTCAGGTCGAGTCCCACGTGTCAGGTCGAGTCCCACATGTCAGTCCAGTCCACGTGTCAGTCCACGTGTCAGTCCAGTCCATCTCGATCAGATGCTAGGTGGCGCATGGCCAGAGTGCCATGTGTCGCCTAGCTATTGGTCGAGTCAGATCTGCACCACCTCAGGGTGCGTGCAGGTCCACGTCAGCACCACCTCGCCTCGGGGTGCATGCAGGTCTATGGGGAACGTGAGGGCGCTCCTACCCTCGAAGCATTCCCTGCTTTGGGATCCATGCCATGGGATACGTGAGGGTGCTCCTACCCTCTAGGCATTCCCGCCATGGCCTCGAGATCCATGCCCAAAAGGCCACGGGGAGTGTGAGGGCCGCCTGCCCTCGTACGCTCCCGTGGTGGGGACTACGGGCCCGTAGGTGGTCGTGATCCACGTGGGGACAAAAAAATCCTCATGGGTTGTGATTACGACCAGGGTCAAAATGGCCCTACATCGGGATCTACGCCTTGCATTGGGATCCATGCCCTACGTCGAAATCTATGCCCTATGGGATTAATAAATCCTAACAACAAATAAAATGCCAAAATAAAATAATCAAAACCTAGCTTAGGAGTATTAAAAAATGGGCGTAGGAAATAATTAAGGGTCACCAAATTTGGTGTCGTATTTCCTCGCTCTGTCAAACTCCTCGCTCCAGCTCTGGTACCAATGTGACCAGGAGATAGGTAGGTTTAATCAAATTGATAATTGCATTAACATTTGCTTTAGGAATAAAGCATTCATTTAAATAGATTACAAAATAGAAAGAAAACTAATCTCTCTATATCCACGCTAATTGAACGCTAACGTAGGTAGAGTGTTAGGTTTAGAACTCTTACCTAGGATATTTAGGATTAACCATTAGATATTTAAGACAGTAAATATCTACATGGTAGAAAGTAAAAAGTAGAAAAGTAAATGTAATAATCTACCTATGTAGTATAATGCAATATACTACCTATTTTACCCTAACAAGTTTAGTATTCTCATTCAAAGACTATCAACAATATGGTTACACTTATGACGGTATACTCTCTAAAATTTATGATTACATAACATTTATGTCTTTATCTTCGTGAGTGTGGTTTACCAACAAGGACGCGATCGGTTCAATCCCCATGATGAATGTGTATAAGGATTATTACTAAAAAATAAAAATAAAACATTTATGTTTTTGTTTTTATTTTTGTTTATAATAATATATTTTAAAAATATTTATTAAAGTTGTTTATTTTATAGGTTTTAGAATTTATATTTTATATGTAAACTATTTTCTAATTAAAATTACGCCAACTTAAAATAATACATTTTTCTATATAACTTTAATTAAATCTTTATTTTCAGTAATTTTTATTTGAGTTTATCAATCTACATTCATCATATTTAAAAGAACATTTCAAATCATATAGGTAATATATAACTAAGTATGAATTTTTTATAACATTATTATGATGTAATAATAATGAGAACATTTCAATCATCCATATTAAAAAAAATCATATATAACCTTTCAAATTTATTGATTTTCTTACCACAAAACCTAATCTAACCTTATAGATTCTATATAGCCAATTAAAAAAAAATTCATATATGACCTTTGAAATTTATTGACTCTTACGACTAATTTGATTTTATAATTTTTACTTATGATAAAAAATCTAAATCATAAATATTTTAATAATAAAATAAATTAATTATTATATTATTAAAATATTTTTTTATTAATTTAAGAAAAAAGAATAATAAAAAGACGAAATTGCTCATATTCACATTTGAGTGGTATGCCAATGAATTTGCTCATATTTATTATAGTTGTTCATTTTATAGGTTTTTAGAAGATATTATATATATAAACTATTTTCTAATTAAAATTATTTCAACTTAAAGTAATACCTTTTTCTATATAACTTAAATTAAATCTTTATTTTCTTTCATTCTTATTTAAGTTTATCAAGTTACATTATCATAGAACGTTTTAAATATTATAAGTAATATATAACTAAGTGTGAATTTGTTATAACATCATTATGTAGTTATGATGTAATAACAATAAGACCCATTTCAATCATCTATTAGAAAAAAATCATATATAACCTTTCAAATTTATTGACTTTCTTACAACAAAACCTAATCTAAACTAATAGATTCTATATAACCAATTACACAAGTTTTTCATATATTTGAAATTTATTGACTTTCTTACATTAAAGAATAATTTGATTTTATAATTTTTACTTTAATTATATGATAAAAAAATTTAAATCACAAATACTTCAATAATAAAATATGGCGGGCACAAGGTCAAAACTGGGCACAAGGTCGGGCGAGCAATGGACGATGGTGATGGCGACGTTGGAGGGACGATGGCGACGTTGGAGGGAGCTAGTGTTGCTGGAAAGTCCTCGGGTCCTGTAGGTGTTGTTGGGCCTACTATAGGTCCACTCAGCGGGAATCTTGGTAAAGACCCAAATGATATGGTGAAACTGGCAGATAGCGACAGGAGCTACTCTGAAAATGTTAGGGTTTCACCCTCCTCTCCTTCCAAAGCACGTCCTTGGTCTTCATCCTTTGCTGACAAAGTTAGGTCTTCGTCAGGAGTGTTTTCTTTCCAAACTCCTTTGCCCTTCTCTATAATGGGCACTGAAGTCTCTTTCTCGAGTGAGGTTATGGAGCCACTGATCTTCCAAGAGTCTCTCTTTCTTATTGGGAAATTTATCGGTGCCTGGCCTAATATGGAAACTATCCACGAGTGGGCTCTATCCAAATGGTGGCTTTTGGGCAGCTTGGAGTTAGTGGCCTTTCCTAGGGGGTTTTTCATGATAAGGCTAAACAATGCCCTTGACACCCACCGCATCCTTATCGGAGGGCCATGGTTTTTTGGCCGTCGCAACCTATTTCTACAAATATGGGGGGAAGACTTTGACCCTAAAACTTAGTCTATCAATATTGCACCAATTTAGATCAAACTTCATGGGCTCCCCCCATAGTTCTTCTACAACGATGTACTCAAAGGCATCACTCAACCGATTGGAGATTTGGTCGCCATTGACCTTGCTACCCGAGCCAGAACCAGAATGACCTATGCTTATGTTTGTGTCATGGCAAATCTGGATTCGGCTCTGCCTACCTGCATCGACATCAACTACGAGAGCTACAGAAGACGCTAAGGAGTTGAGTACGAAAACAAGCCCGCTTTTTGTTTGGAGTGCAATACTCAGGGTCATCTGGCTTCTCAATGCTCTTCCCTAAAAAAATAAATCCCTAGCGATTTGGGTCGAAAGGTGGATACTCAGATCCATACCACCCAGAAAAAGGCTTCTGGCCAAGGTCATGTCCGATCTGCAGGCCCTCCTAAAACCTTTGCTTCAAATCATGCCAAACCCAACAATGTAAGTGCTCTGCCTTCTCGATCTAATAATTTTGCTCCCTTAAGTAATCTTCATACTAGAGAGGACATCTCAGATGACCTACCCATAGATCTAACCATCTCGTCCACACCCACTTTGATTCAGTATCCCTTGTCCAAAAGAAAGTCTGCAATGACCTTTCCAAACTCACCCACCGATTTTGGTCCCTCACACCTTCCTCTTCCCTTCCCACCCCTCCCCCGAATTAGAGTCATACCCTATCCCTATCCCCTGAGTCTATTGCCCTGTCCCAGTATCCCTGCTCTTCATCCCCCCACTAGCCTACCCCTGGGACTGACTCCACCGACATCCTCCAAACCTCTAGCTCACTAAAATCTCCCATTCCTACACCCAAAGTAGATGTCAACAAAGAACAGAGAAGGGGATGATCGACAAATGCAAAAAAGCTTGCCAAAGCAGCTGAGATAAAAATTACTGACGGCTCAGTGCCTACCACCTTGGGCCCCATTTTTGAACACCCCATCACAACCCACCAATATGAGGATGAAGTTAGACCCAAACTTACTCCATATCAATGGAGAGGCAAAGGCCGCAAAGAAAACTCCAATTCGTCTCGATGAAGTTCATCTCCTAGAATGTCAGAGGCCTCAACAAAACTGCAAAACAGAGAACTGTTAAATCAGTAAGAAAAAATCTAAAACCAAATATCATGTTCCTTCAAGAATCCAAACTAGACGAGAATAGCAACACTCAAGTTTGCAAGCTAATCTTGGAAAACAACATATTTGCCTTTTGTCCCTCCATAGGGGCTTCTGGGGGTCTCCTATGTTTATGGGATTCGAAAAACATTAAAGGGAGGGTTATTTCAATCTCAGATAGAACCATCAACATTTTGTTTACCAATAAAGTCACTAACCTCCAATGGATCACCACTAATGTTTATGGACCTAACAGTACTATCAACAGAAGACTGCTATGGGATAACATTTTTGCAATGCGCAACAACTTTGTAGACTTTCCATGGATGCTTTGTGGTGATTTCAATGCTCCCATTCACCTGTTTGATAAGAAAGGAGGCAATCCGATCACCAACAGCTGCATAGAAGACTTCAACGATTTTGTCAACCACAACGAGCTAATGGACATGCCGCTCCAAGGGTCCAACTACACATGGAGCAACAGACGAGTGGGTATCCATCACATCCAAATTCGGCTTGACATATTTCTCTTATCCAAAGAACTCATTCCTATTTTTGGCGATGCCAGGCTTCATAGCCACCCAAAAATTGGCTCCAATCATAATCCCTTAATTTTGGATTGTTCTCGTCCCCAACAAATCTTCAAAACCCCTTTCAGGTTTGAAAATATGTGGCTCACTCATCCAGATTTAGGTCGGTGTATTCGAAAAATGGTGGCAGCAATAATTTTGTCCAAACCCTCTCACGAATCTGTTCCTCAAACTGAAAACGGTCAAACTCAAGCTAAAATGCTGGAACAGGGATGTTTTCGGCAACCTCTTTACCGAGAAAAAGCATTTGATGGATGAGTTGAAAAGGGTGGAAAATCTAATTCAAGGAGGAGATCTGAGGGTCGAAACTTTCCTTGAGGAAAAAAGCCACCTTTTAAATTTTCACAATGCCTTGGCTAAGGAAGAGACCTACTGGAGGCAAAAATCTAGAAACCTCTGGCTCAAAGAAGGAGACACCAACATGAAGTTTTTCCATGCTTCCACCATGCATCACAGAGGCTAAAATAAAATCTCTATGTTGACCAAGGCTGATGGATCCATTGTCTCTAACATCCAAGCAATCAGACAAGAAGTTGTGTGCAACTTCCAGGAAATCTTAGGACCAAGCATTGACTGCCATCCCCGCACAGCAAGTTCTCTGCTTCAGAACATCCCAAAGTTGGTGTCTGACAATGATAATGGAAAATTGCTTCAATGCTTCATTGAAGAGGAGGTCAAAGAAGCTCTGTTCACAATGGAACCTGATAAGGCCCCTGGACCTGATGGCTTCCCACCCCAATTTTTTCAACACTTTTGGGATATTGTGGGCCAAGATATCGTTGATACGGTTAAATTCTTCGAGAGAGCCAAAAAGATGCCGAGAGAGGCCAATTCCACTTTCATTGTTTTAATACCCAAGTCCAACGATCGTGCTTCTCTCTCTGATTTCAGACCGATTAGTCTCTACAGTGTCATCTACAAACTTATCACCAAAGTTATGGCAAATAGGTTAAAAGACATCCTTCCCTCCATCATCGATTAGTGCCAAGGGAGCTCGATCAAAGGTAGATTCAATTTATATGGAGTGATAACCATCCACGAATTGGCCCACTTGGCATCTAAAAATAAAAAACCCAGCATGTTCCTTAAGCTTGACATGAATAAGGTCTTCGATCGGGTTTCTTGGAAATTGTTGTTCAAGGTCTTGGAGAAGTTTGGGTTTCACAAAGAATGGATCAATATGGTCCATGAATGTATCTTGACTGCTTGGTTCTCTATTCTTATCAATGGCTCACCCATAGGTTTCTTCCAAAATTTCAAAGGCATCTGTCAAGGGGACCCTTTGTCCCCCTTTATCTTCATCATTTTGGCCAAAACCCTTGGAAGAACCCTTACAGCTGCCTACAACAGTGGTCTTGTCTTCAGGATCAAACCAGCCTCAATAACCAATGTCATATCCCATCAACAGTTTGTGGATGATACTATTCTATCCTCTCATGCTTTCATTCCCAAAGCAAAAATCATTAAGAAAATTCTTGATTCTTATGAAGAGGCGACTGGCCAGAAAGTCAACTATCGCAAAAGCAAGCTATACTTTCTCAATAATCCCACTCATAGGAAAAATAGGATTATTGAGATCCTTGGGTGAAAAATTGGGAGCCCTCCAACTACTTATCTTGGATTACCACTTTTCCACGATAGATCAGTATCGGCTATGTGGAACCCTGTTTTAGATCGCCTCAACAAGAAAATTGTAGGTTGGAAAAGCTCAATGCTCAGTCAAGAAGCCAAAGACACTCTAGTCTAAGATTTCCTGCAAAGTATCCCCATTTTTTTCTTATCTATCTTCAAAACTCTAGCTACCATCTGCCAAAGAATTGAACAAATTCAACGTAGATTCCTTTGGGTCGGAAACGAAAACAAGAATAAATTTTCACTTGTTGCCTGGGATAGGGTCTATTCCAAGAAAAAGGATGGAGGACTCAGATTCAGAGACATCAAGTGGATGAACATGGCCCTCATTGCCAAGCAGTCCTAGAGACTTACCATCAATGAAAAATTCACTTGGATTGACATCATCAAAGCTAAGTACCTCTATCAGGTTTCCTTTCTTGGAGAGTACAACCTTCCTATCGGATCCCATTTTTGGAATGGCGTTACCAAAACAAGGAAGATAATCATGGAAGGATTAAGGTGGTGTCTAGGAACTGGAATGACCATTCATTTCTGGGATGACCCGTGGATCCGTGATAAACCTCTCAGCCAAGATCCGCATCTTGCAGTGCTCAAGGCGGCTATCGAAGCCACCTTTGGAGATAAGGTGTGTCACTTCATTAACCCAGGTACCGTAAGACCTGAATGGAAACACCTAGCTCTTAATGGGCCAAGGCATATCACCGAGGTGCTCAGATAGTTACAAAACTTGTTGAGGACTTGCATCATCCCCAGCTCACACAAAGATGATTGCATGGTCTGGAACCTTGAAGATTTTGGAAATTTCACTGTTAAATTAGCTTACTACAGTTAAGAAACTCCCACTAATGGTCAGGACTTATCAAATCAGGTCTGGGTTCCCAAGATCATTCCCAAGGTCAAATTCTTTTGCTGGTTGGCCATCCAAAATAGAATCCTCACCATTGACAACTTGATAATCAGAGGGTTACTCATTCCCAATTGGTGTATCCTATGCAAAAATGCCTGTGAGTCAACTTCGCATGTTTTTTTGGAATGTCCCTTTTCTCTAGCAGTTCTCAACTAGGTTCTTAACACCTTCGACATCTCCATAGCCCTCCCTCATTCCATTCCCCTCCTTTTTCAGCAATGGCCCCGACCTTTCAAGAGCAACCAACTTAAATTCATGTGGCAAGCTTGCCTCCACCTTTTCCTATGGCAGATATGGCTTGAGAGAAATGCCAAAATTTTCAAAAATCAAGCCACTAATAAGAAGATTATCGTTGTCAAAATCTTGGCCCTTGCTGCGGAGAATGCCTCTCTTGTTTCGTCTTCCAAACCCCCCCTCCTAGCCTTGAATCGGACCTAACAAAACTTTTTAATCTTTCTAAATTCTCTGCCATGCCCCATACTTCTATTGATAGGTATGTCATCAAGTGGGTCTTACCACCTACTGGGTGGAACAAGCTCAATTTCTATGGTGCAGCCAAAGGCAACCCAGGAGTGGCTGGCAGAGGAGGAATTCTCAGAAACCATAGAGGAGAAATAATTTTGGCCTTTGCCCAGAACCTGGGAATTCAATCCAATAATATGGCAGAGGCACGGGATCTACTCCAAAGTTTGATCCTCTTGGAAGGTTTGACCATCAACAAACTTATCATCGAAGGAGACTCACTGCACTGTATCAACTGGCTCAATGGGACTGCTATGCCTCCCTAGGCCCTTGCTTTGATTTTCCAAGAATGCAAGGCACTAATTGGAAATTACCCAAAATTAGTCATTAAGCATCAATACCGAGAAGGAAACAAAGCTGTGGACTGGCTTGCTAACAAGGGAGTTGGTGAATCTGACATTCAAGTGTGGAGAGACTCCTTCCCCATTGGCCTAAGGAATGATTCTATAAGTGTTAATGTCTACACAATGTGAGATGTTGGCAGGGGATTGGTTTGGTATGCTCATGAAACTGGTCGTGTTTTCATGACATTTCTTCCTTCTTCTCCTTTGGCAATAGAATTACAACATGTCGTGATGTCGCGACACTTTTCACCTTTGGCCACAAAAATGCAACATGTCGCGATATCGCAACATTTCTTTCCCCTCTGGCCACGAGGTTGCAACTTGTCATGATATCGTGACATTTCTTTCTTCTTTGGTCGTAGCGTAACATCATATCGCGATATCATGACAACTTTTCTCTTTCGACTGTGATGATGCAACATGTTGCGATATCATGACTCTTTTTCTCTCTTCGGCCGTGATAATGAAACATGTCGCGATATCGCGACACTTATTCTCTTCGGCCATGACCTTGCAACTTGTCACGATATCGTGACACTTTTTCTCTTCGGCCATGATGATGCAACATGTCACGATATCGTCACACTTTTTCTCTTCGACAACGATGTTGCAACATGTCGTGATATCATGACACTTTTTATCTTTAGCCACGAATTTGCATCATGTCACGATATTGCAACACCTTTTCTCTTTGGCCGTGATTTTGCAACATGTCATGATATCGCCACACTTTTTCTCTCCGATCGTGATTTTGCAACATGTCGCGATATCGCGACACTTTTTCTCTTCAGCCATGATTTTGCAACATGTCGTGATATCGCGACACTTTTCCTCCTCAGCCGCGATGATGCAGCATGTCGCGATATTGTGACACTTTTTCTCTTTGGCCACAATGTTGCAACATGTTGCGATATCATGACACTTTTTATCTTCGGTCGTGATTTTGCAACATGTCGCCATATTGCGACACTTTTTCTCTTTGGCTGTGATGATGCTACATGTCGTGATATCATGACACTTTTTCTCTTCGTTCGTGATTTTGTAACATGTCGCGATATTGTGACACTTTTCCTCTTCGGCCGCGATGATGCAGCATGTCACGATATCACGACACTTTTTATCTTCGGCCATGATGTTACAACATGTCACGATATCGCGACACTTTTTCTCTTCGACCGCAATTTTGCAACATGTCGCGATATCGCGACACTTTTTCTCTTCAGTCGCAATGATGCTACATGTCGCGATATTGCGACACTTTTTCTCTTCAGCCGTGATGTTGCAACATGTCGCGATATCGTGACACTTTTTCTCTTCAACCACGATTTTGCATCATGTCGTGATATTTTGACACTTTTTCTCTTTGGTAGTGATTTTGCAACATGTCGCGATATCACGACACTTTTTCTCTTCGACCGCAATTTTGCAACATGTCGCGATATCGTGACACTTTTTCTCTTTGGCCGCGATTTTGCAACATGTCGTGATATCGCAACATTTTTCTCTTCGGCCATAATGTTGCAACATGTCACGATATCGCGACATTTTTTCTCGTCAGCTGCGATTTTGCAACATGTCACGATATCGTGACACTTTTTCTCTTCGGCCATGATTTTGCAACATGTCGTGATATCGCGACACTTTTTCTCTTCGGCCGCGATGATGCTACATGTCGCTATATCACGATACTTTTTCTCTTCGACCGTGATTTTGCAACATGTCGCGATATCGCGACACTTTTTCTCTTCGACCGCAATGTTGCAACATGTCGTGATATCGTGACACTTCTTCTCTTCGGCCGCGATTTTGCAACATGTCGTGATATTGTGACACTTTTTCTCTTCGACCGCGAGGATGCTACATGTCACAATATCGTGACACTTTTTCTCTTCGACCACGATTTTGCAACATGTCGCGATATCACGACACTTTTTCTCTTTGACCGCGATTTTGCAACATGTCGCGATATCGTGACACTTTTTCTCTCCAGCCATTATTTTGCAACATGTCGCGATATCACGACACTTTTTCTCTTCGGCCATGATTTTGCAGCATGTCACGATATTGCGACACTTTTTCTATTTGCTTTTTCCCTATGCTGTGGGCTACGAAAACGTAACTGATCATGATATCGCGACACCTTTCCTCATGTGGTGTTTTCCTTTTTCTTTGATATTTAGCTCTTGGACCTCCTCGGTAGGTTTGGAAAACATGTAAAAAACACTTGTATAAGGTTCAGGGACCTTTCAACACCCTTTCAACCAATTAAAAAAAAAAATAGATAAATTATTATATTTAAAAATATATTTTTATTAATTTGTAACCCTATGCACATATCCACAACCTGTGAGAGGAGATATTTGAACCTAGGGCCTCTCGATTTCAACTGGAGAGTTTTAACTACCCACTTGCTCTCCCTGAACAGATTTTTTTATTAAATTAAGAAAAAGAATTGTAAAAATATGAAATTGCTCATATTCACATTTGAGTGACAATGCCAGTGATATGTCACTAAAATAAAATATATAATATTGTGATGGGTGAATGGTATGTTAATGAAATAAAATATATCATATTGTGATGGGTGAATGGTATGTTAATGAAATAAAATATATCATATTTTGATGAGTTAAAAAAGTTTGTCACCATATATGAATAAGAATATAGTTTTATTATTCTTCTTTGGGAAGTCCAAGGTTAAAACCATGGTATGGGCAGAGTGTGTGAGGGGGTTGGTGTGTTGTGGTTGTGTGTTAAATTCCCTATTGAAAAGTATAGCTCTTGGTTTTATGATGAGTTATGGTTGAAATGAGACTGATCAGTCCTATGCGTTGTGTGTTGGTCATAGGGGTTTCTCACGCTAACCAAAATAATAATAATAATATAATTTTGTTATATTTTAATAAAATTTAAAAATATATCAATTAAAGTAATTATTAATTAAATAAAAGTGTGGTTTTGAAACTATTAGGGTTTGGGTTTACCATCATTCTCAAGTCTAGCTGCTTTGGTATTGAATATTATTACTATTGCTAGTTAAGTTATTGATCTCCTTCTTATGGACTTGTCATCCACAAATGTAATGGTTGTTACAAATAGTGGTCTTCATGGTGTTGAAGTGAGCTTGAAAGTTTATTTCAAAAGTAGTGGATGAGGTAATGAGTCTTCTCTAGATGTTGTACTCTCTCTTGATGTTATTTCTCCAATTGTAAAATGGTATGAGAATCACTATCTTATTGCTTATTTTATTGGTTGAATATTACCACCAAAGTTTTTTTAGAATTGGATTAAACTTCACTGGGAAGCTCATGGCATTGTGGTTGCAGGTATCTGTATTCTTACCAAAGGTATTTCTTTGATTTCCTTTAAAGAACACTCGCAAGTGAAAACTATGGTTGCTAAGTCTAGTTGTTGGTTTATTCGTAATACTTTGATGATCCTTTATATTTAGTCTCCTTTTTGAGTTTTGAAACAAGTTGTCTTGAAAGTCCTAGTTTGGATTGAACTCACTAGTATTTCATTGCCCTTATGGACATTATGGTCAGGTGATCTATAAGGAAGAATATTTTTTCTCAGCATTATCCAATAAGAGAATCTATGTTGATGTTGATCTCACACAGGATCTCAAAGAATTTGTGGACATGCATGTTGGTATAGAGTATTTTATGCAAAATATTATTTACTTTAACTTACCTAATACTTGATTTTGGTGTCAATCTACTTTGCATCGTATCAAGGATTATCTATTATTTTCTCAAAAACCTCTAGTGGCTTCCCTTTCTCCTCCTGTTGTGCTTGCACCTGCGCTTACCAAACCCTTTTTTGAGGTTTATTGGATCATGATCTCTAATAAGAGGAGGTTGACCAACCCTAAATCAATGCTTTCTAGCAAAGATAGTTTTATACAACTTCCATCTTAGCCTCTTGTTTATGTGTATCCTATATTAGATCCTTAGGCTTCTCCTAATGAAAAACCTCAAGAGTGTAAATCCACCTTAGAAAAAGAGAAATCATAGATAGTGCCTCCACCCTCTAGGCATTTGCATAGTCCATATTAGAATGGCTCATCATCACCAAGGGAAGGTCAAGAGGCTAAGTGTCATATTTCAATTATTGGTGATCTATTTCACCCTTCTTAGACCTCTCTATTTAATAGTTTCTCAATTTTGGCTAACAATGTGGGTAGTCCTTTGGGATATGGATTCTCGGATATTCTTCATCCATGAATTTTATTCTGTGGAATATTTAGGGACTTACAGAGTCGTCAAATATTTTTTTATTAAATCTACTCTACAAAGTATTGGCCATGTTGGTATTATTTGCTTACAAGAAGTTAAAATATCTAGTTTTTTGTTATATGTTTCTCTTAGATGTATTGCAAGATAATTTATGCACTTCACTACACTCCAGTAATATGGTCAGGGTGGTGCTTCTATCTCAATCTCCTAAAAATTTAAGGATTGTCTACTTGGATTTTACGAGGATCCCTTTCATCATGTGATCTATATTTTGTTGAATATTAATGGTAACATCGTGGGCATTGCCAATATTTATGCACCTAATGATGGACCCAATCATTCTACCCTTTGGTGGTACCTAGTTGATCACTTGCCAATGACGTATTAGCTTATTTGTGGTAATTTTAATATGGTTGAGCATGCTGAAGATAAATTTGATCACTTATCGATGTGTTGGTGTATCAGTGAGCATGAGGCTTGGTTTTTTCTTAAGCACAAATGAGGTCTTTTTTTATCCCCTTTTTTCCCAGTGTAAATGCATGCCTCCACCTTGGTTCACATAGTCCAATTTCTATGTTGGTAATGACAAAGTTTGTAAGCACCTTGATCGAGTTATGATGTCAAAGGCATTAATTGTTTTCCTTCTCCACCACCAATAATAAGATTGTGATGATCTGGGATCAATTCCTATTGTTGGATCATTTTCTAATTTCCTTCCAGATTGAGTGGAGTGGCCGCCAATTCAATTTTCCATGCAATCAATTCTATTTAAATACTTCTTTATTACAACACCCTAGCATGATTTTTTGGATTGAGAGAATCTAGAATTTATCACCTCAACCTCCTCATTATATCAGTTGGATTTTTTGGTGGAATGAGATGATTATCCATACTACTTCTTTCATGTGGCATTTTCAAAAATAGGTAGTGCAATATAAAAAATATGCTCATCTAGTTGTCATGAAGTAGTATCAACAAAATTTATCTTTGCTAGAAAATTATCCATATGACTAATAGTTGCAAGCTAGAGTTTCTAGTTTTTACCATGAACTTATAATCCATGAATGACATGAAGCTAGGGAGGCTCATCTTTAGGTTTTTCTACATTTACTGAGGGTGGGTGATTGCCCATCCAAATCCTTTTTTGAATCTCTTAATTCTAGGTAATCCAGAATCCAGATCAAGCTTATTCAGGTCTCTCATGGTAGGCTAACTTCTCTTATTGATATCATGTCAACCTTTGTGGATCATTATAATATTATATTTCAAGTGTAATAAGATTCTCCAAAATTTCATATGGTGCTCTAGCAGTTTCTTGATGTTGTTCCTTCTAGTTTTTTTACTTATAATAGGCATCTGTATGAGGCTCCTCTTTCACTTGCGAAGCTTCATAATGCTTTTATGACTATGTCAAATGATAATTTCCTTGGTATTTATGGGTTTCCTTATGATTTTTATAAAGCTACGTGGAATATTATTGGGCCTGACCTACTCAATTTCTATAATGAAGTGTTAGCCAATAACTCTTTGGGTAGTATTATCAATCATGAAAAAATTAAGTTCATTTCCAAATCAAGCAATATTGATCTTATAACCAATTGGAGACCTATTACTCTTCATAATATTTCTTATAATATCTTGGCCAAGACTTTAAGTCTTCGTATTAAGAACATTATTCTTGTGATTATCAAACTAGAGTAGACAGGTTTCATTAAAGGGTGTTATATCTTGGATAATCTTATTTCTAACTAGAAATGTTTATAATGGGTGTGTGTCTCTAGCCAAGATTCACTTTTCCTTAACCTTATATTTGATAAAGCTTATGATTGTATTGACTGGACTTTTATTCTTACCATGCTCAAATCTCATGGGTTTGCGTCATTTTTTATTAAGGCCATTAATATGTTGTTTATTGATGATTCAACCTACCTTACTATTAATAGGCATAATTTAGAGGATTATGGTTTGTTTCATTATATTATGTAGGGATTCCATTTAGCCCCATCACTTTAAAACCTTGTGGCTCAAGATTTTGGTTATCGTAATTCCAGTCAATAATATAAGGGATTAATTAAAGGTATTATTTTGCTTGATATGTCCACTCAAATTACTAATGGGAATTTTGTGGATGATTCTTTTCTCACTATTAGTGAGGATGAGGTTTCTATTCCTACTACTTTGGCTTGTTTGAACACTTTTTGTAAGACCTTTGGTTCCAACATCCAATGGTATAAGTCTTTTTTTCTACCTTGCTTCTTCTACTCTACCTACTTGGCTTAGTCATTATTATGGCATTGGCTTCATAGGGGTGAGGTTTTTAAGTTATTAAGAATTTTATTTGATTTTGATTGTTCACCCTTCAAACTTTGGCAATATGTTATTGACAAAATTGAAATGAATATTTCCTATTAGGACTTGCATCCCCTTTCTCTTATTGGTAAATTTTAGTTTTTCCATAAGATTCTTGTTGCCACCAATGTTTACTATTCCTCCTATTGGGATCCTTCTAAGAATTCTTATAATAATTTGGCCAAAATACTTAGGGATTTTATTTGGGCCAAGGGGAAGAATTTGCATGGTTTTCATCTTGTTGCTTGGGATATTTTTTGTGTGCCTACTAATAAGGGTGGGATGGGTATCATGATATCTATAGGTAAAGCATTTCTTTGTGTTCTAAGTGGGTGTTTAAAGCTATTGAAGGCCTTGAATCCTAAAAGGTTTTAATTCACCATTTTATCTCTTTAGGGTTGCCTTATGGGTGTAAATATTGGGTTAATATTGGCTTTCATTGTTAGAATATATACATTATTTGGTGCATGAAAATGTACCACCTTGGGTACATAACTAGAGTATGAGTTTAATTTAGAGTAATATTTGAGTTACTTCATGCAATGTAATAAATGCACACATGTTAGAATGTGCAATTATGTAAATATGCATGTAGTCCACATGTACAAGAGTCATAAGATATGTAGATGAAGATTCATCGATAGAGTAAAGGCCAAGGCATATATCTTCCTATTTATAGGCATTTAAGGTATAGATTGAGAGAGAGATAATGTCACTATAGAGAGGTATATTATAGTAGTGAGTAGGTACAATGTAGTTCTTCATTTAAAATTTTGGAGTGTTCAAGTATTCCATTATATTTCATTGTAATATTTTCATTAAATTTCATTAATGGCATTTTACTGAGCTATTGTAGAAGTCTATTCTCTTATTTTATTACATATTTTAGTGTTATTATCATAGAGTTATCATAACCTACATTATTTTAAATCTTGTGGTTGTTTTTCCTTTAATACACATCACCAAAAGCTAATAGTGGTATCAAAATCATGGTAGATCAAATAGGAAATAGGAAGAGCCACAAAGAGATTGAGAGGAGATTAGAAATATCATTTAAAAAAAAATTGAAAACTGCATTTGGCTATCCTTTCCATAGGGTTGCAAAAAACCTCGTGAAGACTAGGACTCAACATTAATTCCACTAGATTGAAAAATCAACTAGTAAAGACTGATTATATCTAGATATATATTTTATACCATTATAGTCCTAATACTTTGTTGTTGCGAAAGGATATTCAAATAAATCTAGGAAGCTTCCTACAATGAGCTAGGAAGAATGTCTTCTTTAGAATCAATCTAGGAGTTGAAGCAACATCAAAGACTTAGATACCTAATAAAAGGTCCCATTACTAGATTCGGGAAGAGAGAAATGCCAGAGGAGGCTTACTACATATTGAGGAAGAAGAGACTCCAAAAAAGAGTCCTAGAGAAGATTGGAGGTTGGTGATCTCCATTGAAGGTTGAATACTACATATTGTAGATTGAAGGAGTAGAAGAATTCAGCTCAAGAAGTTTAAGAGGCCCATAGGAGGCCCCATTTAAGAACTTCTAGTTTAGGAATATTTAATATAGAGAAGGACTAACAAAAGTCCTATTCCAAATTCCAAAAGTAGAAAATTACAAAGATCCTAGTAAGGACATCTCATTGCAAGACTTTCACAGTAGAATATTAAAGAAAAGGTCTCATTGAGAAGACTAGATAAGTTGAGAGATTTAAGACCCTAGAGAAGAGGTCTCAAGGAGAAATAAGGAGAAGTCTAGGAAGGTCTTATTATAGAGTTTGAGAAGGCCATTGAAGGAGTTTCAAGGAAAACTCATTGGAGAAATTTAATAGAAAGGAGCTCCAAATAAAGCAAAATTTAGGACAATTATCACCATATAACAACAAGCCCAAAAGGAGAAGAATTTTTCAAGGAGTTTGCCAAATTTTGGAGGAGAATATTGAAGATCTCAAGACTATTAGAATATTGAGAAGAAGACCACAAAATAGGAAAATATTGAATATGGAATTTGACAAGGAGGTTTAAGGAGAAAGGAGATAGAGAAGACACCAAATATGAGATATTTGGAGATTACCTTTGAAGGCTTGAAGGTCATTTTGAAGAAATAAGGTTGCTAAATTTATAGAAGAAGATAGAAGGCCTCTAAGAGACAAATCTCAGTTGTGATTTGGAGAAGTTTCCTACCAAATTTGGAATATTCATTGATAGCATTTCGAAGGGGAAATTTACTATGAAAGGGCAGCAATAAGGGTGGTATTACTAGTTGCTAAGTCTTAATTTTTAATGTAGCATCATGAAGGATAGTGAAAGCCACCAAAATATAGTTTTATGCAAAAATTTAGAGATGGTTAAAAGCTACAATTAGGTGAGCTAAAATCCATTACAAGGCAACATTTTGGTAAATTCAAATCACTAAGTTATTCTTCATCTTCAGAGGTCATTGAAGGTAAGAAAATTTGGTGCAAAAGGTTCATTATTTAAATTTTAGTTATTTGGTTCTTTATTAAGTTTCATTAAGCACCATATTAGAGTTTAAAATTTGAAAGGATAAGGTTGCATATTAAATTCTTCAAGGGAGTGCAGAAGATAGTTTTTACAAAGGTTATAATTTACACACAAAAATAAATTAGATATATTTCAAAAGAAAGAAAAATATCAACATCCTACCTTCTAGTAAGATCAAAGTAGACAAGACATTATCTGTAAGTGAAAGTTGCATAGATTATAGTGCATATTTCAAGTTATTTTAAAGAGTTCATTTAGAGGAGCAATAAGGAGAAATTGTTATTGTACTATACTAGTTATTAAAGGTGCACTAAGTATTTAAGTTAAGGTGAAAATTAGTGCATTCAAAAGGGTATATTAGTTAAGAGCTTGGATTCATTATTTCTAAGCTAACCAATAAAAGGAGAGAGTTGTATAGAAAGGAAGACAACATAAAATCACCGTTTTCCACCAAGGAGCAGTGCAAAGAAGCCACCTTGTCAAGGAAGAGAGAAAGCTAAAAAAATGAGATTTAAAGTCTTCAAAAATTTTGTGCAAGTTAGAGTATTTATTCTAACTATTTGAATTACATTATTGCACTATATCTCTCTTGTCCTCTTCTTATAAAGGGAAAAAAGATGGAGTGTCTCAAAGACACTAAAATATCAAGCTTATTATGTCTACAAAGTGGTCATATATTTAGGTTAAAGGATAAAATTTCAAGATAATAATGAGAACCAATGAATGGCTTACATTAGCCAAGTTTCAAGGTGTCTAAATATACCAAATACATCACCAAATCGAGCATCTACAAGCAACATTAACCTACAACATCAAAACCTATGTAAGGAGCCCATCATCCATTGCATATCTAAAAAAAAAAGATAGCACAAAGGGTCTACGTAAGGAGCCTATCATCCATTGCAAACCTACATAAAAAGGATAGTGCTAAGGATAATACATTGCAAGCATAAAGAAGCAAGTTTTGGTGAAAACAAAGGTGCATTACCCAAGATATAGCTTGGATGAACCACTAGCTGAGTATAGAGAGATTTGAAGCACCTAAAACCACCATTGGAGTGCCATAGAATCACCATTGTAGTGCCATAGAACCACCATTGCTCATTGCAGAGAGTAGCATCACCATTCACCTGAGAGAAAGTGTTGAAGACAAGACACATAGTGCATTCATGGGCAAGAAGTATACAAGGAATAAGAGAAATTGAAGACAACATTACATGCAACAAAAATGATTTCCATTTACAATTTAGCTCCAAGGCATCATCTGCAACTTGGCACAACAAAATAAGGTACCCATATATTCCTTTAACGCCTACACAAGAAAGGAGCACTCATGAGAAAGTAACACCTAATTTTTTAGCATTAAAAATATCATTTGGAGGTTAGAAAGCATAATAATCATAGATCATAATTTAAGGGAGTTATGAGCATTGAAGGTATTTAAATCAATTCCCATCAAGAACATAATCCTCAAGGCACCACGTGGCTAGAGTCTCAAAGAGCATCGAAACATATTTAAGCACCCAACGTTGAAGAAAAGCACAAAAAATTGAAAGCACACAGTCAAGCATCAAGAGTGGAGTCAAAGTGCAATTAAGGAGGAGAAGACACCCATGAGAATTAAATAATATTTATCATTTATAGGAGACCAAGAAATATAGTGCTTGGATTAAAGAGTCACTCCATGGACAAATCAACACACACATTACACTTTGCAGGGAAGGTAAAAGATATATTTTATTTAATACTTGATTTTCTTAAGTTTAGGAAGTTATAAGGTGGTTAATATAAGGTTTAAATTTATTTATTAATTCATTAAAATATCAACCTTAAAGAGTTAGAAGGGAATTTTATTAAAGGGAGTATATCTTAGAAGATATTACCAAATTGCATGAAATTTAAACATTAAATATTTGAAAATAATTAATTACAAGATATAATATTTTTGACATTGGAAAAGTGAAATATTAATTTGTAAATATTATTACTTTCTAAAATTCCAAATCAGGGAGTTATATACTACATCAATTTCAAGTTCCTTGGAATTTAAAAAAATTAAACCATTGAAAAGTGAAGGTTAAAGGAGCAAAACCATTAATTGCTTGGAAGTTGGAAATAACATTTTACATTAGTCTCTTACATTAATTTTTGAGACATTAATCCAACTAAAAGGTCTTGAAGGAAAAGAACCTATTAAAACTTGAAGGTGCGTCATAATTTATCTTCAGCTTTCTACTTACTAATCAATAGGGAGAAATAAGGTAATACAAGTGAAGTTTAACATTAGAGAGAAAAAAAGGGATTCAAATCAAACTGGGAAAGCTAAGCATATTATCAAGATTCATAGTGCATTCAAACACTTGCAAGATAGAAGACATTTTACAAAACTTGCAAAATTGAAAAGTTCTTAGCAAGGTTGATCATATACTTAAAAACTAGGGAGACATAAGGTAGATTACGATAAAGGATATACCAAAAATTATTCTATTATAATCAAAGAGGATTACTTAAAATATCTATGGAAAGGTTTATTAAAATATACAGGTCTCAAAGAGTCAAAATATTTCAAAGACATACTTGATTCTAGAAAGGATAATAACAAAAGTACAATCAAAAGAGAAGAACAAATATGGTTTAGAGGGAATTTAGAGAATTCACTAATTGATAGTTTGGCAAAACTATCTATCAATGATAACAACTATACAAATGAAGATATTGAGAATCATATTCAAAAGGTAGAAAAGAATATTCATCAAAAGGATATCATACAAATCTATGAAAGAAGTAAATATGAAATAGCTTCAATTGTATACAGATGGTTGTTAGAAATAGATTATATTCCATCATTTGGGTTATGTAAATGTATCTTCCAAGGTACATACTTATGAAATTAGATTACTTTAGGGGTAAGTTACCTTGTTACTTCATGCAATGTAATAAAAGCACAAGTGTCAACGTGCAAGTTGTAGATGTGCAAGGTGTCACTTATACATCTAGATAGAGTATCGTCCAAGTATCTTATTTTACCTATATAAGGAAGGCCTCATTGTTATATAGATACATAACATGGAGAGTCAGTGACACAGTAGCTTATAGCAACTATGTAGGTAGTACAATTCTATGTGGATCACCATCTAGTGGTGATGGGTGAATGTTTTCCAGTAGCTTTATTAATGGAGTGTTCACTTCCTCCATATCTACATTGTATTCATTTATATCATTTATGTTTATTGCATATCTCAATAATCTAGAAGATTTACTTTCTTTCATATTATTTTGCATCTCATTATTGTTATCTCCCTTTGCATGTTATATCAAAAGCTAAAAGTGGTATCATAGCCATGGTAGATCTAGTCTATGCAGGTCTATAGGAAAATCACCATAATTATTGAGCCTGAGTGTTTTGCCAACCTGACATGCCATTGGACAAATCACTATAAAAATATATCAAAGAATCTAGGTGGTAGAATTAGGGAGAGTCACAAGTGAGGACTAAAGGAAATCTTAGTTCCAAAAAATACTGATATTGCATTTGACTAGAGTATTTCCATAGAGTTATAGGAAAACTCTTGAAGACTAGGACTCAACATTCAATCCACTAGATTAACAAATCATCTAGTGAAGATCCAAGATATCTGGAATTTGCTAACTATTGCTCAAATTTTATTTTGTTGTAGATAATTAATTCTTATAGGATTGGTACTCCTACTACAATGGAAATATAGGATATCCCAACTTCATTTCCCAAACATCGGTGTGCCATTATATTGTAGATATTAGTTCCTTGTGTGGGATAAGAACACTATGGAATAAGAATTCCTAAAGAAGAGGCATGGTGAAGCTAGGAGACTGAAGATTTCCATTGTAGATTGAAGAACAGGCCATAGAAGCGTTGACACAAAAAGGCCATAGTAGCCTTGAAGAATAGGCCATAGAAGCCTTGATACAAAAATGTCATAGTAGCCTTGAAGAAAAGGCCATAGAAACCTTGAAGCAAAAGCCACAAAAGTATTGATACTAAAAAGACCATATAAACCTTGATATTGAAAATGCCACATAATCCTTGATACTAAAAATGCCATAGAAGCCTTGATACTGAAATAGGCCATAGAAGCCTTGATCCTGAAGAATAATTCAAAAGGAATATCTGATTCAGAACCATATTAAGATTTCGGTATTGACATTTTTTATTGTAGGGAAAGAAGGTTCAGTGAGTTGGAAAACTTCCTACAAGAAAGTTAGGAAGAGTATCTTCTTCAGAATCAATTCAAAACCTGAAGAAAAATATATAAGGAGAAGATCTCATTGAATGACTTCTAGACTTGGAAGAAGAAGAAGTACTAGGAGAGTCCTACTTGAATATAGAAGCAGCAAAATTAGAGATCCATGAGCAGATGATACCACCAACACTACCATGAGCAAAAGGTTGAAGAGGTCTCAAGGGAAGACCAGCAAAATTTGCAAGATCAAAGACCTTGGGAAGGTCTCATCAAGCATCCAAAAAAAGTCTAGGATATCCTGACTAAAGAAATTCTCAAAGGATATCTAACTATAGAAATCCACTACCAAGGAGAAGCCCTTGATAGTGAAGGACTTGGTATAATTTTCGTCATCCGATAACAAGCTAAAGAGGAGAATTTGGAAAGGGGTGCCAAATTTGAGAAGAAGAATTTGGTAAGGTGTGTCAAATTTAAAAAAAATATTCTAGTGAAAGACCTTAAGATATTCAGAATCTTGAGAAGAAGATCCTGCTTGAAGTTAAAATTCAACAAGAAGACTTGAAGATAGAAGAAGCTCATCAATTCTAGGAGATTTGAAGATTGCCTCTCATAGCAAGAAGGCATGTCTTAATAGATAGAGACTTCTACAAATATATATTAGAATGAGGATATTACAAGAGGATATCAAGACACCAAATATTTCACTCATGAAAGAAAGTCCAAGACCATCATTTGGTGAAGGAGCTATTCAAAACAGTCTACAAAGAGCTACAAAATCCTACTCTACGCAACAACTTGGTGATCTCAGACATCAAGATCCACATCATCTATAGAAGTGGTAAAAGAAGCTACAAATGGTTGTAAAAAGGTATGCAAATATTTGTGCTAATTAACTCATTAATAGACTACTTATCATATTCATTAGAGCACCTTATCTGGATTAAAGTTGCATGAAGAAAAATTAGATTATAGTATTCAAAAGTGCAAAAAGGAAAAGGTTCTTTTTTAGGTTCATTTGCACATTAATTAGGAGTTGATTAGACTTCAATTTTATCTATCAAGTACCTATCATCTACTTTGGAAATATAAAAGAAGACTAATCCCTACAATATTAGTTGTAGTGAATTTGTAGAATAACTCTTGAAGATTTATTTTAGGTTATCCTTGATTAGTTGTAGTAAATTAATTAAGTTCATTATATTGAGAGTTTATTGGAGTTATAAGGTCAAATTATTAGTGCATTAAAAATAGATTCTATTAGATTTATTTGCACTATTATACTACTCTCAAAAGAAATTAGTTTTGTGTTCTTGAAGGGTAGAAATTTTGATTTGTATCAAGTGTCTAAAGACACTATTGAAGCATAGAAATCTGCAACTCGTTGTGGCCAAAAGAAGCCAATCAAAAATTTTAGAATCCTATAAAAATTGGATAAGAACACAACTAACCAAAAATAGAAATAAAAGCTTCAAATATTGAGACTTGGTGAGTCTCAAATCCAAAGCATTACAAGATTGGATGCAAGAAATAAAAATGCAAAAAATTGCATAAAATAAAAAGCTTCTATCTACTGTTATCTAATATTGGATTTATTTTCAAAGTGTCCAAGAAAAAAGAGGAAGGTTTCTACTCATAAAAGAAAACCTCAAAACCCTTGTATTGCAGGAGAAAATTATGTCATAAAACCAGAATTTAAGATCTGAAATGAGTGGAAAAGGATGTGTATCAAAGGAGGGCTATGTACAATATTTTGGTGGAGCTAAAAGCATTAGTTATATTATTGAAAATTCCAAGATTAAATAATACAAGGCTTACCTTAGGATAGCCAATATTAGGTAGAGTAAAATATTCTAACCTAATATACGCTAACAACTAACCAAGTTGCTAACTAACATAAATGACGACAAAGATGTCGACACTAACAACTAACATAGTCAAAATGACTACAATGACTAACCACCTAGATATTTACTAACAATGTAAATATCCTAAGGTAAAAGTAAATACTAGTGGTAAAAAGTAACAAACTACTTTTTACCATGCAATAAATAAAATCTACCTAATATAGGAAAATGGTAAATATCCCAAATAATGGAATATTACTTTAACATCCCCTTTTATTACATTATTTGGGTAATGTATATAACTGTCCCAATATAGTGAAAAATATGTTGATCTACTGGTTCTTGCTCTTGCTCAGGCTCTGTCACAGTGCTCTGGCACCTCCTAAGCAAAAAATGGGTCATTCCTCACTTTGTCTTCACATCAACAAATGTCCTTATTGTAATCTTGTCATCCAACTGAATTGCATGGGTAACCATCCACTACAACCACTAGGTGTAGTAGAGTAGATAACTTCATACGAGGTTCATTTGGTTACAATATAATTTTGCAAAAGTTTTGATAAGGTAGCTAAGGTGTCGGTTGCTACCAAAAATGCACCCTTATAAGTTTCCCCCCTTGTTGCAAAACATGTTGTAATGAAATTTTTGAAAGAAGTGTGACTAAGGTTTCGGTCGTTGCCGAAAATGCACCCTCATAAGTCTTCTTCTCTTTTTACAAAAAAAATGTGTGAAGTAGAAAAAAATGTTTATCCCCCCTTAATTGCAAAAGATGTGCAACTCAAGAAGCTTTGTGAAGGTTTTTACAAATATTGCCTCCTAGGCAAATTTTTCACCAGAAAATTCCCTCCTTTTGTTACAAGTACTTCAAACAATGAGAGTTTGATATTTATAAAACCTAAAAGAGGTACAATCACCCCTTTATTGCAAGTACTTCAAACAAAAACTTATGTTATTTACGAATCCTAAAAAAGAGAGAGGAAATGGTTCTTGCTTAAGGTGAAAATTTTGTTTCCCTTTTACAATATTGCCTTAGCTAGGGGCACTTTGTGTGCTATTTCTAAACCATAATCAGAATTAGATATTTCACTAGAAATATTGACATTGTCTTGCTTTTGTGATGTGCCTTTTCCATTTTTGTTTTGCTTGTTTTTAAATCAAAACCGATTGGTGTCATGGTTGTCTTTTTATAATGAGAGAAAAACTTATTTTGATTTTTCTTTCCCTTACCTTTTGAATATGAGCCTCTCTTCTAAAAGTTTCCTTTCTTATTTTCATCCTGATTGTTTGAGTAAAGCACATTGTTTGACACTTCATCGCTTTGGAGTTGATTTGCTTCCTCTGTTTGAAGCAAATTTACTAACTCCACAAAGATTACTGATCTTTGAGATACATTAAGGGATGTGATTAACATCTTGTAGGATTCAGTAAGAGCCCTCAATATTACTAAAGTCAAAATAGTATCTTCTACTTTGGCTCCTAAAGAATTTAGCTTTGACTTCAGTTTTGCCACTCTATAGAGGAATAGTTCTAATGATTCTCCCGACTTCATATGGAGTGTATGAGTTTGAAGGTTTAGAATAGTTGATTGATTCTTGCCTTCAAAAATGGTACAAAGTGCATCCCATGCATATTTACCATTTTTAGCTTCACTTATGTGAGGCTAGATCTCATCAGTAGTTTCTAGAAGGATCAACATGAGAAGATGATTGTTCTTTTTGTCCCATTATTTTTAATCTGCTCTTGTTGATGCAAATATTTATTCAATGCCATCTACTAAATCCCATATTTCCTCTACAGTCAAGATGGATTTCATCTTAGTTTTCCATGCTGAATAGTTAGGACCTTTAAGAAATTGTGTATAATCTAAGTATTTGTTGATAGTTGCCATTATGAAGGTCCTAGAATTTGCATTAAGATGATATTTATTTTACTCTTAAGTGGTATTTAATGGCACCTTCCTGAAAACTCTCTTGAAGAGGAATAATCAGTTTGAGGAAATTAAGCCAAACAAATAAGAAGTGAAAGACAATTCACTCAAAAAGATATTTAATGACACCTGCATAAAAATCCTCTTGAAGAGGAATAATCAGTTTGAGGAAATTAAGACAAAAAAATAAGAGTGAATTAGGGGTTTTTATTTAGGAGAGAATATCAATAAAAATTGGATTTAAACCTGTGCAATGATTTACACAAATTATTGTGAAATTTTGGGGTTTTGAGTGTTCTTGATTTTATGACTTATAATTACAAAAAAATAATGCAATAATCAAACAAGAATTCCCACAAAATTATCATCACATAGGTGTCGGATACAATAGAAAATGCACCTTATTTTCCAATAAAGGTTTTGAGTAAAATCGAAAATACACCTTTTAATTTTTGCAACAAAATTTGGATTTGTGTTGGGCAAAAAATTGATATATTTTGTCTCCTCTTGTTTTACAAATTCACAAAGAATGTGGCATAAAACACTTGCATTTTCTTTTTGTTTTACAAATTTAATAAGTTTGCTTTTGTTTTAAAGTGCTCCTCACTTTTGTGTTACAATTTTGCAAAAGAAATACAATTTCTTGTCTTCCCCCCTTTGTTTTTTTTAAATTAACAAATAGCACTCCTTTCAAGACAAGTCAACACATGACCCATAGTTGAAAGTCTTCCATAACCAGTCGATAAACAACTTCGTTTTAGTGGACCCAAGGTCATCAATTTCTTCTCAATTTTGCAAAAAATAGAATGTGCAATTTCATGTATTATATCCCCCCTTGGAGAAAACAAATTTTGAATGATTGATAATTATCTCCCTTTGAATGTTTGGAGAAAAAAAATGTTACAATTTTTTTTTTGCTTATTATCTCCCTTTAAATGTTTGGAGAAAAAAAATGTTGAATGATTGATAATTAGTCTCAAAAGACCTTGCTAAAAGAAATTTTAATGTAATTTTCTAAGTAAATTTAGTACAAATGTATTAATAATAAAATAAATATTGTAAAAATCATCTTAATTAGAAAAAAATGATTATAAACAATAATATTTAAATTATTAATAAAATAACTAAAATTTAATTAAAAAACACATAAAAAAACACTTTTAATAAAGGTGGCAATCAAAAAATCTTTGGAGAGCACGTGGGGTTTGAAAGCATGACCTTGCACTCACGAACGAAGGGTTTTGACCATGGTACTGCTAGGCACCATTGAAACCTAGGAATAAAATCTTCCTTTTAGAGTGCAATTGTATCACATGTTTTTTTTAAATGTTGGGACTTTAGTCCCACACTCATCCCACAAAGGATGAGAAAGAAGATTAAATAGAATCGACCTCACCTTTTACCTTGATTATCGTAAGGCAATTGGGTCATCAAAAGAGAACTTTTTATGCATAATAAAGCAAACCTAATACTGCCACATCACACCTGGAGGACTAGTCCAATTTCACTATAAGGCTGCTAGAACACACAAATCACTGCAAGACACGTCAGTCACATGAGAGACAGGTTCAGATTACCCCACATCTATCGATGAATATTGATTACCCACCACGTGTCACTAACTAGTTTCTACCTCGAGATTCATGCCATCCATATTGAAAACATCAACATATTCGGGTGTCAGCTGCCTCATTGTAGGTTACACATGCTCCTTAGTGTCAACATCTTCCAGGCACAGACAATATCAAAATGAATCTGACTTCAATGTGGTGTTCAAAATTCTATGTGAATGGGAGTCCCACCAGGCTGCCAGTAGATCCTTAGGTGGCGGTGTCAGGAGATCCATGTGCTCTATTATGTTTTGTCATATTTTGGTGCGTGCAGGTGCTCTATTTGCATTAGGATTGTTGGGACAACAACCAAAAATCAATGGAGATGACAGCAACCTACTGTCACGAACATCGTGTGAGGGCTATCAGTCCTCGATTGATCCTGATCACTAATTGAGAGTCACATATAGGAGGCCCATCATTCATTGCGGTGATGCCAGCCAATCAGTGCACAGGAGCTACCATCTTGAGATATGCATTAGATCAAATCATGTGGATTTCTAGACATAGAAAACTCCAAACACCTTGAAAAATGAGCTTGGCACCCCAAGAAGCGTGTCCCATCTAGAGGGGTCCCATTACGGGATTTGTGCCCCTTTGGTTCTACTAGGAATGACAAGGTGTCGCCTTCTCTTGCTGAAGGTTACCTCAAACTCGTCAAAAACCTAGGTAAACCTAGTGCTCTGATACCAATGTTGGTGGAGCTAAAAGCGTTAGTAATATTATTGAAAATGCCAAGCTTAAATAATACAATGCTTACCTTAGGATAGCCAAGATTAGGTAGAATAAAATATTCTAACCTAATATACACTAACAACTAACCAAGTTGCTAACTAACATAAATGACGGTAAATATGCTGACACTAACAGCTAACATAGTCAAAATGACTACAATGACTAACCACCTAGATATGTACTAACAATGTAAATATCCTAAGGTAATATTAAATACTAGTGGTAAAATGTGACAAACTACTTTTTACCATGCGATAAATAAAATATACCTAATGTAGGAAAATGGTAAATATCCCAAGGAATGGAATATTACTCTAACACAATCTATAGTACATTTTATTGCACTACTTTAATCTATTTTTTTACAATCGAAGAGCAGATTTGAATGTATCCCCAAAAGGCACAATATCTACAAGAAAAAAAAACCAAGAAAGACCAAACATAAGCACTCTTCTTCCTAAGCAATAGGATCCACTCAAAGTGCTCATCTTGGATGAACAAACCTGCAAAACCAAAGCCCACAAGAGGCTATAATCAAAGCTACATTTGCATAGATAAAAGAGTGCACATATGCCAACATGATATGGACAACATACACACACATCTATTAATGTGTGATGGATAGCATCTACATTGCAAAGAGAAGGCATCTACTTCTACCAATGTGAGGCAAACAATATTCACATCTATCAACATGAGATGAACAACATCTACACTATAAAGATGCAAAGAAATTAATATGTTGGAGGCATATAAGATAAATAAAAAATGAGCTACATTCAAAACCTTAAACTTGGTGAAGAAAATCCACCAAAGGATGCATAAGAATAACTATTCAAGCTCTATAGTGCCTCATCAATCCACCTGCAAAAGATAAGTTTGCTTGCTACTCAAGAAACATAGCAAAGAAAAGGAATGGCATACAAAAGGACTTGCACTCCATTTGAATTAAGAGATTTGAGTTTAAAATTTAAATACATAAAGAGTGTTAATTTATACTATTATTACAATTACGAATAATAGTTTCTTAAAATACTGAGGGAGCCTATGTACAAAAAAAGATTGGCGAGCTCTGGGCGGTGCTGAAATTAAAAGTATGTCAATCCAATGCGAGATAAGGAGTTATAATAATCTCTTTGGAAGGTGTTACCATGAAGGAATTCATGCAAAGAGCATGAATACGACTTGGCATCAATCTTCTAAGACACATACGTTACAATAATGTCAAATCTCAATGCTCAAGCATACTTTACAAAAACTTCTACTCTCAATGCCTAAGCATATGTGGTAACACTTGTTATTCTCCTCAAGTTCCAAAAAAGTGAGCATATTTTACAAAGTGACTAGAGGTATTAAACAATAAAGAGTTATGAAGAAGGACCACTCATATGTAACATATGTGACATGTGTCACAAAGCTCAAGTTTACTCCTCCAATAAAAGGTGCCCAAAGTCCAAATATCATAGCAAAGTGAAACACAATCAAAGCCAATCAAGCACAACGTGGAAGGAAGGAAGAAGGAGCATTTAAGTCTCCTAGTCTTGAAGGTCAAACCTTCCAATTTTAGTAGTGTCTACGTTCCAGCATTGAATATGAGCATATCCATTGATTCCAACACCAAAGGGAACTTTAACACTGTTGTTATATTCAATCGAAGGAAGCACTGAATAGAAAGGATATTAGCATAAAAAAGGTAAGGTTTAAATCCCACTTTATTATTGCTTTAAATATTGGAGATATAAGGGTTATAAGCTAAGTTTGGAATTTAGTTTTTTGAAAGCAAAAACTATAGGGGATAACTTACCAAAATTTAATAATATATGCATCTCAACCTAGGAGAAATATGGAATTCAGCTTGAATTAATTTATTTAATATTTTACAAATATTATTAATTTTCTAATTTTCCAAATTTGGGAGTGATAAGGGTTACAACATCAAACTTGGTCTTTGGAAATTAGAAATTAAAACCTAAGGGTTATAAAGAGAGGTTATTAGATATTTTTTGTTAAGGTTGAAAATTTATATTTTTCTTGTCTCTAAATTTCTCAAAAATGGACAAAAGGAATCCAACCTTATAACCTCTTCAAAATTGGAAAAGTGCTTAGTTGAATTAGAAGAAATAATATGTTAGAAAATTTTATTTTTTACTCTACAAAATCAATCATAATTTGAAGGAAAGAATAAGGCAACTATTCTTCATCTCCAAACTCAACTTCACTCATTGAAAATG
The DNA here is from genome assembly GCA_028583015.1 of Wollemia nobilis. Classification (NCBI taxonomy): domain Eukaryota; kingdom Viridiplantae; phylum Streptophyta; class Pinopsida; order Araucariales; family Araucariaceae; genus Wollemia; species Wollemia nobilis. Next base: position 981,882 of record JAQPPZ010017059.1, read on the forward strand.
AATAGTGGAGAAATCATAGAACTGTTCTATAGACACCTAAAATGTGTCATGTGTAGAGGACTACTTATATGGGCGTCCTAATAGACCATATGAATGATCTTGTACCATTCCAAGACAAAGAAATGGTTTTTAACCACTCAATTTAGGTAACTTTGGCCTATTCAGCTTTAGCCATGGATGGCATCTGCAGCTAAGATGTCAACCATGACTAACACCCATGGCTAACAAATCTAGCTATGCTTAAGAGCTGCGGCTAGCTCTATAACTATCAAGGACTCTCCAGCCAAGCCAAAATTAGTTACAATAGCCCTGGCAATGGATTTAAAGTGTTTTCAAGTGAGGAAGTGTCCAGAATATTCCTCCCAACTACTCCAACCTTCTAGTTCTTGATCTTGGTTTCTCCATGAAGCCAAGATTAGGAATTGAGAGTGCTATAAGACCCCCATCTAAATTGGGAAAAAGTTTGGATTAAGTGTCAATTTACATGCAACAAAGCCCTATTGAATTGGAAAGCCATTTGAAACCCTTGAGGAGTGCCTATATGATGCCAATTTGGAAATCATGAATGTATGTGAAGCTATGGAGGTTTAAAAATATTGAGGAGATCATTCATCCACAATTGAACCACTTCCACAACAAATTCAAAGAATCTACATCACCAACTAGTTCCAGAACATAGAGGCGACCCTTGATCATCAATTACCCAGATAAATTTTGAGATTCAGGCCCTGGTTACAAGATAAATATCACTTTCACCTTAGTCACGATTGTCAGCCATGACTAATAGATCCAACTGCACATCAAACCCATGGCTAGGGTTTGACACTTTATTTCCCTTGTTTTAGCCATAGTAATTTCATTATAAATATGCAATTAGGTACATCTAACATATATTGGTTTTCATTTATGCTTTCATACGATTAATTCTAGAAATTAGAGGCAGCTTTACTTTATTTTCTCTTATTTTGTCAATTTGCACTAGTTTCATTAGATTTGATCCATTTCAAGTTTTAATGGTAGATTATGCATCATATTAGCTAGATTTACTGCTTTCTTAACATTATTTGTAATAATATAGAGGTTTTGTAATAATATTTTTTATTTTCCATGCTTTCTTGCTATATTTTTTCTAATTCATGCAAATTCCTATCAAGAGCCTCATCAGGATAGGCCTCCTTTATTTCTAATTCTTTGTGTTGTTTCTTGAATGTAGATTTATAGGATCTGGTCATATTCAAAGCTTTCTTAGTATCATATTCCTTCGATCAAGTGAGAAGGCTTCCTTGAGCCTTGAGAAGTTCGTGTCTACATTAATAGCCTATGTATTGCACCATCCCCTTTGAGGGGATAAAAATATTGTATCAAAGAATTCGATATCCCTAAGAGGAACGTATTTGTAAAGGATATTTGCAATGATAATATAAAGAAGTTGTTCTCTCTTGTTCAATTCATTTTTATTCATATTTTCATGCTTTAATGTTTGGTATACTTGATTCAATAGACTAGGTGTATGTTTTTAGAGTGGTACAGATGGCAATCATGGTAGAAACCCCATAAATTGCACTTTAGAGCACTAATTTTTTTGTGTTTTTGTGTTGCAACCTTAGCCATGTTTAACACCCATGGTGCACAGTCTCAACCATACTTAACAACCACGGCTAGTAGTAAAGCAAAAAGATAGATAGTAAGCAGCCTATCTCTCCATAAAATAAGGATTTTCAGGTAGTCATATCCCTCTGATTTTCATGTTTTACTATTTATACCTATAATTAATTAATTAACTCATATAGCAAAATAGTAAAGATAAAATTTAATGAAAAAATTTATATTCTATGTCAACCATGACTGACAACAATAGCTAACACTATTATTTGATGTTTTCAATAGTGGCTACGTTTTTTGGTTGCAGCTCTTTCCTGCAACTAGTACTATTACCTGCTACATAGAAAAACAACTAGCATATAAAAAATGTGTGTACATTTTGCTTGCTTTGGGCCCAATCATAGGTTTATTTATCATGTATAACGTATTCTCTGAAGTTCATATAGTCAAAATACATGCATATTTCTTAATTTAAAATGTCTTTATTGTAGGTATTGTTGTGGTTGATCCACAACACACCCCAAAATTGGGGACCCACATTTTTTGTAGGCTTTCAAAGAAAACTATAGCAGCCCAAATGCTAAAAAATCAAGAAAAAGCAAAAATTTCACTAAGTTTAAAAAGTGTCGCGATATCGTGACATGTCGCTCCGTCGCTGCCAAAATGAAAAAGTGTCGCGATATCGTGACATGTCGCTCCGTCGCTGCCAAAATGAAAAAGTGTCGCGATATCACGACATGTTGCTCTGTCGATGGAAACAATGAAAAAGTTTCGTGATATCGCGACATGTCGCGTTTTCACGGCCAGGCAAGCAGGAAGAGGCATTGATCGAAAATTGTCACGATTTCACGACGTGTTGTGAAATCGCGGTCTAGAGAGGAGAGAGAAAGGCAGAATGGAAAATTGTAGCAAAATCATGACATGTCGCAAAATCGTGGTCAAGACAGTCAAAAGGGGCACGAAGCAGAAAGCGTAGCAAAATTGTGACATGTCACAAAATCATGGTCAATGCAGTCAATGACAGTAGGTGGGCGGAACCGTTGTTTGATTTTCGTAGCTTGCAAATGGGCAGAAGGCATAAAATATAAAATGGTCACGAAATCATGACAAAACCGAGCCAAAGGTGATAAGGCCCAGCAGTGTAGCGAAATCGTGATGAGAACTGACACAAAGCGCATAAGTCGAAAGGCATCGTGAAATCATGACGCGTCGCGTTTTCATGACACGGGTGGATTAAAAGGCCTAAGTGGTAAAATGGTAGCGATTTTTCTACAATCAAAAAATGAAGCCAAACAAAGCAAAGAATGTAGCGAAATCGCTACGTGTTCCAGTATCATGATTCACCTGAATGAAAAGAGTCTAAGGCACAAAGGCATAGCGATATCGCGCAAATTTTGAGGAAAAGTTCTAGCCAGACAAAGATGTCACGAAATCGTGACAGAAAGTGAAGACCATGCAGAGGGCAGAAAATGGTAGCGATTTCGCGACACTTTATTGAAAAGAGACTAAGTGCGAAAAACTTGTAGCGAAATCATGACATGTCGAATTTTCATTGTGCATAAAAGCGGATAGGGTTATTGGCAGGAAAATGTCGCAATATCGAGACATGTCGTGTTTTCGCGATGAAAGCAAGGAAGCAAAGCTACATGTTATTTTTGGTCATGATTTACATGGGGCCATTACAGAACATGCAGAAAAGTGTGAAACATGTGGCATACATGTGTAAGGGCTACAGGGGCGTTACAGTTCACAGAGAATATCTCGAGCACAAAATCAAAAGCAATGGAAAGGCGGGGAAGGTGAAACGAAGCAATCTGGAAGACAAAACGAACCGTCGTGGAAGGAGAAGCAGTTTGCCAGCAAGTATAAAACGCAGAGGCATAGATTGATACGAGGTTGAAAAACGCTGCGAGCGGGTTGCAGATTTGATGGTGATTAGCCATTCTGAGCCTGCTGTGGAGTGCTTTTCTTTCGCTTTTGCTGGTTTTGGAGAAAAACCAGAGATTCTGCTATTGTAACAGGACACATTATTTTTAATGCAGAATTGTTCAAAAATTTGCATTTTATGGGCAAGAAAGGATGAGAAATTTTTTGCATGCTTCATTTTAACTGTTCTATGTTCCTCCTTTCAGATTTCAGATTTGTATATGAAATTTATGCCATTGTTTTGGATTATTTCATGTGAATGTCTACAATCTAGAAATTATTTTAAACCTTAGAAGATAGCACCTAGTTTACTTTTATTGTGTTTGTTTTGCAGGTCAAATAAGCTAGGTTGCATGTACGAAACTCTCACATATTCGGTTTTGTCGAAATAGGATAGCATCAGACTGAACGTGTTCTACTTTTAATTTTCTGTATTTCTTTTTCTGTTCATTTTATTTTATTTTTCCAGAAGGTTCAACTTAGTTAAAATAAATATTTAAAAAATTACAAAATCTAAAAAAAAATGAACAATCACTAAAGCTGCATGATGGAATAAACCAACATTGCCCCTTGTTTACAGTTACTTGCAATCACTAAGGTGTTCCAAGCATTTAAATTGAATATCTTTATTTGAGATTACTAATACATAGTTGCAAATGCTAATACAGTGGAGACCTTGGAGAAGTTGGTTGTTTAACTTCTTTGCAAGAGGGGATTTGGAGTCCAAATCCTAAGGAAGAGTGTAATTTCACAAGTGCGTGAAAATACCACTCAAAATTTTGGCGCTAGAAGGAGGGCCTGAACCGGTTTATTTCAGATTAATTTAAATGCTATAGGGATTTAAATTTTGAATATTTCATGCCCTATTGATTATTATCTTTAACCCTCTTTTAACAATACAACATTGTACTGTTAAAAGGAGGACATGAATTGCTATGCACTGTTCTAACGCTTTGATTGTTCATACAGGAATAATGTGATTTAATTTAATTTAAAAAATAAAAAATAAAAAATAAAAAATAAAAATTGATATTAAAGTTATATTCTTTAAGATTCACTAATGGCTATGTTTTCACCGTGGATGATAGGTAGCCCATTGAACATACCAGGAGTTCAACATTATTTTCCTGCTAGTTTTGAGAGATGTCTTCCTCGATTTTTGTCTAACGGGACAAATACTGTAGGAGAACACATTCAAGCATTCAAATTTGTTGTGAATCACTTAACAATTTGGCATGATGATATTGTTTGTAAAATGTTCCCTTACACCTTGGACAAAGTGGCATTTGATTGGTTTACAAGTCTGCCTTTAGGATCTATCACTTCTTGGGCTCAACTAGAGGCAACATTTCTTAATCAATTCAACAAAAAGCAAGTTGACCCAATCCGCATGTATGAGCAGTTTCTCACTATTAAAAAAGGACCAAGTGAAAATGTGAAGTCATTTTCTGAAATATTCTTTGGATTATATGCTCAATTAGTGACATTTTATGCTCTTCAAGAAGAAATGGCTCTCCAAATATATGTAAATGCTCTTGACCCACTCATTTCCACATATTTGCGAGGGATGCCTCTAATCACATCTTTGTCACAAGCCTATACTCAAGCAATGGCAATTGAGAAACAATTGAGTTGTCAAAATTATGGTGGGGGTTTTGGATCGTATAATTTTTAATCATTTAATACATCCTTTACCCATCCAATGATTTATCCACCTCAACCAAATTCAAGTGTGAATCAATTTCAGAATCAACAATCATTCCCAAGCTTCAATCAATTTCAAAATCCTCAACCTACTATGCAAGATCAACCATATTTCTTAAGTATGAATCAACTTCAAAATACTCATCTTGATTCAAAGGATATTTCTAAAATCAATTTTAATGATTTTCATAAGAATATGATTTTAGGCAAGGGAGGAGTACTAGATCCAACTAGTATTGAAACATGTGACAAATTGGAAACCCTTGACTCACCAAAAGATGAATTCTATGAGGATGAATCTGTTTCGGATGACATTGTTGAAAATGATGACCAAGAGGATCCACACCTTCCAAATTGTGATAAAATTGAATCATGGGTTACACATGTGGATTATGATAGCCTTATCAATTTGAATACAAGCAATAACCCAATTTTGGAAGTAATTGAACCATCTAAGGAAGGTGAAGATAAATTTGATGAGAAACATGTTGATGAATTAAAATATGAAGAAGAAATAGTTGAGCATCACAATTTTATTTTGAAAGATGATCATTATGATTCTTGGGAAGAGTATGCTCACTCCAAAACTGCTAATGAAATTTGTGTGCCTATTGATATGCATGATGATACAATTGCCCTTTCACATGAGGATATTACAAGTCCTGTGCAATCTGAAAATGTTTTGGAAGAAGGATTGGAATCTCATCAAAGGTTTGAGAAGGATATTGATTTTACTACCATGGATGAAGAAGGAGAATCAATTGTTTTTGTTCCCCTCGAGGGGCAAGAAATCAAAAATCTTGATCCACCTATTGATTCTACAATGTCTATGCCATCTCAAAATGATGAAATTGCAAAGCCTAAGTGGTGTGGGTTTGATACTATTGATGATCCTAATGAAAATATGGATTTTGAGGCAACTCAAGCCATTGATCATGGAAAGGTGTCATGTGACACATATCTTGAAAAATTAGGCTCTTGTTTTGAAAAATATGGATGCATGTTTGATTGGGTGCCTAACTTTGGTGTTTTTGAATAGGTGTTGGATGATGAAGAAGACAATGAAGAAAAATAAAAAGCTACTAACACTCATCAAGTTGTGATAAATTCTAATCATGATGGGTTGAGTATGGGTGACAAGGTGAAATCTCTACCTTTGGTAGTAGCCACAAAAATTTTAAGTGATGGGTTACATGATGTCCCTTTGGATGCTAATGTCATTAATGATGAAATGTCAAATCTTGGTGATGTTTGTCAAGTTTTGATTGATTTTGATTGCTTTAAAATCTCGGAAAATAATTTGAATTTAAGTCTTTTAGAAATAGGCTCTTGTTTGCAATATCTCACATTTGAAAAGGAAAGCCTACTTCTAAATCATGAATGGAATGATGAAACTTGCACTTTCAAGAATAGACAAGATAAAATTGAATATCATTTATTGTCTAATCATTTTAGTATTTTAACGCTCACCTATGAGAGTACTAATGGAATTAAATCTAATTGGTGGGGTGAGCAAGGGAAGTTAAAAGTTGTTGCATTGTTTGGTCTAGTCTTGTTTTTGTTGGATGCCCACAACATTTGGCATGTGTATTGTGACATATGTCTTTTGAAATGTTCTAATCATGTTTGGGATCCAGGAAAGTAATAGTCCAAGCTTGGCATCATCTTGTACTATATTGTATATAAATTTTGGTTTTGGGTTTGAGTTTGTGTTTTCAAGTTTCATTTTGGGATTGCTATTTGGATTAGGATTTAAGTTGTGTGTTTGATTTCATTTGACATGTTTGGTTTGTTTTGATAAAAAAATTTAAAAAAAGAAGAAGAAAGCTTGAGATGTCAACTTATGCCTAAAATCAGGAGAATATGAAACATTGGAATTATGTTGTAGAAAGCTCCACAAGTAACACAAACATTTAAATAATATTGTTTGAATCTTGTGATGCATGAAGTTGTCAGTTTTGCACATTATGGTAAAATAGATGATATATTCCAAAAGAAGTAGTGCATTCATATCTCATGTCATATTCCACATTGCATATACATGTCATCTCAGTTACATTTTCATTCCATGGGCAATTATTGAGAAGGTGTTGAATCCTCTTAGGATTATTACATAACATATATTAAAAGGATCCTAAGGTTGGGAACTGCTGCCCAAGCTATCTTGAACCAAGCACATTCCATGCACATTAAAGAGAGTCTTGAGCAAAATGGTTAAAACCATACTTGGATGAAAAGGTGAGGTGAAAAGAATATTTCATGTTTGTCCTATCATGCAACATAATCCTTAAAACAGTGGTTTTTACCATTTCCATCAAGCTTAAAGCCTAAAACCAGAGTAGTAAGGATAGGGTTAAATCCTCATCAAACTTAGGTTGAGGATCAAACTCCCCAAAGCTCTGATTTGACCTACATGGAGTAGTAAGGATAGGACTTAATTCTCATCTCGCTTAGGTTGAGAATCTGATTCCCCAAAGCTTCCATTTTTCCCATTTCATCATAAAGCTTGGATTGGAAGGATCGTACTACATGTCCTCTGCAAAGGATGGGTAGTCATCCCAAAGGTCCAAGCAATAAAAATAAAACTAATTTTTTCCATTTCATCTCCATTTTGATTTGGAAGGATTGTACTATGTGTCCTCTGCAAAGGATGGGTAGTCATCCCAAAGGTCCAAGTAATAAAAAATTAATATTTCCCATTTCATAAATCTTGGATTGGAAGGAGCGTACTACATGTCCCTAGCAAGGATGGGTAGTCATCCCAAAGGTCCAAGAAATAAAATAAAAAGAATGAATGAAGCCAAGTCATGGATTATGGGGTTAAGTATGCTCATGCGTGGCAACATGTCTTGCCTAAAAGCAAGACCACTGATTGCTCATATGGATAGACTAGCCTAACCATTTCATCCATAACAAGTTAAATTATTTTGTTCAAGATGAGGTAATGAACTCCAAATCAGAATAGTAAGGATAGGGTTAAATTCCCATCTCGCTTAGGTTGGGAATCCTATTCCCCAAAGTTCTGATTTCACTCACACTTGCACATGGGTTCAAGATGGTAGTGACACATAACCAACTTTGGGATCTAGTAAATTTAATTCAGTATACATATATTTGGTCCTAAGAGGGTTTGACATCTTTAATATGTTTGTCCATGATATAGGAAGGTTTGAGCATTTATAAAGCAGGTTGTTACATCTCTAGCATCTTCATCATGCATCAAATCCTGCACAAATCATTCATAGCCTTGCATACAAATCATAAGTGAAACTGACACTGGAATGTTGAACAAGTTCAAATGATAAGGAATGAAACACATTGCACACATCGAGCTGATACTTTATGATTCTGATGTTTCATGTATTTTTGATCTGTCGGTATTTGTTTATCTTCTATGTGCTGATGCCTGTATCTAAGCTTGTATGTTTTAGATTGGGTTCTCACCAAAATGCTCAAGAGCATTTGATAGCAGAGTCGCCATTTGTTGTGGCTGATCCACAACACACCCCAAAATTGGGGACCCACCTTTTTTGCATGCTTTCAAAGAAAACTATAGTAGCCCAGATGCTAAAAAAATCAAGAAAAAGCAAAAATTTCACTAAGTTGAAAAAGTGTCGCGATATCGCGACATGTCGCTCCGTCGTTGCCGAAATGAAAAAGTGTCACGATATCGCGACATGTTGCTCCATCACTGGCAAAAATGAAAAAGTGTCACGATATCACGACATGTCGCATTTTCGCGGCCCAGGCAAGCAGGAAGAGGCATTGATAGAAAATTGTCACGATTTCGTGACGTGTTGTGAAATCGTGGTCCAGAGAGGAGAGTGAAATCATGACATGTCACAAAATCGTGATCAAGACAGTCAAACAGGGCATGAAGTAGAAAGCGTAGTGAAATAACGACGTGTCACAAAATCATGGTCAACATAGTCAACGACAGCAGGTGGGCGGAACCATCACGAAATTGCGACGTGTTTGATTTTCGCGGCTTGCAAATGGGTAGAAGGCATAAAATATAAAATGGTCACAAAATCGTGACAAAATCGAGCCAAAGGCGATAAGGCCCAACAGTGTAGCAAAATTGCAATGAGAATTGACACAAAGCGCATAAGTCGAAAGGCATCGCGAAATCGCGACGTGTCACGTTTTCACGACGCGGATGGATTAAAAGGCCTAAGTGGTAAAATGGTAGCGATTTTGCTATAGTCAAAAAATGAAGCCAAACAAAGCAAATAGCGTAGCGAAATCGCTACGTGTTTCGGTATCATGGTTCACCTGAATGAAAAGAGTCTAAGGCACAAAGGCGTAGCGATATCGCACAACTTTTGAGGAAAAGTTCCAGCCAGACAAAGACATCGCGAAATCATGACAAAAAGTGAAGACCGTGCAGAGGGCAAAAAATGGTAGCAATTTCGTGACACTTTATTGAAAAGAGACTAAGTGCAAAAAACTTGTAGCGAAATCACGACATGTCGAATTTTTGTTGTGCATGAAAGCAGATAGGGTTATTGGCAGGAAAATGTCGCGATATCGCGACATGTTGCATTTTCGCGGTGAAAGCAAGGAAGCAAAGCTACATGCTATTTTTGGTCATGATTTACATGGGGCCATTATAGAACATGCAAAAAAGTGTGGAACACGTGGCATACATGTGTAAGGGCAGCAAGGGTGTTACAGTTCATAGAGAATATCTCGAGCACAAAATCAAAAGCAATGGAAAGGTGGGGAAGGTGAAACGAAGCAATCTGGAAGACGAAACAAACCATTGTGGAAGGAGAAGTAGTTTGCCAGCAAGTATAAAATGTAGAGGCACAGTTTGATACGAGGTCATAAACCACTGTGAGCGGGTTGTAGATTTGATGGTGATTAGCCGTTCTGAGCCTGTTGTGGAGTGCTTTTCTTCCGCTTTTGCTGGTTTTGGAGAAAAACCAGAGATTCTGCTATTGTAACAGGACACATTATTTTTAATGCAAAATTGTTCAAAAATTTGCATTTTATGGGCAAGAAAGGATGAGAAATTTTTTGCATGCTTCATTTTAACTGTTCTATGTTCCTCCTTTCAGATTTCAGATTTGTATATGAAATTTATGCCATTGTTTTGGATTATTTTGTGTGAATGTCTGCAATCTAGAAATTATTTTAAACCTTAAAAGCTAGCACCTAGTTTACTTTGATTATGTTTTTTTTGCAGGTCAAATAAGCTAGGTTGCATGTACGAAACTCTCACATATTCGATTTTGTCGGAATAGGATAGCATCAGACTGAACATGTTCTACTTTTATTTTCTATATTTCTTTTTCAGTTCATTTTATTTTATTTTTTTAGAAGGTTCAACTTAGTTAAAATAAATATTTAAAAAATTACAAAATCTAAAAAAGGTAAAAAAATGAACAATCACTAAGCTGCATGATGGAATAAACCAACATTGCCCCTTGTTTATAGTTACTTGCAATCACTAAGGTGTTCCAAGCATTTAAATTGAATATCTTTATTTGAGATTACTAATACACAGTTGCAAATGCTAATACAGCGGAGACCTTGGAGAAGTTGGTTGTCTAACTTCTTTGCAAGAGGGGATTTGGAGTACAAATCCTAAGGAAGAGTGTAATTTCACAAGTGCATGAAAATACCACTCAACAGGTATATAGGAAAGATCATGTTTGCTTGGTGATGCATTTTTATTTACATATAAATTAAAATGAACACACACACACCACACGACACTTAAACCCTAGTGATATGGAATTCACACCCATCCACTAGTAGAGTTCAACGATGGTGGCAATTATTTCCATCTATTGGCTCAAATCCTACGAACCCTATTCTTTTGGCCAATACTGACTCCAAGATTCATCCTATCCATGCAAAATATCCTGCATTCTTCTTCGAAGGAGTGTATCACTATGCATAGTGTGTTGGGTGAGGATCAGTAGGACCTGTGCTCCCTACCTGGGTGTGGAATTCATCTCCACATTTTGGGGGATTTATGTGACCATGACTTTCATTATCGGTTGTCGAGTTGTGAGCATACAAATGAAATCTATTAAACTAAACAAGTATATCATCAACAAATTTTAAAACACAATGAGAGTTAGTTTATGATTTCAACACACCTAAAACACACTAAAACTAGTTTTAGGGATCACAAAAGAAATTTTAAAAGAGATAATCATAATTTTATACTTTGTTTGCTCTAAAATCTACACAGGAGATAATACATATTATGGTTAGTACACAGAGAGGTCGACCTCAACACATAATAAAGGTTTAATCTAAAGCTCCACTAGACACACAAGACAATGCATTGAACTCTCAACCATAGAATCTTCCCAAATGACATTCGATGAGTATTAGAGGGGATAATTCAACGTGTGGGGATTCTATTCAGAACACCCCAGATATAGGAGGTAATGCATACTCCTCAAGGAATAGATCTAAAGGTGGCTCAAGGCCCCCACCATCCCAAGATAGAAAATAAAAAAATCCACCAAATCAGGGGTAGGAAGAGAGGGATGCTTTAGAGCATAGGACCAAACAAACTACAGACAATAATGAACCTGATAAGTTCATGATTAACATAGCTAGACTTAGAGAAAATGATGCTCCACCAAATCAACCTTGGAAAACAAGACAAATTGATGGTCTTGATAGAGTCCTAGAGCAATTAGGGTGTAAGCCCTTGGTTGCACATTCTCTCTTTATGAGTTCTCATAGTGAGAGTACACGTAGGACTATCATATAACTAGGATAATACTCAAAGCATTCTCAAAGCATACATACCCCATCAACCCACATGAGCACAAATCACAAAAAATATTAGAATTAAAATACCGTATGTATAGACAAAGGCAAGAGCATGGCAGACAAGTATGTTGGAGCTCACACTAACAAAGCTACACGAACATAGTTTCTTAACCAGAGGCCACATACTAATGATCTCATAGATAGATTACAAAAACTAGTGTCAAATAAATAGCATCAAATCTTCCAAGATCAATTGGAATATGTCCGCATAGAGCATGAGAACCTTGAAAACAAGGGTACTCAAAGACAAAGGTTGTTAAGGCAACATCTATATGAGCAGCGCATGTGCGAGAAACACATATTGGACCAAAAGGAGTGTGCAAAGAGAGAAGATAGATTGGATCACACTAATTTGCCTCCTTAGAGTGAATATAGGGAGTGCCATCATAGGTGAGCTACTTCATAGCCTGAATTGTACCTTGAGCATATAGGAAATTATACTCATTATATGACCCAAAATATATTACAATGCCAAGCACTCGAACACCATGGGCGTACTCAGTACAAGGAGGTAGAAGGATATGATCAAGAGCAATAGTACCCAAATATTTCCTTGGTATAAGATGGGGATGAGCCATTGCCTCCACCTAGACCCAAGAATAATCTACCTCGCAAAGCTCCTCAAAGACCTCTTAGGGAAGAGGAAATTCTATATTCCCAGGCCTACAAAGCCTTGGCATAAAAGGTAAAAACAACTGAGAAATAAGGGATGGCTTCTCAAAATCCAACCTTGAACAAAATACATAATTTACCTTTATGCCCTTTAGTGCCTACTCTAGTGTATCTCGATCACTTTGAGATTCCAAAGCTGGATAAGTTTCAAGAATATGAATATGATCAAGAGCATGTCACATGTTTCATGAATATGTGCTTTTAGATAGAAAGCAATGATGCTCTATTACTGAAAACCTTCATTAAAACCATTTTAGGCCCTACCTTGGAATGGTTCAACCAACTAAAGAGGCATAGCATAACTAGTTTTGAGCAGCTAGCTAATGCTTTTCTTGAACTCTTCTCCTTCGAAATAAAGAAGAATACAAATTTTTCTGATTTGGTTGCTATAATGCATTACAATGATGAGTCGATCATGGACTATGGAAATAGATGGAAAAATTTATGGTAAAGTTCTAACCATAGAACTTAATCGAATGTTCACAAAGAGTTGTGTGAAGCACATCTCGCTATTGTTGCAACTACAATAGTACTAGACATTTGAGGAGGCCTTGGCACAAGCTAAGGTAATTGAGGACATTAATTTACAAGAGGGTGACTTGAATCTCCAGAACAAAAAGGATTGGAATAAGAACACTCAAAATCAAAATCACCAAGCCAAACCGACCCACATGAATCAAGTAGTGTTGAACCTCCAAAAATGGGACAAGGGGCAACAACAACATAATTAGCATATCCAACCTCCTCTTGTGCAATATAATCAACACAATAATAAGAAGTGAGGTAATAATAAGAAAGAATGCCCTCCTCACCAGTTCACACCATTTTAGGAGACAATGATGTTGATTTTTCATCAACTATGCAAGGCTAAGGCTATCAACTTACCAAAGATCAAATTGCAAGACCCTAACCAAACCAAACCAAAAGGGTATTTGGAGGATCACTATTGCTCATACCATAGGATGAAAGGACATGAAATTGAAGGATGTTATAGTTTCAAACATGTGGTACAAAACATGATTGACAAAGACGAGCTAATTGTCAACAACCCTCAGGCTCTAGATAACCAAAACATGGGAAATTTTTAAAAATATTCTTTCAAACCATAAACCTCCAAGGAAAAATTTTGGCCAAGTGAACCAAGTGCGGATTGAGCCACCTACATAAGGATTTGTTGGTATGGTAAATTTTCTCACAAGAAAATGGAGGTACGAGTGACCAAATCTACCTCCAGCTTCGATCAGGGTTCAAGTTGCACCCCTGCATTGGCTAGTGCAAAACAATATTCCAGGCCCACAAAATAGACCAGTGGTGACCATTAGAAATAGGCTTATTCAAAGCTTACAGATAACTCTAGAAAAGTTGTCAATATATGAATTGATACAGTAGTATCCTAAGCATAAGGAGATGCTAATGGACATCTTGAGGTCCATTGAAGTTCAGTCCCAAGACCCATAATCATTTACAGATTTTGTGGGACATGTGTGGCAGTGTAGTGAGCTGGTGATTCAATTTCATGATCACAATATTAAAATGGTTTCTACTGCTACAACAGATCCACCGTTGCATATAATTGTGTGTTAACCACATACCATTTAAATGGGTATTGATTGACATAGGGTCATCAATAAATATTATTACTACCAAGGTATTAACATACTTGAAGTTATCCAAATCACACATTGTACCTTTGACCTTCACTCTAAGAGCATTTAGCAATGCACTATGCTCAATGGTTAGTACTATAGTCTTGCCTATTCATGTTGGACTGAAGACCATCCCTGTGATGTATCACGTACTTGAAGGTGCTATGCAATATAACATCCTCTTGGGGAGGCCTTGGATTAGAGAGATGCATTGCATTCCCTCAATTTTACATCAATTTATTAAATATATACATGAGGGACAAGTGCACGTGGTTCCTTCCAATGAGGAGCCATTTAAATTTGTGAATCAAGTATATTTTCTTAGAGATTTCATTCTCCCTTCAACGCACCTAGATATACGATAAATGTCATCCATAAAACATCTAGAAGGTAAAGTAAAGGAAGTGTGTGTTGGGCCTTCTACATCAGCACCATGATCGACTGCGCATACAACAATAGCTTCTGCAAAGCCTACAACATCAACAATCCTTAGAAATGACCACAATATTAAGGTAGTACTAGGTGACAAAGATACAAAGGAAATACCCAAAGTAGCCAGTGTCAATGTATCTAGTCCCATGGACAGAGGAGACATGTAGAATGAAGTTGAGAAGGCACCTTAGCTTGCTCTGCCTATTTTTTTAGTTGGGTCATCTACAACATAGGTTACCATCCATTTGGTTAATCCCGAGCTAGTGGAGTATATAGTGCAGAATGTGACATTCATGCTTTTATCGAGACTGCACAGGACATGGGCAGACCTCAAGCCCATCGCTTTTCCATAGGGATAGTGGTACCACTAGGGGTGCCACCCAACAAAACAAATTTCATCTATGGAGGTCTTGACCAACAAGCTAATCGCACGCCCATCAATGAAGGTGATGATGAACCATTCTCGATGAATGTTCATTATTTGTCCAATATAGAGTTCACCTTGCATTATTTTGAACATTACCACTAGCATGGTTATGGTCTTAGTTTATTTGAGCAAGAACACCAAACTCCCTATGAACCACAATATCAATTGCCAACTAATAGGTTCAGGGAGCTTTTAGCAGCATCTCTCGATCACCTGAACCTCATTTTAGGGGATAATGTGGATTGGAATCATTATCACCCTAACCCTTCATACATATAAATGGGTAATAGGCTGGTGACCTACATCTCTATAGAACCACCTGAGATCTATCACAACAACATCGTGGTAGAGGTAAATCTAGGACACATTCCAAGAGCTAACTTAGATATTGAAAGTTGTGAAGCTCTCGATGACACTGGCATGCAAATCCAAAATTTAGACCTAATAGTAGATACTAAATCAGAATATTCTTCTAAGGAAGTTAAAGTAAAGTCCATTTTTGAAAGTGATTGATCATAATGTGATTCTAGGAGTGATGATGATGAGAAGTCCTCAAACAATGAATAATATGAGGATGAAACAAAAATGGCCTACCTTGGGCCTAGACATACTACTCAGTACTTGATTCTAATAGGTAGGAATGAGGGATTCTTCATAGATGATAGCGATTACAAATATGAGATTGAGATGATCTACCTTGGGCCAAGACACTTATGTCATCTTACGGAGCTAGTTGACATGGAATAATTGTATTGAATAGTGTTTCCTAGCCCTCGCATCCTGATCAAACTGGCTAATCTAAATGATATTTATCATAGGATATTTACAGATATGCCTACATATTAGAAGCTCCTTGATTCAAATGATCCCATGTTCTAGTCTGTTCATAGACTAAATTTGAAGATCCCCATACCCTTAGAGCCACATCTTGGGTATGC
The DNA here is from genome assembly GCA_028583015.1 of Wollemia nobilis. Classification (NCBI taxonomy): domain Eukaryota; kingdom Viridiplantae; phylum Streptophyta; class Pinopsida; order Araucariales; family Araucariaceae; genus Wollemia; species Wollemia nobilis. The sequence continues at coordinate 998,033 of JAQPPZ010017059.1, forward strand.
GAACAACACAGATAATGTAGAATTGTACACATGTGGTCCTAGAGGTCTAATACATTTCATCAACATGCTCTCCATCAATTTTACCACTTCATTTCACAACCCAACCGATCCTTTTCAAACCATTTTGTATTAATCTAGACACTATTGATTGGGATCACACTGATTCACCACTAGAGCCTAAAGATTTCTTCCCTAATGAAGAAATGTTACAACTATTTCACTTTGCACCAGGTTACACTCTTGATGTTTATCATGTTGAGGGTAATTTTGATGTGGAACCTTTAAATGCACATGATGACATCCACCTGATTCCTATGCCTCACCAGCATGAGGAGGGATCGCACATGTCAGCAGAGGAAACATTTGATGTGGATATCAGTGATGATCCCACTAATCCTAAGAAGGTTAAATTTGGAGAGATTATATTACCTAATGAGCGTGCCAACCTCATCCCTTTAATAAAAGAGAGACCTATGGATGCAAAGACTCGACACTTGAAAATAAAATGGTAGAATGAAATAAAGCAATGAGACAAAACTGATTGCACAAAATAAATATGTATTCAATGGGGGGACCAATATAATCCTTTGTTATAATCAATATCCAATGCGGATATTTGATACAATAATTTATAGCAAAACTAGGGTTCTTCGAAACCCTAGTTAGATATAACAAAAGTGTTTTCAGATATGAGTGTGTCCTTGATCCCAATAGGTTGAGTGGGATTTGAATATCCAATGTGGGGCCACACCAGCTTCAACAGTTGTCAAAGAATATGTTGAATTCATAGACATGCATGTAAAAAAAAACACAAGATCATCAGTAATACCTGTGAGGGCTCCACAGTGTGAGACCCTTAGACATTAACAAAATCCTAGCTTAAGAATCAATTTAAAATGCATGCCAACCCAACGAATAAATGAAATAAAAAAATACTAAATATACTTTATTCGTTGTTGCAGATTTCATGGTGTAGTAGATTAAAATCTTCATTTTAGTGTTGTAGCAAGCTCTGATGTGAGGTTTGCAAGATTTAGTTCACACCTAGGACTATCGTACACTCTGGAAGGCACTAGGCATGCTCTACAATGAGCTTGGCAAGCTCTGGTGTGCACTTGCAGACAGGGCAAGCTCTGGTGGGCACTTTACAAGCTCTATAGTGAGTTTCGCAAGCTCGACACAATGCTCATAGGGTAGGTCATATCCATAGAAACAAATCAAGAAGGATGGCGATGGAGGTAGTGGATGGAATATGGCTATGGTGGTGAGCGAGGATGGATGGATGATGGCTGGAATGATAGAAGTATTGTTGGCTTAGCTAGGGTATCAGATCTTCAATTCTCTCTATATCCGCTTCACTAGGGCATAAACAAATGCTTCTCCAATTATATCTCTTAATCTCCAGGTTCTAGGGGTTGGGCATTTATAAAAGACCCTATTTATAATCCAACCTAGGGTTTTCTTAGGGTTTTAGCCTTGCACTTTTGATCATGTGGCTAAGATTAAGTCATATCCTAGGGTTGAGATTACTTTTTCAATGTGACATGGATTAATGAAAATGGATGGTGGAGATTAAATGAAATCTAACGGCTAAGGTTAATTTAGTTTATTTATATATATTTTATAATAAATATATTAAAATATAATAAAATATTATATAAAATATAAAATTTTATAAAATAATATTAAAATAACCTCAATTAGGCTAGGAAATGGTGAGAAGGTGGATTTGGGCCAAATAATTGGCAGTAAGGTGGAATGGAAGACAAGTGGGATGTGGGATGGTTAGGATGGAGGTTTAGTGGCTGCGATTTGGTGTCTGCAGATGCCCCTTTTTGTACCATGTTGTGTGAAACATAATGTGGTGTAAAAATATGAGACACCTGCTTGGGCTATGGGCACAAAAGTAGCTTCTCTCTATTGTTGGATTTGTGCATTGATGTTGAAGACAAAAGAATAAAGAAATTTTTGGATTTGTTATAGATTTCTTGGTGTAGCAAATTTATATCTTCATTTTAGTGTCGTAGTAAGCTCTGACATGAGCTTTGTAAGCTCTGGTTCATACCTGGGACTTTTGTAGGCTCTGGAAGGAACTAGGCAGGCTCTACAACGAGCTTAGTAAGCTCTAGTGTGCACTTGTAGACAGGGCAAGCTCTGGTGGGTGCTTGGCAATCTCTACAACAAGCTTTGGAAGCTCGTCACAATTCTCACAAGGTAGGAAAGATCTAAAAAAATAGATCAGAAGGGATGGCGATGGAGGCGATGAATGGAATATAGCTATGGCGGTGAGCGAGGATGGATGGAAGATGGTTGGAACAATAGAAGTATTGTTGGCTTAGCTAGGGCATACGATTTTCAATTCTCTCAGCTTCACTAGGGCATCAATAAATGCTTCTCCAAGTATATATCTTAATATCCAGGTTCCAAGGTTTGGGCATTTGCAAAATACCCTATTTATAATCTAACCTAGGGTTTTCTTAGGGTTTTAGCCTTGCAATTTTGATCGTGTGGCTAAGATTAAGTCATATCTTAGGGTTGAGATTACTTTTTAAATGTGACATGGATTAATGAAAATAGATGGTGGAGATTAAATGAAATCGGATGGCTAAGGTTAATTGAGTTTATTTATATATTTTTTATAATAAATATATTACAATATAATAAAATATTATATAAAATATAAAATTTTATAAAATAATATTAAAATAACCCCAATTAGGCTAGGAAATGGTGAGAAGGTGGATTTGGGCCAAATAATTTGCAGTAAGGTGGAATGGAAGACAAGTGGGATGTGGGATGGTTAGGATGGAGGTTTAGTGGCTGCGATTTGGTGTCTACAAGACCTAATCCCTTTGCTTAGACATACAAGTATATGTCAAGACTAGATCCAGAAATTGTTACCCATAACCTTTCGCTAGACCCCTCTAAAATATAGTCAAGCATAATATCAAGAAACTGCATCCAATCATCGCTTTAATGATTAAATATGAGTTTCAAAAGTTGTTGGATGTAGAGTTAATTATATCCATTGACTATCTAAAATGGGTATCAAACATGGTACCTGTAGAAAAACCTTATGGAAGGATATGTATTTTTATAGATTTTAGATACCTCAACAAGGCAACACCAAAGGATTTATTCCCATTGTCCAACATAGATGCTCTTCTAGATACAACGTAGGTCATGAGATGCTCTCCATTATGGACGATTTTTGTGGTTACAATCAAATTCATATTAAAGTTGAATATCAGAACAAAACTGCGTTCAAAATGCCATGGAGAACATTCTATTACAAGGTTATTTCATTCGGCCTTAAAAATGTTGGTACCACATATTAGCGAGCCATGACATACATCTTTCATGACTACATGCACAAAATACTAGAGGATTACATCGATGAATTATTGGTAAAGTCATTATTGTGAGAAGAGCATGTTAAGGTTCTCAGAAAGGTCTTCGATCTCCAAATTGAGCATAATGTCAGGTTGAATCCCAAGAAGTGCGTATTTGGCGTAAATTTAGGAAAAATCTTGGGGTTCAACATTTATAAACAAGGGATCGAAGTCAACCCAACAAAGGTTAAGGTCATTCTTGAAATGTGTCCTCCCACCAATATCAAAGAGCTAAGAAGCTTGCAAGGTAAAGTAGCATCCATAAAGCAATTTATCGCATAATTATCGGATGAATTCTGAACCATGAATCAATTGGTACATAAGGGGATCTCATTTAGTTGGGACAAGGACTATTAGAAGGCCTTTTCTTAAATTAATCAATACCTAGCAATGCCGCCAGTGCTAGCTCCACCAAGACCAGATGTTCCTTTTTTGCTATATATATCGACTACTGACTTTGCATTGGGAACCATGTTGGCCCAAAATAATGTGCAAGATAAATAGCAAGCGATATATTACATCAGTGGCACCTTGGTGAATTATTATCTAAGGTATGCATACATGGAGAAGTTATGCTTAGCAGTGGTGTTTGCAACAAAGAATTTGCATCATTACATGCTAAGTCATATGACGTATGTATATCCAAACAAAATCCTTTATAGTATATGATGAGCAAGAAATATCATAATACACAAACTTCAAAGTGGATCATGCTATTGATAAAATTTGATTTAGAATTCATCAGCAAAAAGTCCATCAAGGGATAGGTCATAGCCGATTAGCTGGCAGAGGCACCTCTCGAAGATAACAAGCCTCTCATCATAGAGCTTCTTGATGATGCATTCTTTGCATTATCAAAATCTCTCAAACCTAAAGAACTAGATAATAAAGTTGATATGATGTTGTTCTTTGATGGATCAAAGTGTAAGTAAGGGGGTGGTGTAGGAAGTGTCTTCTGCATGTCACAAGGTGCTCCAATACCCTTATCGTTTAAGCTAGACTTTCCTTGTACCAATAACAATTCTGAATACAAGGCCCTAATCTTGGGCCTCCAAACAGTAATCACCATGAAGATTAAAATATTAAACATATTTGGTGACTTCATTCTCATTGTCAATCAAGTTAAGAGATGATTTCAATGTAGGTGTCCTATCCTTAAAGCTTATAAAGATCTTACTAAAACTTATCTATCCTAGCTAGAGTGGTACAACATCGAGGAAATCCCTCATACATAGAACAGATTCACAGACACTATGGAATCCTTAGGATATTTAATCCCTCATAATCCATCTATCCATTTTACTACCATTCATGTAAAGACACTCTTGCATGTCGTGATGCAGTGTGAGGCTTTTGATAACAAAGAATCATTCAACATGATTCATTTAGAACCAAATCATGAGTGGTTCTATAAAGTTAGAGACTTTCTAAAGAAGGCGCTTTGGGGGTCTTTGATCTCGTAGGGTCCTATGGGGAATGGTACCACCATTAACCACAAGGTTGTATCCCAATCTGCATTCACGCATAACAAACCACAAGGGAAACAGCTTATCGAGATTGGATGTCACAATTACATGACTTCCTTAATCTTGGTTTAATCCCTCGAGGATTGTCGTGTTCAAAGAAATGCACATTTATATAGAAAGTGAAAAAGTATGTCTTGTTAGGAGATATCTTGTACCATCAAAGCTATGATGGAGTTCTCTTTTGTTGTCTTGAGCCCCAAGAATCAACTTGGGTAATTTTACAGGCTCATGACGATACATGTGGTGGCCATTTTAACAACATGGTCATCATCAAGCACATCCTTTGAATGGGTTATTATTGGCCCACTATGGAGAAGTATTGCACTCCATATGTTAAGAAATGCATTAAATATCAACATCATGCTAATCTTACACACTTGCCATCGTAGGCCTTACAACACATTCAAGTGGATTGGTCATTTGATCAGTGGGGATTGGATCTAATCAAAAATATCTCTCCCTCATTATTGGGTCAACATACATTTATTATAATGGATACTGAGTATTTTAATAAATGGGTGGAAGCAATCCTTTTAACAATGACAACAAAAGCATGTATTATGAAGTTCATACTTCACAATATCATTAGTCATTTTGGGATACCATCCAAGATAATCTTGGATAATGGAACTTCATTCAAGAACAAAATTGTAAGGGCTTTGATGTCCAAGTACAATATACAACACAGTTTTGTGACTCCATACTATCCACAGGCAAACGGGTAAGTTGAAGATTCAAACAAGATAGTGGTAGCCATATTGAAAAAGACAATACAAGAAAACCACAAAGATTGGCACATCCAACTTCCCCTTGCATTATGGGATTACAGTACTAGCATACGAACACCCACTAGGGTAACCTTGTTCTCACTAGTATATGGTACTGAGGCCATTATACCCTTAGATTTGGAGATTCCAACCATGCACGTTGCATTGAAAAATTTCATCGATGATGACACCGAGCGACAAGCTCACATTGATCAACTAACGCTTCTTTCTTAACGTCACGTGAATGCCCTTGAGCATCTTCGAGTTTATCAAGAATGCATAAAATGATCATATAATAATAAATTCCATATGAGAGACTTTAAATTTAGTGATATTGTACTAAAATAAAACCAATAGAACTCAAACCTACTGTCATACTTGTGAGATAAATTTACAGCCAACTGGTTAGGTCCATATATCATATTAGAGCAAATAGGACCTATAACATATTCCCTAACATCACTGGAATATGTTGAGGACCTTGAGCCTCTCAATATCCTTCATCTTAAGGTATTCCTCACATAAATTCAAAAAAATCAAAAACATGAAAAAATTCAAAATCCATAAAAATAAAAAAGCAATAAAATCTAAAAAAAAACTTTGCAAAATATCAAAATTCAAAAACATTGCATCATGTATTCCATTTTGCACTTGCATTCATTTAATTGCATTGTGTTTAGGCATTTTCGTCCATCGCAACTTGCATTAGGATAGGTTTTTTTTGCAATTCTACAAACGACACCACAATTTTTTTCAATTATGCATCTATGCATCATCATCATCCATCACCCTTGTGAGTAATTATGTTTCTCAACACAACCCATCATGTTGCTATGAGGATATACTAGGGTTTTTAGGTCATTCAACCATACCTAGTGGTCTTCTCATATTCTATAGAAATCTTGCTTTGCCTTTGAGGATGAGGTCTAGTTTTTATAGCACTTAGTATATCAGAATCCCATCACTAATAAAACACATTAAAAATCCTAATTAGGATAAAAAAAATATGAACACTACAAAGTGGTCCTGGTCACCTTAAGCGAAATGTTTTATTACTTGTTCATCTTGTGATGCGCATGGTCTAGGGTGTTGATCATTGGTAAAAGGACAAGTTTCCCCCTACCCAAGAAATCCCTTGCTTAAAAAAAGGAGCAAAATCCCACAATCAAATAAAATCCCTTGCTCAAAACAAATGAAAAACAAAATATAAAATAAACTGTGATTTTCATCACTATATATGAGCAAGTATACCAATAAATATTGAAGAAAAGAAGGGGGTGAAGAGCTTGAATTCCTAGAATGGTCAATACTCAAAAATCATAGAGTGATCCCCAATACAACAATGGGCTGAATGACTCCCACCTAACATTGGGGTAGGTCTAACCAATTTTCAAATGAGCTAGCTTTAGGTGGCCTGTACTACCTAGTGGTCTAGTCCAACTATGTCTAAACCTAGGATTAGGGTGAACATGTGGTTATCCTCATTACATCAATGGTTTGAATGAATCCCACCTGGAAATGAGGTATTCTTATGTCTCATCTAATATATTCATTTGCACACATAGGGATAATGAATATATTGGTCTTTCACAAAAAAAAATTATCTTTGAAGAGACTAGTATAGTGATTATACAACTTTTGATAAGTCAACTAGGGTGTTTGAGTCTCATGGAAAACCTCAAAAATTCCCAAATAGCAACAAATAAAATCAAGTCATCAATAATAAATTTATTTTTATTATATTTTTCTTATTAAAGGGTTTTCATAACATAGGTCAGATACCAGATGGATATCAACAATGATATTTAGATGGCCACTGACTATTTTGTGCACATGTTTTAACTAGCAAATGCTTATGAAGAGAAACAATATATCATCATCTAATCTCACATATGGATGCCTAATTGGTTAAATTCTTGTGTTAATATTTACCAGTTATATTCATATTTGTTATACATTCTATGATGTCATCCATTAGATAGTTAACTCATATTACATTCATTCCTTATGTTTTAAGTGATTAAAGCATACAGGTCCATTTACATTAGATTACATCATGTAAATAATGCATTACATACATTGCACTCATTAGATCATCACATCATAAATTAAATGCATACAACTAAATCAAACCAAACATGCATTTAACATGTAACATTGCATCATATGAAAATCTATGTGGTGGCTTCTGGGGCGGACAACACAAAATACTGTCACGGCCATTAAAAGTTGGACAGTCTGCCCAGATTCGTGGCTGCTACCGATTCCACCATGTAAATTAAAAAAAAAACATGTATTGCATCTATATGCATACATCATAGTAGTCCATATACACATCTAGATCACAATCTAATCATACATCCATCAGCTAGCTAGCGCATGTCATTAATACATCACATCATATAACATCAAATCAACATAACATATAAGAAATGCATCCATATGCATCTCATAAACATAAAACAACAAAAATATACACATGTAATGAGTCTCAAAAGTCATATTATATATATATATATATATATATATATAGATATATGTGTGTGTGTGTGTGTCAACAAAGTACATAGGCATGTGTCAAAAATACCTGCAGGCTAAAACTATGTAGGTCCTCAGATCTTACACTAAAAAATGGTACAAATATCTGATAATTTGTACTACATATGGCCTGCATATCCTACTTGTGAGTCTCCTCCACCATATCCACCCTCCCGATGAGTCTGCTTGGAGCTGGTAACTCTAGACCTCTCAGATCTCCCAATATTGGGACTAGGCTGTGTTGATGACTTCCTAGTCTCCTGTGTCCTGGTCCTCAATGACCCTATAGCTATGGATCTCTTAGGAACTAATCCTCCATAAAATATAACCTCACCCTCCATGAGAGAAATGTGGGTTGTGTTTAATGTATGCTTCCTAGTACCCTCCTGGATGAGGGCATGCTATCTTTGAATCTCTACAACCATATGCAACCCTCTTAGTCCCTCTGTAGCTAGAGCAGAAGGAGAAATATGATAAGTCGAGGGACCTCCTATCACTAATCATAGTAAGTCCCACTCTGTAGTCATAGCATTTAGTTGAGATCAAAGATCACATTGCCTAGTTATCTTCTCTATCTCTGTATCTGTAGTGGTAATATTTTTCTGGATAACTATCCTCTCTTCCTAATATCCATGCCACTACACTTGTCCCTCTACCAGTTGAGCCTGAACTACTCTCATCTATGCCTATAATATAGCAAGGGAGGTATCCCTCCCCAAAATATGCATCTAGTCAGTCTGTAGTTGGTATTGCAAGTTAGCTACATGGACCTAGAGCTATGACAACTCATCATCAGGATCCTCCTTAACCTCCTCCTAAACCTAGGGCTCCTCCTTTATGGCTATATCTTATCCCCATACACCCTTGTTCCTCTAGAAAATGCATCGCCCTCAAGATTTGCACTGACTACCTCTGTGACTACTCCATCCCTAGATCTACATAGAGGTACACCACCCTACCATAGCCTGGTAGTCCACTAGGCATCATAATCTGTTGTGGTCCTAGTGTCTACCAATTTGGAATACTGGTAGACATCATCATCATATCTCAATGGAATCACTCGAGGCGAGACTAGGTGTGTCTCTACCTTAAGGTGGTGGTAGATAACTGGCTCATCAAGAATGTCATGATAGATTCCAAACTTCCTGGTGACATGTGAGAAGTGGAAAAAATTATGCATGTTAGGCTTGCACCCAAGGAGCCATCAGTCACGTCGTGTCTGCCTTAAGTAGTGGTTAACCTCCTCCCATTATGGATAGTCCATGTAGGGGCACCATAGAACCTGCCCTGGCATAAACCCTATAAGACATTCCATATAGTATTGCAAATCCCCTATGTGATACCTGCTCCTAAAGACCTCAGCCTTCCTAGGCTAGCAAACAACATAGAACTAGAACTCCTCTACAATGTCACTAATTCATAGAGGTAGTCCCTATGGAATTCAATAGTGACGTGCTCCAATGCCCATATCTGGAGCAACAGGTTGCAACCAACTCCTAAGAGACCCCATTGGGTGATGCAATACCACTCATCGTAGAGCTATGCGAAGAGAGCACTCCCTCAGGGGAGAATCAATGGCTCCCATGTGGTGCTTACTAGAAGATCCTACATATTGGCCAAGAGGTTCCAAGGGAACCTCATGCCAGATGTATCTATAAGTAGCACATGTATGGTGATGTACATAAATACGACTTGTTGTGTGAATACCCACACCCTGTACCAACGCTCAATCGACATGCCCTTATGCTCTATGTCGTCCAGTGGCTCGTTACTTCGGGTTCTAAATACCCTCTAGAATAATACAATACTCACCGTAGTAGGTGAATATATGATGGTATCACAATTTATGGGGATGTGGAAGATGTAGTATACATCCTCTAGAGTGACTATGATCTCTCCAATCAGTAGGTGAAAAGTGTTGTTCCATGCATCCCAGTGGTGGACCAAAGTGGTCATGTAAGACTGATCCACTTGGATAGATGGAATTTGGAGCATGTATCCCAGGCCTATGGTAGCAAACCAAACCCAGTAAACATCGTCTATCTCATGTAGAAGCTCGTAGAAGAGCTCGGACTCTCACTCTCTAGTAGTCAACTAAAGGAAGATAATAACAAAAATCAATTAAAATCACAAAAACATCAAAAATGCACTTAAAATGCAAACAAATTAAAAAATCCTTAAAAAAGATAAAAACATTCACAAATGCATTCAAAAAATTAAAAAAAATCAAAATTTCACTTGGAAAAAATAAAAAATTACAATTAATTCAGTCAAAAATCCAAAAAAAAAACAAAAAAATTCTTCCAAAGTTGCTCAACCGCAGCTGTCACCCGTGACCAACGACAACGGGTCAAATTTTTTACCATCAAGATTTGAATTCAGTCATGGTTGCCACCCATGGCTACGAGAAAATCCTCTTTCAAGGTCATTTACCGCCCGAGCAACCCCAAAAACAAAAAAATAAACTCTCCCTTTAATTAGCCTAGTCTAATTCTAACTAGGGTGTGGTTCATTGCCAACAATTTAATTTGGTTCATTTAACTCATTAATTAATGTGGTTCATTTTTAAGTTGGTAATTCAAATAGGTGAGGTTTGGAGTGCTACCTTTGTAGCATTGGCTCGGCCATTGGTGGATGCCTTTGGTTGATCATCCATGGGTGTGGGTGAAATTTTGGCAGCGTTCTGTCTTAGGTTTTCACTCTCTCCCTCCAGAGCTCTCTCTCTCTCTCTCTCCAGTTGGCAAATGAAAATAATGAAACTAAAAATGACATATTTTTCTTTTATATTTTGTTATTTTTCAAAAGTTGTGGCTGGTAACCATAGACATAGAATTAGGGTTTCTCGATCGCGGGTATCAACTACAGCTAAGGAATTTGGCAAAACTAGCTACGGTTGACAACTGTGGCTAGCAACGAACAATAAATTCCCCCCAAATTTCACCATGAGGGGTTTCAAAATTCAAAATTAAAAATATTCAATGGTCCAGAACCCTCAAAAATTTCAAAAATAATAAAAAAATCACATAGTTCAAAATTCAAATGTGCTTCATATTCAGTCATTTGTTCTAAAAACTTAGTGGTTGCAGTGACTTGCAATCTGGCGAGATGAGTAAATTACCATAATGCCATTTAGGGTAAATTAGTCATAGTTTACTTGTAATGGTTCACTTCACTCCCAAAGAAGGCCACAACGGCTAAACTGCCCCACTGGAATGAGGTGTTCATTCCATCTCTTCTATGACATTTTTAGTAGATCATCGAACATATTGATTCAACACAAGACTAATTGGAATTGCTATCATCTTGATTCCCTAAGAAGGTCATTACGGTCAGAATGTTCCATGGGATAGAGATATAAAATTACTCTTAAAAGTTGAAATCATGACTAAAATAGGCCTTGCCAATTAACTACATGCAAAAGTCTTAAACCGTTCAAATTATTCATCTTGGTCAAGCAACTCATTACTTTATTCAATGTCCTACCCTTGTTGAACTGTCACTTGAGGGGGTAGTCATAATATCAATAATTATAATCAAATTCAACAAGAGATTCACTCGATCTTGTCAAATTGCGTTTGTCTTATGAATAATTTCCAACAACTATCATAAGCTTACCCTTTGCTGGGGCAAAAAGCAAATACAATAGTTAAGTTAGTAGCTCTCCACCTATCGAAACGATCATAGCATAACTACTTGATTGTCGTGGATACGTGAAAGTTTTACAAATTTAAGTCTTCTCTTAGTTGGAAGCAATGATTCTAATATGCACATCCTTTTGTAGGACTGGGCATCTAATATTGATCATATCAATGATCATCATTCAACCTACAACATGGCTTTAGGCGGTCTATTTTTTCTCAGCATTGTGCTTTTGCACAACGCATCCCAAAAGAGGTATTTATAGACACCTAAAACATGTCATGTGTAGGGGACTACTCATATGGGCATCCTAACAGACCATATGAATGATCTTGGACCATTCCAAGACAAAGTAGTGGTTTTAACCACTCAATTTAGGAAACTTTGGCCTATTCATCCTTAGCTATTGATGGCATTCATAGCTAAGATTTCAACCATGGCTGACACTTGCGACTAACAAATCTAGCTGTGACTAAGAGCCATGGCTAGATCTGTAACTATCATGGACTCCCGAGACAAGCTAAAATTAGTTACAATGGCTTTGAAAATGGATTTCAAGTAGTTTCAAGCAATGAAGCATCCAGAATATTCCTCCCAATTGCTCCAACCTTTTGGTTCTTGATCTTGGCTTCTCCATGAAACCAAGATTAGGAATTGAGAGTGTTATAATACCCCCATCAAAATTGAGGAAAAGTTTGGATTAAGTGTCAATTTGCATGCAGTGAAGCCCTACCAAATTGGAGAGCCATTTACAACCCTTGAGGAGTGCCTATATGCTACCAATTTGGAAATCATGATTGTATGTGAAGCTATGGAGGTTTCAAGAGCTTGAGGAGATCATTCATCCACAATTGAACCACTTCCACTACAAATTTGAAGAATCTACATTGCCAATTAGTTCCAAAACATAGAGGCGACCCTTGATCATCAATTACCCAAAGGAATTTTGAGATTCAAGCCCTGGTTACAAGAGAAAGAGCACTTTCACCTCAGCCATGGCTATCAACCATGGTTATTAGCTAGCTACACCTTAGACCCATGAATAGGGTTTGACACTTGATTTCCCTTATTTTAACTGTAGGAATTTCATTCTAAACATGCAATTAGGTAGATCTAACATATATTAGCTTTCATTTATGCTTTCGTACGGTTAATTCTAGGAATTAGAGGTAGCTTTACTTTATTTTCTCTTATTTTTTCAATTTGCACTAGTTTCATTATATTTGATCCATTTCAAGTTTTAATGGCAGATTATGGATAATAATATCTAGATTTACTGCTTTCTTATCGTTGTTTGTAATAATTTAGTTTTGTAAGTATATTTACAAGTTTTCATGCTTTCTTGCTATATTTTTCCTAATTCATGCAAATTCCTATCAAGAGCCTCATCATGAGAGGCCTCCTTTGTTTCTAATTCTTTGTTTTGTTATTTAATGTAGATTTACAAGATCACATCATATTCAATATATTATTAGCAGCATATTCCTTCGATCAAGTGAGAAGAAGGCTTCCTTGAGCCTTGAGCAGTTTGTGTCTACATTAAGATCCTGTGTATTGCACCATCCCATTTGAGGGACTCAAAATATTGTATCAATGGTATCAAATAATTCGGTATCTCTAAAAGGGACATATTTATAAAGGATATTTGCAATGATAATATAAAGAAGCTGTTCTCTCTTGTTCAATTCATTTTTATTCATCTTTTCATGCTTTAATGTTTGGTATACTTGATTCAATAGCCTAGGTGTATGCTTTTAGAGTGGTACATGTCCCTAAGGAAGGTAGAAAATATTAAAGGGAAATTGTTGGCCTTAGGAGAAATAGTAAAGGATTAACTTCTTACTCAAGTAACCATGAGAGTTCTTCCAACCATCTACAAGCACTTGGTATCATCTTTACATGTCTTAAGTAAAGATACTTCTTTTTATGACTTGGTCAATATACTTGAAGAATATGAAGTAGAAAAAACCTTGAAATATGAGATGACTAACACTCCATTGGCATCAAAATATAATCCATAGGGAAATATTGTTACATTATCAAGAGGATGGAAAACATGATATTTTTTTATAAACAAAAGGAAAGGCCATAGTATCATAAATTGCATATACAATACCAAAAATAGGAACCAATGAAATCAGATGAATAAAGGGAATTAGTTTCGACCATGAAAATACCAAAGGAACCCTCGTTAGTAGTAATTTCAACAACCAACCAATTATTTTCAACTTGAATATCACAAGAGAAATTAAAAAGGTCATCTGGTTCAAAGGATAAAAGAAATTGAAGAATTAGAAGAACCCACAGATGACCATGAAGTGAAATCTCTATCAGAAAATGTAACATATTACAAAATTATTGACTATTTTCTTGAACATATTACACAGAATGCAGAGAAAGAGTACAAAGCTCAAGATGAAGATCCATATTGAATATTAAAAGTCTTCAATACCCAAATAATGTAATACAAGGGGGTGTTAAAAATAGATTATATTCCATCTTTTGGGTTATGTAAATGTATCTTCCAAGGTACACACTTAGGACATTAGATTAATTTAGGGGAAAATTATCTAGTTACTTCAAGCAATGTAATAAATGCACAAGTGCTAATGTGCAAGGTGTCACTTGTACAACTAGATGGAGTGTTGGTCAAGTATCCTATTTTGTCTATATAAGGAGTACCTCATTGTTAGATAGATACATAATAGGGAGAGTTGATGACATAGTAGCTTAAAGAATCTATGTAGGTAGTATAGTTCTGTGTGGATCACCATCCAATGGTGATGGGTGCAATGTAGTCCAGTAGCTTTATTAATGGAGTATTCACTTTCTCCATAGCTACATTGTATTCATTTATATCATTTATGTTTATTGCATATCTCGGTCATTTAGCAAATTTACTTTCTTTCATATTATTCTAAATCTCATGATTGTTATATCCCTTTGCATATTATATCAAAAGCTAACAATGGTTTCACTATTTCATCAAGGAATTAGATGTACTTGAATCTCCTAAAAATAATGATAAATAAATTGAGATATCTTCATTATGCACTTATTGCAACAAATTTGGTCGTGAGAAAGTAAACTCCTAGAGTTTCCATCCATGTAAATATTGTGGAAGAAAATTTCATTCATATTTCTTTTGTTACTAAAAAGACAAGTAATATAAAATATGTGAAGAGAGACTAATATTCATATTATATTGTTTCTTACAAGTTCTTATTTCAGAAGCATCCTCTGACGTTGAATTCAAGCTTGATATTTTTGAAGATCAAGGAAATAGGTCATTCAAAAAATCAAAGGAAATAAAATGGAGCAATTTTGATTCACTTATGAACTACAAGATTTTGATATATCTAGTTCATCAAAGACACTTTGAAGACTTCAATAACAAATATTATACCAAACACTTTGAAACAACAGATTCCAGAGGAATGAAGGAGACAATGAAAGATAACATGAAGATCAATCTAAATGAAATAGAAGAACTTGAACAAGATGAATATACTCATCCAAACTCAGACAAAGAGGACAATAAAGGAAGTAGGAGAGAAGAACTTGAATTCTAGAACCAGAAAAAAAGACAACATGAAGACCAAACCAAATGAAAGAGAAGGATCGATTCAAGTTGAAGGATATTTGAAATATGAAGCTCAAGCAGAAGATCAAATCCAAATTCACTTGAAAAATTAAGATAAATTAATACAGTGGGTGTTAGAGTATATTACATTATTTGGTACATGCTAATGTACCACCTTGGGTACTTAAATAGAGTAGGAGTTTACTTTAGAGTAAGGTTTGATTTACTTCATGTAATGTAATAAATGCAAAAGTGTCAGAATGTGCATGTAGTCCACATGTACATGATTCATAGAATAGGTAGATGAAGAGTCAAGGATGGAGTAAAGACCAAGGCATATATCTTCCTATATATAGACCTTTAAGGTATAGAGTGAAAGATATATAGTGTTACTATAGAGAGGTAGATTATAGTAGTGGGTAGGTACAATGTAGTTCTTCATTTAAAATTTTGGAGTGTTCAAGTATTCCATTATATTGCATTGTACTATTTTCATGAACTTTCATTAATGGTATTTTATTGAGCTATTGTAGAAGTCTATTCTCTTATTTTCCTACATATTTTAGTGCCATTATCATATAGTTATCATAGCTTGCATATTTTACATCTTGTGGTTGCATTTCCTTTAATATACATCACCAAAAGCAAATATTCACACTCTTATCATTACGTATACCCCAGTTAAGATTCAAGGTTCTTTTGTTGTTAAAAGTATTTGGCAAGCTTTTGAGGTGCTGAAACCTCATCTTTGTTGGATTGGTGATGGTATTCATAATGATCTTTCATTCAATTCTTATAATATATGGTGGTCTCCTATTTTTTCTAACTCTTCGATTCTTCTTACTAATATGCTAGGGGTAAATATTTGAAGCTATTTCATAAAGGCATTTGCTTTATTAAATATTTAGTGCATTCTTGAGATTGGATTCCTTGGCCTAACCTCAAGAATAAATTTAATCTTGAAAACTTGGATCTTGCTTCTATTCTCAAGATCCAAGAGCTTATATCTGATGTCATGCTACATACGCTCAACCTTAAGCCCCACATGCTTCGTGGAGGGAGTGGCATTGGAATGTAGATACTCCTTTCAAGAAGTACTCTTATTTCTTGCTTTATCATCTTCTTAGTACTTTTTTCATTGGTATTGATAATCTTAATGAGATATAGCTGACTCACTCTACCTCCTATACTTGGATTGCTCATTTGAACCATCTCTGACATTCTAATATTGAATCTAAGATCAACTTTTTTCTATGGTATCTTATTTATCAAGATCTTCCTAGGGGAGATATGCTCAGTAGGGTTGGTCTTCATAATCATAAGTGTCCTACTTGTAGTCATTTTGAAACATTTAAGCATATGTTTTGGTTATTCCCTTGTGCTCATTATTCTTGGGATTGGATTCACTCATTGTTTAGACCTTTTCATCCTGAGTTCTTCATATGGTATATGTTTTTTTTTTGTGATAATAGTTGTTGGTCTGCTTATATTTTTTTTCTATGGAATTTCTTTTATGTGTTTATTTTATATTGTTTTTCTAGGAATTTCTTTTGTGTGATTATTTTTTTTAGCTATGGAAAGCTAGGAATGTTGCTATCTATTCTAGAGATTTAATTTCTTTACAATTTTCTATAAATGAAAATATTACGGTGCTTTTTGCTATTACCATTTAGATCCATTCACAAGCTTCCAAGGTGGTGCTTGAGCTAGTGTATTTGATGAATCTTATCGAGTATTGGTGCAAGGCTACATGCACTATCAACAAGGTTCTACCTGACCTCCCCCTGTCTTAAGGTACCTTAGTTTATTTGAGGCCTTGGTGTTGTAGGCTGAGGGGGCAATGTTCTCTGGCCTCAAGTTGTTCTGCTAGCGCTCATAGTAGGGCTTAGTCTCCTCCTAGATCTCATAGTAGACATCGTTCGTGTTTACGCTCTCCGTAATGTGGTTGGATTCATATGCATTGTTTGATTGATCATGGTACTAGTTGGAACCCTGGTCTATCTCCTCGATCGATTACTTCTCCTCCTATTCTTGCTCATTTTGCTCCATTGTTGCCTTAAGATTTGATAAATTCTACTCCTTCTGGATGGGGTATTATGGTTATTTTATGAATACTGTTGTTCCTGATAACTCTTGGTCTGTCATGGTTTAGGTTCTTTTGGACCAAAAAATGATCCTCCTCCTTCGAGAGTGGCTCCTTGTGCTTAGTTATGTTGTTTTTTTACCCTTTTAAGGGTTGGTTTTGTATTTTGCTTCTGACCTTGTATTTTGGTTTCTTTGGATTTTTTGAACTTTGGTCTTGATGCCCTGTTTAGGGTTTTGATCGTATAGGTGACCTTGTCCCCAAGCTATCTCTCTAGATCCTTTTTTATTGTAACCTCTTTTATTTAATCTAATTTTTGGTTCCAAGAAAAAAATATTATTATTTTTTTAAAAATGAAACAGGTCATATTATTTTAAAATCATTATGATCTTAAATTGTATGTCATTTAAATAGATTAAAAGATTTTTTTTTTTGAAATAGAATACAAAGTAAAACTAAGAGCACAATGGGCCCATCCTCTCTCTAATTATCCTTGATGAAGGCCCATATAGTTACCAACTTGGGTGTCACAATAAGCGAGTTTATAAGTAAATTGAAGATATTTGTTGGTTTTTCTTAAAAATTAAAATGTTTAAATATTTTATATTTATTATTTATTTTTTAAATATAGGTTTTGAAAGGGTTGTCACAATGAGCCCATACTCTCTATAATTCTCCTTGATGAAGGCCCATATAGTTACCAACTTGGGTGTCACAACAAGTTAAGAGAGTTTATAAGTAAATTGAAGATATTTGTTGGTTTTCCTTAAAAATTAAAATGTTTAAATATTTTATATTTATTATTTATTTTTTAAAGGTAAGTTTTAAAAGGGTTGTGCTTTCTATTTTACATGGATCTGATACCATTATAAAATAGTTTATAAGTTGTAAATATTCTTTTTTTTTTGGTAAGTAGTGTTTGTATTTACGGCGGGTTTTAACAAGGATCCCAAAACCTGATTACATAAGCAATGGGCCTAGGGCATCAATCCCTTGAAACTGAACACCAAAGCGAAATCCCGCCTGACGATAATAGTAAGCATGAAACAATCCCTCTCAATGGGAAACAAACAAATAAGAAAGAAAGTAGTTTTGGAGATCCCTGCCGGCGGAGTAGCCAAAAACCACCATCGAGAAGATCCCGCCTAACGAGAAGCAAAGAAAAACCGTTACAATAAAATCCGCCTCGCGGAAGCGAGTCAAAACCACCACAAACAGTCCCACCTAGCGGGAAGCAACAGGGAAATCCCGCCATCCGGGAAACCAACAAAAAATAAAGGATCCCGCCTCGCAGGAAAACCGGCGGATTTGGCGGATCCCGCCCTGTGGAGAAACCAGTCGCCCATCGGGAAAACATTTCGTTCAGCGAGAGCCATCCTGTAGGAAGCCGACAGCCAGCACAGAGAGGATCCAGCCCATCAGGAAGTGACCAAAGAGTTGTACCACAAGGAACCCGCCCCGGGAAAATAGAAGAGGATCCCAGCAGCAGGGACCAAGAATCCCGTCCAAGCATAGAGCCCGTCGAGGATTCACAAGAAAAATGGGGAAGCTGTCCAAACCCTAAACCGTCACCTCCACCGCACCGAGAAACGCAGGGGACCAGATCCACGCGAATAACCTGCAAAAAAACCTAGGGGGAAGCCTGATGGAAAAAGGGAAGGGATCCCCAACCAAACAAGGATCCCTGGGAAGCACCAATCCGAAAAAACAACCAAAGAAACCCTAGCCGGCCGGGAGGGGCGCAGATAGTGGAGAAGGATCTCCCCCAGGAGATCATCTGCAAACAACCACTCCCCGGGAGGGATGACCTAGGTTGAGCCAGGGACTGGGTAGGAACCAGGAACCATGGGAGGGGGAGCAGGGGAGAGACCAGACCCCTCCCCTCTTTACTTTCTTCCCTCTTCCCTGGTTGTTGTACATATATAAGTTGTAAATATTCTTATTATTGGTTTTCCTTCAAAATTAAAATGTTTATTTATTTATATATTTTTTAATATTTTTTATACACATCCACCATGGGAATTGAACCCGGGTCACATTACTGATAATGCAAGTGGCATCTTTGCAAGTATACCACACTCATAATCTCAATATCTGCCGGTTAATGGTAACGAATGTGAGAATATTGGAGTGCCAAGTTATGCAGTGCTCAGGTTTTTTGTTTCTGATAAGCAGCATTTACTGTTCTAATTTAGGATGGCTACACTGCTGCAACATCATACATGCATAATGAGTACAACATGATTCTTTGTGCTCCAAAATATGTAATGTTATGGAGTGTAGTGATATGTTAAAGCTTCTTTCTATTTGCTGTCCAAAATATGTAATGTTATGGAGTGTAGTGAGATGTTAAATCTTCTTTCTATCTGCTGTAGATTTTTTCTACTGTAAAGAAATGGACAGGTTTCTCATGTGCTTTTATTGTATTATATTTCTTTTATTTTTTTAATGGTAAAGAGCAATTGCATAAATAAAATTTTCAATATTGCAGCAATAATTTGTGTCCTTGTTTTTGCAATTGTATTTTTCTTTGCAGATGATGCATCAATGGGTATTTGTGTCCTTGTTTTTGTAATTGTATTTTTCTTTCTAAATAAAACAATTGGTATCAAAGCAAAGTTTGTGATTTTATTGTATTATATTCCTTCTCTTTTTTTGAATGGCAAAGGGCAATTGTATAAATAGAATTTTCAATAGTGCTGCTGTAATTTGTGTCCTTGTTTTCTATTTTGTATATTATTTTTATAATTATATTTTTATTTGTAAATCCAACAATTGGTATGAAAGCAAGGTTTGTTTGTGAGAAAGTAGAAAAGGCTAATGTAAAAAGAAATGTTTACATTATTTATATATATATATATATAGCTTTCAAAAAAGTTGTCCTTTCTCTTTTATATTATTTATTCAAAAACAATAACTTTAAAATATTTATATTATTATAAAATTTAACTTTAATTTTATTTTATTATTTAAATATATTATGTTAAATTTAAAATATTTGTATTATCATAAAGATTTACTTTAATTATTTAAATATACTATGTAAAAGTAACATGTGAAAATATTAAAAACTAGCTTAGATATATATATATATATATATATATATATATATATATATATATATATATATATATACCAAGAGTTATCAATCTCGAGGTGCCTATCTATCACACCTCCAAAAAATGAGATAGGCGCCTCGAGATTGATAACATAATTTTCTTAATATCGGCTTTTTTAATAAAATATTAATATTGTTTATGGCGTGGCTGACCTTCCTAGTTGCCATTGTAGGTAATTAAATGAAACTTGGTAAATGAGCATTTCGCAACATGTGAGGGAAGAGATTTGAACCTGGCCTTCGATTTCAACTAGAGAATTTTAACTACCCACTTGCTCTCCAAGATATAATTACTTTAATTTAATTTTATTATTTAAATATATTATATTAATTTTAAAATATGAACATGGGGCCTTCGATTTCAAGTGGAGAGTTTTAACAACCCACTTGCTCTCCAACTCCTCTGCATAAAAAATTATAAATTACAACTGATTTATATAATTTTGTTTTAGGTCTATAAAATAATTTTTTGATTACTAGTAATGTTTGTTATAGATAATTATTCATTTTATAAAATATAATATCATTGAAAGAAATGTTGATAATATCATATTTATTATTATTTTTTAAACTTAGAAAAGATAAAATTATAAACCAGTCACCTTCGAATGTATTTTCATTTAAAACAATTAAAAACCGCTAGAGGGGCTTCTATGACTATTTCCATGGAAAAAGGTATAAAATGAGAACTTAAAACTGGTCGGTGAAGATTGTTTAGGCGATTCCGGGAGAACGACCAACATAAAATAAAATTCAGCAAATGTAAATTTCCTTGGATTGGTAAGTGTAAATGTGGTTGGACAGAGATTTAGATTCAAATCTTAAGGGAAGCTAATCCTTTGCAAAAGTAACTACCCACTTGCTCTCCAAGATATAATTACTTTAATTTAATTTTATTATTTAAATATATTATGTTAATTTTAAAATATGAACATGGGGCCTTCCATTTCAAGTGGAGAGTTTTAACAACCCACTTGCTCTTCAACTCCTCTACATAAGAAAATATAAATTACAACTGATTTATATAATTTTGTTTTAGGTCTATAAAATATTTTTTTGATTACTAGTAATGTTTATTATAGATAATTATTCATTTTATAAAATATAATATTATTGAAAGAAATGTTAATAATATCCCTTCTTATTTAAGTATATTTATTATTAATTTTTTAAACTTACAAAAGATAAAATTATAAACCAGTCACCTTCGAATGTATTTTTATTTAAAACAATTATAACCGCTAGAGGGGCTTCTATGACTATTTCCATGGAAAAAGGTATAAAATGAGAACTTAAAACTGGTCGGTGAAGATTGTTTAGGCGATTCCGGGAGAACGACCAACATAAAATAAAATTCAGCAAATGTCAATTTCTTTGGATTGGTCCGTGTAAATGTGGTTGGAAAGAGACTTAGATTCAAATCTTAAGAGAAGGTAATTCTTTGCAAGGGTAGTAACTTTTGAGTGTGTCCCACCTACCATAATGGTATAAATCCCGAGTCACTATCAGTCCCCATCTCAAATAAAATAAAATAAAATTTACCAAATGTCAACCTAGTTGGGTTAGATGGATTGGTAAGTGTAAATGTGGTTGGGCACTTATTAAGAAGAGACCTAGATTCAAAACTTGAGGGAAGTCAATCCAATGGTAATAACCTTTGAGTGCATCCTACCGATGATACGATGATAATGGTACGAATCCCGAGTCACTATTCGTCATCCCCATCTCATAGGGTTACGCGGGTTAGGAGACGGTTGTTGCAGTCCCCTTACATTATCGAGTTACTAAAAATAATAGCGGTTACCAATTTTTCTATATACCTAAAAATAAATATATATATATTCTCACAAACAAAAGTGAAGTTCGATAAAATCAATGCTGTAAGGCCAAAACAGCTAGAAAAGAGGCGGGTTTAGGGTTAGAATATAGAGTTGCCAGGTGCGCTTCTGTGGTAAAAAGAATTTAACGATCCCGATCGTCTCAAACATGATCCTTATCGAAAGAATTTGTGAAGTAAGCTTCATCCAAATCAGATTACAAAGCCTAGGATATGTCTGTCGAAGTCTGCAAGTCGTCAGGCGTCAAACCAAACCAGAGCGTAAACAGCTGAGAAATTCAAGGATGATGTGCACCCAAGAGAAATCTTGTGTAAAGATCCAACTGGGAGTGGGAGTCGGCAATATGGTCGGGTTTGCATTAAAGTTTTATCCCGTGTGAAGTTCGGCATGCTTTTCCTTCTCAGGATTTGGCAAAATTTGAGGTCGATGAAACCCTCAATGTCCGGCGAGCACAACCGGGAGTACAAATTGGCGATCCATGGAGGACAGGGTTCCGATCCGATGATAACTCTAAAGTGGGTAGATGAGAGATTCAACACTAATAGCATAAATTCCCTTTCCTCCTCTAAAATTGATCGTTCTAGCATACAGACCTTGGCTATGATTTCCGCTCTCTCGCGTGTAGTGGGTGGACATGCTTTTTATCCCATGGAAATCAAAGCAGGTGAATTACTCAGCTGCCAAAAGAGACACAGAAATGACCAACAGCAGGAGATGCAAGTCGCAACGCCTATCTGCATCAACCCAGCAATAACTCATGAGGATCTCTCTGAGTCAATTTCTCAAGGTGATTGTACTGTCTACCATAGATACAATGAGGAATATTATCATAGTAAGTTTTTTGGGTTTTCATTTAATGGATAGATGAGGAATACTATAATAGTAAGTTTTTGGGTTTTCATTCAAGAAGTTTAAACCCTACAATTTCTCAAGGTAATTGTATTGTCTACCATCATTTTTATTAATATTTTGTTATTAATAGATACATGAATTAATATTTTGTTATTAATAGATACATGAAGAATACCATAATAGTAAGTTTTTGGGTTCTCATTCAAGAAGTTCAAACCTTGCAGCGGACCCCCTTGTGTGAACTCAATTTTTTTAACCCTGATATCTCTCAAAACCCTATAAACTTTACAAGGATATTTCTCAAAACATGTATAAAATTCATAAGGATACCATAGTGGTAAGACCTTGGGTTTTCATCTAAGAGATCCAAGTTCAAATCTAGATTAGACCCCTCTTAAAATTCCACATTTAAACTCAAAAATTTAGTACCATGAGGGATATTGTAGTTGTATGCCTTTGGGTTTTCATGTAGAAGATCCATGTTCGAACGTGGTCTAAGAGGACTAGGACCCAGAGGACTAGGACCCATGGTCTAAGAGGACTAGGACCCATGATTTACCCTAATATTTTTCAAACCCGATACAACTAGGACCCTTTTCTCTTTGGGTTTTTATCTAGAAGACCCAATTTCAAACCCCAATACAAAGTGACTAAGACCATTTTATCTTTGGGTTTTCATCTAGGAGACCCAAGTTTAAACCTCGATACAAAGGATCTAGGATCCTTTTCAATATTTATTATAAGATTTTAAGATGCAATATTTGGGTTTTCATCCAAGATACCCAAGCCAAGTTCAAACCTTAGTACAGAGGGATTAGCTCAAATTTTAGGGTCTTATTAAATCATAGTTCAAACCCAATACAAAGGGACTAGATGCCTTTCAAGCTTTACCCTTACATTTAAAGACCTAGATTTCCAAATTTTAAGGTCTTATTAAATCATAGTTCAAACCCAATACAAAGGGACTAGATCCCTTTCAAGCTTTACCCTTATATTTAAAGACTTGGGTTTTCATCCAAGAGACCCTAGTATGAGGGAATTGGAACCCATCATAGAAACCCATATAAACTCAATTTTTAACCTATGTTCAATCTCTAGTATGAGGAAACTCTAACCATCATAAAAACCCATATAAAATCAATTTTTAAGGTCTCACGAGGGATATTGTATGTCTTTGGGTTTTCACCGAGGAGACCCATTCAAACTCCCCTCATGTAGATATACCTTAGTAGTATGTTTTTAGTTTTCACTCAGAGACAATTTTTAAGGTCTCACGAGGAATATTGTATGTCTTTGAATTTTCATGGAGGAGACCCATTCAAACCCCTTTATGTAGAGATACCTTAGTAGTATGTTTTTTGTTTTCATTCAGAGACACAAGTTCAAACCCTAAATTTTGAAGCCCCTTGATGGATACCTTAGTAGTAGTATATATTTGGTTTTAATTTAAGACATTAGTGGTATGTTTTTTGTTTTCATTGAGAGACACAAATTCAAACCTCAATATCTATGCTTTACCCTAGATTTTTAAGTCCCTTGATGGATACCATAGTAGTAGTATATATTTGGTTTTAATTTAGGACACCAATAGTATGTTTTTTGTTTTCATTCAGAGACACAAGTTCAAACATCAATACCTATTCTTTACCCTAAATTTCTAAGTCCATTGAGGATACCTTAGTAGTAGTATATCTTTGGTTTTAATTTAGGACATTAATAGTATGTTTTTTGTTTTCATTCAGAGACACAAGTTCAAACCTCAATACCTATGCTTTACCCTAAATTTCTAAGTCCATTGAGGATACCTTAGTAGTAGTATATCTTTGGTTTTAATTTAAGACATTAGTAGTGTTTTTTTTTTGTTTTCATTCAGAGACAAAAAATTCAAACCTCAATACCTATGCTTTACCCTAAATTTTTAAGTCCCTTGAGGAATACCTTAGTAGTATATCTTTGGTTTTAATTCAGGACACCCAAATTCAAACCCCAATACCCGTGATTTACCCTAAAATTTTAAGTCCCATGAGGGATTCTTAATTAGTAAGTCTGGTTTTCAAAGTAGTATGTTTGGTTTTCATTCAAAGAGACACAATGTCAAACTCTGGTAAAAGAAACCCATGTTTAAACCTCTATAAATGGGACCAAACCTGATAAAAAAGATACTTAGTAGTATATTTTTGGTTTTTATTTAGGAGACTCAAATTTAAACCCCAAACCCATGTTTTATCTCAAAACTTTATACCCTAAAAGATACCTTAACAATATATCTTTAGTTTTCATAAAAATAAAATCAAGTTCAAACTTCTATGGTATCCTTTAAAAAATAAAAAAAAAATCGTGTATCCTTATTTCAAGGGTTTGGCATCCCAAATATTATGGGAGGCCTGTATCCCTATTTCCAGTAAGTGCAAATTCTAAAGCTTTCAATGTAAAACCACATAAATAGTTAATTGTGGCTAAAATTTCGGTATTATGGTAAAGCACAGATCGAAAGCATGAGAGGCTATGGATTACAGCTTAACGTGAAGGGAACGGTGGAAAGCTTACCAGGATTATGCGATATTTTGCTGCTATATGGTTTTCATAAGATACGAGATATAATCATCAGTGCTAGAGAATGGCGAACCATATTCTGGCTTACACATATTCCCTTGAAATTGAATAAAGAAACCCATAGGGCATGTCTCGTGGTTATAACCGTTCCTTGTGGATGAATATTACGGATACAAATAAAACAGCACATAGACTGAATCGTCCAAAGATGTAATAGCTATGTCTATAACCTGAGAAAGAAGTCTTTTCAGCATATAACAATGCACAGAAGTCTAATTGCTAATATTGTTCGATTTGGTTTCCATGGATACATAAAGTTCTTCATTCATGTCTTCCTTGTCGTATCAATTAAAAGAATATGGAAATGTTTCGTCTGTGACAAAGATGAGTTCATTGACCTCTATGACCCTTGCTACTTGTTCTTATCTAATCTGAACTCTTATGAGTTAACTACTTAGCACAAGTAAGCTCTTCAAATCTCTCCATTTCAGGAGCTGTGGCAGTGGTATAAACGAATAAACGATTTTTTCATTATGAAGACCAACCCTCCCAAAAACATGAGGGGAGGGGAATATTACTTCTATTAAAAATTAATTGCAATCTACAGAGATTGAATACGTTATCAAAAGAGGGCGACGAATTTATCTGATACTCAATACTTATAAGTTATAACAATAATAAAAATTTAAAGATAAACAATGAACGAAGAACAGCAATATATACTTCGGGCTGGAAGAGTTAGGTTAACTTCTCAATGTAAGCATCTGTCAATTAAATAAAAAAATGCACTTATATCACTGAATTTTTTTTGTGACTTTTTACTGCGTACAGAAGAAAATGTGAACCAGAAGATAAATTATTCGGACCGTGAGAAATTAAAGAGAAAAGATCCCTCGATTAAGGAAGCAAATTCGAATTTCCAGCCGCAAAAGAAGAGGCGTTACAGAGGGGTAAGGCAAAGACTGTGGGGTAAATGGGCGGCTGAAATTCGAGATCCCAACAAGGCATGTCGGGTATGGCTCGGCACCTTCAAAACAGCAGAAGATGCAGCCAAAGCTTATGATGATGCTGCCTTGAGATTTCGAGGAACAAGGGCCAAATTGAATTTTCCAGGAAGATCACACCTCGCCTCCCAGCATAAATTCAGGAAGATCACACCTCACCTCCCACCATAATACTAATAATGTTAAATTCATCACAAGCCAGGAAAAGACCGTCGTCATTGAAAATGTCCAGGTTCCGCCGGTAACCCCCACGCTATCGTGTTTCTTTTTCCCACTGTCTCAAGAACTGTCGGCTGATAATGTTAATACCTAATGGTAACGGACGTGAGAATCTTGGAGTGCCAAGAATATCACAGATTATGCAGTGCTCTGTTTTTTCTTTTCCAGTAAGCAGCATTTACTGTTCTAATTTTGGATGGCTGCACTGCTGCAACATCTCAAGGAACATCATACATGCAGAATGAATACAGCAAAATATATAATGTTATGGAGTGTAGTGAGATGTTAAAGCTTATTTCTATCTGCTGTCCAAAATATGTATTGTTATGGAGTGTAGTGAGATGTTAAAGCTTCTTTCTATCTGCTGTAGGTTTTCTCTGCTGTAAAGAAATGGACAGGTTTCTTATGTGCTTTTATTGTATTATACACCTCCTGTTTTCTTGAATGTTAAAGAGCAATTGCATAAATAGAATTTTCAATATTGCAGCAGAGAATTTTCAATATCTCAAGGAACATCATACATGCAGAATGAGTACAGCAAAATATGTAATGTTATGGAGTGTAGTGAGATGTTAAAGCTTCTTTCTATCTGCTGTCCAAAATTTGTAATGTTATGGAGCGTAGTGAGATGTTAAAGCTTCTTTCTATCTGCTGTAGGTTTTCTCTGCTGTAAAGAAATGGATAGGTTTCTTATGTGCTTTTATTGTAATATATTCCTTCTGTATTTTTTAAATGGTAAATAGCAATTGTATAAATAAAATTTTCAAAATTTCAGCAGAGACAGGTTTCTTATGTGATTTTATTGTATTATATTCCTTCTGTTTTTTTGAATGGTAAATAGCAATTGTATAAATAAAAATTTTAAAATTGCAGCAGTAATTTGTGTCCTTGCTTTCTATTTTGTGTACTATTTTTGCTATTGTATTTTTCTCTGCAAATTCGACAATTGATATCAAAGCAAGGGTTTGTGAGAAGGTAGAGAAGGCTGCAGTAAAAAGAACAGCAGCAGAAACAAAAGAAAAAGCAGACAGAGCAACAGCAATTTCGTATGGCTACTAGCAACAGTATTCTAAATATGTCTCAGCAGAAGCAAAATAAAGACCAGCAATAACAATTTAGTATGTCTACTAGCAGCATTAGTCTAAATATGTCTCCGAAGAAGCAAAAAAAAGAGCATCAACAAAAGTTTAGTATGGCTACTAGAAGAAGTAGTCTAAATATGTCTCAGCCTTGGATTCCTTTGTTTAAGAGGAAGAATATTAAGATAAAGACACTATTTATTTCTCAAGAATTATGAGATTTGGTTGAGATTGGTTACACAAAACCTGCAAATGCACAAGCACTTGTCACTTGGTCTCAAGCACAACGAGATTAATTAAAGGAAAATATAAAGGAGGACTCAAAAGCCCTTTTCCTTATTCAACAAGGCTACAAGAGTAAATTTTTACAAGAATTGTTGCAACAACAAAATCAAAAGGGGCATGGGATCTACTGCAGAATGCATATCAAGGAACAAAAAAAACTAAAAATCATCAAATTTTAGGCACTAAGAAAAGATTTTGAATATTTTTTATGAAAGACTCTAAATCTATGAAAGGATGTTTTTACTCATGTGATGGGCATAGTGAATAAAATTAGATCTTGTGGAGTGGGTTTGCTAGATAAAATAATTGTAGAATTTTTTTTGAGAAGCCTCCCTCCACATTTTGATCCCATTGTTATTGCTATTGAAAAATCAAAGGATCTAACCTTGTTGTCAGTTAATGAGCTAAATCTCTTCAAACTCACATAGAATGAATAGATCCACTTAAAATGTTTTTGAAAAAGCTTCTCAAACAAAGCTTGATATTTCAATGGATAAGGGAAGTGCATCATCTTATGAAATAACACAAAATTTTAGAGGAAGTGGACATGCAAGTAGAAGATGTAATAGTGTAGAAGAAGTAGTAGTGGTGGATGAGGAAGAGGCAACTATGGCAGCTGCAAAGGAAGAGGCAACTATGCCAGTTGTAGAGGAAGAGGTAGTGGTAGTAGCCACTATGAAAGAGGTAATAAAATTTTAGACAAATCACAAGATCAATGTTATTATTGTAAAAATTTTGGTCATTACAAACTTGATTTCTAGAAAAAACATAGGCAACATGCTAATTTTTCAATAGAAAAAGAAGAACAAAACAATTTATTTTTTGCTTGTGATATTAGAAATGAAATCTTTGATGAATGTATAGCTCCTGCATAGCGGTTGCAAAAATCACATGACAAGGAACAAAAACATCTTTGTAAAGATGGATGAGTGTGTCAAATTTCAAGTGTGGCTTGGAGATGACAAAGAAGTTTATGTCAAACACAAAGGCATTGTTGTAGTTAAAACAAAATGAGGTGAGATAAGGTTTATTCATTATGTTTTATATGTTCCTGGATTAGCTCATAATTTGTTGAGTATAGAGAAGCTTATTGAAAAGGGATATTCTACTATTTTTAAAAACAATGAATGTGTTACATATGACAAAAATGGTAGCAATTAGATTGTAGCAAAAGTCAATGTACTACAAAACAAAATTTTCCTCTTGAGACTTGCATATGGAGAAACACAAGCTTTGAAAGCAATATTCAAATATGAATCTTGGTTATAGCATGAGTCATGTACACCTAAATTTTTGAGGGCTAAAACTACTATTTCAAAATTAGATAATGAGAGGATTACAATGCATTGAACGAGATGATCAAGTTTGTGAATATATTCTAAACCACTTGAATTAATATATTCTAGCATAAAAGGCATGGAGGGCAAATAAACCACTTGAATTAATATATTCTAATTTTTGTGGTTCAATGCAGACCTTGTCATTGAACAAAAACAAGTATATTATCATTTTTTTTTTATGACTACAATAGAAGAACTTAATTATATCTCATCAAAGAAAAGTCAAAAGCTTTTTCTATCTTTCAACAATTTAAAGCTAAACAGAAAAACAAAGTGGTTGTTTCTTGAAGACTCTACATACAAATAAAAGGAAAAAAATTACATCTAATAAATTTCAAGATTTTTATAAGTATGGTATTTAAAGACAATTGACTACAAGATATACTTCTTAGAAAAATGGAGTAGATGAACATACGAATTGTACAATTGTGGAGGTGGCAAGAAGTATGCTCAAGGCCAAGGGTCTTGCAAATATTTTTTGGGATGAAACAATAGCCACATCTATTTACTTGCTTAATAGATGTCAAAAAAAAAGTGTAACAAATATGACTCCTTATAATGCATGAAGTGGAAGAAATAATGTTGTGGCTCATATTAATGTGTATGGTTGCATTACTTATGCTCATATTATCGAAGAAAAAAGTAAAAAATTGATGGTAAAAGTGAAAAATGTATTTTTATTGTCTACAATGAGGAGATAAAAGAGTTATAGGTTTTTATAATCTAGAGACAAAAAGCTTGATAGTTAGTCATAATGTAATTTTTTTTTAAAGAATGCGTGGCAACGGAAAGCAAGCATGCAACAAGAAAAACTAGTAATTGTGGATATAGAACAAAATGCTTCATCTTATTCTACCAGCCCTCACAACAACTCAAGTTCTACTCCCACTCCTTCCTCAAATTCAACATCTCCCTCATCTAGTCCTCCTTCAACTCTGAGTTCTCCTACACAAAAGGTAAAAACTAAGAAATTTATGAAGGAACTACTAGTCCAATTATGAATTTTGCTTTATTATCTCATATTCATGTAGGACCTAAATATTTTGAAGATATAGTGAAGCATGAATTTTGGTGTAAATCCATGTACTAAAGTAATGAAACGTGTAAGTTAGTAGATCCTCCGTAAAAAAGGATGTGATTGGGCTATAGTGGGTTTACAAAACAAAACACAAGGTAAATGGATCCACTGAAAGAAACAAAGCAAGATTTTTAGCTAAAGGCTTCTCACAAATAGCCAGGAATAGATTACAATGAGACCTATGCTCCTATTATAAGGTTAGATACCATAAGAATTGTTTTTGCATTGGTAACATAATTTAAGTGGCCAGCATATCAATTTAATGTTAAATCAACATTTTTGAATAGTCTATTGGATGACAGTTTTTTTTTTTTGAATAATACTTCTTATACACATCCATCATTGGGATTGAACCCGGGTCAAATCACCGATAATGCAAGTGGAATCGTTGTCGGTAGACCACACTCACGAGGATAACGAGTGAAAACAAAAAACATACAACTAAAGTATTACCAAAAACCAACTTGGACAAAATATTTTTTGAACAACCACTAGGTTATGAAGTTGTAGGACAAGAACAAAATGTTTACAAGTTGAAAAAGACTCTTTACAAGCTTAAGCACCAAGATCTTGGTATAGTACAATAGATGGGTATCATAAGAAAAATGGATTCAATAGGAGTGAAAGTGAACCTTCACTCTATGTCAAATATAGAGGTATGAATCTCTCTGCCAAATATAGAGGTATGAATGATTTACTTATTGCTTGCTTATATGTTGATGATTTGATCTGCACTAGTAGTAGAAAAGTATTAAATGAAAAATTCAGAAATGCCATGAAGAATGAATTTGAATTGAAAGACTTGGGCTTGATGCATTACATCCTTGTATTAGAAGTGACAATTTAATGATGGCATTTTTATCTCACTATAAAACTATGTAGTTGATTTTCTTGATAAGTTTAGAATGAAAAGTTGCAAACTAACGAACACATCCTTGAATGTGAAAGATAAGTTGTTCAAGAATGATGTCAACAAAAATATAGATACTACACTATACAAAAGCTTAGTTGACAGTCTTGTGGATGATACTACCACTAGACCTGACATTATGTATGTTGTAAGTTTGATTTTAGGATTTATGAAAGATCCAAGTGAGATTCATTTTCGTGCAAAAAAAATAATACTAAGTATGTTTATGGTACAAGCATTTTGGTATTTTTTATACATCAACTAATAACTTTCTATTGGTTGGATATACAGACAATGATTGGGCAGGATCCACTGATGATAAAAAATGCATTTCTAGAAATGTATTCAAGTTGGGATTAGGCTTGATTTCTTGGTCCTCAAAGAAGGAGACAATAGTTGCACTATCAATAACAAAATAAAAATATAAAATATAATTAACTTCATGTCAATTAATTTGGTTGAAGAGGATTTTAGCCGATTTGAGGTATGAACAAAATATCACAACAATTTAGAAATTTCCATAGCAAAAATTCCAATCTCCAACAATATTTCTAAGCATATTGATATAAAATACCATTTTATTAGAAATCTTGTGGCAAAATGTGAGATTGAACTGAAGATTTACAAAACTAATAACCAACATGCTGATGTGTTTACTAAAGCATTACCAAAAGAAATTTTTATAAGGATGAGATAGATATTAGGTGTTACCACATTAAGAATTAGGGTGGAAAATGATAATTTTAATGCTTAATGGTAATTGGTTTGCAATGCTAGGAATATCACATGCTCAAGGTTTTTCTAGTACACAACATTTACTCTTGTATTATGGGCTGGATTTCCTGTGCTAATTTAGGATGGCTACACTGCTGCAGCTAAGAATATAGTTACACTTTTCACATACATGCAAAATGAACACAACATAATTCTTTGTGCTCTAAAATATGTAATTTTTTTTTTGTTCTTTTTTAGTGTTTTATGGAATGTTATGTAGTGTAATGCAATGTTAATATTCTTTGTATATGCTGTCATGTTTTCATCACTATTGTAAAGAAATGGGTAAGTTTCTTGTGTGATTCTATTGTATTGTATTCATTCTATTTTTTTGAATGGTAGAGAGCAATTGCATAAATAGAATTTTCAATATTGCAGCAGCAATTTGTGTCCTTGTTTTCTATTTTGTGTGTTGTTTTTGTAATTATATTTTTCTTGCAAATCCAACATTGAAGTTGCCGAGATACTGTAGTGGAAGTAGACACAACATTGCTTATTCTGACTTGATACCATGCGATTTGAATCCGTTGGTTTCTATTTGAGGTTTAGATATACAATAGGCTAATTTACTTAAGGGCCACTCTGGTTTTTTGTGTCATCAATAGCTAGAGCTTCGTGGTCAACAACTCATGCCCATATTTTCCACACAATGGTAGCCAAGAATAGACCATGGGCAATTTGCCAAAATATTTACCTATGGCTCATCAATTTCTCAAGGCCATAGCCCATCAATGAATAATATCTATTTCCATTATATGGAAATGGTTGATCCACATCATCTAGTTCTATCAATTAATGCTCCTAGATACCAAAAGTAGAAAAATTCCATAGAAATGCTTAATGATAAAATATCTAGTGAGATGGTTGCATTCAAATCAGAATTCTCAATATTGTATACAAATGTTTTTTGTGTGAAGTGGACTAGGAGTCTATGAATCATATGCTTCTTAGGTGTTGTGTCTTCTAGGAGGTCCACTCTTTAATATTTTGTAAGCTTGGGGTGTAGTGGGTGATGCCAAGTTCTCTAGTTGACTTCGTTCAGCAGTGGCCCTCTCCCTTTGTTTCCCCCCATATCAAGTGCATGTGGAAATTCTTATTTACCCACATCCTTTGGGGGTATTGAAAGAAAAAAACATGAGGACGTTTAAGAGTTTAAGAGAGTTTTTAACAAGGTGAGTTCAAGGATTCCGTGGAATGTTGTTGAGAATGTTTCTTCAATTTTTCAAGATCCAAGAAATACCAGATATATCTTCCATCCGATTGAAGCTCCATTAGAGGATGATTTGGGCTTTTTACCAATTTCTTTAGGCTTGGTTGCTCCAAATCCTAGGAGTATGGTGAAATGGCCCCCCCTCCAAGTGGATGGCTGAAATCAAATTTTCATGGCACCTCTAAAGGCAATCCAGGCAATGATGGAGCAGGTGGTTTTATTAGAGATAGTAAGGGAGATTTGGTAGTGGCAAATATAGAAAAATTATTATCTTAGACCTATTAGTTCATGAAAGCTAGAATTACTTTCTAGGGTGTGTTATTATTGAAGGATATGGGGATCCTGAATGCAGTTATTAAAGGTGATTCAATGAACATGATTAACATGCTCAATGGTTTGGTTCAAACCAGCTAGAAGGTGGCAAATTAGATGGAAGAAGAAAAATCAAATATTCATTGTATAAGCCAAGTTTCAATATCTCATATGTTGAGGAAGGGCAATTCTATCACTAACTTTATGGAAAATCTTAGGAAATCCTGTCCAATATTTTTGGTCTAGCATTAGGATTTCCTAGAGGACCTTTAACATCATATCAATGAAGAGAAACTGAAACTTTAATTATTGTTAGAAGGTTGGTCAGTTTTTGAAAATCCAGAGAAACGTTCTTATTAAACATGTAGGGATCACAGGTTTTTGGGGATTTTTTTCATTCCCAAATGTACTTGATTTGAAAACCGCATCAAGTGATGGGGGTTCAATCTCCCATAAATGCACCAAATTAAAATTCTGTTTGTGTCTTGCTTTGAAAACCGCATCAGGTGATGGGGGTTCGGTCTCCCTTAAATGCACCAAATTAAAATTCCTTTTGTGTGTTATAGAGCTTCGAGGTAAGGTTTGTTGCTCTTCATAAATCTTAATCTCTTGGTATGTAGTTCCTTTGTGGTTTGTTAAGCTGGCCCTTCATCCAAAATTCATTCCATGCTACGTGGGGGACCGTTATATTTTCTTTCTTGGAAGCTTATTCATGTTGGAAACCTAAGGAAGGTCAGTGAGGGTGGCTCATTCGAAGTAGTTGGTGTGGTTTTTAGTTTTCTACTTTTACAAGATGGACCAGTTGACGGATGAGCAACAAGGTTTGCTATGTTTTCATGGTTGGATTGCCTTAGTCAATATGGGAAGTCGTAGGATTTTCAAAGTCCATATTTTGGCGAACGAAGTGTATGCCCCATATGGGGATGTTGAAAGAAAGAATTTTGTAATTCATAATCTAAAAATTATGGAGATTAAACAATGCATGATTTGGGGCTCATTGATGATTGCGATCTACTACCTGGAGGAAATTTTTAGAATGGTGGGGGATGTTATCCAGGAGGTGTACTTGTTGGTCAATAACTAGCTCCATTCTATCCTCAATATTTTTTGGTGTTCTCTCCCTCTGCGTCTATTTTTGTTTTCATTTATTTTGTGTTTGTTTTTGTTGTCTTTGGATTCTCTCATTGTTGCGGGTGGTTTCTAGATTGTTGTGTGGTTTTTTTGGGTGGTTTTCCAATAGTATTCGATATGTTGTAAAAGGTTGAAGGACTCCTTTCAAAACCCTTTTTTTTAATAATAGTATAAAATTTTTAGAATTATCCATATCTTGAGTCTGGATTGATTCAATAAGTGACATTTCCAAGGTCTTGGAGAAGACAAATATATGGTGAAGAGTAAGTATCTAATCATGAAGAAAAATGCATTGCTCAATTTATTTCAAGGTTGTGCTTGTTTTAATTACAAAAATAATAGTTAATGTAAGCAGCATTGCAAATTTTTAAAATTCAATTTCGAACATGTTGCATGCATAAAGGAGATGTAAAGTGCATTTGAAAGTATTCTAAAATGAAAAGCTACTCAAAATCTTCTCCTCTTATTTATAGGGACATGCCTACACAAAAAGGAGAGGTTTGTTTTCATTATTAT
The DNA here is from genome assembly GCA_028583015.1 of Wollemia nobilis. Lineage (NCBI taxonomy): Eukaryota > Viridiplantae > Streptophyta > Pinopsida > Araucariales > Araucariaceae > Wollemia > Wollemia nobilis. The sequence goes on from JAQPPZ010017059.1 coordinate 1,033,780, forward strand.
TTAATATTTTTCTATAACTCTCATGCTACTAAGCTATAGCTAATAGAAACTGGGATAATTACCAATTTATAGATATTCTTGAGGTTTGTTTTAAAATAAGGTGTCTTTTTATTTTAAATATTAAAATTGTAAATATTAATATTTTTTTAAAATATATTTACAAAATAATAATAAAAAAATAAAACATATTGAAAAGCATATTATGCATTAAAATTACATATCTATTAAAAAAATAAAAAACAACTTAGACATAACTTTTGTTTGGGTCCACTTCTATCAATAATATTAACATATTATTGTTGTTTGTAGATCAATTCAATCATGTATCTATCTTGTGTTTGTAAATATATTCATCTTCCATGAATTATTATATTTTTTCTATCAAATCTTTGTATTGAATTCAATTTTGTCTACACTAGAGTTTCTAAAATTTGAACTTGACCAAAAATAAATATTACCACCTTTATTTATTATACCATCTACTGCACTATTTGTCTCTATATAATATATATTAGCATTTCCAATACGAGGACTATAGATGAAATTTATCTCCATCCTTTTTTGAGTGGCAATTTGATCTTTGTGTGAAGTTACCTAATCTAAGGAAACTCGTAATTTTAAGTATGAGTAATAGAGGATAATTTTACCTTTATTTTTCCAAATACCACCACCTCCACTACCTTTTCCTAAATTGTCTTTGGAAGCCCCATCAAAATTAATTTTAATGAATCCATCTTTAAGACATTTTCATTTAGCATAAATAGACATAGATCCTTTTTTTACTACATTTTCATAGATGGCCCTTGTATGAATATTCAATTCATGTAATCAAAGGAAAAGCACCTACTTTTCAACACTTCAAACATTTCATTTTAAACAACATTCCTTCAAGAGAAATACAATTATATAATTCCAAACTTGCTCGTGATTTTGAGATATGTTTTTAAAAGCTTTATTATTCCTTTCAAGCTATAGTTTAAAATCAATAATAATAGAACCAATCCTCCATAGATTTCTTAAGACTTTAGTTTCAAAAAAATTAATTCAATATAACCAATAATAATAGAACCAATCCTCCATAGATATAATAATGCTTTAGTTTCAAAACAATTAATTCAATATTTCAATTTTGATGTAGTTACTCAACATTTTTTTTTTAAACCAACCTAAAATGGTGCGAGAGCAAAGGGACAATAAATAAGCAAATGATTTGGTGATTTTAAATTTGAAAATTAACCTAAAATGGTACAAGAAAAGGGACACTAAACAAACAAATCATTTGGTATTTTAAAATCCTTCTTATACAATGCACACTCAAAAGATCTGTAACTCCGGTCGGGAGAAAGGGCGCTGTCCTCTCAAAAGAAACCGGTTCATAGATTTCTGGATCACTTTAGATATCTCCTCTCCCCAGGTCGAGTCCTGCTATACCCAGTTGCCCCCACCATTTAAAAGGGTCATGTTAGTCCGCTGCCGCTCACTGCTAATAAAGGTGAGCTCGCTTATTATATTCACATTATTGTTGTTTGTAGATCAATTCAATCATGTATCTATCTTGTGTTTGTAAATATATTCATCTTCCATGAATTATTATATTTTTTCTATCAAATCTTTGTATTGAATTCAATTTTGTCTACACTAGAGTTTCTAAAATTTGAACTTGACCAAAAATAAATATTACCACCTTTATTTATTATACCATCTACTGCACTATTTGTCTCTATATAATATATATTAGCATTTCCAATACGAGGACTATAGATGAAATTTATCTCCATCCTTTTTTGAGTGGCAATTTGATCTTTGTGTGAAGTTACCTAATCTAAGGAAACTCGTAATTTTAAGTATGAGTAATAGAGGATAATTTTACCTTTATTTTTCCAAATACCACCACCTCCACTACCTTTTCCTAAATTGTCTTTGGAAGCCCCATCAAAATTAATTTTAATGAATCCATCTTTAAGACATTTTCATTTAGCATAAATAGACATAGATCCTTTTTTTACTACATTGTCATAGATGGCCCTTGTATGAATATTCAATTCATGTAATCAAAGGAAAAGCACCTACTTTTCAACACTTCAAACATTTCATTTTAAACAACATTCCTTCAAGAGAAATACAATTATATAATTCCAAACTTGCTCGTGATTTTGAGATATGTTTTTAAAAGCTTTATTATTCCTTTCAAGCTATATTTTAAAATCAATAATAATAGAACCAATCCTCCATAGATTTCTTAAGGCTTTAGTTTCAAAAAAATTAATTCAATATAACCAATAATAATAGAACCAATCCTCCATAGATATAATAATGCTTTAGTTTCAAAACAATTAATTCAATATTTCAATTTTGATGTAGTTACTCAACATTTTTTTTTTAAACCAACCTAAAATGGTGCGAGAGCAAAGGGACAATAAATAAGCAAATGATTTGGTGATTTTAAATTTGAAAATTAACCTAAAATGGTACAAGAAAAGGGACACTAAACAAACAAATCATTTGGTATTTTAAAATCCTTCTTATACAATGCACACTCAAAAGATCTATGATATCCTCTTATTTGTAAAATCTCACTTGTAACAATTTTGGTAATCAAAGGAATGTTGAGACCTTAAAAAGGAACCTCAAGTGATAAAATATTCTTTAAAAATAAATATATGCTAGTAGTGGTAATTTCTCATTACTCTAAAATATTATACCTCAATTTGATTAAGTATCCAATGTAGTTTTGTAATAGATTTCAAAGTAACTCATCATTTCATGTAAATATGAGTAGTTAAAGCTTTTGAAGCATAATTAAATTCATATACTACTTGCTTAAAGTTCTCTCCATTAACGAAACTTATAAAACATATCCATTATTTAGAATGGTTGTTCATGTCAGAATAATTTTTAACCTTTAAAACTCTATAAGCTAATCATGCTCAAACCACTGATTCTCATTTTGAGATAAAATAATATGATAAATTTTCAACTAAGTATCACATAAAAATATAAACAAATCCCTCTATATAGGTAAAATAATATGATAAAGTTTCGACTAAGTATCACATAAAAATCTAAACAAATCCCTCTATATAGGTAATTGTTTAAAATGTCTCTTAATCAATTGTGAACTTTTTGATATAAAATTTCATTTTTTCTAGGTCTCATCTAAGGGAACTATTTTTTGTATCAACACGACCTATAAAATTTTGAAGTAATATTTTTGCCTAATCCTTAAACAATTTCTAACCATGATTTATACCTAATGATAAACTCACAAGTCTAAAATTTTATAATCCTACCTCTTGTATCATGTCTTTTGTAAACCCTTTATAAACCCTATCCCACTTACAAAGAGGAACCTAATGTTTTTTTTTAAAACAACCTTTCCATTAAAAAACAATTTAAATTTTATCAAATTCTAATGTTAGTTGTAGCCTCAGCACCATGATTAGGAGCTTACCTTTACACTTATAATTTAATTATATTTTTTAAGTCTTTCTAATAAAAGGTAATATATTATATATACATCAAAGAAGATATATATTAAATAGTTCTTATCTATAAAATATAATAATGAAAATTTGAAGATATATCTTATTCAAATAAGGGCAACAATAAATCAAATATGTCTATTATATATTATTATATATGATTATTTTTATTTTTATTTTTAAGGATTTTATTAATTAAAGTTCAATCTATCTAATAACTTAACTTAAAACTTAAAAAGTAGGTGAACATCCAAGTAGGATTTTTTTAATCAATATGTATAAATAATCAAAATGCAATAAATTTACAAAAAAAAATAAAATAAAAAAACAAATAATATTTAATAAACTAATGTTTAAAAAATATCAATAAGGAGAATTTTCTAAAATTATTAAATTAAATTTTAACTAAAACTTATATATCATTAATTTGATTTAATTAATTTTTTTTCTTGTAGGAGAATAAAAAGAGAGTGAAATTGTAATTCAAATTGACTCTTTCCACTTTCACATGAACCAATACATATAATTAACCATTTGTAATTATGACAAAGGCTAGTCTTTGAACATCTACAACCTTCACCATCAATTTTTATCCTCTCTCAAATTTTATTCAAGAGATGATTTAGGACTAACCACTAAAATCTCCTTCCCATTAGCCATATTAACCACAAAAATAAGCGAGTGGTAATTTCATTAGGAAGATCACACAAAAATAAGCCAATGGTTATTTCATTAGGAAGATCAAAAAAGACAAAAAATACGGAAAAGGATTTCTCATTACATCTTGGTTTCATTTTAGAGAAAATGAGTAACAATGATGGAAGACAAAATATGGAGAGATTTATCTTTGACTAAGAAGAAGAATGAACAAAGCACCCCTACTAATATCGTGTGCCTAAGACCATAGCACAAAAAACTTTACAATAGATTTATCTTTGAAACAAATAATGCTCCAAATGCAAGAAGTGTCATTTTTTCCAAATGCAAGAAGTGTCATTGTTTCCTAGTAAATAACTAGGGATATTAAAGTCTAAACTCACTTTCATTAAGGCAAATACTATGGATTAAATGGGTCAAGATTTGAGATTCAAGTTTTCACTTAGAAATTTGGATATGGCTCCACATATCTATGGAAGATGTTGTCACTACCATTAAATTTATAAATTCAAGGACAATTTGAATTTTTCTGAAAAATATTAGATTGCTTATCACAATAATTCTAATAATACCAATGCATCACACCTCACGACCTAAGAACTACCATCATAGTTTGTAGTTTCTAGGTAGGATCTATATGAATAAAATATTTAATGTTTATTATATGAAATTTTGATATGATAACTAAGCTACAAAGGAAAAGTATTTGGTAAGAATGACCAAGACATAGTAAAACCAAAAAATGTTGAAAACAAACATGTGTTGAATTTTGTGGAAGACATTTGTGATTGAGATATACAATCCAAAAAGATCATCAATTTTTTCAAGGGAGAAACACTTCACAATAAAGCGAATCAAATAGAGAAGAACATGTTAACAATGATTTACATTCCACATATAAGGATAACTTAAAGAATAATAAGTCTAGTTATTGTGAATGACTATGGCACTATTCAAATGAATGTTTTAACTTGTACCATGTGAAATATATAATGATTGGCATAAATATTCTATCAAATATAGTCAAAATAATTTATAATGGTTAAATTCTAAAAATGGAACCAAAATTATGAAAGCATGGTTTCTAAATAAGAAGCTCTAGATCATCTTATAAAATCAGTGCAACTTCATATAATAAAAACAAGAGATATTAGATGGTCATCATGTAATGGATATCCATAATCCATGAAAGTCTAGTTTTAGAATTTTTCATCAATCATGATATCAACTTGTAGTCATCCATTTGAGTGAGTTTATTTTAGTGTTTGTGTGCAAACCTACCCAAAATAAACATTGACAGGAATACTGAAGTCTCTAATGTTTATTTTGTAAAAAACAAAAAAAAAACCAAAACAAATCTTAAATGAAAGAAAAATAAAAGCAATAAAAAGTTACAAAACTTAAATAGAAATAATATAAATAATATAATCAAGTGGCATTAGCTCATTTAGTTCAACTAGTTAGATTCATCATCATTTAAGGAGGAGACCAAGGTTCAAATCTTGCCAAGCGAATCATGGATAATATCCTAACTTTGTTGTAATACCAGGTGATTGTAATACAGGTGGGACCCCTTTCATCTCATATAATCAATTGAAAAAAAAATAGAAGCAATATAAAAAAAGTTATATATCTTAAAAAAAATAATTAAAAATAAATAAAATAAAAATCTTATTTTTAAATAGAGGTTAACAAATAAAGAAATATATATATAATCTTCATCAATTAGAATAAAATCGTAATTTTTGTTTAATATGAGTATCTCCTTTAATAAATTTAAAAAAACACCTAGTGTGTAAAATCCATTCAGTTGAATTTAATAAAGAATGCATATATTAAATAGTTTTATTGCACTTATTATACTATTTATAAATCGGTTTGTGTTTGAGAGTGTTTCAGGGAGTTTATGTATATCATAAAATTTAATAAAGAATGCATATATTTATGAGTTTTATTGCACTTATTATGCTATTTTCAAATCGGTTTGTGTTTATCTTCGATAGTGTTTCAGGGAGTTATGTATATCATAACGGTGGATATATATGTTTCATTGGTTTTATTGCACCTACTTCGATATCATGTTTATCTTTACAGACTATTTAATCAGACGATTAAGTTTTTCTGATATTGCGTTTGTATATTATTAAAATGTGCCGTGTTCCCCCCATCTCCTGACATTTCCTCCACTTAGGAAAGCGTAGTGCACTCGGACACCGCGCCCCTTGTTCTGACTTGCCCCAACTCCTATTTCAACGCCATCGTGGTTTCGTTAGATCGCATCAGAAACTGCTGCAGCTTTATGGACATAACCAGTTTGATCTAGCCTAGTCAACAAGCATGCTATTTTCTGTAATGTCACCGCTCACATTTCTTTATTATCTACCTGCCTTGGACCATGTAAATTATTAATGAAGCCTTATTGAACAAACTTCCATGACTAGACGGGAATTTAAAAAAATAGGACTCCTAGGTATAACGAAAACAGCACATTCTGGATAGAGAAAGCAAGGAAATTGGTCTCAAATGCGAGAAATTAAAATTTTCTCCGAAAAAAGAAAATATTAAACTTCTCCAGATGGAATAACAAAACATATACGAATTTCCTAATTTGGCAAATGGGTGATATCATGGAGGGATTGTGCTGTTTAGTCACGAATCTATTTGTTAAGCTTCCAAAAATTGGAAACTCCAAAAATATTAACCTGTTGTTGTAAGCGTTTGCAAACGAAACATTGCTTGTAAAACGAAGGATGTCACATTACATTCGGTCCAAAAATTCCTCTGAGCTCTCTTCGCACGCCAAAGCTTCAGACTATGTATATAGAAAGCCTATTTCGAGAATTATCTAAAAGGCTGCATTATGCTCATCATACGCCTAATTTTTGAACTAATTGAAATGCACGCTTAATTTATTGTATGCAAATTCATTTGCAATATCCCTTTCAGGGTTTCACAGGAATCGAAAGGCGCAGATAACAGTTTAGTTACCTTGTAAAAAAGTCGACTACTTAATCCACAACAATCGCTAACGCCATGTGATTATGCTGTCTATTTGTCCAATGATCCAAAACGATTAAGCGTTCTAACGCTAAGATTTCAGAAGTTAAGATTTCAGAAGTCGTAGAAGTCAGAAAAAATGATTGAATGAATTTTTCATTGGGACCTAGCCTACAATTTTTTTTTTTGAGAGATTTATGGTATTCCACCTGTACAGCAATATATAGAAGTCGATTATCCTTTCCAATTGCTTATAACACAAAGTTAATGTTATTGATGGCCTATAACCGCTAACGCAACTAATAAATTTGAAAACTGTAAATGAACCCATGCCTAAAATACTAAAATAGTGCACTTACATGAATCAAATATTTAGGCCTGTCGTTTGAAAAATCCAGACTCTGAGAATCCAAAAGAAAACGAGAACAACTGCCCTTAGGTAATCGTAATTGTCAGCCGCACAGAAAGAGGTTATGGAGGTGTAAGGCAAAGCCCCGGGTTAAATAGGCTGTTTCCATTCTAGATCCCAAGAAGGCATATCGGGTATGGCTGGGCACACTAAAACATGAGATGATGCAGCCAAATCATAGGTCCATCTTGTCTTCAAATTTAGATAGTCGAGGGTGAAACTGAACTTTCAAAAAAGACCCCACCTCGCCGACCACCATAATACTATTGATATTAATGGCGGTTCCGTGTGAATCCAAGAAAATGCGTCAATGCTGCAACTACTTAACTTTGAAAAAAGAGCCTACCTTATCGAACACGTTAGTACTTTTGATATTAATGGCGGTTCCGTGTGAATCCAAGAAAATGCGTCAATGCTGCAACTACTTAACTTTGAAAAAAGAGCCTACCTTATCGAACACGTTAATACTTTTGATATTAATGGCGGTTCCGTCTGAATCCAGAAAAAAGTCGTCAATATGGGAAGTACGGAACTCTGAAAAAAGAGCCTACCTCACCGACATGTCCAGTTTTTAGCCGCAACCTCCTCGGTAGCATATTCCTCATTCCCAGTCTGGAGAGATGGCGGCACCGTTGGGAGATCGTATTGCAATAGGATACGGCGCCGCATATTATGACCTGACGCAACGCGGATTCAATTCGCGGCTAATAATAATAATAATCTCTCGGCGTCGCATATTATGACTGACGCAACGCGGGTTCAACGCGGATTCAATTCGCGGCTAATAATAATAATAATCATCTCTCGGCGCCGCATATTATGACCGACGCAACGTGGAGGGATTTTTAGCCGCCAATTGAATCAGCGTTGCGTCGAGTCATATGCACCGCATATTAGACTGACGCAACGCGGAGGGATTTTTAGCCGCCAATTGAATCAGCGTTGCGTCAAGTCATAATATGCGCATATTATGACTTGACGCAACGCTGATTCAATTGGCGGCTAAAAATCCCTCCGCGTTGCGTCAGTCATAATATGCGGCGCCGAGAGATGATTATTATTATTATTAGCCGCGACTGATTCAATTGGCGGCAAATAATCCCTCCCTCCGATCTAATATATAATAATTCTGTAGGGAACATGACACCTACTTTTTATGAGCACAAGAGTATGTATTTGGTTTGATGAAACCTTATGCATAACAAGTACTAATTTTTTTTTTATTTCATCACTTGGATTAATTGATTATCAATATAATAAGGCATTAGGAAGATGTGGAGGAGGAAGAATGTCAATAATGTTTATTTCTTGATGGGGACATTGTTTATTTCCTCGCTAGGAGAGTATACAATCAAACGTTTATTCTTCAACATTACATTGTTTATTTCCTCGCTAGGAGAGTATACAATCAAACGTTTATTCTTCATCATTAAATATTCAAACTTTTTACGACTCTTTGTTTTATAAAAAGTATCAAATTTATCGTTTTTTCTAATATTAAAAGAAGGAGAATTAATGCGAGAAGAAGAAGAGAAAGAATTTTTTCCTCTTGAATGGTGCTAGGACTGAGAGTTTGAGGTCTTGAAACATCTTACAACAAAGGAAGGTCAAGACACTCAAGACTAGGCAACCATTTTTTCTTCTAGTAGTTGATCTTGATTGACCATAGCATCAAGTGTTGCAAGGGTAGTGTATTTCAACTCCTTATATAAATGTTCTTGTAATCTACTCTTGAGCTTGAGAGTGAGAGTTGGAGTTGGATCCCACACATGGAGTAATATCAATAGTTAATTGAATTGGAATATGTAATCCTACATAGACATTTGATTCTCTTATAATAAGCAAAGTCATTTGATATGCAGATCATGTTATAGTTGGAACAATAAAATGTCTCCTTCAAAGTTGTGACAAGTTGATCCTAAGGGTTGATGGAATTCTAAGTATCTTGGCATATAGTGACCAAGACATTAGAAACACCAAAAAGCTTTAATTTACAAAATGGAATATTTTCATCATTAGTGATCTGACTATACTTGAACCAAGTCTCCAAGTATAAAATCTAGCTATGAAGTACATCAAGATATTTAGATCCATTAAATTTGTTGGCCTTGCATTTCATTTTAGAATTAGTGTCATAGGGCTTGATTTCCTATTGTATGGTCTAGACATTGATGTCATTGACCTTCTCGATCAATGTGGGCTTGATTTCCTATTGTGTGGTCTAGCCATTGATGTCATTGACCTTCTTGATCAATGTGTTAACCACCTTAGCAAGATCAACATTTTTTAGTTAGATTGATGGCCATGGTGATGTAAGTTAAAGCCAAGGACAATGTTGTTGTTACACCTCTGGTTATTTGAGATGCTCAAGTATCTCCAAGGTACTACACTATTTGTAGTCAAACCAAAAATATGTCCTTCACATCTAAAGAATATAATAGTCCAATATGAGTTGATGATTTAGTTCTACAAAATTTTAATTATTTCCTTCAAAAATGCTCAATCTACCAACAAACCATTTTGTGAGTATCAAAAATCAACGATGAGTTTGAGCATCATTTTCATAGCCACCTTGATATTTATCTTGTGTATATGATCCACATAGGTCAGGATAATGAGAAAATTACATTGAAAAAGAAGGAGAATTGTGCTCATTATTGTCAAATGTATATACTTGTAAAGCTTCCAATGTTATTATGGCACACCTTGCATCAATAAATACAATAAAGCACAAAACAAGAGGATAGCCACTTGGACATCTGGGTTCCTTCTACACTAGCCTAACTTCCTTGAAACCAATGAGTGAATTTGAATAAGAGTGTTGTCATAGACCTATCTTTAGAATATCAAAGGATGATCATTAACAACATCAAGAAGAATAGAATATGTGGATACATTATGATAAAGATATAGATACAAATATAGATCTAAAGTATAATGGATTGTACATGGGAGATACAAATAGAGATTATAATATAACATATATAGGTGGCAATGGTGAAATTTATGATGGGATATTATCTATATGGGTGACTCCAATGGTAGCACAACAATGGGTGACTATGATGGTGGTCTAGTGTCGAGCAACTCTAGTGGTGGCATGACATTAAGAGGAACCAACTTGCCTATGTGGTTATTATTATTTTTTAATTTACATTGATGGTTATACCATAGCAAGCCTTCACCTTCATATTATTTATGTATGCATGTGGATGTGCAAGAGATCCATTCGTGTGCTAGAGATGTTGCAAGAGTCTTTGAAAAATGCAAACCTAGGATTATATTTGATTCACATAGGCCATCAAATTATTTAATTCATGTAAGTGCTAAAAGGAATATGAATTCGAGTGGTCTGCACACAAGGTGGTGACACGGTCATTACTTACCAATGGTTCTTATGTGCAATGGAACATACATGGGTTGGCAATGTTGAGTAGATTTAGAGCTATGGTGGTAAAATCCTACCACATTTTTACATCCCAGGATCACCCAATGTGGTAGAGCACACATAAAATGGTAGTGTCGTAGTCTTCAATCATATGTAGGGTGTTAGTAGAGTGCATGTAGGATGGAAACACTATCTTCGAAGATACTTACAACATGAAATGACTCTAATATAGCAGACATATGACTACCAAGACCTTGAGTTACAAATGTGTCACCATAGACCATGGGATGTATTGGAATCATGGAACATATATCGAGATTACATGAGGGAAATAATTCACACCTATACAAAAATATAAACCTCTATAGAAAGCTTATAGACAAAAGACTTCATAAACCCCAACTGGAGGATAGGAAAAGCAACCCAAATCAATTGATAAAAATGAGAGCTCTAATACCAATGACATGGAAGGAAACTTATTCCAAATGTTATTGAATGTTGAGGAAATTTTACAAGTTTATATAAGCATAATATTTGCCAAAATTACAAGATATGTAATATCTTCCAAATCTTACTTGAAGTGAAAATTAGAAGATCAAATATTAATATAAATTGCAAATTGAAGTAATATGAACTACAACTCAAAATAAATTAAGAAGTAGCTAACTTAATCTAACAACCTAACCACTAGGAAACTAACTTTAGCTTTACTCTTTTATGTTTTACATAGGGTAAAGATAACTAATAAAAAAATATAATAAACCCTATGCAAAGTGAAGTAGGAAAAAAACTTCACCAAATGATGATAAAAAATATGCGTATCTATGTCCTATTGCGAATGAGCATCAAACGAAAGCATGCAAGTAAAATGGAAATGATGCAAAACAACCAGAAATAATACAAAGTAAGTCGACTTCTTATTAATTAGGAAGATAAAAATCCAGGTTACAAATTGTCCCCTTTGAGGGATTAAATAGATGATACAAATATTTGCAAATCGGGTGCCCAAGGATCAAAATCTAGTGTCTTTCTTCATACCTACAATTGAATTGGGTGGGCCAACATTACTAATGCTTGTATATTTGATTATTTGAGGTCCTATGTTAATCCCCAATGCATTTTATAACCTACACCTACACACAAGGAAATAGAAAATATCAAATAGCAAGTGCATGTGATGAGAAACATGCAATCCCCATAGGGGCCAAATAGCTAATAGTGAGAATAAGCATCAAATAAACTCCAAATGACTTAAAATTTTAGAGGGATGTAAAACATAAGATTTTGGGAAGATATCACTAGAAAATGCACTATGATTGAATCGTATGGTGCCTCGTAATTGCAGTGATCGTTCGTAACCTAAAAAACACAAAGCAAACAATTGCTAGCCCTAGACATATCCAAAACATATGAAAATTGGACAGAATACATAAAATGCTATTTTAAATAAACCCATTTGATTATATTTGTAAAATTTATAACAATTTAGGTGTTTCATCAGATGAACACTAGAGACCTGTATGAGACCCTACAAAACACTAAAATTGCAATATCTCGACCAATATAGCTCAGAATGGCCTAAAATTTGAATTGAAGCATAATATGATAATGTAGAAAATAAATACTAGAAAATAGTAATAAAATCATACACATATTTCTATTCGTTACAGGGTGGGATGAATAAGACTGTCACAAATTAGGGGGCGCCCGGGGGTGGGATGCCCACCATTTTTGCCTAAATTTTACCACCAATTCCACTGAGGATTGATGTAAAATACTATGGGATGTATTGTCATCAAATTTGTGGAGGGGATTCATTCAGATGGTTTGGTTATGTGACAAATTGTGCCTACTAGTTCCCTCACAAACCTCCTTTGCTAGGTAGAGATTTTGAGGTAAAAATGGGCATGAAAGGTGAAAGGAAATCTTGGTAGCACTCCGTTGTTTTTTCCTCAAAATTCCTCTCTATCTTGAATGGAAATTGGATCCACTTTATAGCCCAAGGATGCTTCATGGGTCAAAAGGCATGTGAGGGCATGCTGGGCAAGAGGCACCACTTGGCCAGTAGGGCGGCATGCATTGGAGGGGGAAGAGAATCTCCCAAATTGGCCTCATTCATTGAGCATGTCATAAGATTTGTTGCATGCCCTAACTTGTGGGCAATAATAGCTAGATTTGACTTTTTGCCGGTCAAACCTACTATTTGCTCCACCTTGGGACGAATGTTGCTATTCACTCCAAGGTGGGATGAATATGCTTTGTATTCATCCCAGTGTGGGACAAATAGAAACACGGTGTTCAAAAGGTCCCAAAAGTGGACTAAAACCTTCCAAAACCTTGCACTGAGTGGTTAGGACCACTATATACTTGCTAAGGGCTGACCTAGGGACCTTGGTATGTCATTTAGCCATTGCTTGTGGTAGAATAATATGATTGACCAGATTTTAGTGTCTACAAGTACCCCTTTTTGGGATGCATTGTGTGCAGAACAACACCGAGCAAAAATAGATGCCTTAAATATTCAATGATTAGGGTTACTCAAATAACCTAACCAACTTTAGATGCCCTAATCCTGGAAAGAGCATGCGTTCTTGAATCCTTGCTTTTGACGAGCTAAGGAACTTGCTTAAGCTTAGACATTGTCTATCATGAAGAGGCGAGGCCTATGATTCCATGATGCTAGAAATACCAAGTGTTTTAATTTGATATTTTGTGCTTGTTTGTTACCCTAAGTAGGAACGTGATTGTCTTTGTCATAGATTCATTGAATGAACATACTTTGCATGATTGAGTGTGTGCTTTTTTATTTTTAACTGAGTATGACTACCTCCTCAAGCGACGAGTCGATGAAGGAATGACTCATGAGAAAAGCGATGAGTCACTTGACATATATGACTTTTGTTGAGGTTACCTTTAGTTGTATCCATTGAAAAATGACATAGTTTTGAAAGGATTTTGATGATGTTATGGAGGTTTCCTGGAAGAAAAAAGTTTGAAAACTTCATCCCGTCAGGCGGTCCAGCCACAATGGCCTTCTTGGGGAGTGAAATAGTAACTTGTCTATGCATCCATGCAAAGTTGGCATGCCATATTGACATTTAATGAATTCCATTAGATTTGAATAGTTTTGGCTGGTTGTGGGACCCTTTTCTTTATTGCTTCCTTGGAGGAAAGGAATGAAAAACCTCATTCCCAAGGGGCGGTCAGGCCATAGTGGCCTTATTAGGGATTGAAGTAAGGTTCTTTCCAAGCATCCAGGAGTGCTATTATTTACCTCTTTATGGATATAAAAATTTTGACCAAAATGGGGTTGTGTTTATGGGATCTTGCACCCTTTTGGTGCATTTTAAGTTGTTTTAAGCTGTGAATTTTGTATTCATCCTAGGGTGGAATGAATACAAATTTGGTATTCATCCTAGGGTGGGATGAAGGGCCAAAAGTACGTTCATCCCACCCTGGGATGAATAGAATTGTTGTAGGCCTATATAAACCTCAAATGCAAGTTTTGGGCTCATTATTGCATGTTTTCTCTAGCGATTTGAGAGGTGAGGAAGAGGAGGGTTATTTTTTTTGTAGCGAAGCGCTGTCAAAATCATCCCATGGCCACCATGAGTCAGCAAGTAGAGGCATCAAATGGAGGATCCGGTGTGTTAGGACCCTCCTAACATGTCCTAATACTTATATTATTTATTAATTATATTCTAAGGTCACAACCCTTCACTCTTACAACTATTAGACTAGGTATTTAAATGCAATCCAAATATGATAATAAGGCATCATCGAAAAAATATATAAATTAAGTCTATTGTGGGTTTTCTACCTTACAATCAAAAAGCGATTCAATATAAAAAATGATCCTACTTCCTGCACTATTTAGTTTCATACCATCTAGATCAAAGCTAGATCAAGGAGAAAATTCACCATTAATTTTTTTTCCCACCACACATTTCAGCCAGTCCACATTCGCGAGGACGCAAACAACATTCACGCTTCACGGATCCGTGTCAAAATCCTTGCAAAAAATTAAACCTTCTCCTAAGGTACGAATTAAGTTGTCTTACACCCAAATTGCTCGACCTTTCACGTGGTGACTGGTGGCTATTTTGAAAAAGCTAAAATCTTCAACCCAGCATCAAGGTTTTCGACGTCCGAAATACAAAGGAAAAAAATTAAAATTATTATTTTTATTTTTTGCTCACCTGTACCAAGTCATATTGATCATTACCTACACCAATCGCAATGGCTAAAGGACGATGATCATTGGATTCCATTCATGAGAAACACGAAAGGCTCGCTGAAGAAGTTCAACAGGAAAGAGAGAAGAATACCCGTAACACAAGAGAACTCTTCGAGAAAATATTTGCAATGATGTTAAACTTGATGTCATCAGTCAAAATCAGGCAACAACACATGCAAATTCACCCAACCATGGGTCATAAAACCGAGCAATGTTAGAAGGTCCAAAAACTTCCATTCTACCACAGACGACCAAATTAGACTTCCCAAAATTTGAAGGAGGAGACCCTACAAACTGGATATACCGAGCAGAGCAATATTTCTCACTAAATCAAATTTTGGAAATGCAAAAAGTGCATATCGCCTCCTTCCACTTGGAAAATGATGCCATCCAATGGTACCAATGGTTCGAGAAAACTAACAGCACTCCGACGTGGTCAACCTTTACACAAAATCTATTAGTGTGATTCAGCCCTAGCAAGTTTCAAAGCTTTACAGGGGCCCTCACTAAATTATGCAAAACCACTTCGGTAAGCGAATACCAAGCAGAATTTGAAAGGCTAGCTAATCGAACATCCGGATTAGACGTTGCCTTCTTTCAAGAATGTTTTTTCAATGGATTAAAAGAAGAAATTTGAATAGAGGTGCAAATGTATAACCCTAAAAACATGTTAGAGACCATCGGCTTGGCGAAATTAGCAGAGGACAAAATCAAGGCATGAAATCGGTTCACAAAACCAACTTGGGAGAAACCATCAAACACTTATACCAACCCCAAACCAATGCAAAATGGTCAAACCCAAAAATCCTACAGAGCCCCCAAAATTAACCTCGCTCTAACAATTAAGCATCTGAGTTTTGAGGAAATGAAGGAAAGACAAGCTAAGGGTCTTTACTACCATTGCGATGAGAAATTTGACAGAAATCATAAATGTGCCTCACGGAAGTTATATATTCTAGATGCCACAGAGGAAGGGAATTCTACTGAAGAGGAACCTGAACTCGAAGTAGAGGTATTATCCAACACACTTGAAAGTGTGAAGAAAATGCACCAAAGGTTTCCTTCAACGCCCTTTCTGAATTGTTTGCCCCTCAAACAATGCGAGTAAAAGGGTATTTTAAGAAACAAAACCTTACCGTGCTCCTAGATTCTGGTAGCATGCATAATTTTATCCATCCAAAGGTAAACAAGCAAATTGTTTTATATACCCTTGCAATAACTTCAAAGTGATTATTGGAAATGGCAAAAAAATTACATGCAAAGGAAAATGCAAAAATATAAAACTAACTATGGGGGTTTATAACATGAAAGGTGACATGTACGTCCTACCCCTAGGTGGGTGCGACATTTTCCTAGGCATACAATGGTTACGAACCTTGGGCGTAGTCCAATTTGATGAACTATGGATGAAATTCACAGCAAAGAACCAAACCTATATTATCCAAGGCCTGAAATCAGGACCTTCCCAAATCGTTAGCTCGCATAGAATGGAGAAAATTATCCGAAAAGGAAACAAAGGAATGGTTGCCCAATTATTTTCAATTCAACCTAGTCACAAAGAAGATGAGACACCAGAGTTACAAAATATTTTAGACCACCATAAGGCGGTATTCAATGAACCAAAAGGACTACCTCCACAACGAAGTCACGATCACACTATTCCACTATTTCCAGGGCATCAACCTCCTAATATTAGACCTTATCGTTATCCATACCTCCAAAAGACTAAAATAGAGAAATTAGTACAAGAGCTTCTTAAGGCAGGAGTCATTAGACCTAGCAAAAGCCCTTACTCCTCTTCAATTATTTTAGTTAGAAAAAATGATGGCTCGTGGCATTTATGTGTTGATTTTCGAGCGCTTAATAAAATGACCATCAAAGATAAATTTCCTATTCCAGTCATAGACAAGCTATTAGATGAACTCCACGGGGCAGCTTATTTTTCCAAGTTAGACTTACGGTCAGGCTACCACCAAATACGAGTCAATGAAAAGGATATTCCTAAGATGGCCTTTCGCACTCATGAAGGGCACTACGAATTCTTGGTGATGTCATTTGGCCTGACCAACACTCCTACCTTTCAAAGTCTAATGAATAAGGTATTTCACCATTTTCTTTGTAAATTTATATTAGTTTTCTTTGATGATATTTTGATTTATATCAAAACATGGGAAGAACATTTGGACCATGTTAGACAAGCATTCCAAATCTTGAAGGAAAATCAACTTTATGCAAAAAGATCAAAGTGTTCCTTTGGAAAACAAGAAATTGAATACTTAGGGCATGTTGTCTCAAAGGAAGGAGTTATGGTAGATCCTTCCAAAATCGAGGAGGTGAAAATTTGGCTTATTCCAAAAACCTTAAAAGCTCTACGTGGGTTTCTTGGACTAACGAGATATTATAGAAAATTTGTCCAAAATTATAGTAAAATCGCTGCTCCTCTAACAACATTACTTAAGAAAAATGCTTTCAAATGGTCGTCTAAAGTAGATGAGGCCTTTATCACCTTGAAAATTGCAATGTGTACCACCCCTGTTCTAGCCATGCCCAACTTTTCTAAACCGTTTGTCATTGAAAGTGACACTTTAGTAATAGGAATGGGAGCCGTACTCATGCAGGATGAAAGGCCTCTAGATTTTATAAGCAAAGCATTTTCTCCTAAGAATTCAGCTCGCTCTACGTATGAAAAAAAGATGTTGGCGATTGTCCATGCTATTAAACATTGGAGGCCTTACCTTATTGTCCAACATTTCATTATATGCACTGACCATCATAGCTTGAAGTATTTTTTGGAACAAAGGGCTAATACCCCGGAACAAAAAAAATGGGTTACTAAACTTCTTGGCTATGATTATGAAATTACATATAAAAAGGGAAAGGACAACATGGCAGCCGATGCACTTTCTAGAAAATTTGAAGATATGCCTCAAGTCCATGCTCTTTCCTCCCTTATTCCTAAATGGGTAGATGAGGTGCATGGAGAATGGATAAATGATCCTACTATCCACGCCTTAATTCAACAACTTCAACATAATCCTAGTAGCAAACCTCCATACACTTGGAAGGACAATATATTAAGATACAAAGGGAGGATGGTCCTCACCCCCAATTCACCTTATCATGAAAAACTTCTTCATGAGTTACATACCTCACCCACTGCAGGCCACTCAGGGTTCTTAAAAACCTATAAAAGAGCCACTACCTCCTTCTATTGGGTAGGAATGAAAAATTACATCAAAAATTTTGTAAAAGAATGTGAAGTTTGCCAAAGACAAAAGGGGGAGACCCTTGCTATTCTAGGATTACTTCAACCTCTTCCTATACCCACCAAAACATGGGCAGATATTTCTATGGACTTTATTGAAGGATTACCAAAATCAGGAGGAAAAACAACCATTTTTGTAGTCATTGATCATTTATCTAAATATGCCCATTTTTGTTCCATGGCTCATCCTTATACCGCTAGCACTATAGCCCACCTCTTCCTAGATAACATCTTTAAATTACATGGTATGCCCTCCACAATTGTTAGTGACCACGACCCAACTTTCACTAGCATATTTTGGAAGGAATTGTTCAAATTACAAGGTATTCAACTTCGTATGAGCTCCGCTTACCATCCTCAAACAGATGGCCAAACAGAAGTTGTAAATAAATTCTTGGAAACATACCTTCGATGTTTTGTTTCTACTCAACCACTCCATTGGGTAAAATGGATTTCACTAGCGAAATGGTGGTATAACACTTCATACCATACGTCCATCAAAATGACTCCTTATGAAGCACTGTATGGTCAAACACCACCATCCCTCACTTCCTATATTCCAGGGACTACAAAAGTCCATGCGGTGGAAACGAAACTTGCTAATAGAGATGACATACTACGGATCCTAAAAGAGAACCTACACACCGCCCAACATCGCATGAAGCAGCAAGCCGATCAACATAGAAGTAAACATAGTTTCCACGAGGGTGATATGGTTTTCTTACGTCTCCAACCTTACCGTCAATCCTCTCTTAAACAAAAATGTTCTCAGAAGTTAGCACCCAAATTTTACGAGCCGTATAAATTTCTCCAATGTATTGGGACTGTTGCTTATAAACTAGAGCTTCCTCCCTCTTCCAAACTTCACCCCGTATTTCATGTATCTTTCCTTAAGCTCGCAGTTGGAACCCATATCACGACACAAACCACTCTCCCTGAATTCTCTGATGATGGAGTACTTCTAGTCAAGCTAGAAGCTATCTTGGATCACCACTTTCATCACCTTCGTACTCACGATATCATAGAAGTTTTAATCCATTGGAAAGGTCTACCTTTAGAAGACGCAACGTGGGAAAATTTTCAAGATATCCAGCAACAATTTCCAAATTTCCAGCTTTGAGGACAAAGCTCCTTTAAGGGGGGTGGCATGTTAGGACCCTCCTAACATGTCCTAATACTTATATTATTTATTAATTATATTCTAGGGTCACAACCCTTCACTCTTACAACTATTAGACTAGGTATTTAAATGCAATCCAAATATGATAATAAGGCATCATCGAACAAATATATAAATTAAGTCTATTGTGGTTTTCTACCTTACAATCAAAAAGCGATTCAATATAAAAAATGATCCTGCTTCCCGCACTATTTAGTTTCATACCACGGTGCGAGGAGGGTATGTGGTGACTCGAATCCCTTATTATTTTAGCTTTTAAAAGTATGATTTTTTTTTCGTTTATTTTATTTGTATAAAACAAGTAATTAAACCTAATCTAACTGGACCGCACCATATTTTTACCTTATTTAACCTTCAGCAATTAAACCTAATGTAGTTAAAATACACTAGAATTTTTTGAGTTTTGAATTTTGTTTTTAAACACATCACAATACAAGAAAGGTAGTGAAACCCTAATGTAACTGTAATAGGTGTAATTTTGTATTTTTTTTTAAAACATATCACATTACGGGATAGGGAATGAAACCCTAGGGTAGATGTAATATGTTGTATTTTAAATTTTTGTATTTTGTTTTTTGTGGAATTAAATTGTTGTAATGGTTTAGGTGTGCATTTTTTTTTAGGCCTTTTGGAGTCCTTTGTGAGGCATAATGAATACTAATTTATTGTTGTTATTATTGAGTTATTACTATACAAGGTGGTGAAGAGTCGGTATTGCACATTGAAGCTCTTCCAGACCACCTGAGATGCCTTGATTAAGGCTAACTACGAGTGGCTTGATGCCATGGGGCTTAAGTAGGTTACTCAGTTGGAGCCTATGATAGGTGATCGGGCCTACTTGACTGTTCTTATTAACTGGTGGGACTCACACACCAACACCTTCCACCTATACATGGGGGAGATGACAATAACACTAGAGGATGTCTATTAGATTCTACGAATTCTAATAGAGCGACGACCGATCCACTCAACGCACCATGACTAGAGAGGTGTAGTGCTGATGAGGTACTTTAGGGAGGATGCGAATGCGAAGGAGCTAGACTACCTAAATGGAGGGATACTGGCAGGGTTTTGGTATGAGGAGAAGGTATTGGAGGTGAGGCATACGCTACTGATGACGCTCATCTCCAATATGCTTCTCTCGAATTATTCAGGAATCAGGTTCCCTTGGAACCTGGTGTACACCCTAGAAGGGTGTACTAAGGAGGAGCCTCTGGTGATGGCTTTGGGGATGACACTATTGGCATAGTTGTATTATGGTTTGTATGAGATCCGTTGCCATCGATGGAAGGGCTTGGGGTGTAGCTTCTTATTGTAGTGTTGGGGATGGTAGCACATAGTTGTGGGATGACCACATGGACTGCCATGGATGACCTAAGCATAGCTAGTAGATAAGGAGATAGGATATAGTATCCTATGGCATAGGGCACAGGAGAGAGGGTAGATTCATAACCACATAGGTGATGTGGATCACTATGCTGATGAATTCTCATGACTGACGCCAAGGAAGGTGGTATGGTGACCATACAAGGATTGTTCGATCTGGGTGGATGCTAGAGAGCAGCTTCGACGGGTGAGGCAAGGTAGATGGATGATTGCTTGAGATGGTACCGAGTGGGAGTACTTCCTATTTTCTTGATTTACATGATATTTTGGGCTATGGTAGGGGTTGCCTGTGGAGGTAGTAGTATATCGACATCATGGGGATGAGAGGAAATTAGGTTGGCTAGTGGTGTAGGAGGTAAGAGAGGAGGCAGACCCTGTAGTGGACTTTCTTGATGTGAATGACACCGATACTACAGTGAAGTATGACTTATGGTGGGTGATGCACCAGTGGCAAGGTGCAAGGGCTCTCAGAGGTTAGGCAACTATGATAATGGATGAGGTTATGGAGGATGCTTTGGAGTAGGACCAAACATAGGTGGATAAGCCACACGATAATCACCAATAGGCCAATGATCAGGTGGATCTACTAGACCTGGGGTATCAGGGTGATGAGGGGGAAGCTAAGTACCAGGGGTCATAGGTACAGTAGGGTACCTATGGTGACCGATACCTAGAGCTATAGGCTAAGCTAGTTAAGGTTAGATAGGAGAGGGATCTCCTTTGGGCACATGCACAGGAGGACCAAACTGAGATATCCTCCCTACAGGTATAGTTGAGAGTACAGGGTCCTAGGCAAAAGGGGTCTAGCATTGGGAAGGTAGAGAGGCTACGGGTAGAGGTTCTTTGATTGCAGTCAATAGTGAAGATATACCAATCACGAGGATAGCAAAGACAAGATTACGTGGATAGACTAGAGATGGAGGTCGTGTGTCTTGGAGGACATCTTCCTAATGATGGGGATACCAGTAGCTCACATCATACTCAATTGAGTGAGACGGTATAGTCTTATTCTAGGTGGAGTATTGATAGGGCGGGTGGCAGCAGGTATGGAGGGTCACAATGGACCTGAACTATAGGTGGCAGTGCAAGTCACAACACCGATCCTACATGACCATGGTGATGGGTACTATTGAGACTCTTTTTGACTTTTTACTTTTTGGTACTGGTGAGGTCTAAGGACCCACTTTATTGTAGCCTATGAGCATTTTTGGAAACTATGATGTATATTTTTTCCCCATATATATATGAGATTTTGTTATGGGCATCATGTTTCTTTTTTATTGTTTTATGAGATGGATGTAATGTATGTATGTGATTCATGATGGTATGTTAAATGCTAATACTTGTTTTATATGGATACTATTATGTGATTTTTTGTAGTACTGATGGATGCTATACCACGTATGTACATGTATGCTTCTATGATGTAATGCAAATGTGGTTGATGTTTATTATGTATGCATATGGATGCTTTTGTGATATAATTTGCTGCTTATGTATATGCGTGGATGCAAAATGAGATGGGTGAATTGAGTGCTTTGATATATTGAATTGTGATTAATTATTTGTCCCACTATGTTAGCACCATAGACTGTGTAAAATACATTAGTTCATTTTGTTTCTTTTTGTACTATTTTTGTGTATTGGATATATGGAAATGTGTTATTGCAATGTGATGTAATGGAATAAGTGAAATGAGATGTTAAAGAATGTATATGAGGTTTTCTTGAGACTCAAACACTCTAATTAACTTGATCAAAGTTGTTTACTAGCTATGCAAGACTTTTTGACAAGGTATGAATCGCACTACGACGACCAAGATACTTCACATCCCTATGTGTGCAAGTGAGTTCTTTCCTGTGAGACACATAAAGATACCACCATTTCCAGATAGGCTATCCACCAAACCTAGAATGAGGATCACCTTATGAATGTCATGATCCTAGGTTTGTACTTCATTGGATTAGACCACTAGGTAGTGTAGGCTACCCAAAAGCTAGCTCGTCCACATGCAAACATTGGTCTGCACACATGCAAAAGCTAATGTGATAGACATATTGTCATGCGGGAGGCTACCGCCATTGAAAGATAGGCTATCCACAAAACCTACAATGAGGATCACATTATGGTTTTCCAAATGCTCAGAATTCTAGGGATTCAAGCTAAAGCTCCCTTCTATTCTTCAATTTTATTGGGATACTTCCTCATGGGTAGTGATGATAATCACTGCTTTTTTTTTGTATTTTGTTTTCTTTGAGCAAGGGATTTGGGAAGTGGTGATGACCACTGTGTATTTTGACTTTGATGATTTTTATTTTTGCTTTTTGAGGATTTTGATTTTTTTTTTTGAACTTTTGGGAGTTTGGGAATTGGGATTTTTGATGGTGGGAATTGGAATTTTTGATAGTGGTGAAAACCACTATTTATTTTGGGGAATTGGGTAGGGAAGATCTTGTACTTTTTCCAATTCATAGCATTCTTGAACCATTCACACAGGGGGATGAGCAGGATGACATTTTCGCTTAAAGAAACATAGACCACTTTGTGGGTTTCATCTTTCCTTACACAAAACTTGGATTTATTAATGTGTAAATGTGTTGGGATATGTTGTATACAAGGTATAATCTAAGAAAGACTCTACCTCCTAAAAATCATGATAGCTTTCTACAAAATTTGAAAATAAAACTAGATATGGCGGAGTTACTAAAAATTGAAAGATATTCTAGAACAAATGACTATGTGACGGGAGATAGACACTTTTATGACCAATGTAAAATTTAGGTGAACATGATGAGTGGAAAACTGAGATGATGCAGATAATTATTTTGATATAATTGTTATCTTTTGTTTTTTGAACTGATGCAAGATGTACAGTCTTAGTGCTAGACATGAATGAGTGACTCTATAGTGCAAAGTACCATAATGAGTATGCCTAATGCAGATGATTTTGATAATGTAATGAAATGTGATGTAATAAAATGCAATATGATATTTTTGTATTTTTGATGTGTTGTTGATGTTTGAAAATGCAATGTGATGCAATATTTTTGTGTTTTTTATTGATATATATGATGTTTTTGATTTTTTTATTGATAGATATATACATGTGACAAACGAGCTTATTGGGGGCCATTGGGGCATTTGGGTTGGCCAAAGGGCTTATGGATGCCTTTGGGGATTTTGAGGTGACCAAAGGGCTTATGGATGCCTTTGGGGATTTTTGGGGTGACCTAGATGGTTATAGACCACCTAGGAGCATTTTAGGTTGACCAAGTGGGTTAAAGGCACCCTTGGAGCATTTTGGGGTGACCTAGATGGTTGTAGACCGCCTAGGAGAATTTTAGGTTGACCAAGCAGGTTAAAGGCACCCTTGGAGAATTTTGGGGTGACCTAGATGGTTATAGAGCACCTAGGAGCATTTTAGGTTGACCAAGTGGGTTAAAGGCACCCTTGGAGCATTTTTGGATGACCTAGATCGTTATAGATTGCCTAGGAGCATTTTAGGTTTACCAATGGGGATTAAAGGCACCCTTGGAGCATTTTAGGGTGACCTAGATGGTTATAGACCACCTAGGAGCATTTTAGGTTGACCAAGCAGGTTAAAGGCACCCTTGGAGCATTTTGGGGTGACCTAGATGGTTATAGACCATCTAGGAACATTTTAGGTTGACCAAGAGGGTTAAAAACACCCTTGGAGCATTTTGGGGTGACCTGGATGGTTATAGATCACCTAGGACCATTTTAGGTTGACAAAGTTGGTTAAAGGTACCCTTGAAGCATGTTGGGGTGACCTAGATAGTTGTAGACCACCTAGGAGTATTTTAGGTTGACCAAGAAGGTTAAAGGCACCCTTGGACCATTTTGGGGTGACATAGACAGTTGTAGACCACCTAGGAGCATTTTAGGTTGACCAAGCAGGTTAAAGGCACCCTTGGAACATTTTGGGGTGACCTAGATGGTTATAGAGCACATAGGAGCATTTTAGGTTGACCAAGTGGGTTAAAGGCACCCTTGGAGTATTTTTGGGTGACCTATATCGCTATAGATTGCCTAGGAGCATTTTAGGTTGACCAAGGCGATTAAAGGCACAATTGGAGCATTTTAGGGTGACCTAGATGGTTATAGACCACCTAGGAGAATTTAAGGTTTACCAAGTAGGTTAAAGGCACCCTTGGAGCATTTTTAGGTAACCTAGATGGTTATAGACCACCTAGGAGCATTTTAGGTTGACCAAGAGGGTTAAAAACACCCTTGGAGCATTTTGGAGTGACCTAGATGGTTATATATCACCTAGGACCATTTTAGGTTGAAAAAGCTAGTTAAAGGCACTCTTGGAGCATGTTGGGGTGACCTAGATAGTTATAGACCACCTAGGAGCATTTTAGGTTGACCAAGCGGGTTAAAGGCACCCTTGGAGCATTTTGGGGTGACCTAGACAGTTATAGACGACCTAGGAGCATTTTAGGTTGACCAAGCGGGTTAAAGGCACCCTTGGAGCATTTTGGGGTGACCTAAATGTTTATAGACCTAGATGTGTAAATGTGTTGGGATATGTTGTATACAAGGTATAATCTAGGTAAGATTCTTCCTCCTAAAAATCATGATAGCTTTCTACAAAATTTGAAAAGAAAACTAGATATGGCGGAGTTACTAAAAATCGAAAGATATTCTAGAAAAAATGACTATGTGACGGGAGATAGACACTTTTATGACCAATGTAAAATTTAGGTGAACATGATGAGTGGAAAACTGAGATGATGCGGATAATGATTTTGATATAATTATTTTCTTTTGTTTTTTGGACTGATGCAGGATGTACAGTCTTAGAGCTAGACATGAATGAGCGACTCTATAGTGCAAAGTACCATAATGAGTATGCTTAATGCAAATGATTTTGATAATGTAATAAAATGTGATGTAATAAAATGCAATATGATATCTTTGTATTTTTTATGTGTTGTTGATGTTTGAAAATGCAATGTGATACACTATTTTTATGTTTTTGATTTTTTTATTGATAGATATATACATGTGACCAACGAGCTTATTGGGGGCCATTGGGACATTTGGGGTGACAAAAGGGCTTATGGATGCCTTTGGGGCTTTTGAGGTGACCAAAGGGCTTATGGATGCCTTTGGGGATTTTTGGGGTGACCTAGATGGTTATAGACCACCTAGGAGCATTTTAGGTTGACCAAGCGAGTTAAAGGCACCCTTGGAGCATTTTGGGATGACATAGATGGTTGTAGACCACCTAGGAGAATTTTAGGTTTACCAAGCAGGTTAAAGGCACCATTGGAGCATTTTGGGGTGACCTAGATGGTTATAGAGCACCTAGAAGCATTTTAGGTTGACCAAGTGGGTTAAAGGTACCCTTGGAGCATTTTGGGTGACCTAGATCATTATAGATTGCCTAGGAGCATTTTAGGTTGACCAAGGGGATTAAATGCACCCTTGGAACATTTTAGGGTGACCTAGATGGTTATAGACCGCCTAGGAGTATTTTACGTTGACCAAGTGGGTTAAAGACACCCTTGGAGCATTTTGGGGTGATCTATATGGTTATAGACCACCTAGGAGCATTTTAGGTTGACCAAGAGGGTTAAAAACACCATTGGAACATTTTGGGGTGACCTAGATGGTTATAGATCACCTAGGACCATTTTAGGTTGACAAAGCTGGTTAAAGGCACCCTTGGAGCATATTAGGGTGACCTAGACAATTATAGATCTTGACCAAGCGGGTTAAAGGCACCCTTGGAGCATTTTGGGTGACCTAGACGGTTATAGACCACCTAGCAGCATATTAGGTTGACCAAGTAGGTTAAAGGTACCCTTGGAGCATTTTGGGGTGACCTAGACAATTATAGATGACCTAGGAGCATTTTATGTTGACCAAGCGGGTTAAAGGCACCCTTGGAGCATTTTGGGGTGAGCTATATGTTAATAGACCATCTAGAAGCATTTTAGGTTGACCAAGCGGTTTAAATACATCCTTGGAGCTTTTTGGGGTGACCTAGATGGTTGTAGACCACATAGGAGCATTTTAGGTTGACCAAGCAAGTTAAAGGCACCCTTGGAGCATTTTTGGGTGACCTAGATAGTTATAGACCGCCTAGGAGCATTTTAGGTTGACCAAGGGGGTTAAAGGCACCCTTGGAGAATTTTGGGGTGACCTAGATGATTATAGACCACCTAGGAGCATTTTAGGTTGATCCACAACACTCTAAGCATGGAAAGGCTGCAAGTGAAGGATGTTCAAGAGTTCAAGGTCCTTGATGCATTCAAGGGAGGCTAGGTGATAAGTTTTGGGTCTGATATGACTAGTAATGACATAAGGACCTAACCAGTTTGTTGTAAACTTATCCCTCAAATGGGGCAAAAAATTAGAATTTTTTTGGTTCTCTTTCAGAACAAGGTCACCAACCTAAAAATATCTAAGATGGACTTTCATATTGTAGGCTCTCTTAAGTTGCTCTTGATAAACGCGTATGTTCTCAAGAGCATTAATAAGACATTCATCAAGCAATGTAAGCTGATCTAGGTGAGCCTACCATGCGATATCATCATCGATGAACTCTTGCATGGATATAGGAAGCAATGGGATTTCCAAATCTAGAGGCATGACTACCTCGACACCATACACTAGAGAAAACAGGGTGGCCCCAGTGGGTGTCCGAATGCTAGTGCGATATGCCCATAGAGCAAGGGGTATTTGTGTGTGCCAATCGGTGTGATTCTCTTTGATAGTTTTCCTGAAAATGGAAATCAATGTTTTGTTGGAAGCCTCTACTTGCCCATTTTCTTGCAAATAGTAGGGCATAAAAAATTTGTGTTGGATATTATACTTTGCTATTAAATCATGCACATATTTACTCTTAAAAGATGTCCCATTATCTGAAATGATATTTTATGGAATACCAAAATGACAAATGATATTATGCAAAATGAACTTCGTGATGCAAGGTCCTGTCATAGTGGTAAGTGGAATTGCTTCCACCCACTTTATGAAATACTCGGTAGCCGTAATGATAAATGTGTGATGGCTCGAGGATGCAGGGGAGATTTTCCCAATTAAATCCAACCCCCACTATGAAAATGGCCAAGCTAATTGGATCGATTGTAATTCTTGGGAAGGTACGTGTGTCAAGTTAGCATGGTGTTGACACTTCACGCGCTTCCTCACATATGCACAAAAATCTCACTCTAAAGTTGGCCAATAGTAGCCCATGCAAAGAATGCACTTTGTGATGGCCATACCATTGAAATGGCCACCACATGTACTATTGTGTGCTTGGGTGATTGCCCAAGCTGACTCTTGATGCTCTAAGTAGTGAAGGAGGATCCCTTCATAGCTTTGATGATACAGAATGTCTCCTAGAAAGACATATTATTGCCTTCCATTTGAATGTTCTTTTAGCGGCATGCGACAATCTAGGAGGGATATTACCAATCTTTAGATACTCCCTCATTTGTGTGGACCAATCTTGTTGTGAGGAAGCCTTGATTGCATGAATTTCCTATCCCTCTTGAAATTAATCCTGAGCAAATGTTGAGTGGGAAAGAATTTGTAAGAATAGCATTGTACTGCTATCAAAATGGGCTTGAGGGAATAAAGTTCCCCAATTAGCATGATTCAAGCACTCATGAAGGTGTGAGAATCTCTCTTGATGAGGTTCAATTTGAATCAATTGGACTTTCAACGTGGCCTGAGTATCTTCACGCTCAATTGCAAACTGTGAGAGTGTTTTGACCTGAATGGTTGTCATATCATCAATGGGGTTCTGCGGGATTAAGGACCCTAAGGAGGTCATCGTATCCAAAAAAAAGTTAGATGATCGAGGGAGTGCCTTGATTTCATACCATTCAAATTTTTCTAGGAATTTATCCAAAAGGGCTTTGTAGGCTTGTAGAACTGGGCACTTGCATTGGTATATCCCTTTGACATGGTTAACAATGAGCAAGGAGTCATCAAAAATGTTGAGCTTGGTTATTTTCATGGCAATAGTCATTTGAAGACCTATGAGCAAGGCCTCATACTCAAAATTATTGTTGGTGCACGGGAAGTCAAGTTTAAATTACAGGGGTATGAGAGCCCCATGTAGTGTGAAAACACAATCCCTGTGCCATTTCCTTGCTCGCATTTGGAGCCATCAAAAAATAGATTCATATCTACCTGTAGCTCAAGATCGTTAGAATTAGATGATTATGATATTTGGAAGACTCCATCATTGGGAAGCTCCATACTAAGAGGTTGATCATCCTCGAGAGGAGCCTCTATGAGTTGATCGGCGATTACTTGACACTTGATTGATTTTTTTCCAATGAATTATGGGTCAAACTTTGTCAAAAACATGATCCATTTCACCATGTGACTGCTATGATAAGTGTGACTCATCATGTATCGCAATGAATTCTCTTTAGATACAACATATGTAGTATGGCTAAGCATGTAGTATCATACCTTCTTGGTGGTAAAAACCATCGCTAGGCATAAATTCTCAATGTATGCATACTTAATCCAATAACTAACTAGGGTGCAGCTAAGATAGTAAGCAACCTACTCCTTATGCAGTTCATTATTTTGGGCTAACATGGCACCCAATGCAATCTTAGTGGCTAAGATGTATAATTAGAACGACACTCCTGGTCGAGGCAAAGACAACACTGGTAGTAAAGCTAGGTACTATTTTATTGCATCAAATACCTCCTAACACTTGTCATCCCAATGGAATGTGACCCCCTTGTGCAATAACTTGTTCATGGATTGACACTTGTTCGACAATTGTGCTATGAAGCATTTTATGGATGCGATCTTGCTCTACAGACTTCAAAGCTGCTTGATGGTAGTCGGGAGAGACATCTCGAGGATGGCCTTGACCTTGTTGGGGTCCACTTTGATGCCTCATTTAGAAACTACAAATCCTAAGAGCTTTCTGGATGTGACATCGAAGACACAATTTTTGGGGTTTAGTCTCACATTTGCACAAGACATCGAGATTCTCATGGCGTAACAAAGATTTAACCAGTAATTCATCCATGTAATCTTCCAAAATATTATGCATGTAGTCGTGGAAGATGTATGTCATGGCACGTTGGTAGGTGGCACCAACATTTTTAAGGCCAAAATGCATGACCTTATAGAAAAATGTTCCCTAGGATGTTGTGAACACTATTTTGAGATGGTCCTCTAGGTTGATATGAATCTGATTGTACCCAAAGAATCCATCCATAAGGGATAAAATTTCATGGCCTACTTTGGCATCTACCAGGGCTTCGATGCTCAACAAAGGAAAAACATCTTTATGACTCACTTTTTTTAGGTCTCAAAAATTAGTGCAAATGTGAATCCTCCCATCGGGATTCTTGATGAGAACCATGTTGGACAACCATCGTAGATAGTCTATAGAAATGACAAAACTGACATCCAACAACTTTTGTAGCTCATATTTAACCATTAGAGCCACCATTGGATGTATCTTTCTCATATTTTGCTTGACAGACTTGGCCTTTGGATCAAGAATCATATTATGGATGACTAGATTTGGATCTAGTCCCGATATGTCTTTGTAAGACCATGCAAAAGTTGTCTTCTTCTTTGTGAGAAGGGCTATGTAATCAGCATGCTCTTTAGGGGATATACTTTCCCCTAGCTTGATACATTATGGGTTTTTGGGATCTGAGCCAATATCTTTGTCAATTATAGGTTCGATTGACATATGCAATCCTTCCTCCAACTGGTGTGGGGTAGGGATCAAATGAATGTCATCAACTAGATTTAAATCATCAATGGGAACCTTGGGTTCCTCCTCAACATGGAAGAAATCATGAGTTTACCCTATAAAGAAATGGAAATATTGTAATATTTCATCGCAAGGCTAGTACTCAGAGGGCGAGGGTGGTGAATCTCCCTGATCAAAGTTGATTGCCCCCAGGTTCTGATGTAGTGGCTTCAACAGGTTATTCGAATCTCACAGGGGCTCGAACAAATCTATGGAAATCATATTTATGGATTTATGATTTCCCCTATGTGTATGATGGTTTCCATAGACCACCATATGTTGTAAGACCTAAGGAGGTATTTTTGGGGGTGGCAGAATGATCGACGGTGGTTGATGTGGCTATGGACGATCTTGCTCCTCTAGAGGTAGAATTTGTCATCGGATGGGATGATGTAATTGGAACATGCACAGATATAAATTATCCTTGTCATCTACGAGGATGACCCAAGGACCTTCACCATTCAAACTACTAGAGTCAATGGGTGCAACTCTATAATCTGACTCATCTGACATCCACTCATAAGGGGACCTTGGATCCTATTCCTTACCATTGTGGGGAAGAGTATGCAAACCTTCACCTCTCTCATAAGAACGAACATCATCATGAGGTGGTTCATCATCTCCAAAGGGCATAGGGAAGTAGTCCCCTAGTGAGTAGACACGGTTGGGGTTTGCGAAAGGATCTTGCGTGAGCTCATCCCAAAAGTTGAGCATCATGCACTCCAAGTTATCTACCAGGACATCAAGGGGCAAAGATATGTTGTGCCCCAAACTAGACTTATCATAAGGTATTTGATATTATGGCTGGTAGGGAACTTGAGTGCCCTAATCATACCAGTCCAACCCATAACTGTGCCAATTGCATAGGTCAAGTTACTTTAGAGCAATTTTAGGGTTGGACAAGTAGTTAATGTCTTATCCAAAGGGCTCTTAATCTTCTTTCTACTATTGATAAGGTTTGATGCCATAGTCAAAGTCCCCATAGACAAACTTTGTTTTATTAGGGGGAGACCAAGAGGTACGATGGTGCCTATGGGAAAATGGGGTCAACCCATGTCTTGTACTGACTCTATAGTAGTGGTGGTTGTAATATTCCTAACCATGTAATCCTCCAATTCGATGGAAGCCAGGTGCACAATGACCTAAGGCTATGAATAAAAGAGGGATGAGAATGAGACTTGATCTAATTCATCATTCGTCTCATGCGGTAGCTCCTCATCTACTTGGCTAGGAACCTCCTATGTGGAGATGGTGGATATGGTCGGTTGGGCCTCCTCAATAGTCTGCTTCTCCAGGTTCCTAGGCAAAGGATCCATAGACACACTAGGCATCTGGGGGGGTGCCAATGATGTGGATGGTATGGCCTACAATGGTGGTGGATTCAAACCTTGGCTAGATTTATTTGGTTGAAAATCCAAATGGATTGATGGCAATATCGACTCAGGAAGCTACTGCACCATATTGCAATACTTGAAGGGCTCTAGGTCTGCAAGGTTGATATGAACTTGCCCTTCATGAGTGTACTTAAGGCACCAGTGATCAATGGAATGGACACACTTCATGTCCTTGAACCATGGTCTACCTAATAGGATATTATATGCCATATAACCCTCCAGGATGTGTCACAACGTCAGGATGGTATTTTCCCCTACCTGAGTAGGTAGGATGATCGTACCAACCATTGAGCATATGGCATCATTGAAGGCTTAGAGGGTGTAGATAGATGCAATAATGTGATATACTGGGAGCTTCAAATATTGGAGAGCTATTGTCATGATGATGTTGCTAGAAGACCCAGTGCCTATCAACACTTTCTTATATGGTGTCCCATTCACACATGAGACGATGTGTAAAGGGGGATCTACCATATCATTTGGAACTAGTTTAAACTCATCTTATTGAAAGTTAATCACTGATTTCATGCATTGTCGCACGTGCCCCATAAAGTTTTTGGAGTTAGACTCTTGGGGCTGAAGCTTGATTACTTTAAGGATCTCCATCAAGGATTCTCTATGAGGTGCTAATTGCTGAATGAGATCATATATGGAGAGCCAAGAAGTCATTGTTCTTAAGCTTTGAGTGAGCTTGCCCTTAATGGTGATGACAGGCCTAGGTGCGAGGCTCGGCATAGGATGCAACGAAGGCTACGATATCAAGGGGACATCACTATGAGTTGTAGGTGGCGTGGTTGGACTTGGGTATTACCTATTCCTCGTTACAATACTGATCATGCCAACATACCATTGCTTATGGGGGTATGGTGAATCTCATTCACCTGAGGTACTTGCTCGGCCTACTTCGCATGGGCATGCGAGGGGTCTTTGAAGACCTCCATTTGTTGGTTGTTTGGGATGATAGGGTTTTCTACCTAAAGGGTGTTCCTATCGATCATGTCTTACACCAAGTGCTTGAACTTGTAGCACATGTGCACATCATGCCCATTTTGACTATGAAACTTTCAATATAGGTCTTCTTTGTATCCTTTAAACTTTGGTGAATTTGGGTCGATAGGTCGACTCTCAGGTAGGTGGATCACATTAGCCACTAAGAGGCAGTCAAATAATGAGTCCATAGACTCTAAAATAATCATGAACTATCA
Source organism: Wollemia nobilis (assembly GCA_028583015.1). Classification (NCBI taxonomy): domain Eukaryota; kingdom Viridiplantae; phylum Streptophyta; class Pinopsida; order Araucariales; family Araucariaceae; genus Wollemia; species Wollemia nobilis. The sequence continues at coordinate 1,067,161 of JAQPPZ010017059.1, forward strand.
CTTGGGGTAACGTTGTTGATTTTTCCCTTGACTATTTTGGTTATCCTTGTCATAGTTCCCAGGTGTGGCATGATAATTAGGCTTTTGAGGTAGCGCAACTTGTGTGGGCCTCGAGACACTAATGGCAACTTGATTTACTACTACTGGCTTAGACTATGCTAGGGTGCTTTTGGTATTCTTGTTCCACTTCTTCTTACAAGTCTTATCAATCTCTCCCTCTTGAATCTTAATTTCTTCGATGATCCTATCCTGTGCTAGGTCATATTCAAGAGTTATATATTGTTGCAGCTATAGCAACAAGGATATTGGATTCAAGAAGCTCTTGGAGAACATCTAAGTCAAATTTGACATGGGTAAAGGATAAGATAGCTTGGTGAGCAAGGTTCACCATCTATTGCCATAGTTTTTATTGATTCATCATCATACTGTTTCAACCTAGCTAAGTCGGACAGCATTGCCTTCCTCTTGGTATTGAAGGCAAAGAACTCTAGGAATGCATTTTCAAGTTGGTCCAAGGTGTGGATGCTATGCTTAGGGAGTTGGTAAAACAACTTCAAGGCAAGGCCTAAGAGGGTAGTCATGAATATCCTCAAAATAAAAGCATCATCGTCATGAATATCAATGCACTGGCCAAATAATCTGGTGACATGTTCCTGCACATCTTCCTCTCCTTTAAATGTATCCAACTAAGACAACTTAAATTACTCTGGATAAGGAGGTGTACAAACTGAAGGATGGATGGGTTGACTATGCAACTAGCGCATAGTGGGGTTTTGAGATCCAGACCCAGAGGTCTTGTTATCTACTGAATCGAGGTGCTCTAGCAGCTCTTTATAAGGGTTTGAGGATTTGATCTCCTCGTCTTTGTTTACATCCTACAACAGAGGTCTATGATCCTCCAACCTATTTTAGGGTGGTGGTATGTCACCCCTCTACCTTGGTAAGGTTTCTCCAAGTACTCTATCTCTAGCTCATGCTCAGTGTAAGACCCATAGGGCATTTCTCAAGTTGGTTTATAAAGAGGGCTCTCTGCCTATTGTGGGTGCCCTATGTTTAGCATGGGAGGCACATCCTAATTTATACTAGGGGGTCATGGAGGCAACACTAGATAAGTTCTAGGAGTCCTATCTCGAATGAGTGTGGGTTGCCTTGGGTGGACCTCCTACCTATGTCTTAGGGGTGGAAATCCTCTCCCGTAGAGTCTTATGGAACAACTCATTGGTATGCCATTCTATTCTCTCTTTCTCAAGTTGATGCAAGCTGTCTAGTTACTCCTTGTCTCACCGAAGCTGCTTGAACTGAGCTTGGAGTTTCACGTACCTTGCAAATACTTTATTAATTTGTTCCACTATGCAGGGCCTAAGAAGGCTAGAAGTCTCACCCTGAGGCCAACCTCGTTCAAGATAATTTGTGATATTCATCGTATTCTTTCCTTGATCGAGGGTCACCACTGAAGTAGGCAAAAATGGTCCACCAAATTATGATAAAAAATATATGTATCTGTGTCCTATTGCGAATGAGCATCAAATAGAAGTATGCAAGTAAAATAGAAATGATGCAAAACAACAAGAAATAATGTAAAGTAAGCCAACTTCTTATTAATTGGGTAGATAAAAATCTAGGTTACAAACTATCCCCTTTGAGGTCTCAAATAGATGATACAATTTTTTACAAATCGGGTGCCCAAGGATCAAAATACTTCAAGTAACTCGGGTGCACATCCAGTGTCTTTCCTTGTACCCACAATCAAAGTGGGTGGGCCAATGTTGTCACTGCTTGTGTATTTGATTATTTGAGATCTTGTGCTAATACCCAATGCACTGTATAATATACACCTACACACAAGGAAATAGAAAATATCAAATAGCAAGTGCATGTGATGAGAAACATGCAATCCCCATAGGGGCCAAATAGCTAATAATGATAATAAGCATCAAATCAACTCCAAATGACTTAAAATTTAAGAGGTATGTAAAAAAATATAATATTTTGGGAAGATATCACTTGAAATTATACTACGATTGAGTCCTATGGTGCCTTGTAATTGCAGTGATCATTCATAACTTGAAAAATACAAAGCAAACAATTTTTGGCCCTAAACATATCTAAAACACATGAAAATTGTACAGAACACATAAAATACTATTTCAAAGAAACCCATTTGATAATATTTTCAAAATAAGTTATATTTTACGTGTTTCTTTGTATGACCACCGAAGACCTGCATGAGACCCTACAAAACACTAAAATTCCAATATCTCGGCCAATATAGCTTAGAATGGCCTAAAATTTGAAATGCAGCATAATATGATAATTTAGAAAATAACTAGTAAAAAATTCATGCATATATTTCTATTCATCATAGGGTGGGAGGAATAATACTGTCACAAATTTGGAGGTGCCCGAGGGTAGGACGCCCACCGTTTCCATGTAAATTTTATCACAAATTCCACTAAGGATTGATGCAAAATATTGTGGGATGAATTTTCATCAAATTTGGGGAGGCGATTCACTCAGATAGTTCATTTATGTGATAAATTACACCTACTAGTTCCCTCACAAACCTCCTTTGCTAGGTAGATATTCCAAGGTAAAAATGGGCATGAAATGTGAAAGGAAATCTTGACAACACTCTGTTGCTTTGTCCTCAAAATTCCTCTCTATCTTGTGTGGAAATTGGATCCAATTTATAGCCCAAGGAGGCTTCATGGGTCAAAATGCATGTGATGGCATGTAGTGCAAGAGGCGCCACTTGGCCATTGGGGCGGCATGCATTGGAGGGGGAAGAGAATCTCCCAAATTGGCGTTATTATTTGATCATGTTAGAATATTTACTGTTTCCCTAACTTTTGGGCAATAATAGCCAAGAAACTGATTTTTACTAGGCATATTTGGCCCAGAATTGACTTTTTTCTGATCAACCCTGCTATTCGCTCCACCCCGAGATGAATGTTGCTATTCGCTCCAGGGTGGGATGAATAGGTTTTGTATTTGTCCCAGGGTGGTATGAATAGAAATAGGGTGTTCAAAAGGTCCTAAAAGTGGCCTAAAAAATTCCAAAACCTTGCATTGAGTGGTTAGGACCACTGTATACCTACTGAGGGCTGCCCTAGGGGCCTTGGTCTATCATTTAGCCATTTCTTGCAGTATCATAATCAGATTGACCATATTTTAGTGTCTACACAAAGGTATAAAAACTATAATATGCTAGGGGCATCAATCCTCATAAAAAATGCTACTAGTTCTTTAAATAAGGAAAAAATTGGTAAAAATTTTGACCCGAATATTCCTTAACCAAAATTTCAAAAAATATTGTTGGAGATAAAATCACTACATCATTCAAACAAACTATCATGGTTCTCAATGATGGTTCCATGAACATCCCTTTCTTAAATGAAGATAATTTTGAGCATTGAAAATATTAGTTGAATTTGATCTTAGTGTGAAAAGGCATATGGGATAGTATGGTGATGGGTTATGATGGTCTACTTGATTGGAGCAACTTTCCACAATATTAAAAAAATAGAAAATATGATGAGGATAAGGCTAATGCACAAGCCATTTTCTATATTCAAAGTGCTATAGATCCTAGCATCTACCCTTGCATAACTTGTTGTGAAAACATAGCTGAATCATGGATAACTTTGGATACTTCATACCAAGGAACAAAGAAGGTCATGGTAGTCAAGTTTCAAACATTGAAGATGAACTTTGTGAACATGCAAATGGAGAAGGGAGAAATCATATGAGACTATTGTATCAAGGTGAATGACATGGTACACAAGATGTAGGTATATGGTAAATCCATTGAAGAGAATATGGTTGTTAAGAAGATCTTGATATCTTTGGTACCCAAATGGCTTCACATAGTTATGACTCTAGAGAAATGTAAATACTTGGACAATATAAAGGTTGAAGAGCTAGTTGGTTCACTCTTATATCATGAAGACAAGATGAAATACTACACCAATAATTTGGATCAAGCTCTTCAGACCAATATGAGGATTTCAAAACCTCAAGGAAGGAATTTGAAAAAGCATGGAGGTGGAGGAGAAGGTACCTCAAAGAGCTAAAACTAAAAAAATAAGGAGCAAGTCAACTCAAAATGGAAGAACAATCCAAATAAGAAGAATGTTACAAGCTAATATTGCAAGAAGCCTATGCATATGAAGAAATATTGTAGAATCTTACCAGCCATTTCTCAAAGAGATCAAGGTGGCAAAACCAATAATTCCTACACTATGGAGTATGATAATGACTATGCTATGTCATGCAATGACTTCATAGAATTTGGAAAGCAAGTGGGGTTTATCAATAACGGTTGTTCTAACCACATGTTTAATTGCAAAGAGGAATTCAATAAGCTTTATGATATTAGGATATGGAAAAATGGTTCAAGTGGTGGGCAATGACAATATACCTATAAATTCTAGATATTGCAAAGGACCCATTGATTATGTCTATCATAATCCTAGCATGATGTATAAATTGATAAGTATGGGGAATATTTTGAGAGAGGTTTGAAATTGGTATATGATAATGAGTGCATTATATTTGAAAAGAAGCAAGGAGACAAGTTGTTTGGCACATATTCCAAGATGAAAAATAGGGTTTTCCCTCTAAATATCAATATGACAACCAAAGATACTTGTTATGCCACTATTGAGAATTTGAGTTAGTTGTGACAAGAGAGTATGGACACCTTAATTTTGGTAGTCTTGAAATTATTTAAGAAAAAGAAATTATGGTTTATGGGATTCTAAAAGTACATGTGAATACCAAAGATGAAGCATGCAAGGGGTGTATACTTGAAAAGAATCATAGGGACAAGTTTCCCTCTAACATGTGGAGATATAGCCAATCATTGGAGTCGGTCCATTCTGACTTATGTGGTCCTATGTCTTGTCCAAGTGTAACAACCCAAAACTACCAACCCAATTTTTTATTTTTTAAATTTAATGATAACAAGCAAAGGTTCAAAAATAAGACCCAATATTTATCTTTTCTAGCATTCAAAGCTTTACCACATTTGAGTTCCAAGTCACTGTAGACAACACTCAATTTATAGGAGGGGTCAAATCTTATATTTTTTGGGGTTCATATTACTAAACCTACTTGTTTAGAAGGATACCAAAAGTGGTCCCCCCCCTTTCGCATACCCTCATCAATATAGGATAATGTGACCATGTTGTAGGTATTATCCATTATGGACCATAACACTTAAAGGGGTACGCTTATTCCCTATCCTTAACCTATTGGTATTGAACATAGTCACCTAAACTTACGTGTTTGAGGTACCACCACTATTGACTTATGAATAATTTCCAAAGTCTCATAGACATGGAAACACCCAATGTTAGAAATTTTGAGTCCCTGAGATAAAAAATTTCATTGATGTCAAAAGCATCTATGATGGCATGCACTATGTTTTATGAAAAGTGTAAGGAAAGTCTTTTTGTGAAAACCAAGGTAGGAAAATAAAAGGTTTTATTTAAAACCATGGATGGTAGATTTGAAATGGGTTTTTCTTAAAACCCAAGTTGGATTTTAGTTTCATCAAAAAAGGTGCCCCGATGATGGAGATATTTAATTTTAAATATTTAGTTTAAATTTTAAATTATTTAAAATTTAAATTTAAATTTTAAAATTAAAATAAAAGTAATCCGTCGACGTCATTGAATATGAGGGAGAAGACTATAAAAGGATGACTAAGGTTTATTATTCCTCATCCTTGCTCTTGTGGTTAATACAATTATTAGAAAGCAAAGCTCATGTGAAAAACATTTAAAGGCAGAGGCAGTGAATAAGTTGAGGTGTGGTCAATTCCAAGACATTGTGGGCAGTCTGGCCTATTGGCAACTCGAGCAGCTCAAAGGCATTGGGAGGCAAGTGGTTGAGTGTTCGAATAATGTGCACTTTGTTTTTCTTGAGAAAGGATGAATCTATTTTGTGTTGGTTGTTGCATAGAGGATAAAGGAGAGTGAGGTGCCTTTGGTCTTGTGTGGAGTGCTAGCTCACGTGGTGCACAAGCGCCATTAGGATGTAGAGGCCACAATACTAAGGTTCGAATCCTATGAACTCCCTTTTGCTGTGTAAAAGGAAAATAGTGCATTGGTTGTGGTTTTTCATGCGCATGCTACCAATATATATATGTTGTGTTTGATATTCCAAAATTCATGCCAAGGTATGCATTAAAGTTGTAAAAAAAAATTAAAACAAATTTTTTGTTTTATTGGGTACTAAAAGTTAGTTTAAAACCTGTGCATAAATTTTATAGTAAAAGTGGTTTTTTGAGAGATAAGTAGGTAGGCATAGATTTTAATTTCTTTAGGGTATAACCAGTTTGAGGAGTAATAAGGATTATTACTTATTTGGAGCATTGTTGAGATGTTATTTGGAGAGTACTTTTAATTTTTTTTTGACAATTTTGAAAAAAACTTGTATTAAGACAGAAAAATTACAATGTGGGAAGAGCCTCTTCCTAGCCGAAGTCCGAGAGGACACAGTCATACAATAGTAAAGGAAGAACTGCACCGAAGCCAATTTTTATGAACCAAAAACTAGCTGCCAAGGGGTCCCCCATCGTACTCTATTTTTTCGAAGGTCATTAGCTCAAGGACCTTTCAAGACCCTGTCTAATCACCTCATCCTCAATATCCATGTCACTATGCAACTGAACTCCAACCTCCTTTTCTGCACCCATCTTAGCTAGAAATTCAGTCGCTTTGTTCAAATATCTACTCACGTAAACTGAGATCACATCCTCCAATTCCTTCCATAATTCTTTAATTTGGGTAACAAGAGCCCTCAACCTCCAATATTTCAGGTCAAAGTTCCTCATGCAGTCTAGAGCTCCAACCATTATTTGCGAGTCTGATTCAAGAATAATCTTGCGGTGTCCATGTTTCACTGCCCAAACAGAAGCAGACTTGATGGCAATGGCTTCGACTTCATTGTTAGTGATTCTTCCCAAGCCTTGCAATTCCCAATAGAGCACAGTCCCAGCATTGTTTCAGCATACCACTCCAATTCTGGCTCTACCCGGATTGCCTTTTGTAGCTCCATCAGTATTGATTTTAATCCAACCTTGAGGGGGAGGTTTCCAATAATTTTTGTCTTGTCCCTCTTGCAATTCAACATGTTCTTCCATAGATCCAATTTCAATTTGAGATTCCTCCTCAACATGAACAGCCACAGTTTCGGTAACCTTGCTCCAAATGGTCTGCCAAACCCCGTCTAGAGCAATAAAAGTTTCTTTAAAAATTTTGTCATTTCTTTCCAGCCATACTTGCCACCAAATAAAGCTTAAACTGAGCTCCCAGCCAATACGAAGAGCTTTAGATTTGAATCTACCTTTCTACCATTTTGCCCAGATATTCATCCTGTTTAGGTCACCACTTACTTTTTTTTTAAATTATGCAAACCAACGCAGCCAAATCTAGCAGGTGAAAGGGCAACCAAACAACAAATGGTCAGCAGTTTCCTTTCTCTTGTAGGATAGTACACATTGAGAAGGGCCGATGATACCTTTTGATATAAGATTATCAAAAGTGAGGATTCCATTGTGCATGCACTTCCAGGAAAAAAATTTAACTTTCGGCCAGCCTTTAGAGTGCCAGATTTTCCTCCAATCCTCAACCTAAAAAGTATGAGGGGGGGCTCTAGGAGAATACTGTCATATTCGTCCTTTACTGTATAGATTCTAAGACTCCCAAAGCCCCAAGCTAATTCATCCTCCACGTCTCCCCCTGTAAGAAATCTTTCTGTCAAAATTTTAGTCATGATGGGAGTCAAATCCGGAGGGATTGAAATGGGCCACTCATCCAACTTCTTGAACTGCTTAAACTTACACTCCCCCAGCTGAGTAGTTGTGAATTAACTTTCAATACGGATCCATCCCTTGGCTTTAATGGCTGATTTTATTGGCTATAATTCTAGAAATTCAGCAATGATGGGTGGGAACTGATCCCAAGAATCTATCCAGAAATGAGCCTTCTCCCCTCTTCCCACTTTCCAAAATAAGCGGTCTTTAACAACCTGAGACCCTAACTTGAGAGCCTACCAAACTAGGGACCCAGTACCATCCAAGGGGATGTGAGCTACATCATTTGGGTTGGCCTGTCCTAGGTATTTGCTAGTTAGGATTCTATTGAAAAGGGAGGTGGGTTGGGAGATCCATCTCCAATACTGACTTTCCGACCAAAGCTTTATTATTCGACTTAGATTTTCTCAAACCCGGACCTCCTTTAACCTTGGGTTGGGTAACTTTGTCCCAGCCCACTAAGGCCCACTTTCTCTCTCCCTTTGCTCCTTCCCATAAAAACTTTCTAGCCATCCTGTCCAACTCTTTCCATATTGTAATCGGGGCAGCCGGGATAGAGAATTTGTAAATTGGCATGGCTTGAATGACTGACTGTAAGAACGTTAATCTGCCACCATAACTTAACCACTTGTGAGACTAGTGATTAATTCTATCCTTGATACACTCCAGCAAATTCCTCCATGTGTCTAATTTTAGCTTCTTAAAGTGCAAGGGGACCCCTAAGTAAACCACTGGGAGAGAAGTCCTTGTGAATCCCAAGATTTCTAAAATTTTGTTCTGAAGCCTTTGCTCCAGATTAAAAAAAACACTTTGGATTTCTTGTTATTAATGACCTGTTGAGTAGCCCTGAGATAGATATTAAGAGTATCCCTAATCATTCTAGCTTCCCTAAAGCTGGCCACTCCCACCAAACTAGTGTCATCCACAAATTGCAGGTGCGTTAAAACTTCGTCACCCACCCTGATACCCAATAATCTACCTTGTTGTCTTCTCCTCAAGAAAAGTTTTCCAATACCTTCAGCCAAAATGAGAAAAAGATAAGGAGAACACAGATCCCCCTGGCACAGTCCTCAAGTATCTCCAAATGGTTGCGAAGGAAGGCCCTTGATTAGCACAGAGTAATTCAGGGTAGAGACACAGCTCATGACCCACTCTATCCAGTCTTGAGAGAAACCAAAGGCTGCCATCATTTTAGCCAGGAAACTCCATTCAACCCTGTCATAAGCCTTTGACATGTCCAATTTTTTGAACATCCCTTTATTACCAAAAGTGTGCATTGAATGGATTTCTTCCTGGGCCACAACCACCCCATCCAGAATCTGTCGTCCCTAAAAAAAAAACCCTTGCTCAGAGGAGACAATGTTGTGAAGAAGAGGTTTTAGGCGCTCAACCATTACCTTTGTGATTATTTTGTAGAACACATTACATAAGGCAATAGGCCTATAATCTGAAATATGAACCCCCTCATCCCCTTTTGGAATTAAGGTAATGAAAGTGTGGTTTATAGCTTTAAGCATTCTCTTATTTTCTCTGGACTCTTCTACAACAGCAATTACATCTTCCTCTAAGTAGTCCCAGAAAGCCTAAAAAAACTCAATTGGGAAGCCGTTTGGACCTGGAGTTTTACCGGTGCTTATTCCAAAGACCATAGTTTTCAATTCATCTCTATCAATGGGTTTGAGGAGGGCCTAATTTTCATCCTCAAAAATAACAACAGGTATGATAGAAATAACTTCATTTTGGGCCTCTACATATTGTACCACACTTTCCTTAAAAATATTAGAAAAATAATCCATAGCATGGGAATGCATACCTAGAAGTGTATCAAAAGAATGACCGTTCTCATCTTGAAGGGCCTCCATCTTGTTCATCTGTCTTCGAGCACCAATAGTCTGATGAAAGAATTTTGTATTTTTGTCCCCTTCTAATAACCAGGTGGTCCTTACTCTTTGCTTCCAATAGGTCTCCTCCTGGTTGTCAATGTCCTCAACCATTGTACGCAGGGCATCATCCTCAGCTTTGAGCTGGTCTGTAATTACTCCTTCTCTAAACTATTTTTGGACCTCATCCCATCTGGCCACCAATGGAGCTCTTTGGGCCTAGAAGTCTGTTTTATTAGCACGCCTCCAATACTTCAACTGAGTTTTGACATATTGTAGTTGTTTGTGTATTCTGAACATTGCTCTCCCAGAAGCTGGGCGGCCTTCTTCCCACCACTGTGGAATTTTCTCCCGAAGTTCTTTCTGAAGCCAAAAATTCTCAAATCTGAAAGGTTTTTGATGCTGCCCCATCCTAGTCCTACCTTCCAACAAAATGGGACAGTGATCTGAAACTAGGCCTTCTAAAATCTAAAAATTTATATTCCATTTTACAAATGCCTCCTCTGAAACTAGAAAATGATCTAGCTTAACCTTCCTGCTATGTGGCTCCCGCATTTTATTAGTCCAAGTGTAGTTAATGCCAGGACATTTAATGTCCACTAAGTGCAAAGCCTGGACTTGGGCAATCATGAAACGATCCCTTGGGTCCAAAAATGGTGTTCCCCCTTCCTGATCTCTAGAATATAATTTAGCGTTAAAGTCCCCCACTATAATCCAGTCTAGATCTTCCCTTGAGGTTCGCATGATATGCATAGCCTCCCACTGCCGCATCTGACCATCTAGGTTTTAAGACCCATAAAAGTTTGTGATTAGAACATGTTCCACAGTGACATTATTCCTAAAAAGAGAAGTGAGAACACCCCTCCAGGCAAGATGTTCTATTGCAGACCATTCAAGAGAGTTCCATAGAGTAACAATCCCCCTTGAGGCACCTTGGGCAGCCACATCCATATGACCAGCACCCCTCCAAATTTTGTTGACTATTTTGGACATAAGATCTAATGACATCTTAGTCTCCTGTAAAAGCAAAAAATCAGTATTACTATTCTCTAAAAGTCTTCGAACATCATATTGATGGGTTCTGTTGTTTAAACCCCTCACATTCCATGATTTTATAATCATTGGTTACCCTGGGAGTAATAAGAGTCTATTGGCCTCACCGATCCTCCCGTGATCAGTTTGTCTCCTTGGACTGCTAGCAACTCCTTATTGGATCTTCTACCTACTCCTTGAGAATTGCTATTTTTTTATCTTTTTTCTACCGGGTAATCCCCAAAGTTGGCCTTTTATTGTTCTTCTCTCGCTATTCCCATGCTGACATCCTGAGATATTGTCTGCTCCTGGTTATGCACTACTAAAGCCCTTGAACACACTGGCTGTGATACCTCACAGAGTTCAACTACCTACTGTATGATGGGAGGAGATGAGAGGGGAAGTTGCACTACAATATTAGAATTTTCCTTATTACCCTCCATGCCCTCCATAAATTGTTCCTCTTCGTCAACCAGTGACTTAAATATATCATACATATTGGCAGGTCTAATATGGGATTGCTCCTTTCCCTCTTTTTTCTTTGTCCATATTTTTCTTCTAGGCTATTCAAAACCCTCTCTCTGAGCTTCCTGGCCCTAAACGGTGCTATTAGGATCTTTATTAAGTTTTGCCTTATCCTCTTTAGGCAGGTTTGGCATTCCTATAGGGGCCTCCATTTTAGAATTCATATTATTAGGGCAGAAATAGGCCAAATGTCCATGTTTGTAACAAACCCTACATCTAAAGGGTGGGGCCTCATAGTCCAGTTGTTGAATCCAGGAGAGTCCTGCCAATTCAATTTCCATCTCTGTTAGCAAAGGCTAGCTGAGATCCATCTCCACACATATTCTTGCATACACCACCATGCTCCCTTCAATTGTGTCTCTGGAAACACCCAGATGTCTTCCAATAGAATTGCCAATCCTTGCCAACACCTGCTCACTCCAAAATTCCATTGGAAGAGCATATAGTCGGATCCATACTGGGACAGCAATAGGTTCAACCCAGGGAACGAATCCCACTCTCCATGGTTGAACAAATAGCCCTTCCAGGCCATGATTTTTCTTCTTTGACTTGAAAGCCCTATTTCTATCGGCCAAAGATGAAAAGCTAACAATAAAATATCCATTGCTAATAAACCACAATGAATACTCACCATGAGGCTCCTAGTTTTGGCGGATCCAAGAGTGTAGAAAATTCAGGGAAGGACGTATACCCATGAACTTGCACATTAAATTGTGATTAGCTTTGTAAATGACTGATTCTTCAACCATACTTGGCTCGATGACAATTTTTGGCCTGGTTTTGGCCTGTGGCAAACATCCATTCACACGATGTGCTGTCGACCTTTCCTAGCAGTCGTGAAGAGCATTTTATATGTCATTTTTGAGCTTCATCATTCTTTGGAGGAGATTTTTCTTTAAACAAATCTGCGTATGAGCTGCTACTCCCTAGAAAAGGAGCTGGAGAAGTCCCCATTGGACCCTCCTGGGGCACCAATCTAGCCTTCAGATCCATCGTACCCCGAAAGCACTTCTGCAATCCATCTGATGCCCTAGATTTTTTGAAGTTCCATAAACCCTAGTTCAGAGCCCTCAATAATCCTCGAAGAGTGCTTTTAATTATTGAAACATTCTTGAGAAAAATATTTTGCTTGAGGGTTATTGAATATATCTTTGGTGGATGTGATTATTAAGTTGGAGTAAAAAGGTGTAAATTGGGTTATACTTTATTTTGTGATTATTATTTTGAAGTCCACTAACCCTCATTAATATTGGAAAGGAAAGTTGTGTTGAGTGTGGAAAATTTTGTGGACAACTTATTGGAATTAATAAGGTATGGGAAATTTCTCTATTGATTGTTTATGGTGGTTGATTTCTAAAATATCATTGGAGATAAAAGGATTGATTGTGGTTTCCTTTTCTAAAGTGTTGTTTTAATGCTTCAAGGTTTTCTGGTTTGAGAGTTGTAATTAAACCTTATTTTATAAGCATTGTTGTTGAAGCCCATTGGTTGTGCAAAGAACTTGAACTTGAGTTAGAAAAGAACATGAGTATCATTTTTATGTGAAATTTGTGGTTGAGCATTGTTGGAAATATTTTGAGTTGAGTGATACATGCCTGGACTAGGGTTTGTGAGAAAGAGTTGTTCCTTGTGGTTATTGGTTGAGTAGAGTTGTTTGAGCCTAGTCAAGTGAATTTGTGAAGTGGTTGTTCAAGTTCCATAAAATAAATTATTCTATATTCTAATTTGAGTTGATATTGAGTTGAGAAATAAATTGAGTTTGTGAATAGAACATATTGAGTATCTAATAATTATCTTTATGCTTCTAGAGGATTGAGATGAGTTGAGATTGATTTGAATTGAGATTGATTTGAATTGAGATTGGGATTTGAGTATATAACATATTGAGTCTCTAACAATTCTCTTTATGCTTCTATGAGGTTGAATTGATATATTGATTGAGCATTGAGCTTAGAACATATTGAGTCTCTAACAATTCTCTTTATGATTCTATGTTATTGGACAAGTTCTGTGTGAGCTTGTTAAGGTGATTTGAGGTAAGTCTTTGAGAAGGCTTGTGGACTGATTTTTAGTAAGCTTTTGTGAAAGATTGATATGCAAATTTGAGAAAGTCCTAGAGAGGACTTATTGAGCATATTTGAGTAGGTTCTGAGTGAGCCTATTGAGTATATTTGAGCAGGTTATGAGTGAACCTATTGAGTATATTTGAGGAGGTTCTAAGTGAACCTATTGATAGATATTTGGAGGTGATAGAGTACATAGGATAGAGTCTCAATGGATAGAGATCCAACAACTAGGATAATTGAAGACAAATCTGAGTGAGGAGTCTTCAAGTGGAGAGAGATCCACAAGTCAGAGCAGCAGAGAGACAAAGTCTTCTAGAATATCACTAGCTAGAGCAGAAGGGGAAATAGTTCTATGGAAGAAATCCATGAACTTGAGATTTACGGGATCAACATCTCCTTTGGATAGAGGTCCATAAACATTGTAATTAGGAAGGATTTCCAAAGAGATTGATTGATAAATTTTTAGTAAAATATTTTCTTCATGGAATATCCCACATTGGGTGAACCAAGTAAATTTTTGTGTCTCTATTATGGATGGTGTTTTGTACATTGCTTTGATTACTACTATCTATACACTGCATAATATTGAATTAAAAGTTGAATTGAAGGAAAAAGTAAAAAGTGGTCTTATACTGTTCACCCTCCCCTCTCAATATAAGCTTGTGTTTAAATTGATATCAGAGTGGGTTCCTTCAAAAAATTTGATAGCTTGAAGAAAAAATGGTCTAAGAACACAATGGATCAAAAGGATTAAAGAGATGAACCCTTCAATAATGCAGTACCAGTATTTGATGGAAGTGACTTCTTGTATTGGTGTATGCTAATGAGATTTCACCTGATGGCACTTGGAAATGAAATTTGGGATGCAGTGGAACTTGGATATGATTCTACAGTCAATCCTACAAAATATAAGGAAGGTAAGCTTCTAATGCATGCAAATTCAAGAGCTATGAATACAATTATAAAAGGATTGAGTAGATCAGAATATATGAAGGTTATGGATTTTAAAACAACAAAATATATGTGGGATCTACTACATGACATATATGAGGGTAAAAAATGGTGTCAGGAAAGCTAATATCAGAAATATCAAAGGAGAATTTGAGCACTTAAGAATGAGAGATGAAAATATTCGTGATTATCTCAATAAGATTGATGAACATGTGCATGAGATGAGAGGTCTTGGAATGAAGGTTGATAAATCATATTCTTGTGATAAGATCTTGAGAACTCTTCCAAAAAGGTATAGTGAAATTTTTTTTGCTATAGAAACATCAATTGATAGTGATTATTTGACAAGGAATTCTTTACTTGGCATGCTTACTACTTTTGAGATAAGAACAAAAGATCATATTCCTCCGAAATAAGTTGCTTTCAAAGTGGATAAAAAGAAAAAGGGAAAGCAAATAGAATCAAGCAGTGATTCATCTAGTGATGAAGAAGCTAACTATGGTAGGAGAGATAAAGGTTCCAAAAGATTCATAGATGTTAGATCTATTAAGTGCTTCCATTGTGGAAAGCATGGACATTATGCAACAGAGTGCAAAAAACTAAAGTAGAACAATGATGAAGAAAAACAGGATCACAAGTACAGGAAATCAAAAAGACACAGGTATCGAAAGAAAGGAAAGGATGGATAGAATAAACAAGGAAATAATTTCTTCCAAAGGAAAAAGAAAAGTTACTATGTAGATAATGCAAGTAAGTACTTATTTGATAGTGATGCTAGTTTTTCAAAAAATGATAGAGATGAAGTCCTATTTATGGTTAAAGAGAAAAGTACTCCAATTATTCTCAAATATTTTAGATGTGGTAAATTTGGACATCTTGAAGATGATTGCACTAGATATGGCTATAGTTTTAGTGATGATGGTTTTGAAGATGCACTTGAAAGACCAGATGAGAATCTTCTAATGGATTTAGAAGATGAAGTAAGTGATCCTATAGAAGATAAGCCAAAAGGAAGTAATGATAAGTACAAAGGCAAACAAATAGAGGATTACTCAATAGAGAATGGTTATGATATCAAGGGAGAACTTATCTATGACCTTGACATAGTAAATAAGGTAATAAAACAACACTCTAAGCTTAAAAATAAGTTTCAATAATGTGATGAAGAAATATTGTTGCTCATAGAAGACTTAGGGAAGTCAAAGGCTAAGGCAAGTAAGTTCAAAGAAAATTTAGAAGCAAATATTTTAGAATGTGATAAGTTACCATAAGAAGTGGCTACTCTAAAGAAATATTTCAAGGACTCCAATATCAAGATGAATAGTTTCACAAATAGCTATAATAACTTGGATAAGTTCATTTGTGGAAAACAAAGAACATCATGTTCAACAGGTCTTGGATTTAGAAAGAAACAGGAAAAATAATCTACTTCAAGTCTTGATGAAGAAGAAACTTCAGAATATGATAGTGTAAGTGGGAATGAGACATCAGAGGATGAGTTGGACAACAAGGAGTTCAACAAAGATAGGAACAATGCACAAAGAAGATACAGATGGAACAAAAATCAAAACAAAAGAGCAATGAGGTCTAGGCAAGGAAGCTTCAATGGGAGATGCTTCTCATATCATAGGTTTGGGCACATGGCTTCACAATGCAGGTCATATGAAAGACAAAAATATGGAAATGGACAACTTTTTCAAGGATATTGTTACTCATGCAATGGTTTTGGTCACAAGGCAATGAATTACAGGTTTCATGGTAGAAGAATATTTGGCTTCACTAGGAGGTATCCTAAGACATTTGCACCTCCAAGGAATAATAACATTAAGTGTTATAAGTGCAATAATTATGGTCACACAACAATATGGTGTAGAGAAAATATTCCAGAAGCAGGTATGAACAGGAACAGGAACATGAACATTGATGAGAATAGAAATAGGAACAAGAACAAGAACAGGAATAGGAACTTGTATGAGAACAAAAATAGGAACAAGAACATAGATGAGAACAAGAAAAGGAACAGAAACATAAGTGATGATTACTTGGAAATAAATAGTGAGAGGATTCAGAAAACTCAAAAAGGAAGAGAGAAAGATAAAGGTAAAGAGCAGTGCTTTCAAGGAGTAGAAATACTCCCACCCTAGAATTAACCACCTCATGAGGAGGTGGGGGAGGGGCTAAGCTAAGAGGCTCATTCTTGGCCTCAAGCCCCAAAGGTGACCCTTTTCCATTGATTTCAAAGGGGGAGATATTTGTGTATATTAAGGAAATTTTTGATATGGGGAGATATTTGATTTTTGAGAGAGCATTGAGCCAGGGGAGCAAAGTCCCAGGGGGAGAAGAAAAGAAGGTCAGATTTTAGTAAATGAATATGGGTTACCATCAATGACAAAGGGGTATATTGTTGGAAATTTTGAGTCCCTAAGCTAAAATTTTGTCATTTATGTCAAAAGGTTATTTGATGTCAAAAGGATCTATGATGGCATTCACGATGTTTTGTGAAAAATCCAAGGAAAGTCTTTTTGTGAAAACCAAGTGAGACAAAATAAAAGGTTTTATTTAAAACCATGGATGACAGATCTGAAATGGGTTTTTCTTAAAACCCAATTTGGCTTTTCGTTGAATCAAAAAAGGTGCCCCGGTGATGGAGATATTTAATTTTAAATATTTAGTTTAAATTTTAAATTATTTAAAATTTTAATTTTAATTTTAAAATTAAAATAAAAGTAATCCGTTGACATCGTCGAATATGAGGGAGAAGACTATAAAATGATGACTAAGGTTTATTATTCCTCATCCTTGCTCTTGTGGTTAATGCAATTATTAGAAAGTGAAAAGAGCTCATGTGAAAAATATTTAAAGGAAGAGGCAACAAATAAGTTGAGGTGTGGTCGATTCCAAGACATCGTTGGTAGTGTGGCCTATTGGCAACTCGAGCAGTGCAAAGGCATTGGAAGGAAAGTGGTTGAGTGTTTGAATTGCATGCACTTTGTTTTTCTTTAGAAATAAAGAATCTATTTTGCATTGACTATTGCATGGAGGATAAAGGAGAGTGAGGTGCCTTTGGTCTTGTGTGGAGCGCTAGCTCACGTGGTGTGCAAGCTCTGTTAGGATGCAAGAGCCGTAAGACTCAGGTTTGAATCCTATGAACTCCCTTTTGTTGTGTAAAAGGGAAATAGTGTGTTGGTTGTAGTTTTTTGTGCACATGCTGCCAAGATTTATATGCTATGTTTGATATTCCAAAATTTGTGCCAAGGTATGCATTAAAGTTGTAAAAGAAAATTAAAACAATTTTTTTGTTTTATTGGGTGCTAAAAGTTAGTTTAAAATCTATGCATAAATTTTATAGTAAAATTGGTTTTTGGAGAGATAAGTAGGTAGGCATAGATTTTAATTTCTTTAGGGTATAAGTGGTTTGAGGAGTAATAAGGATTATTACTTATTTGGCACATTGTTGAGATGTTATTTGGAGAGTGCTTTTAATTATTGAAATATTCTTGAGAAAAATATTTTGCTTGAGGGTTATTGAATATATATTTGGTGGATGTGATTATTGAGTTGGAGTAAAAAGGTGTAAATTGGGTTATGATTTATTTTGTGATTATTATTTTGAAGTCCACTAACCCTCATTGAGATTGGAAAGGAAATTTATGTTGAGTGTGGTAGATTTTGTGGACAACTTATTGGCATTAATAAGGTATGTGAAATATTCTCTATCGATTTTTTATGGTGGTTGATTTCTAAAATATCATTGGAGAGAAAAGGATTTATTGTGGTTTCCTTTTCGAAAGTGTTGGTTTAATGCTTCAAGGTTTTCTGGTTTGAGAGTTGTGATTAAACCTTATTTTATAAGCATTGTTGTTGAAGCCCATTGGTTGTGCAAAGAACTTGAACTTGAGTTAGAAAAGAACATGAGTATCATTGTTATGTGAAATTTGTGGTTGAGCATTATTGAAAATATTTTGAGTTGAGTGATACATGCTTGGAATAGGGTTTGTGATAAAGAGTTGTTCCTTGTGGTGATTGGTTGAGTAGAGTTGTTTAAGCCTAGTCAAGTGAATGTGTGAAGTGGTTGTTCAATTTCCATAAAACAAACTATTCTATATTCTGATTTGAGTTGAGATTGAGTTGAGAAAGAAATTGAGTTTGTGAATAGAACATATTGAGTATGTAACAATTCTCTTTATGTTTCTATAAGATTAAGCTGAGTTGAGATTAGGATTTGAGTATAGAACATATTGAGTCTCTAAAAATTATCTTTATGCTTCTATGAGGTTGAATTGATATATTGATTAAGCATTGATTTTAGAACATATTGAGTCTCTAACAATTATCTTTATGATTCTATGTGATTGGACAAGTTCTGTGTGAGCTTGTTAAGCTAATTTGAGGTAAGTCTTTGAGAATGCTTGTGGACTGATTTTGAGTAAGCTTTTGTGAAATCTTGCTATGCAAATTTGAGCAAGTCCTAGAGAGGACTTATTGAGCAAATTTGAGCAGGTTTTGAGTGATCCTATTGAGCATATTTGAGCAGGTTCTGAGTGAACCTATTGAGTAGATTTGAGGAGATTCTAAGTGAACCTATAGATAGAGCTTTGGAGGTGATAGAGTATAGAGGACAAAGTCTCAATGGATAGAGATATAGCAACCTGAACAATTGAAGATAGATCTAAGTGAGGAGTATTCAAGTGGAGAGAGATCCAAAAGTCAGAGCAATAGAGAGATAGAGTCTTCTAGAAGATCACTAGCCATAGTAGAAGGGGAAATATTTCTCCTGTGGAAGAAATCCATGAACTTGAGATTTAGGGGATCAAAATATCCTTTGGATAGAGGTCCATAAACATTGTAATTAGGAAGGATTTCCAAATATATTTATTGAGAAAGTTTTAGTAAAATATTTTCTCCGTGGAGTATCCCACATTGGGTGAACCACATAAATTGTTGTGTCTTTATTGTGTATGGTGTTTTGTGCATTTCTTTGATTATTGATATTGATACTGATATCTATACACTGCATAATATTGAATTAAAATTTGAATTGAAGGAAAAAGTAAAAAGTGGTATTATACTGTTCACCCCCCCTCTCAGTATAAGCTTGTGTTCTTCACCCAATTCACATCATTCATTGTGTATCATTTCATAAGTATCTGACTATTGTATTCTTGTAAATCCATCCAAACTTGAGAGAACCTAGCTATTGTATTCTTGCAACTCCTTCTAGGATTATTTTCTACCTGGTTATTACATTATCGCAGCTCCTCCAAAAAATTGTCTAATTATATTAAGTAGGCTCCTACAATAAGATATATGTTCAACCCAAATAATCAAAATCATAACCCAATGCTTCAATTTCAATCACTTAAATTATTACATGATATCATATGTATCTTCAAAATCTAACATATAAATCCACAAGATATGTTTTAACCATTAAAGAAATCTCATAAATAAGCACTTTAATAGATTGCTCAAAACAAGTGCTATTATATCCCACTTAGATTTCATTAACCATAATCACAAATTCATATGCCTTAAAAGTGATAATATAATCAAAGGGTACAAAGACCATGTAAAATCCAAATAATATTTTGCTATTGATCAAAACAACTAATCTTATGATACAATATTACTATTCATGAAATATAGCTAGAGTATTTCCCTTTACAATATACAAAGCATATTCTCATTTGCTTAACCATTTCTCAATTCAAGGTAAGTTGATGTTATTCTGCCCTAGAGATCCTTTGTACCACCTTCCTATGATAATCTTCTTTTAAGTAAAAAATTACCTACCAATTTGAGTAATTTTTAGTGATCAGGACAACTCATTATGCAATGCAATCTAACATGCTAATTTTGTTTCCACACATCCATGCACAATACTTTGTTTTAAAGAAAACAAACTAGAGAAGATCCCAAATTTTGCTAATTATTATAATATGAAATTTCAAACCAAACATGCACATTATATTTCCATTTTTCATCAAATGAGAGAATCCCATACTTATTTCTATAATGAATTTCTTATCTACTCCAACCTCAAAAATTCATTATTAAACATTCTTCCAATCATTCTCTTTTTTTTAATCTCAAACTAATTCTAAAAAATTTAAACATAAGCTTACTTTATACATGACATAATAACATCTCTTCCATTCCATTTACTAATTCATTCATCCCTCTAATCATTAAACTCATTTAGCTTAATGATTTCCTTAAAAATGAGAGCTTAATACTAAGTTTTGATATACATTGAACTTTTTACCAAAACTAATTAAAAGAAATTCCAATCAAACTATTAAATAGAAAAATTTTAACCAAAGCCATCAAGCTCTTAATAAAATACATGCTTTACCTCTACTATTTAAAATAATCTCTAAATCAATCCTACAACAACCTAAACCAAAGCTATCACACAACATTACCATAACCATTAAAATAAGTTCTAAAACAATATTTTAATTAAAACAAGTTAACCAAATCCAAGATTATAAAGATAAAGAAACATCTAGAAAATTATCCGAGCAAGGTTGGTTTAGTCCATCTTCGAACATAGATCCATACACATGCTTAAGTTGCTAAGACAAATCGAACCAAGCATAGGTGATGTGGCATTCAAGGTGACTTAACCAATCTTAGGAATACCCAATAGATAGACCTCCCTAAATCCTATATACCCCACTATGACCAACACTTATATGAATAATAAGAAACAAAAATGCACTCATAGATGACATCTAGACGTATCCAGATATCACCATTGATGGCGTAACACAACAAAAATATAAGCATCCCAAAATAGGAGGTCATACAAAGTGCACACATGCAAAAAAAATATTCATTCAAAGTTCTCATAAGGAAAGTGAAAGCATTTCAAAAGGCAGCCATACAAGCCAAATGAAAGCCATTTCAAAAGCTATATGCAACAGAAATGTTCTTCAAGGTCGTGAACATAAGAAAAAAAAGCCATTTAAAAAGCTCCAAGTAACACAAATGTTCTTCAAGACAATGCACATAATCAGAACAAAAACCATTTAAAAAGCTACACTAGAGCTTACTCAAGGAACATGACTTAATTAGAAGTAAGGCAACAGAGAAGAGGAAATCAATAATCTAGAAAAAATGAAATATATGTATATACATTAAGCAATAAAATAATGGACACTTGCTCTCCTTCCAATGCTATCCCAACCACCCAATATCCTAGGATTTCAAACTCAAATAGTATTTTCCAAACCAAATCTTCAAACCCCCATGTAATACATTACTCCGCAAGAGAATGTTTCACTCAAGAACATTGATGAACTCCATTTGTGTTGAGCAAGGTGTAGCAACAGTATTGTCATTGTTGTCAACACAATTAGATAGATCTATTGATGTAGTGGATAGGAAGTTCAAAAGCTATTCAGATGCAGAAGACAGGAGTTCAAAGGTTATTCAGAGTATGTACAGTGATTTTCCAAGAAGACCGAAGTGGCCCATATGCAAAAGATCAAAGAAAAAGACAAGTAAGAAAAGTGTCGCGATATCGCGACATATATAGCAAGAAGGAAAAACTATCACGATTTCGTGACATGTTGGAAGAGAGAGAAAAAATAGGAAAAACTGTCGCGATTTCGCGACATGTTGGAAGAGAGAAAAAGCAAGAAAAACTATCATGATTTCGTGACATGTTGGAAGAGAAAAAGGCAAGTGGAAAAACTATCGCGATTTCGCGACATGTTGGAAGAGAAAAAGGCAAGTGGAAAAATTGTCACGATTTCGCGACATGTTGGAAGAGAAGAGAAAGCAAGAAAAAGTGTCACGATTTTGCAACAAGTTGGAAGAAAGAGAACAAGTAAGAAAAGTGTCGCGATTTCGTGACATGTGATTTGAGACTAAAAAGGAGAGAGAAAGCAAGTTGGAAAAGTGTCGCGATTTCGTGACATGTCACATTTTTGCGACTAAAATAGGAGAGAGAAAGTAAGTTGGAAAAGTGTCACGATTTTGCGACATGTCGCATTTTCGCGACTAAAATAGGAGAGAGAAAGTAAGTTGGAGAAGTGTCGTGATTTTGCGACATGTCGCATTTTAGCGACTAAAATAGGAGAGAGAAAGTAAGTTGGAAAAGTGTCACGATTTCGTGACATGTCGCATTTTTGCGACTAAAATAGGAGAGAGAAATTAAGTTGGAAAAGTGTCACGATTTCGCGACATGTCGCATTTTCACGACTAAAAGAGGAGAGAGAAAGTAAGTTGGAAAAGTGTCATGATTTCGCGACATGTCGCATTTTCGTGACAAAAGAAAGAGAGGAAGCGTACGGAAGCAGAACTGTCATGATTTCATGAGAAAAGCATAAAGCAAGACTTCGAAAGCAGAAGTGTCACGATTTCGCGACAAAAGCAAATAAGTAAAGTACGGAAGCAGAAGTGTCACGATTTCATGACAAAAGCAGAGAAGAAGACTTCGAAGGCAGAAGTGTCGCGATTTCACGACAAAAGCAAAGAAGTAAAGTACGGAAGCAGAAGTGTCACGATTTCACGACAAAAGAATAGAGAAAGCATACGGAGGCGAAAGTGTCACGATATCGCGACATGTATTTTCGTAGGCCAAAGCTAAGAGAAAGAGCAAGGAGAAAAAGTGTCGCGATATCGTGACATGTTGTATTTTCATGGTCCGATGCAAAGAGAAAGAGCAAGGAGAAAAAGTGTCACGATATCGTGACATGTAGCATTTTCGTGGTCCGATGCAAAGAGAAAGAGAGAGAAAGAAAAAGTGTCACGATATCATGACATGTTGTATTTTCAGGGGCCAAAGCAAGGAGAAAGAGAGAGAAAGAAAAAGTGTCACGATATCGCGACATGTATTTTCGCGGTTGAGTTGAAGCCGACGAAGACCGATGATAGTCGACTAAAATTAGGGTTTACAGTTGTTATGAAAGCCGACTAAGATTAGGATTTACAGTCGACTAAGATTAGGGTTTTCATCATAAAAATATTGTTATAAAAGGAGGGTTGTTTGGAGAATTGAAGCGTGTTGAAGGTGTGTGAAATACGGTCGTTGTGCACAGAGAGCAAGTCGTGTCGAATCATGCTAAGTGCAAAATTCGCAAAGAGAGCAGAGTGCACAAAATGGAGAAGATGATCGTGAAGTTCGACTGTAACGAAGTAGAGTGTGTGAAGTGATTGCGTAGAGAGAGCAGAGTGCGTAGAGAATGCAAAGGTGAAGAAGACCAATCAGGGTCGTGCAAAAGCAAAGGTATCTTACTGTCAAACTTATAGATTCAAATTGAAGTCCAGGTTGTAGCTTGGCATCAAGGGTTGGTGCTCCTTTCTGTTGGTGCAGATAAATAAGGGGTTGGTGCTCCTTCCAGTTGGTGTTGGTAAATCAGGGGTTGGTGCTCCTTTCTGTTGGTGCAGATAAATAAGGGGTTGGTGCTCCTTCTAGTTGGTGCTGGTAAATTGATTGTAAAGTTGGTGCTTTGCAAAGGCTAGATTTGGATGGTAGTCCAAGTAGTCAATTTTTGAGGAGTAGCCACATTGGTGAACCTCATTAAATCTTGTGTTGTGTGATGCTATTTTGTTATACTTGTTGTATCTAGTAATAAGTTTTAATTGTTGTGGTATTAAGAGCTTTAAATTCAAGTTTAAAGAGCTACACTGATTCACCCCCCCTCTCAGTGTCATTGTAAGACTAACAATTGGTATCAGAGCTAAGTTCTTGTACAAGCTTAACCGGCTAGGGTGATCTTGGAAGTAACACAATGGCAGGTGGTGAAGGCTTCTCATCAAACAAAGCACCATTGTTTGATAGATCTAATTACGCGTTCTAGAGAATCAGGATGCAGACACATCTCTGTGCTTTGGGATACGACATCTGGGATTTAGTAGTTAGTGGATACACAATACCCATCACTCCTCTAGAAGAGGCTGACGAAAAGAAACTATTTGAAAATAACTCAAAAGCAAAAAATGCTATCATGTGCGGATTAGCAGACAGTGAACTAGTAAATATCATGGGATGTAAAACGACAAAAGAAATATGGGAAAAACTAAGGAGTATTCATGAAGGAGATGATAAGGTCAAGGAGGCCAAGTTACAGGTACATCGAGCTTAGTTCGAAGCATTAAATATGAATGACGATGAAAACATTGAGGCATATATGCTGAGAGTTAATGGAATCATTAATGCGATCAGAGGACTCGATGAGGATATCGAAGACTCTGCCATCGTGAAAAAGGTATTAAGATCTCTTCCTCAAAGGTTTGACTCTAAAGTCTCAATGATAGAAGAAGCTAAAGATCTAAATTATTTTAGTATAGATGAGATGTATGGTTCTTTGACTGCATATGAGATGAGGATAGGAAGATCTAAACCCACAGACAGAGAAGCGGCTTTTAAAGCCCTTAAAAATAAAAATGCAAAACAAGAGTCCCAGGAAGAAGAGACATCAGATGAAATGGAAGCAAAATTTGTTAGAAAACTAAAAAGGGGAAAAGGAAAATACAGAGGGAAGCTACCATTTAAATGTTTCAACTATGGAGGCATTGGGCATCTTGCGAATAAATGTCCACTTAATGAGAAGAACAAAAATGATGAAGGATCACACCAAGAAAGAAGTGATTGGAAGAAGAAAACGAATTTTAGAAAAGGCAACTTCAAGAAGAAAAGTTTCATCTCCAGGAATGCCAGTTCAACAGAAGACAGCTCCGATGAGGATTCTGAAGAGGAAACAGATGAAGCTCTTCTCATGGTGTTTGAATAAGTAAAATCAGAAAAGGAAGAAGGAGTGAACTCTGAAGAATGTGATGAAGAAGAAATTGATGCAGAAGTAAATTTGGAAGAGGAACTAATTGTAGCTCTGGATGAATTGAAGATAGAAAGGAAAAAGAATAAGAAAATTTCAAAAAGGCTTGAGGATGCAAACGAAATCATAACCAGTCTAAAAGTACAGATAGAAGAATACAAGAAAATATCTGAAGATCTCGAAGTACAAATTACCATGAAAATAGATTATTGCTGCAAACTAGAAGAAGAGAATGTTGGTTTACGGATGCGGATAGAAGAGATGAATCACAAAATTAGTTGCTATCACAAACGCGAAGAAAGTTCTATGAAGGCTGGATAAAATTATAAATGACCAAAGGCCCTACAGGCATCAAATTTGGTCTGGGTTTCGTCGAAGGAGAATCATCAAATGGATCAAAGGCCAGAAATGTAGAATCCATAAAGAATGAAGATAAGAAACAGGTTGATCAAGGAAAAACATCTCATGCAAAAGAAAGCAATAATGCCAGGCATGAAAGGAGAATTGACAATGATGGATTCACCAATGTCACACATCAAAGAAGAAGAAGACCTATGGCTCCTACGACAACATGGCAAAGACCATCACCCAGGTTCAATTATCCCTTTTCCGGTTTTTGTTTTAAATGCAATGGCTATGGACATAAAATCTCAGACTACAAATATAATGTAAGACCAAGGAATTTCACCAGTAGAAATGCTTTTTCTCCTCTAATGAATTATACAGTAGAATGTTATAACTGTCATAATTTTGGGCACATTGCAAGAAACTGTAGAAGTACATTTGCATCAAATCAGTTTCAAGGAAGAAAATTTCAACCAAATAGGATGAGACAAAATAGAAAACTTCTCTAAAAACATACACAAGCTAGTGATAAGGGAAAGGCAAAACAAGAGCCCAAAACTACTATCAAAACGGAGTGGAAAGAAAAAGAGCGACTTAAGGAAGAAAAGGAATCCTTAATCGTACAAACAACATTTAAAGCACAGAATAAATATGTACCATGGATACTTGATAGTGGATGCTCCAGTCATATGACAGGTGACAAACAAAAATTTGAAAAGTTACAGAAATATGAAGGTGGCTCAGTAAAGTTTGGAAATAATGATGGAGCTAAGATAGTTGGCAAAGGTTCAGTTAGATTTAGTGACAGAAAAACTAAGTCAGAAGAAGTCTTGTTTGTGGATGGTTTGAAACATAACTTGTTGAGCGTAAGTCAGATTTGTGATAAAGGTCATGAAGTAGTTTTTAAGAAGCAGGGTTGTGAAGTCAGAAAAAAAAATAGTGGAAAATTGATAGCAATTGGATAAAGGACATCTGGCAACTTGTACATGCTCTCAGAGACTTAGAAGGAGCTTATTTTATTGGACAAGAAGAAGAAAGTTGGTTGTGGCACAAGAGACTCGGTCATATCGGTTTTGATAATCTAGTAAAAATCAACTCAAAAAGGGTAGTGAGAGATATTCCCACCATCAACAAACCTGCAAACAACATTTGTGCTTCATGCCAAAAGGGGAAGCAAACTAGAGTCACATTCAAAACAAAAGAGTACTACACAAGCAAACCTTTGGAACTAATACACACTAATTTATGTGGACCCATGAGAACACAAAGCATAAATGGTGACAAATATTTTATGTTGTGCATTGATGACTATTCCAGAATGACATGGATATTTTTCTTGAAGCATAAATCAGAAGCTTTTGAAAGGTTCAAGATTTTCAAAAACCAAGTTGAGAATGAAATAGGAAGGAGGATCAAATGTTTAAGATCATATAGAGGAGGAGAATTCATTTCAGAGGAGTTTGCAGAGTACTATGAAAAATACGGTATTAGGAGACAATTTTCAGCAGCCAGGACACCTCAGCAGAATGGAGTGGTAGAAAGAAAGAATAAGACAGTGCAGGAAATGGCATGGACTATGTTGGCTGAAAGTAGAGTAGCAGACAAATTTTGGAGAGAAGTAGTCCATACTACGGTGTATATCCAAAATAGGTACATGCTGAGAACACATGAAAGCAAAACTCCTTATGAGTTGTGGTTTGGTAAAAGGGCAACAACAAAATACCTCAAAGTTTTTGGCAGCAAGTGCTACATCAAAAGAACTGAAGATAATCTTGGTAAGTTTGAAGATAGAGCGGATGAAGGTATTTTTGTTGGTTATTCACCAAGAAGCAAAGCTTACAAATGCTACAACAAGAGGCTAAAGAAAATTGTGGACAACATCGATGTTAAATTTGATGAAGGTAGAGAATGAGTAATTAGCTATGAAATGAACTACCCAATTTATGAAGAGGTTATTGAAGGAGATGAGGAAAACGAAATGGAAAAGATACAGAAAATTGACTCAGATGATTTAAGTTGTGATTCAGAAGTGGAAGAAAATAAGAAATTCAAAACAGTCAACTGGAAAAAAAATCATCCTAGAGAGCAAATAATTGGAGACCCCAAAGTTGGTGTTCAGACAAGAAGAAGAGTAGTAAGTAACTACTCTCTATTATCCAGCATTGAGCCCAAAAATGTTGTTGATGCAAGCAAAGATGAAAGTTGGATGAAGGCAATAAATGAAGAATTAGATCAGATCGAGAAAAACGAAACTTGGGAGTTAGTACCTAGACTTGCTAATAAAAATATAATCGGGACTAAATGGATTTTTTGAAACAAATTGAATGAATACGGACAGGTAGTCAGAAATAAAGCAAGATTGGTATGCAAGGGTTATGCACAAGTTGAAGGCATTGACTTTGAGGAAACTTTTGCACCAGTAGCTAGACTAGAGGCAATTAGAATGTTTCTAGCTTTAGCAGTCTACAAGAATTTCAAAGTTTATCAAATGGATGTGAAATCAGCGTTTTTGAATGGGAAAATTGAAGAAGAGGTCTATATTGAGCAACCAGATGGTTTCCAACTTGGTGATGATCCCAACTTGGTTTGCAAGTTGAAGAAAGCATTATATGGCTTAAAACAGGCACCTCGAGCATGGTATGCAAGGCTAGACAACTATCTCACTCAACAAAGGTTTAAGAAAGGTATGGTGGATAGTAATTTGTATGTCAAAACATAAAATGGGCATCTTATTGTTCTTGTTGTATACGTAGATGATATCATATTTGGCAGCAACAAAGATGAGTCATGTAAAAATTTAGCAAATAAGATGCAGAAAGAATTTGAAATGTCAATGATTGGTGAACTTTCGTATTTCCTCGGGTTGCAAGTTAATCAAAATAAGAAGGGCATATTTATTTCTCAAGTTAAATATGTGAAAGAGATGTTAAAAAAGTTCACAATGGAGGATTGTAAGCCGAGTTAGCACTCCCATGACGACAGGTTGCAAGTTGAGCAAGGATGACAAATCTCCACCTATTGATCAAACCATGTACATATCTATGATTGGAAGCTTATTGTACCTGACAACTACCAGACCAGATATTTTGCAGGCAGTATGCATGGTAGCACGATTTCAGGCTAATCCCAAGGAGACTCATGTGATAGCAGTGAAGAGGATTCTTCGGTACCTCAAGGGTACTATGGAGTATGGGTTATGGTATCCAAAAGGTAAAGACTTCACCCTTATTTCGTATTCAGATGCAGATTGGGTAGGATGTGTCGATGACAGAAAGAGTACCAGTGGAGGTGCATTCTATCTTGGAGATAGATTGGTCGCGTGGCACAATAAGAAACAAGAGTCAGTTTCTTTATCAACAGTAGAAGCAGAATATATTGCAGTGACAACATGTTGTACGTAGGTATTGTGGATGAAACAAACCTTGAAATATCTTGGTATTAGCTTCAGTGAGCCAATATCAGTTAAGTGTGATAACACCAATGCCATTAACATCTCCAAGAATCTGGTTATGCATTCACGCACAAAACACATTGCTATCAGGTATCACTTTTTGAAGGAGAAAGTTGCGGAAGGTGAGGTTAAGTTGGATTTTGTTCCAACTACAGAGCAAGTAGCAGATATCTTCACAAAACCATTTGCCCAAGGAATTTTTTGAGTACCTTCACAATAAATTGGGAGTGGTCACACTTCCCAAGAATTGACTAGCTACAGGGATCACATTCTCAGGGGGAGCATTTAAGTATTTGATTATCTTTTTGCTCATGTTCATGGTTTTTGCTAAGTATAATAAATTTAGCCTGAGAATGTTGTGCATGGACTCAGGGGGAGTCTGCAGTAGCCCTTTGGTATTATTGTCAAAGGGGGAGAAGAGTTACAGGAAATTGCACATGTGTTGCCAATAATTCCAAAGGGGGAGATTGTTGAGCAAGGTGCAACAACAATATTGTCATTATTGTCAACACAGTTAGATAGATCTGTTGATGTAGTGGATAGGAAGTTCAAAATCTATTCAGATGTAGAAGATAGGAGTTCAAAGGTTATTCAGAGTATGTACAATGATTTTCCAAGAAGACCGAAGTGGCCCATATGCAAAAGATCAAAGAAAAATACAAGTAAGAAAAGTGTCGCGATATCGCGACATATACAGCAGACAAGAAAAACTATCGCGATTTCATGACATGTTGGAAGAGAGAGAAAAAGTAGGAAAAACTATCACGATTTCGCGACATGTTGGAAGAGAGAAAAGGCAAGTGAAAAACTGTCATGATTTCGTGACATGTTGGAAGAGAAAAAGGCAAGTGGAAAAACTATCGTGATTTCGCGACATGTTGGAAGAGAAAAAGGCAAGTGAAAAACTATCACGATTTCGTGACATGTTGGAAGAGAAAGAGAAAGCAAGAAAAAGTGTCACGATTTCGCGACATGTTGGAAGAAAGAGAACAAGTAAGAAAAGTGTCGCAATTTCGCGACATGTCGCATTTTCATGACTAAAATAGGAGAGAGAAAGTAAGTTGGAAAAGTGTCGCGATTTCGCGACATGTCGCATTTTCATGACTAAAATAGGAGAGAGAAAGTAAGTTGGAAAAGTGTCGCGATTTCGTGACATGTCGCATTTTCGCGACTAAAATAGGAGAGAGAAAGTAAGTTGGAAAAGTGTCACGATTTCGCGACATGTCGCATTTTCGTGACTAAAACATGAGAGAGAAAGTAAGTTGGAAAAGTGTCACGATTTCGCGACATGTCGCATTTTCGCGACTAAAATAGGAGAGAGAAAGTAAGTTGGAAAAGTGTCATGATTTTGCGACATGTCGCATTTTCGTGACTAAAA
Organism: Wollemia nobilis; assembly: GCA_028583015.1. Lineage (NCBI taxonomy): Eukaryota > Viridiplantae > Streptophyta > Pinopsida > Araucariales > Araucariaceae > Wollemia > Wollemia nobilis. The sequence goes on from JAQPPZ010017059.1 coordinate 1,097,398, forward strand.
TAGGAGAGATAAAGTAAGTTGGAAAAGTGTCATGATTTTGCGACATGTCGCATTTTTGCGACAAAAGAAAGAGAGGAAGCGTACGGAAGTAGAACTGTCGTGATTTCGTGACAAAAGCAGAAAGCAAGACTTCGAAAGTAGAAGTGTCACGATTTTGTGACAAAAGCAAAGAAGTAAAGTATGAAAGCAAAAGTGTCACAATTTTGTGACAAAAGCAGAGAAGAAGACTTTGAAGGCAGAAGTGTCATGATTTCATGACAAAAGCAAAAAGTAAAGTACGAAAGTAGAAGTGTCACGATTTCGTGACAAAAGAATAGAGAAATCGTACGGAGCTGAAAGTGTCACGATATCGCGACATGTTGTATTTTCACTGGCCAAAGCTAAGAGAAAGAGCAAGGAGAAAAAGTGTCGCGATATCGCGACATGTTGTATTTTCGTGGTCCGATGCAAAGAGAAAGAGCAAGGAGAAAAAGTGTCACGATATCGCGACATGTAGCATTTTCGCGGTCCGATGCAAAGAGAAAGAGAGAGAAAGAAAAAGTGTCATGATATCGTGACATGTATTTTCGGGGGCCAAAGCAAGGAGAAAGAGAGAGAGAAAAAGTGTCGCGATATCGCGACATGTTGTATTTTCATGGTTGAGTTGAAGCCGACGAAGACCAATGACAACCGACTAAAATTAGGGTTTACAGTTGTTATGAAAGTCGACTAAGATTAGGATTTATAACCGACTAAGATTAGGGTTTTCATCATAAAAATATTGTTATAAAAGGAGGGTTGTTTGGAGAATTGAACCGTGTCGAAGGTGTGTGAAATACGATCATTGTGCATAGACAGCAAGTCATGTTGAATCGTGCTAAGTGCAAAATTCGCAAAGAGAGCAGAGTGTGCAAAAGGGAGAAGACAATCATGAAGTTCGACTATAATGAAGTAGAGTGTGCGAAGTGATTATGCAGAGAGAACAGAGTGCGTAGATAATGCTAAGGTGAAGAAGACCAGTCAGGGTCATGCAAAAGCAAAGGTATCTTACTATCAAACTTATAGATTCAAATTGAAGTCCAGGTTGCATCTTGGCATCAGGGGTTGGTGCTCCTTTCTGTTGGTGCAGATAAATAAGGGGTTGGTGCTCCTTCCAGTTGGTGCTGGTAAATCAGGGGTTGGTGCTCCTTTCTATTGGTGCAGATAAATAAGGGGTTGGTGCTCCTTCCAGTTGGTGTTGGTAAATTGATTGTAAAGTTGGTGCTTTGCAAAGGCTAGATTTGGATGGTAGTCCAAGCAGTCAATTTTTGAGGAGTAGCCACATTGGTGAACCTCATTAAATCTTGTGTTGTGTGATGCTCTTTTGTTATACTTGTTGTATCTAGTAATAAGTTTTAATTGTTGTGGTATTAAGAGCTGTAAATTTAAGTTTAAAGAGCTACACTTATTCATCCCCCCTCTTAGTGTCATTGTAAGACTAATAATTTGTTCCATATTTTCAACATAATGTTTTGTTTATAAGGCATGTACTTTAATTCAACACTTACTGATTAAGTAAAGCTAAGATAATAATAATATAACGCTCTTTGGATTATTAATTAACTTTTTCCTTTCTTTCACAAGGTTACTAGAATTATAATGAGAATAAATTATCCATCAAATGGATACTATCGAGTGCTAATATTAATTATTAGCATTGACACCAAATAACAATCAAAGGCTCTTTACTAGGCTAGATAACATCAACACACATAACAATAAGCATACTACACCCATTTTTTTCCTTGATTAGATGGTTATTTTTATGATAACCAATGTTATCACCTATCCACTAAGAAGGACTTCCTTGTGATAACACATTCTTCACCCAATATGTGGTTTAAACAACATATATGCAAATGCACCTACATGAAGGGAATTATATTACCCTTGAGTTGTCGATGAACAAGTCATCACCATCATTTCCCAAAACTTTTATCTCAACTCAGGTGGTTACCCATACTAATCCACCAATGAGAGCACTTGGTCCTACAACCACAAAGATATCAAAAATACCATATTCCAATAGTATAACCAAAGCATATAGTGTGACTACTCATTAATAGTAATGAAACAAAACTATGCATTAAAAATCCATACATCAATACATAGTATATTAATATGAGTCCTTCAAAGGAGGGGTATCACATACTCCCCCTTGGACTAAACACAACCTCCTATGTTTCTTGCAAGTGAGTAAAGAATATTTTCATTCAAATAAGTGTGGAAATTATTGTCTCATTTGTTTAGCATTTTTCCATGTGGTACAATTCTCAGAATACTAGTCCTATTGGACCTTACATTGATCTAGAGGTCATTTCCTCAACATTTTGGAACAAAACCATAGAATCGTTATCGATCTCACCTCAATTGCTAAGGGGTCTACCATATACATTATAGAAACATTCCACATGTGAGTATTATCAACAACTTATTTTCTAAGAAAGGATATGTGGAAAGTATCATGGATCTTGGATAGGTTGGGTGGCAAGGCGAGCCTATAGGCTATTGGACTAAGCTTATCAATGATCTCAAAGGCCCAACATTGCAAGGATCCAACATAGTTGACCTCATGGAATTTTTAATGGGTCTAACCCTCTTGAATACTCTATCCCCCATAGAAAATTCTCTTGGCATTTTTTTAGATCAACATAGTTTTTTTGGAAATTTATCACTTCCTTTAGCCTAAGTTGGATTGCTCTAAGCTATTCCGTCATCTGACAAATAATGTACAATTCGATCTCACTCGATACTCTAAATTTTTGGTTAATATAATTTATTTGTCCAAATTTTATATTTTGCATGTTAATTTATATATGTGCAAATATGTTGGTGGAAAATCCTTGGTGGGGGACAATAAATAAACATCATGTCATTTTTCACTATTAGTTTTTCTGACACTCATTTTGGACATATTCTCCTCTAAAAATCCATTTTGTCCTAAATTTTCCCCAAAAACTCACTTCGCTAAAATCTCCCTTTGAAGTCCTCTTTCAGTATCTTGCTAAGCGAAAATTACTTTCGCTCCGTTCATGAGCAAAACTGACTTTCACTTCATCCTTTGAGAGAAAATTAAAACCGCATCTTGTTTGTCTCGAAATGACATTTCATAAATCCCTTATCCTAAAATTGCATTTCGAGACGTATTCCTCCCGAAAACAAGCTTCGAGACATCACTTGCACAAAATGCAGCTTTATCATGTAATTTTATCCTGAAAACATGTTTCGGGACTTCCTTGTCCTAAAAAGGAATTTCGGGATCCCTTGTCTTGAAAGGAAATTTTGGGACTCCCAAAATGTGAATCCTTCAAATTGGTATTAGAGCTAGAGCCATCTCATGGAGGATAAGTAATAATGGCTTCCAATGGTAATTCGTTGCAGTTGCAGATCCCATGGTTCAGTGGTAAAAATTATGATTACTAGAGCATCCAAATGAAAATTCTATTTGGGTCTCAAGAGCTATGGGACTTAGTCAAGAATGGTTATGTAGAACCAAAAAATATGATAGCATTGACCACTCTCTCCCAAATAGATTCAAAATCGTTAAAGGAGAATCAGAATAAATATCAAGAAGCATTATTTTATATAATACAAGCAGTTGAAGAGATCATCTTACCACATTTTGAAGCAACAACCAAAGCAATGGAATCTTGGAAAATACTTTCCAGTTCTTATTAGGGCACCAACAAGGTGAAGTTGGTGAAGCTATAGATGCTAAGGAGGGAGTTTGAAAATCTATATATGAGTGAGTCAGAGTCCATGAGCGAATTCTTCACCCAAAAAATGGATGTCATCAACCAGATGAGGTTGAATGGTGAAAATTTGGAGAACCAATGGATTTTGGAGACGATACTGAGGAGCCTACCAACAAGGTTTAACTCAGTAGTTATTGCAATTGAAGAATCAAGGGATTTGACAACCCTCTCTGTAGATGATATCATGGGTGTTGGGAATTTACCATGTACAAACAATACACAACCTATGAAAAAAACAAATAATAACAATGAAAATGGAGAAACAATTCAAACCCTAGTTAAGCCCCCATAAGCAAAATAGGAAACAATGCAATAAACAAAAAGCAATCACACAAATATAAGAGACACAAGATATATGTGGTTTAGGAAGTGTACCCTACATCTAGAGAGAAACAATCAGTCCTTTGTATTAGCAACAATACAACAATATTCTCCACTTGTACAATATCTCCTCCCCTCTCTTCCTCCAAACCAAAAAAGAGCACATATGAGATGACCTTTACAATACAAAATATATAGATATTCATGACTTTTCCACTACCCGAAACCACATAGTGGTGTCAAAATACGATGGGCCAAAACCATGGGTTGAAACCACCGATACGGTTATCACGTTTTTTGACAAGTATTTTTCACCAAGAAATACAGTTAAATTTAATGGATAGTTCAAGTTCCTATTGTTGATTGTTGCCCATAAACAATATTTAATGACCTTGGAACCCTTCCAACAATATTTAATGTCCTTGGAACCCCGCCAATAATATTTAATGGTAATTAATTCATTTTTTATCAATTTGGTTCCATTACCTAAAAATTTTCCACTTGGAGACAAGATTGATGCAACATCCTTGCACCCTAGGACTGAAAGTTTCTCATAATCATGACCTTACTCATTAAGACCAACCGAAGTAGAGAAAAAGCTCAACTTATCCCTGGTTACTACTTTAGTAAGCATATCAACAAAATTTTAGGAAATGTGAATCTTACCCAACTTTACCAAACCATCCTCCATTGTTGATCGAATGAAGTGATACCTCAACCGAATGTGCTTTGTCTATGAGTGAAAAATAGATTTCTTAGCTAAATTAATGGCACTTTGGATATCACTCCAAAGTGTCCCATATCCTTGCTCTTGACCCAACTCCTCAATCAACCTATGAAGCCATATGAACTCTTTGGCACCTTCCGTGATGGCTACATACTCAGCCTTCATAGTAGAAAGAGCTACAACACGTAGTTTGGATATCCAATTCACTGTTGTATCTCCAACTGTGAATACATATCGAGTAGTGCTCCTCCCACCATCCAAAAAACATACCATATTCGAATCCACATAGCCCTGTAACTCAACATTGGAACCTCCAAAATTCAAATAGAATTTTGAAGTCCCATTCAAATACCTAAGTATCCATTTTACTGCTTGCAAGTGAGATTTACCTAGATTACTCATATATCGGCTCACAACTCCCATTTCTTTGGCAATGTCTAGTCTTGTACACACCATAGCATACATCAAACTCCCAACTACTGAAGCATAGGTTTCATTCCTCATGTACTCTTCCTCCTCCTTTGTCTTGGGACATAGCTTATTTGAGAGCTTAAAGTGCTTTGTAAGAGGTTGGGCTACCAATTTTGCATCATGCATATTGAACCTCTTAAGCACCTTTTACACATAATCCTCCTGAGATAACTTCAGTGTTTTCTCCTTCTTGCCTCTAGTGATTCTCATGCCAAGGATTTGTTTGGCTTCCCCCAAATCTTTCATGGAAAATCTACTTGCCAACTCCCTTTTCAATTTTTTAATATCCTGCATATTGGGTCCTGGCACAAGCATATCATCAACATACAATAATAGAATAAGGAAGTTACCATTTCCTGTAGCCCGAAAATAAACACAATGGTCACTCTGGCTCCTAGTAAAATCATGCTCACTCATGAAACTGTAAAACTTGAGATACCATTGCATTGGAGCTTGCTTCAAACTGTACAAGCTCTTTTTTATTTTACACAAGGCTCTTCTTGCCTTTGACCTCAAACCCCCCTGGTTGGTGCATGTAGATCTCCTCCTCAAAATACCCATGAAGGAATGTTGTCTTCACATCTAACTGTTCAAGATGAAGATATTCTACTACAACTATACTCAAAATAGTTCGAATTGAAGTCATTTTTACTACAGGTGAGAAAATGTCATCATAGTCAATACATTTTCTCTATGCAAATCCTTTCACAACAAGTCTTTCTTTGTATCTCTTGATGCCATCAACTTTGTCCTTCACCTTATACACCCATTTGCAATGCAATGGCCTTTTGACCTTGGTAAGTGCAACCAAATCCCAAGTTTGATTTTGAGTCAATGAGTCCATCTCATCCTTCATAGCATGCTCCCACTTAATCCTAGCATCCACTTTCAAAGCCTCGTGAAAGCATTTCGGTTCACCGATACCAATGTACAATACATAATGTAAAGTAGGAGAATACCTATTAGGTGCATGTCTTACCCTTGTAGATATCCTTACTTCCTGTGGGGATGATGGTGGAGTAACAATAATTTCTTGTTCACCTTGCTCTTCCTCATGAGCACCATGTTTATCAATATGAACAAGAGGCTATCTTTTTACACCATGCTCTGGGATTGCATCCAAGTCAACAAACTCAGGTGCATCCTCTTCAACCTATATGTGCCTATCCTTGTACAACCTATCCTCATTGAAAATCACATCTCTACTCCTGATAAATTTTTGGCCAACATTATCCCATAGCCTATATCCCATCTCATCCACACCATAACCAAGAAAATAGAACTTTCTAGAATTTACATCAAGCTTACTCCTATTTTCTTTATCTATATGGGAAAAAGCCTCACAAAAAAATACTCTAAGGAAAGAGTAGTTTACAAGATTACCTTTCCAAGTCTCCTCTAGAATACCTCCATCCAATGTAGTACAAGGTCCTCTATTTATCAAATAAACTATTGTATCAACTGCACTAGCCCAACAGAATAATGGCAACCCTTCATGCAATCTCATGGCTCTGGCATGCTTCATTATAGTTCTATTTATCCTCTCTGAGACTCCATTCTCCTGTGGTGTCCTAGGAGTATTATCTATTCTCCTAATTCCTTTCTTTGCGCAATAGTCCTCAAAATCCTTGTTGTAATATTCATCACCATTGTTAGATTTAAGGCACTTTACTTTCTTACCTGCCTCAATCTCCACTAATGCTATCCACTTTCGAAAAGTGTCAAAAACATCAGATTTATGTCTGATTGTGTAGATCCATGTCTTCTTGTTGAAATAATCAATGAAGGTAACATAATAAATTTAGCCCTCAAGAGAAATTACTAGTGAGGGACCCCACATATCGAAGTGTACTAACTCTAATTTCTCTTTCTTTCATTCTGGACCAACTTTAAAAAATCTTACCCTTTTCTATTTTTCGTATACACAACCTTCACAGAAACCCAAATCAAAATCCTTGAGTTTTGGAAATAGTTTTCTGGAGTCAAGGGTTTTCATACCTTTCTCATTCATATGGCCTAACCACAAATGCCATGATTTTGCATAATCTTGAGCAACATAGTTCAATGTACAATAAGATGAGTTCTATAGTAAATACAAAGTTCCAGTCAACTCACCTTTGACAATCACCATTGAACCCTTTGTCACTCTCCATTGTCGGTTTCTGAAATTAGTGTTGTATCCCTCCAAATCAAGTGCACTGGCTAAAATTAGATTCCTCTTCAGATCAAGAATATGCCTAACATTGTTAAGCACCCAGATATTTTTGTTTGGTAATTTTACATTCACCGTGCCAATACCCACAATCTCACATGGACAATTATTGCCCAATAAAACCTCTTTATAATGGCCTGGAGTATAATTAGCAAAGTAATCCCTATGAGAAGTGAAATGATAAGAAGCTCCAGATTCCATGACCTAATACTCACTCGTGCAAGTTCTTTGCAAGAATCAGGGCATCCTAATAAATTGCACCTACAATGTTTACCTCTTGAGCGTCATGCCCATTATTTTCCTCATTCTTATTTTTGTCTTTGCATTCCCTCTTGAAGTGTCCACTCCTCCCACAATTCCAGCAATCAATCTTGATTTTGTCTCTACTTTTAGATCTACCTTTTGATTTTCCTTTGTTTTGGCTTTTCCATCTAGCTTGGCCTTTTCCTCTTTTTTTGTTTCTACCTCTGCTTTCTATAGATAGAGCTACTCTATATGATGAAGCCTCCCCTAAGGTTTTTCTTCTCATATCCTCACTAAGGATTTTGTTAACCACATCATCAAACACTAGCTTTATAGATCCAGGCACAAAATTACTCAGTGCCATTACAATGCTACCCCATGAGTTTGGTAGTGAACAAAAAAACCCTAAAGCCATAACATCATCATCAAAATCAAGCCCTACAGATTTTAAAGAACCCATAACAACATAAAATTTGTTAAGGTGTTCTTGGATAGATCCACCCTATTGCAACTTCATAGTAAAAAAAATTCTAATCAAGAAAAATTTATTTGAAGCTAAGGGTTTTTCATACAACTTAGCTAGTGTATCCATGGCTCCTTTTGTGGTATTTTTCTTCCCGATTTTGTAAGCAAAAAAATTATACAGGCTCAAACAGATCAACCCCAGTGCTCTCCTGTATATCAGATTTCATTTTACATCATCCATCATCCTAGGTTTACCATAAATCTTCTATTTTAGAGCCAAGTACAAATCATCCTTCTGTTACAGATAATCCTCCATTTTAGTTTTCCACATACCATTTTTTTTTAGTAAACTTCTCTAGTTTAAACTTTGAACTTTCTCCCATTTCTCCCACTCAAACAAAAAAATCTCTTGTGCGTACCCTTTACCAACAAGATCGCTCTGATACCAGTTTTTGGGAATTTACCATGTACAAACAATATACAACCTATGAAAAAAACAAATAATAATAACGTAAATGGAGAAACAGTTCAAGCCCTAGTTAAGACGCCATAATAAAAATAGGAAACAATGCAATAAACAACAAGCAATCACACAAATGTAAGAGACATAAGATATACATGGTTTAGGAAGTTTACCCTACATCCATGGAGAAATAATCAGTCATTTGTATTAGAAACAATACAAAAATCTTCTACAATGTCTCCTCCCCTCTCTTCCTCCAAACTAGAAAAGAGCATTCACATATGAGATGACCTTTACAATACAAAATATATAGAGATTCATGACTTTTCCACTACCCAAAACCACATAGTGGTGTCAAAATACAATGGGCCAAAACCATGGGTTAAAACCACCCATACGGTTATCACGTCTTTTGAAAAGTGATTTTCACCAAGAAATATAGTTAAATTTAATGGCCAGTTCACATTCCTATTGTTGATCATTGCCCATCAACACTATATAATGACCTTGGAACCATGCCAACAATATTTAATGGCATTGGAACCCCACCAACAATATTTAATGGTAATTAATTTCTTTCTTATTAATTTGGCTCCATTACCTAACAATGGATTCTCTACAAACACATGACCAGAGGTTGAGCCACTCAACTCAGTCCTCATTGGAGCAAGTGTTAAAGACACAGGTCTCATTTCGAGATAACATTAGAAGAGATAAATCCCACCAAGGTGCCTCCAATTCTCAAGGAGGAAGAGGATAGAATAGCATAGGCAAGCATGGAAGAGGCACAAGCAAGGAGGAAGGTCATAATTTAGTGAAGGATAGAATAGCTACAATTTCCATCAAGTAGGAGGAAGAGGAAATAGTAGAAATCAGGAAGGAGGATCTAATAAGGGGTTTGACAAATCCAAGTCCAGTGTTACTACTATCAGTGTTACTACTATAAGATATTTGGTCACTATAGCTATGAGTGCAGAAATAAGTGGGCCAAGGATAATAAACAACAAGTCCACTACACAAATGAAGCTGGAAATGCATAGTGTAGATATGCATGTGGAAATATGTTGTTGACTTGCAGTACTAAGGAGGAGAGCTAGAAGAACACTTGGTATTTGGATAGTGGGTGCAACAACCATATTTTTAGGAATAGATAGATGTTCTCACAATTGGATAAAACAATCCAATATGAAGTAAATATGGGGAACAACAAGGTACCTATCAAGGGAAAAGGAAAAATCTATATCTGAACCAGGCAAGGTGAAAGGTAGGAAATACAAGATGTGTATTATGTGATTGGGTTGAAACATAACTTACTGAGTGTTGGATATATTGTGTAGAAGGGGCATACTATTCAATTCAAATATGTAGCTTGTACCATTAGAGACAAAGAGCATGGGTAAATTACAACAGTGTCCATGACAAAGAACAAAATGTTCCCTCTGCAAATTCAAAATGAATTACTGAAGTCATTGAGTGCAATGGTGAAGGATGCTAACTGGTTGTGTCATATTAGATTCAGTCACTTGAGTTTTAGTGGCTTGAACTTGTTGCACAAAAAATATATGGTGAAGGTTTTACCCCTCATAGGGTAACCCAATCAAGTTTGTGAAGGTTGCCTAGTCAGCAAATAGCACAAGGATACATTCCCTTCAGGGTAATCATGGAGAGCTTCACAACCATTAAAGCTGGTGCATTCTGATATTTGTGTTCTGATGTAAACTAGCACATTTATCAGCAAAAAAAACTTTCTAACTTTCATAGATGATTTCATTCGAAGGACATGGGTATATCCCATAAAAAAAATTTAGAGGTATTCAAAAAATTCAAGGATTTCAAGGCTCTAGTTGGGAAACAAAGCAGCTACTTCATGAAGAATTTCAAGATAGATGGAGGAGGTGAATACATCTCCAATGAATTCTATAACTTCTGCAAGAAAAATAAAATTTGCAAGTAACTCACAGCAAGAGATACACCACAACAAAATAGTGTTGTAGTGAGGAAGAATGGAACTATCGTGGAGATGGCACGAAGCATGCTAAAGGCAAAGAATTTGCCACATGAGTTCTACGCAGAAGTTGTATGCTATGTAGTTTATCTTCTAAATCGGTGTCCCATGAATAGTTTGAAGGATAAAATTCCTTAGGAGGCATGAAGCAACCAAAAGTCGAGAGTTCCTCACTTGAGAGTTTATGAGTGCATAGTATATGCACATGTTCCAAATGAGAAGAGGAAGAATTTGGACGACAAGGTGGAGAAATACATCTTTACTAGGTATAGTGAATAATCAAAGGCATATAGGGTGTATAATATTGTGACAAAGAAGCTGATTATCAATCGAGATGTGAAGTTCCTAGAGGATGAAATCTAGAATTGGAAATCAAATATTGGCTAGCCCGATCTAGTAATTATCGAGTTTGAGGACTTGGAGGGAGATAGAGTGCATCTACTTGTAGCTTCAAGAAGCAACGCTAGAGTTAGCATCAGCACTACCTCAGGCACAAGCAGAATCTCCAATTTGAGGACACCATCAAATATGAGGAGCTTGTAAGACATTTATGAGGTAACCCAAAATCAAATTGATGAAGAACATTCTGATTTTGCTTTATTTTTTGAGTTTGATACAATTACTTTTGAAGAAGCAATTCAGAATAGAAAATGGGTGAATACTATGGATGATGAGATAGAAGCAATAGAGAAAAATCAAACCTGAGAGCTAATGGATCTTTCAATAGGTAAGAAGACCATTGGGATTAAATGGGTATATAAAACTAAGTTTAATACCCAAGGTGAAGTAGACATGCATAAGGCCAAATTGGTGGAAAAAGGCTATAAGCAAAAGTCAGGGATTGACTATCATGAGGCATATACACTTGTAGCGAGACTTGATATAGTCAGAATGATTATGGCATTGGCAGGCCAGAAAGACTAGAATGTTTACCAGATGTATGGCAAGTATGCCTTCTTGAATGGAGTTTTGGAAGAAGAGGTCTACATAGACCAACCACCAGGTTATGAGTTGGAATGACAAGAAGGCAAGGTCCTAAAATTGAAAAAGGTCTTGTATTGGTTGAAGCAAGAACCCAGGTCTTGGTACAGTCGGATTGATACCTAATTTCAAGAGAATGGGTTTATAAAATGCCCATATGAGTAGCACACCCTGTACCTGAAGACCAATGCCTAAGGTGATATGATGATAGTCTACTTGTATGTAGATGATCTAATTGACATTGTCAATAACAATATACTATTTGAAAAGTTCAGAATAGACATGAAGAAGGAGTAAGAAATGATAGACTTAGGGTTGATAAAATATTTTCTTGGCATTGAATTTGACCAATATACGGATGGCATCTGCATTTATCAAGGCAAGTATACGAAATATGTCATGAAGAGGTTTAATATGGAGGATAGTAAACCTACCATCACACCTATTTCCATAGTCCTAGAGCTAAGCAAAACAGATTGTAATAGAATTGTTGATTCAACCTTGTATAAGAGGTTAGTTTATAGTCTCATGTATTTGACTACAACTAGACCAGATTTGATGTTTGGAGTGAGCTTAATTAATAGGTTTATGGAGACTCAAAAATACACTCACTGGAAAGTAGGCAAAAGAATTTTGTGTTATGTCAATGGGACGTGGAACCATGGAATATTTTATGCCAAAAAATACCAGCTTGAACTGATCGGCTACACAGATAGCGATTAGGTTGGCAGTATAGATGATCATAAGAGCACTTCCGAGTTTTCTTTCCATATTGGATTGGGAGTAGTTTTGTGGTCCTCAAAGAAGCAATCGATTGTTGCATTATCCACTACTGAGGCAGTGTATGTTACCACCACTTTAGCTGCATACCAGACAGTTTGGCTAAGGAGAATTTTGGGTGAGTTGAATCATCCACCAGAAGGGGCAACAACTATTTTTTGTGACAACAATTCTGCCATAGCACTATCAAAGGATCTAGTGTTTCATGGTAGGACCAAGAACATCGACATCCACTACAATTTTAGTAGAGAGTTGGTGAAAGATAATGAAATTGAGTTAATGTTTTGCAGGTCAAAAGAGCAAGTAGAAGATATTTTCACAAAACTTTTGGAGGAAGACTTCAACAGGCTATAAGAAATACTGGGTGTCAAAGATTTTATGAAATCGTGCTTAAAGGAGGGTGTTAGAAAATTAAACTAGATTTGACACCGTTGACAGAATCTATCCTCTACATCAATAACCAGATTTCACTAGATTTTGTTGTACTTGTATTTACTTCTGGTATCTCATGATTTGACTGTAGTTGTTCAGGATATTTTTGGTAGTATGTCTTTCATTTAATATGTGTTAAAGTTTTGGTGAGATTTTAATATATTTTCCTCACCATCCTTGGCAATATATGCATTATTAGCATTTTCTGAGTTGAAGAGGAGTGAAGCGTGAAGAAAATACAAAGGAGAATACTTTGAAGAGTAGAGCAAGGAGGTGAAGCAACAACTTTCATTGTAACTTCTAACCTACAACATCCATTGTATATGAATGTGTAAATTCTTTTTATCTTGCATTGTAAAACTGCATCCGTAGTCAGTTTATTTTTGGTTAATATAATTTATTTATCCAAATTTGATATTTTGCATGTTAATTTATATATGTGCAAATCTATTGGTGGAAAATCTCAGGTGGGGGGTCGATAAATAAACATTGTCATTTTTTACCGTTACTTGATCCAACAAATCATTTCAATCATCTTCTCCTCTGAAAATCCATTTTGTCCTAAATTTACCCCAAAAATTCACTTCGTTGAAATCTCCCTCCAAAGTCCTCTTTCGGTAGCTTGCTGAGTGAAACTGAATTTTGCTCCATTCATAAGCAAAACTGAGTTTCGTTTAGTCCTTTGAACAAAACTTAAAATTGTGTCTTATTTGTCCCAAAATGACATTTCAGAAGTCCCTTATTCCAAAATTGCATTTTGGGATGTATTCCTCCCGAAAACAAGCTTCGGGACATCAGCTACATGAAATGCAGCATTATCATGCAAGTTTATCTCAAAAAGAAGTTTTGGTACTTCCTTGTCCTGAAAAGGCATTTTAGGACCCCTTGTCCCAAAAGGAAAATTTGGGACTCCTAAAATGTGAATCCTTCATGTAGATAATACATCATTACGTACTAGGGAGAGAGAGGATGTACATTCTTCCAAAACCATTTTGAGGATTTTTTCGTGGGCCAACGTAGCAAGGAGCCATTTTTCATAATCATAAGATAGTCGTACACATGAAATCATCATCTATATTATGTGGTGTTAACCTATCCGTGAGGAGGTTTCCCTATCAAAGAATGTGAGAGTTGTTATTTCTTGAAGATTGCATATTGAGGAATTAAGGCATCCATGCACCAAATATCGTTCTATGGATAGGAGAAATTCGTCTGGTAACACAAGTAGTAGTTGAGCCACCACTACAATTATCAGGCGCATCATGATAGGAAGCATCAAGGGTTCCATTTTGAACCACAAAAAGGTTACTGTTATTTTTTTGTAGGCCGTATTTCAGGTTTTTCATCTCAAGACAAACCTGCCATTCGTACGAAGCTCGAATTCAGGGAGATAAAGAGCGAATATTTATTTTAGGAGAAATAAGGTGCGAATATTGGTTTTGGGTAAGTTTGGAGTGAAACAGAGTTTCGCTCACTTGGGGAGCATAATGGATTTTACAGAGGATGCAAAGAGGCGAAAGAGATATTTAGAGGAGAAATTGCCCAAAATACACAAGTAAAGATTTCTTATTTATCAAAATAAAATAGACTACAGTTACAATGCTAATGCTTCTTTATATGAATATTTACAAACTTTTGCAAGTTCAGTTGCAGGATAAACCCCAAATAGAGAATTTGAAAAGTTGTTGCTTCAACTTTTTCTTCTTCTTCTCTCTTCTGCCCCATTTGCAAAATGCCAATTGCACGGATATATATAGCTGGAGTTGGAGGACAAGAGTGGGAAAGGCTCACAAACTATTGGACATGTATTTAATATAAAGCTAGGATTTCTTACCAATCATCAAAAATGCAACTATCAGTATTAACTACACAGTTTAAAATTTGCGATGATCGAATGTTAGAGATCTATGATCAGATTTGGTGATATGATCTATCAAAGATCTCTTCAGGTGTCAAATATGGTTTTAATTTTCTAACACCCTCCTTTAAACCAGATTTCATAAAATATTTAATTCCCAATATTTCCACCTCCTTCAAAGGTTTTGTGAATATATTTGCTATCTTCTCCTTGGACATGTAAAATAGTAACTCAATTTTGTTAAATTTCACTAGCTCTCTAATGAAATGATAGCGGATATCGATGTGCTTTGTCTTGCCATGAAACACTGGATCCTTCAATAGTGCTATGATGGAATTGTCGTCACATAAAATAGTTATCGCTCCTTTCGATGGATGATTCAACTCACCCAAGATTATTTGAAGCCATACTACCTAGAATGTGGCTAACATAGCAGCAACATACTCTGCCTCAATAGTAGAAAACGTAACTATTGGTTACTTATTTGAGGACTAGAAAACTACTTTCAATCCAAGATGTATGGCATAGCCAAAAATGCTCTTTCGATCATCAATGATGCTAGCCCAATCACTATCTGTGTAGCCAATCAGTTCAGGATGGTATTTTTTGGCATAGAAAATTCCATGGTTTCTAGTCTCATTGACATACCACAAAATCCTTTTGCCTAATTTACAGTGAGTCTCCTTGGGTGACTACATGAACCTAAATATTAAACTCATAGAAAACATCAAATTTATCCTGGTTGCAGTCAAATACATCAGGATTCCAACTAACCTTTCATCGAGAGTTGGATCAAATTTTCTATTCATACTCTTCTCATCTAGAACATGTGCATATACTATGCACCTAAAAACTCTTAAGTGAGCAACATTTGTCTTCTGGTTGCTCTAAGCGTCTTGAGGAATTTTGTCCTTCACAATTTTTGTGGCACATCTATTCAGTAGATAAACTACATAGTATACAACTTATGCCTAGAACTCATGTGGAAGGTTCTTTGCCTTCAACATGCTCCGTGCCATCTCTATGATTATTCAATTCTTCCTCTCTGCAACACCGTTATGTTGTGGTGTGTATCTCGTAGTGAGATGCCTACGGATTCTATTTTGCTTGCAAAATTTTTGGAATTCATTGGAGATATACTCACCTCCTCCATCTGTCCTGAGATTCTTCACATAATATCTACTTTGTTTCTCAACTAGAGCCTTGAAATCCTTGAATTTTTTAAAGCCTCTAAATTTTGTTTGATGGGATATATCCATGTCCTCCTATTGAAATCATCTATGAAAGTCAAAAAGTATTTGTTATCGATAAATGTGTTGGTCTGCATTGGACCAAAAATATCTGAGTGTACCAGCTCCTATGGCTATGAAGATCTCTAAGATTGTCCTATAGGGATTGCATCCCTATGTTGCTTGCAAACTAAGAAACCTTCACAAAATTGATTTGGTTGCTCAATAAGGGGTAAACCCTTCACCATTTGCTTCTTGTGTAGCAAGTTCAGGTCACTAAAACTCAGGTAACTAAATCTAATATGCCATATCCAAGTAGCATCCTTCACCACTGCATAAAGTGATAGCAACATTTCATTCTAGATCTGAAGAGGAAACATCTTGTTCTTTTTCATGGACATAGTTGGTACATGATCTTTGTCTTTAAATTGAATAGTGTGTCCCTTCTGCACAAGTTGTCCAATGCTCAACAAGTTATGTTTTAACCCAGGCACATAATACACATCACAAATCTATTTTCTTTCATCGTGCCTGGTGTGAATGATGATTTTTCATTTTCCTTTGACTGGTACCTTGCTGTTGTTCCTCATTTTCACTTTTTATTGGACTATTTCATCCAACTATGAGAACATATCTCTATTCCTAGTCATGTGATTGCTATAACCATTATCAAGATACTAGATATTCTTTTGGCTCTCCTCCTCGATACTGCAAGTCAACAACATATTTCCACATGCATCTCTACACTCTACATTTCCAGCTTCATTTATGTAGTGGGATTGCTATTTGTTATCTTTGACCATCTTCTTTCTATACTTAAAGATATAATAACCGAACTTCTTACAGTAATAACATTGGATTTTCAATTTATTATTCCTCTGATTAGATCCTCCTTGTTGATTTCTACCACTGCCTCTTCCTCCTCCTTGATATAAATTACAACTGGTCTCTCCGTCATTGGATTTTGATCTTCCTTCTTGCTTTTGGTCTCTTTCACGCTTACCTCTACCTCTTCCTCATTGATAACTAGAGGTTCCTTGGTGGGATTCTTGTCTACTACTATCTCATAATGAGACATCCACCTTGAACACTTGCTCCAATGAGGACTGAGTTGAGTGGATCATCCTCTACTAATATGCTTGCAGAGAACCCATGAGCTCATCTACAAAGAGGGTTGTCAAATTCCTTGATTCTTCAATCACTATTATGACTCATCAAACATTGTTGGTAGGCTCCTCAGTATCTTCTCCACTATTCTATAGTTCTCCACATTCTCCCCATTTACCCACAACTGGTTGATGACATCCATTTTATAGGTGAAGAAGTCGCTTATGGACTCTAACTCGCTCATCTGCAAGTTATCAAACTCCCTTCTCAACATCTACAGCATCACCAAATTCACCTTATTGGCACCTTGATAAGAACTGGCTAAGATTTCCCAAGCTTGCTTTGCTTTTGTTACTACTACAATACATGAGAATATGGTCTCTTTGATCACTTGCATTATATAAAATAATGCCTTCTGGTGTTTCTTTCAATTCTCCTTTAACATATATGAATTTGCTTGGGAGAGAGTGGCCAATGCTACCACATTTGTTGGTTCTGCATAGCCATTCTCGACCAAGTCCCATAGCTCTTGAGACCCAAACAAGATCTTCATATGGATGCTCTAGTAATCATAATTTTTGCCACTGAACTATGGGATCTACAATTACAACAAATTGCCACTAGAAGCCATTGCTTCTTATCCTCCATGAGATGGCTCTGGCTCTGATACCAATTTGACAAACAAAGGAGGGACACGACTAAACTAAGTTCATCTTAATGGAGGTCCTGCAATGGTTTTTTTCTACAGAGGGGTCCCAAATCTTGTCTTCGGGTCAAAGAGGCTATAAAGCTTGTCTTCGAGGTAAAAAGACCCCAAAGCTTGTCTTCGGACAAGGAGGCCCTAAAGCTTGTCTTTGGGGTAAAAATGCCCCAAAGCGGGGAGATAAAAAACAAAGCTCCCTTTCGGGGAAAAAGAGACGCGAAGATCAAATTCGGGGAGATAAAGAGCAAAGCTTGATTTCGAGATAAATAAGGCGCGAAGCTTGGTTTTGTTTCGCTCACTTGGGGAGCATAACGGACTTTGCAGAGGATGCAAAGAGGTGAAAGATATATTTAGAGAAAAAATTACCCAAAATATATAAGTAAATATTTCTTATTTATTAAAATAAAATTACAGTTACAACGCTTGTCATTTAACTCTTCTTTATCAGAAGATTTACAGACTTTTGCATGTTTAGTTACAGGATAAACCCCAAATAAAGAATTTGAAAAGTTTTTGCTGCAACTTCTTCTTCTTCTCTCTTCTACCGCATTTACAAAATTCCAATTGTACGGATATATAGTTGGAGTTGAAGGATAAGAGCGAGAAAGGCTCACCAATTATATGACATGTCTTTAATGCAAAACTGGGGTTTTTATCAATCATCGAATGAATGCAACTATCGATATTAATTACGCACACTTGAAATTTGCAACGATTGAATGTCAAAAACCTATGATTAGATTTGATGATACAATCTATTAAAGATCTCTGCAAGCATGAAATTTGGTTTAATTTTCTAACATGAGTATCGCATGAAAGGATAAGACATTGATAGTCATGGCAATAAAAAGATATCTATGAACTATTTTTCAATTCAGTGAGGTGCAGGAGAAGGAAAATCATAGCTTGGATGTGGAGTAGATTATTCACTAGTTTGAACAACAGTGTTGCTTACAGTAGAGGAAAATATTTGACCATTACAAAGTCATCTTTCAATGCGTGGGGGTTGGAGAAGAAGTTAAAAACAATAATGGTGCATCAATGCAAGGAGATAGATGGCAACATATCTCAGTTACCAACAAAGTTATCATTACAATACCTACCAGTGCATATCCATTATCTAAGAATCATTACGGAGGATGGCTGTTATAGTGGAGGAGCACCATAAAGGAAGATACTAAAGGCTCAAATGCATCAAGTGTTGGTCTAATAACCAACAACCACGGGAGTCATTGACTGCCTATAGTGACTCTAAGTGTTGCTCACAAGATGAGTGACAACCGATGGTCACTCTAAATTCTAGAAATCATAGGAGTCATTGTATACCTTCAATGACTCTGGACGTTGCTCGAAGGAGGAGCGACAACCGATGGTTGCTCAAAATTTGATTGATAGCCAAAAATAATTGCAATATCAAAATCATAGACAATCAAAATGAGTGAGGAAAAATAAACTTGTGTTCAAAACAAAGTTGGGTCCTACTTGCCAAGGTTTACTGGTGATAAAGGTAAAATCGGAGATCGCTCAACTTGAGGAGTGAGACAAAGAAAATTCTAGATGCCCCAACAACACCAAGAATTATATGCACCAAGGTTTTCTTACAAAATTGAGGTCGATGGGGTTCACTGGAAATCGAGGGAAACCTATGGTTCACCCAACTAAACTACAGACTTTGTCTTATAGTGTGTTATCCAATGAGAAAGGGGTTTCAACATAGAATCAGCTAGCCTCAAATAAGTTAAATGAAACCCTTTACGACCAACCCAAAAATAACTCAGAAAAATTTTATTTAATGATAGCAGATAAATTACATTCCTTCCTCCATTGTAGGTTTATAGATATCTGTAGCAGTTATAGGATAAATATAAAAATAAGCACTCCCAAATATGTGGTTCGGTTCTACATAAATCTTTTGTTGTAGCTACTATCAACTCCTACTTTTGCTCTTGGCTAATTCACTGCTGCTATTCTGCATGCTCACAAAATACTGATAAAAACTAGTATATATAGCTGGAGATAGATGACAAAGGGCAGGAAAACTTCAACTACGCACATGCAGGAAATAACTTGGCATAGAATCACCTACAAGCGGGAAAGGGACCTGTGTCACTATTTTAATCATACAATTTTGAGAATCTCTCCTTTCCTGAGCAACTCCTAGGATCGCTGGAGGGAATGAACGATTCCCAAAATCATTCCTCTCTCAAGCAATTCCTAGGATCGCTACAGGGAGCTGGTGATTCTTGGACTCACTGCTTGTTTGAGAAATGATGATCATGATCAATTTTATTTTCAACACCCTCATTTAAACCTAATTTCACAAGCACTTTGACCCGCAACTGCTTATGCAATCTGCTCAAGTCTTCCTCCTTCAGAGGCTTGGTGAAAATACCAACTACCTACTCCTTGGATCTACAAAAATGTAGCTGAACTTCACCCATATTCATGAGTTCTCTGATGAAGTGACATCAAATTTTATGTGCTTCATTCGGCCATGGAACAATAGATCCTTCGACAATGCTATGGTAGAATTATTGTCACAAAATATGGTTGTCGTGCCTTCTGGTGGATGGTTTAGTTCACCCAAAACCCTCCGTAGCCATACTTCCTGGCATGCGACTAACGTGGCGGTGACATATTTAGCTTCATTAGTGGATAATGCAATGATTGGTTGCTTCTTGGATGACCATGATACTGGTCCTAATTTGATATGGAAATTATACCCAAAAGTGCTCTTTCGATCATTAGTGATGCCAGCCTAGTCACTATTTGTGTAGCCCACCAATTCCAGCTGGTCTCATCTAACATAGAAGATGCCATGGTTTTGCATCCCATTGACATAGCGCAAGATCCACTTGCCTACTTGCCAATGTGTGTCCTTCGATGTCTCCATAAATAATTTGATCAAGCTCACTCCAAAAATCAAATCTGGCTGAGTTGCAGTAAAATACATGAGACTGCCAACTAGCCTCTTGAATAGAGTTGGATCAATATTTCTACCAGAGTCCAACTTGCTCAGCTTCAAACCTATGGCAACAGGTGTGATGGTAGGTTTTTTGTCCTCCATATTGAATTGCTTTAGGAAATCCTTTGCATAGTTACCTTGAGAAATGAATATTCCATTTGCCTATTGGTCAAATTCAATGCCTATAAAGTATTTCATTAGACCTAAATTAGTCATCTCGAATTCCTTCTTCATTGTTGTTCAGAATTGGTCAAACAGTACATCATTATTGCTAGTGTAAATTAGATCATCTACATACAGGTAGATGATTATCATCTCCCCTACTTCATTTATATTTAGGTACAAGGTGTGCTCATATGGGCATTTGACAAACCCATTATCCTAAAAATAGCCATCAATCTAGCTGTACCATGCCCTAGGTGCCTGCTTCAACCCATATAGGGTCTTCTTTAGTTTCAGGACCTTACCCTCCTATCCTTGTAGTTCATAGCCTGGTGGTTGGTCTATGTAGACCTCCTCATCCAAAAATTCATGGAGGAAGGTTGAATTGATGTCCATCTGGTAAATACTCCAACCCTTCTGAGTTGCTAATGCTAGGATCATCTTGATTGTATCAAGTTAGGCTACAAGCACATACATCTCATGATAGTCAATTCCTGACTTCTTCTTGTAGCCCTTCACCACTAGTATGGCCTTATGCTAATCAACCTCACCTTCGGCATTAAACTTGGTTTTATAAACCCACTTGACCCCAATGGTCTTCTTCCCTGTTGGAAGATCTGCCAACTACCATGTATCATTTTTTCAATAGCATCTATCTCCTCATCCATCGCCTTCACCCACTTCTGATTTTGACTTACCTCTTAAAACTCAACTAGATCACACTCAATAAAGAATGCAAAGTCATAATGTTCCTCATATTCATGATTTCGGGTTGCCTCGTAGATGTCTTGCAAGCTCCTCGTTTTCACTAGAGTCCTCAAGTTGGGAATCCTTCTTACAAATGGAGGTGATCGAGATGGTGAGGTTGTGTTGCTAGTGGAACCACTACTAATACTTGAGGTTGTATGTGGTTGCACAATATTCTACTCCAAGTCTATATATTCAACAGCTACTGGCTTTGACTGGCTAGTCTTTGATTTTCAGTTCTAGGCTTCATCTTATAGGAAGTTCACATCATAGCTGATGACAAGTTTCTTTGTCACAAGATTATATAGTCAGTAAGTCTTCGCTTGCTCATTGCATCCTGTGAAGATGCACTTCTCTACCTTGTCATTCAGATTCTACCTCTTCTCTTCTAGAACATGTGCATATGCTATGCACCCAAAAACTCGCAAATGATCCACACTCAACTTTTGATTGTTTCAAGCTTCCTCGATAATTTTTCCTTCATTATTTTGGTGGGACATCCATTCAATAGGTAAACTAAATAGGTTAAAACTTCTTCCCAGAACTCATGTGGCAAACCCTTCACCTTTAGCTTACTCCGTGCCATCTCCATGATGGTTATGTTCTTCCTCTCAGCTACGCCATTCTGTTATGATGTGTATCTAGTAGTAAGCTACTTTCGAATTCCATTTTGCTTGTAGAAATTTGGAATTCGTTGGAAATGTATTCACCTCCATCATCTGTCTTGAGGATTTTTACCTGGTAGCTACTCTATTTCTTAACTAGAGCCTTGAATTTCGTGAATCTAGAAAATGATTCTGACTTCAACTTGATGGGATAAATCCATGTCTTCCGACTAGAGTCATCAATGAAGTTCAAGAAATATTTTTTATTGGCAAAAGTGATGGTCTACATCAGACTGCAAATGTTTGAGTGCACCAGCTCCAATGGTTGAGAGGCTCTCCAAGACTGCCCTAAAGGTAACAAATCAAGGTGTTGTTTACTGACTAAGCAACCCTCACAAATTTTATTTAGTTGCTCAATAAGGGGTAAACCCTTCACCATCTGCTTCTTGTACAACAATTTTAGGCCACTAAAACTTAGATGACCATATCTGAGATGCCACATCTAGGTAGCATCCTTCACAATTGCACTCAGAGATAGTAGAGACTCATTTTGAATTTGTAGTGGAAACATCTTATATTTTTCATGGACACTATTGCAATATGTCAATGCTCTCTGTATTTTATGGTACAAAATCCATCCTTGAATTGAACAGAGTGCCCCTTCTATACAAGTTATCCTATGCTCAGCAGGTTGTTTAAACTAGACACATAGTACATGTCACAAATATGCTTCCTTTCATCATGCTTGGTGTATATGAGGAATTTTTCCTTTACCTTTGATAGGGACCTTGCTATTGTTACCCATATTCACCTTAGAATGGACTATTTCATCTAGTTGTGAGAACATCTCCTTGTTCCTAGTCATATGGTTTTTGCACCCGCTATCGAGATACCAGACATTCTTCTAGCTCTCCTCCTCAATACTGCATGTCAAAATCATGTTACCACATACATCTCTAGTCCCAAAATTTATAGCTTTATATGTGTAGTGGGATTGCTGTTGGTTCTCCTTGGTCATCCTTTTCCTACACTCAAAGATGTAATGGCTGAAATTCTTGCACTAATAACATTAGAACTTTGATTTGTCCTTCTTCTAACAAGATCCACCTTGCTGGTTTTTCCCACTACCTCTTCCTCCTTACTGATGGAAGTTGCAGTTGGTCTCTCTGTCATTAGGGTTTGACCTCCCTCATTTCTTGTTGCCTTTACCATGCCTACCTCTGCCTCTTCCTCCTTACAAACTAGAGGTTCCATGGTGGTAATCTTGTTTGCCACTGTCTCAAAATGAGACCTATGCCTTAAACGCATGCTTTAGAGAGGACTAAGATGAATGACTCAACATTTTATCATGTGTCTACAATGAACCCATGAACTCGTCTATCGAGAGGGTTGTCAGATCCCTCGATTCTTTAATTACTATCACAACCGAGTCAAACTTAGTAGGCAGGCTTATGAGAATATTCTCCATGATTCTTTGGCTTTGCATAATTTCTCCATTCAATCGCATATGGTTGATGACGTCTATTTTTTGGGTGAATAAATCACCCATGGAATCTAACTTGTTCATCTGTAGGTTCTCAAACTCCCTCCTTAGCATCTATAGCTTCACCAACTTCACCTTGTTGGTACCCTGATACGAACTGGCCAAGATTTCCTAGGCTTGCTTTGCCTTGGTTTTTGCTACAATTTGAGGGATAATGGTATCCTCAATCGCTTGCATGATGTAGAATAGGGTCTTCTAGTCCTTTGTGTTCTCCTTCAACAGGTCCTTGTCTTCTTGGGAGAGCATGGCCAGTGCTACTGCATCTACCAATTTTTGGTAGTCATTCTTGACCAACTCCTAGAGATCCTGCAACCCAAAAAAGATCTTCATCTAGATGCTCCAGTAGTCATAGTTCTTGTCATTAAACCATGAGATCTACAATTGCAAGAAATAGTTGTGTAACCACCAAAAAGGCTCACACCCGATCTAACTATCACAATTGAAGAAAAATACACAAATAGGCATGCATAATTTGATAACAAGAAATAACGTGAATACAATGAATCCTTTATTAATTTCAATGGAGTCAAATTATAGATTCATCCCTCTTAGGGATACCCATTTGATACATCAATTACAATAGTTTTTAATCCCTATCAAGGGTAGGTGTGATCAAAATACCCCTCAGGGTGACACGAATTGCTCTAGGGTGTCGATGACCCTCTTCTTCGCATTGAGGAATAAATTATATGCTTTATATCTCCTTTGGAACTATTCCTTGTGGTCAAGAAACAATAAGAATGACAAAAAGGTAGGCAACCTCTCATGATGAGGCCCTTTTAGGTAAAATGCATAATGACACCATTAACATACATAATCAAGAAAGCATAAAGAAAGTTGCTAAACTATGCAAGTTGAATCAAGATTCATGTAATAGCATAAAGTAAAATAGCATCTACACTATACATGGATAAAATATAGAAAATGAAGCATAAACATGCATAAAGAAAGCATTTTAGTCCTAATTAAAAAATAAGCATAAAATGTGAATCTACCTACGGTTAGAATTCTTCTAAAATGCTATTAAATCAACAAAATAGCTAATCTAACCTAACTAGCTGAACATAAATGAAAAGAGTAAGGTGATCTATCACCTATTGCAAACTGTAGCTCTGGTGAGCGGTATGCACTATGAACCATGGTTGATAGCTACGGTTTGACCTCTGATAAGTTTACCCTCAAAATCAGGGGTAGTGGGCTCAATATCTTTGTCCAAATTGATGTTCAAGGGTCGACTTCGTTGTCCTCAGAATGATTTGGCAGTCAATTCGATGTGAAGGGCCTTCGTTTTCTCAAATTTACATTTCTTGATCCTCCTAAGCACCTTGGACATCCATAATGCAATTCATCATGAATGGTGGCAAAAGGATTGGGGATTAAGTGCAATAGCTCTATCTCTTAGTATACTCAGTTTGAGTGTACAATTCGCCAGGGCTTTGTTACTCAAATCTCTAATGCTTGCTCCTCTTTTTCTCCTCATTTGGAGGGGGTATTTATAGCATACCCCTGGGGCTAGGGGTGACTTCATGGAGAAGCCAATACCAAGAAGGGTGGTTACGATAGTTGGGATGGAATCCTCTAAAATATTTCATCCTTCAACTACCTCCTTCTAGATATTTTGGTTATTCCAACTGATTTGGATTGGATGGAAGGCCTAACTAAACTTTAGTTAAGATCATAGGTCACAGTTGTGGTCCAGACTACAAACCGTAGGTGTCAACCATAGTTTATACTGGAGACCGTAGGTCTGGGCTGCGATTCAAACTGCTTAGGCCAAAATGCATAAATTGAGTGGTTAGAACCACTACTCTATCTTAGAGTCTGTCCAAGATCCTCCATATGGTCTTGTAGCATGTTCATATGAATAGTCGCCCTCGACATTATTAATTTTATGTGTCTACAGATGCCCCTTTTGAGATGCGTTGTGAGATTGAACAACGCTAAGCAAAAATATACATCCTAAAAAATGGTCTAAGGTTCTATTATGATCATTAGTCAGATCAACATTAGATGTCCCAGGTCCAGCAAAAGGATGTGCATCTTGGAATAATTGCTTCCAAATTATGAAAGGCTTACATTTTGACAAGTCTGACCTCATCATAAGACGTTCGGATAGCATCAATGCCAAGTATGGGTATATTTTGACCCATAAATATGAAGGATGAGAGTTACAAACCAATTATCATATTTGTTGTTTACCCCAAGCAAAGGGGAAATCTTATGATAGCTATTGACAATGATTCGTAAGAATGAACACAATTTTGACAAGATCATGGGATCTACGATCTCAGGGATCTTCTGCTAATTTTGATTATGATTATGAAATTACGACTACCCCCTCAAGTGGCGAGTCGATGAGGGTAATGACAATGTATGAAGCGATGAAATTTCTTGACCATAATGAATGATCCTAAACAAATTAAGATTCGAGCCTTTTAATGCCTTGGCTAGGCCTAGTTCAGCTTATGATTGCAACTCTTAGTAGTATTGGCATATTTTTATTCCATGGAGCAGTCAGGCTACAATAGTCATATTAAGGAATCAAAATGATACAAATGCAATTAGACTTGTGTTGAATCATATTTGTCGATGATTTGCTAAAAGATGTCATAAAAGAAATGATAATTTTGCCCCAAATGTCCTTATGGTGATTTACTCATCTTGTCGGATTGCATGGATCAAAACTCGCTACAACCGCCAAGTGTATAGGATAAATCACTAAATACGAGGCACATTTGGTTTTTAATTATTTGATATTTTTTGTTTTAATTTTGCATGTATTTGATTAGTCCTGGTGCTTTTAACATCACCAAATTTACAATTTTAATCATTGATTTTGAATTTTTATCCGGTGGAAGTCATTAATTTTCTCTTTTAGACCTTCCCATAGTGGGTTTTGAGTGCATTTAATGCTAGTTATGGACCGTAGGTACGGTCTGCGGTTTACATTTCCAAATTTTTGGAACCGTGGGTCAGACCTACGGACGAAAAACCCTAGTTTCAAAACCGTAGGTGTCAGGTGCAGTTCGCCGAGACTAGGAAAACCTATAAATTGAATTCCTATTTGAAATTTTTTATTATTTTTTGGAAAGCATTAGGAATTTGAGAGCTCTAAGAGTGATAAAACCTTTCCTGATCCAAAACGCTACCACACTCGACTGTGATTACACTCCTCGACCTCGATTGTAGATCTTGATTAGCCATTTACTAGTCGGGGCTAGGGTGTGGGCAAGGTAACTCAAAACTAAGACCGTGCACTCAATACCAGTAAAATGAACCACATGAAGTAATGTGGATAATGAACCTCACTAAACTACTGGTAATGAACCCCACTAGTCTAGGCTAGCTTTAGGAATTTAATTTAATGACTTAGTGGTCTATGAGGGTACCCAAAATGGGTGTCGCTCTTAAACCATAGCTGGTAGCTGCAGTTCTCCATTGGAAAATTAGGGACCACAAGTTTTAGTTGTGGTTCCCAATTTGCAAATTGCGGATCGCAGGTTTCAACTGTAGTTTGTTGTTACTTTTTTTTTATTTTATATTTTTTAGCATTATTTTTAGCTCTAGTTAGCTAGATTTTGTCTTAAATTATGCTTTTTATTCTAGATATTGACTTCTAGATCCTGGAAGCCAGATATTCTGAAGACTCTCCATGAGGTTTTATTTGATGACGATCAAGATTGGTTCCAAGCTATCGAGTTCGAATATGTCATGGATCTATCCATTATTAGGGTAGATAAATCCTACCTGACTACGTTGGCCTGATGCTAGAATGCATGTACCAGGTAGGTGAGATGACTGTTACTTTAGAGGACGTCTAAAAGATCTTTAGGATCCCCATTGATGGCGAGGCCATCATCTCCTCTACCTCTAGGGTAAGGGAGGCTATTTTTGATACTATATTTGGTGACTAGAGTGAGGATGCTCAGGATGTGATTGACCATGGAGGATGTCTTCTTTGCACAAGAAGCCCTCTTCATGCACCTCATAGTATAGATTATGATTCCAGACTCCTTGAGCGCAAGGATTCCCTAGAACATCCTGTCCATCGCCTGGAGGGTGCTGTAGAGCTCTATAGAGGTGTCTCTACTTCTATATTGGAGGAGCACCCTACTATGTTAGCTCTATAGGGAGTTGTACCATATTATGGAGTGTAGCTATAATGGCCTTAGCTGTAGTATTTTATTGTAAATCTGAGGGGGGCAGCACATTCGGATCGAGCATCCTATAGATATTCCACTATGGATCACTGCTATTGCTAATGATCATCAATGTTATGCCACCTGCTAGCCTTGTGAGGAGGAGGGTACCCATAGTAGGATCCATGTTGGTGACATCTAGCACTCTATCACTCAGTTCACAGCACTTGGCCTGAATGATGTTTAGTGGCAACCCTATATGGATTGCCCAGCATGGCCAGAGGAGGTCCAGTGGCTGAGACAGGCATGCCACGATAGATGGTTGATCGACCATAAGACCAATATTCAAGAGTACCAGTTTTACTCTCAGGTCCTATGGTAGTTTGGGCTCATGCAGGATATTCTAGATATCCCCCTCAGGTATCGATGCTTGGTCATGGATCATGATATATAGTGGATCATTCCTAAGCCTCTGGGAGATGCTACTAACAACTACCAAGATACTAGAGTCGAGACTACTGGGACCACTCTATAGTATGAAGGGTGGTGGTCCATGTTTAGATGGTATGACACAAGGCCTTTGGGATAATATCCAGATCATGCAGAGGCAGAGGTGGATCCTGATGGGCGTAGGGTGCACCAGTGAATAAAGTGTGGCTGGGGTGCAATGATCGCCATCAAGGAGGCTCCCAAGGTTGACCCTGATGAGGAGGCTCCAGAGGAGGGTGATGTCCCTCCAGATAGTGCAAAGGTTCAACTATTAGCTTAGGTGGCTGACTTGTAGAGTTAGCTAGGATGGTTCCACACATAGCAACTAGAGAGATATACTACGATCGCCACTCTAGAGGTGAAGGTATCTGACAAGGATAAGCACCTGACTGAGGTGCAAGATCAGATACATGATCTAAATATGTGGGCCATAGATGTAGAGGCCCAGTTTCAAAGATTGTAGGTGGCTCTAGAGTTAGTGCAGGCACAACAGACCGTAGTAGAGGTAGAGAGGGATCTCCTCCAGGTATCGATGGGGGCTATGCCACCTCGTCAGGCTACTATGGGGTCTTTTGCAATACCAACAATAGCACTAGCAGTTGTACATGATTCGATGGCTGAGGTAGAGTGATTGCATAGTATGGTCATGAGGACCAATGAGATGCATGCAGCCTGACTTGCTCACATTGATCAGCTAGTTGGTTATATTGAGATGCATGGGGTTCATGTTCCTGAGGATCCTTTCTCCTTAGAGTCTCAGCATACCAGGTCTAGGACATCAGGATAGTCTATGGTGAGCTCAGGTCATAGGAATCATAGAACTGAGAGGACGTATAGGTCCTCTAGCACACATGGGGTGACATCACATGCTAGGCCTAGAGATGCAAGGCAGACTTTAGGGGCTACCAGTTAGGGGACTAGCCTACTACAATTACTAGTTTCTCATGTGATAGGAACCTCAAGATTTGGAGGTAGGCAGGACCCACCATGGGTGCTAATGTAGACAGGAAAGCAGGCTCTAGAGCACAGTGCTGAGGGAGGTGACGAGAGCTCTAGTATAGGGGGAGTAGACTAGACCTGGGTTCTGCTAGATGCAAACTATACTTTTGCTATGCTGTATTCATTTTGAGTGTAAGATCGAGGACCTACACACTTTGTAGCCTACGAGCATTTTGATACTCCTCATATGTACTCTTTTTGCACATATATATATGACTTGGTCTTTATGGCTCATTATGTGTATCTAATGTTTAATTTTGATTTTATGTTTATTTGATGCACATGGATGCAATGCTTATGTTGATGCTATGTTTATATGATGCAATGTATGGATGACATGCACTAGATAGCTATCTTATTTATGATGATGATGTTATGCAGTGATCTATATGTTTAGATATGCTATTTATGATGGATGTAAATGGATGTAGTATTTATTTTGAACGCATATTTCTTATTGCTTTGTGGTCATGCATTTATTTTTATGAAGTTATGGTATGCTATGCAATGTATGGTAATGCATTATGTACATAATCGTAATCTAATGGGAATGAACCTGTATGCTTTAATCACTTAAAACATAAAGAATGAATGTAAACTATGTATATCAATTTTAAAATGCAACACCATAGAATGTATGAAAATCATACAAAATAATTGATAATATTCATTACAAGAACTTAATTAATTAATCACCCATATATGAAATACAGTGAAATGGATTTGTATAATGCTAATGAATGAATATGTCATTCTATATATTTTTATTTGCTGCACTATATAATCAGTGGTTGTCTAAACATCATTTTTGATATTCATGTGGTATCTATCCTATATGTTTGATTGTGCTTTGTAAAATGTGTTCTGATGAATGAATGACTCGTATTTTTGAAGTCTAATGATATTTGGTATATTTTTGCTATTAGAGAACTTTTGGGGGTTTTCCTTGAGACTCAAACACCCTAGTAGACTTCTCCAAAAATCACATACTAACTATACAAGGCTTTTATTGGACAAGGCTTTTGTCGTGACAGACCTAACTATTCATTATCCCTATGTGTGCATGTGAGTATTTTTAGATAGATCATAAGCATACTCCGTATGTCAGTCATGACTCTTTCAACCCATATGTGAGATAGGATTCCTCATACGATCATACCATTCTTGTTTTAAATTTTATTAGATTTATACAACGAGACAATCCTAGGTACCTAGAGCTAGCTCATCTTGCAAATTGATTAGGGCTACCCCTCCAAATGCAGGCGGGACTCTTTCAACCCATTGCTACGTTTGGGGATCACCCAATAGAACTACCCCTTCGATTATAGGCGGGACTCTTCCAACCCATTGCTAAGATCGGGGATCACTCTATGAATTTCAAAAGGTGGAGAATCCAAGGATTCAAGTTCTCATCCTTCTTACTTGCTCCTATGTAGTGATAAAAATCATTGTTAGTCCATGCAAAAGCAAATGTTTTTGTATTTTATGCCTTACCATTTTTTTTTTGGAATTTTATATATTTTCAAATCTTTATGCATTTTTGAGCTTTTATATTTGACCAAACGATGAGTATATATGCCTTTGGAGATTTTTAGGGTTGACCAAGTGATTTTTAGAAATCCTTGGAGGTTTTTGGATTGACCAAAGGTCTTACAGATGCCTTTGGAACCTTTTAGTTGACCAAACTCTCAGCAATAGGGTGTGGAGACTTTTAGGGTGATCGAGAATCTTAGGAACTCTCAGAGCCTTTGGGTTTACCAAGAAATTTTTAGAAATCCTTGGTGCCTTTTGATTGACCAAAGGGCTTACAGATACCTTTGGAGCTTTTTCTAACATGACCAAATCACTCGAATGAGAGCTTGGAGCCTTTTGGGATGACAAAGTAGTTATAGGAACTCTCGGAGCCTTTGGGTTGACCAAGTGATTTTTAGAAATCCTTGATACCTTTTTGACTGACTAAAGGGCTAATAGATGCCTTTGGAGATTTTTCTAACATGACCAAATCACTCAAATGAGAGCTTGGAGCCTTTTGGGATGACTAAGTAGTTATAGGAACTCTCGGAGCCTTTGGGTTGACCAAGAGATTTTTAGAAATCCTTGGTGCCTTTTTGGGATGACCGAGTGGCTTTAAGAAACCCTTGGAGCCTTTGGGTTGACCAAGCAATTTTTAGAAATCCTTGGTGTCTTTTTGACTAACCAAAGGGCTTACAGATGCCTTTGGAGCTTTTTTTGCTACACTCTCTAAGCATAGAATGCCTTAATATGGATGATGTTGAGAGGTTTAGGCTCTTCAACACCCCCTAGCGATGTCAAGTGATAGGTACCTGGACCAATATTTTTAGATATGATATAGGGTCCTAGCCAATTAGCCACAAATTTGTCTTGCATATTGGGCATCAAATTCGAGTTCTATTGGTTTTCTTTTAGCAAAATATCCCCAAATTCAAAGTCTCTCTGGTGGAATTTGATATTGTAAGCTCATTTGAGTTGCTCTTGATAAACACAAAGATGCTCAAGGGCATTCATGTGACGTTCATCGAGCAGAGTCAGTTGATCTAGGTGAGATTATCATGCGGTGTTGTCATCGATGAACTCTTTCAATGCGACGCACAACATTGGAATTTCCAACTCTAAGGGCATAATGGTCTCACCACCATATACTAGTGAAAAGGGAGTTGCCCCAGTGGGAGTCTGAAAGCTAGTCCTATAAGCCCATAATGCAAGGGGCAATTGTATATGCCAATCCTTGTGGTGTTCTTACACTGTATTTTTCAAGATGGCTACCATAGTTTTTTTTTAGGCCTCAGCTTGCCCATTTGCCTATGGATAATATGGAGATGCAAAAATATGTTTGATGTGGTACTTAGATGTTAAAGCTCACATAGTTTTGTTCTTAAAAGAAGTTCCATTATCCAAAAATATTTTGGATGGTACCCCAAAATGACTTATGATATGCTCCATTATGAACTTTGCTATGCAAGCTCCAATGGTCATTGTTAAGGGAATGGATTCCACCCACTTTATAAAATACTTAGTAGCCATAATGATGAATGTATGTCAACCTGATTATGGAGGAGAGATCTTGCCAATTAGATCAAACCCCCACTAAGCAAATGACCAAGCCACTTGGATGGGTTGTAAGGCCTGTGATGATAGGTGCGTAATATTAGCATGATGCTGGCATTTGATGCATTTTTTGACATACACATTGCAATCCTTATCCATAGTGGGCTAATAATAATCCATTTAAAGGATGTACTTGATGATGGCCATGCCATTGAAATGGCCACCGCACAGATCATCATGAGCTTCTAAAATTGCCCAAGATGACTCTTGGGGCTCAAGACAATGAAGAAGAACTCCTTTGTAACTTCGATGGTACAAAATATCTCCTATCAAGATAAATTTAGTCACTTTATATTTAAATTTATGTCTTGCAGCACATGATAGTACCTCCAGGACAAAACCAAGTCTTAGAAAGTCTTGAATCTGTGACATCCAATTCTGATGAGCCTCAGCTTTGACCGCTAAGACAACCTGTACCCCCTACGTATTTAAATTTGCAAATGCAGACAAGGATACAACCTAGTGGTGAATGGTGGTGCCACTCCCCGTAGGACTCTTGGAGGTTAAAGACCCCCAGGGTGATTTCTTGAGAAAGTCTTCAGCTTTGCAGAACCAATAAGATTTTGGTTCCAAACTAATCATGTTGACTAATTATTTGTTATCAAAGGTTGTACGCTCTTTTGCAGGATGCAAGAGCGACTTGAAATGGATGTTAGTGAAGTCGACAAACATATTTTGAGGGATTAAGGATCCCAAATAAGCCATGGTGTCTGTGAACCTATTTTATGAATAAGGGATTGCCTCAATGTCGTACCATTCTAGTTTAGCCAGAGATGTGGCAAAAATATCTTTGTAGGCTTTTAGTATCGAACATCGACATTGAAATAGTCCATTCACTTGGTTAATTATGAGTAGGAAATCGCCAAAGATGTTTAATATCTTGATATTCATGGTGACGGCTGTATGGAGGCCCAAAATTAGGGCTTCATATTCAGCATTATTATTGGTGCATGGGAAGTCTAGTTTGAACGAAAAGGACATTGGAGCTCCTTGCGGTGTGAAAAACACTATCCCTACACCAGCTCCTTGCTCGCACTTCGAACCATCAAATAACAGAGTCATATCAGCATTATTCTCTGGTTCTTCGGGTTTGGGAGCTTTAGATACTATAAACACTGCATCATCTGGAAGCTCAATTGTCAGAGGCCTACTGTTGGATAGTGGCACCTCAACTAATTGATCTATTATGACTTTTACCTTAATGTACTTTTGGCTTATGAATTCTAGATCGAATTCTATCAATAGCATGATCCACTTTGCAATACGTGTATTATGATATGTCTTGCTCATCATATACTACAAAAGATTTTGTTTTGATATCATATATGTCATGTGACTTAACATGTAGTGCCATAATTTCTTAGTAGCAAAAACTACTGCTAAACATAGATTTTCCACATATGCATAGCGTAGCTCGTAACTCACCAAGGTTCGGCTAGTGTAATATATGACTTTCTCTTTGCTTTGTATGTTCTTTTGGGCCAACATGGTCCCTAATGCAAAGTTTGTTGCTGATATATATAGCAGAAAATACTCTTCTGGCCTTGGTGGATCTAATACTGGCAATGTCACCAAGTATTGCTTTATCTTAGCAAAGGCTACCTTGCAGTCCTCATCCCAATTGAATGGGAAACCCTTATGTAGCAGTCGATTCATGGGTCAAAATTTATCCGATAGTTGGGTGATAAATCACTTTATCAAAGCTACCTTGCCTTAAAGGCTCCTTAATTCCTTAATATTGGTGGGAGGACGCATTTCCAAAATGGCCTTGACCTTCTCTAGGTCTACTTTGACGCCTCTCTTGGAGACAATGAACCTTAGAAATTTTCTAAAAATTACACCAAATACATACTTCTTAGGATTCAGCTTTATGTTGTGCTCTATCAGGTGATCGAAGACTTTTCTCAATACCTCCACATGCTCTTCTTGGAGCAATGACTTGGCTAGCAAATCATCGATATAATCTTCCATAAATTGTGCATGTAGTCATGAAAAATGTATGTCATGGCCTGCTGGTATGTAGCACCAGTGTTTTTGAGACCAAAAAGTATAACTTTGTAGCAAAATGTTTCCCATGGCATTATAAATGCGGTTTTGTGCTGGTCTTCAAGCTTAATTCGAATATGATTGTAATTAGAAAAATTGTCCATTAAGGAGAGCATTTCGTGATTGGTAGTAGAGTCTACTAGAGCATCAATATTGGGCAACGAAAATGAATCTTTGGGTGTTTCCTTATTGAGATCTCTAAAATACGTACAAATATGAATCCTTCCATCTGGTTTTCCTACAGGTACCATATTGGATACCCATTCTGGATAGTCAATGGAGATGACAAATTCTACATCCAACAATTTTTGCAATTCATCTTTCACCATTAAGGCTACTATTGGATGCATCTTTCTAAGCTTCTGCTTGACAAGATTCTTGGACGGGTCTAGAAAAAGGTTATGAGTAACCAAATTTAGGTCTAGACTAGGCATATCTTTATATGTCCAAGCAAAAATGTTAGGTTTCTCTTTTAGCAGAGGGATGATGCTAACGCGCTCATCTGGAGTGAGACTCATTCCAAATTTAACCTTCTTTGGATTGGTGGGGTCGTTACCGATATCCACTTTGAAGGTTTCCTCTACTGACATATGGGATACCTCCTCAAGTTGATGAGGCTTAGGGATCAAATGGATGTCATCCACTGGATTTATATGTTCTTCATTGGAAGCATGTTCAGTGTGATAGACATCATAAGCGCAACATGGTCCAAAATGAAATGGTTGCAGCATCTCTTCATTTGGGAAGAAGTCTTCAGGCTCTACTAGAGAATCAACATGATCCCAATCGATAGCATCCACGTTTAGATGCAATTATTTGGATGGATCTACTAGATTGAGGAGCAGAGTGGTAAAATCAATGGAGACCATGTTGATGGAATGGAATTTATCTCCAGGACCACACGGACTGAACTCTACATCATCTGTGTAGCTTTCGTGCCCAAGATCTAGCTCGGATGATATGGGGATGAATGGGTCCTCCCTGTGGTATTCCCAGACAACTGGATCCTCTTTGTGCACTGACTACAAAATGGGATATCTCGACTGAAGTAGCTTGATATAGGTAGGCATATGGGAAAAGAGCCTTTGATATTCCTCTGCCAGATTTATTCTTTCCCTGAGGCGGTATTGGAGATTAATCTCTTGATGCAAACTCGTAGCTATAATAGATGGTGGACCCCAAGGTGGATTCCAATTACATAGGTGATGAGGCCCCAAATATGCCATCTCTAATGAATCCTCATCATCATTATATAGATTTAATCCTTCACTTCCATCCATATGCAAGGGGTGATCTGCCAGATGTGGTCCCATGTATCTGATTATGTGGTCACTATCATCACTATCTGGATAAACTAGATAAAATGATTGTATATATGCCACCAATGCAAAAAATGGATCTATTTCATCTTTAGAGTGATTAATTTTAAGAGGTACCTCTTCTATAACATACTTCGACTTCGTAGGCAATAGATGTAGCGAATACACTAGCCTCGAATCAGTCATCTCAACCTCATTGCTATGATTGCTACCATGAGCAGACCACTCAGTTGTGTCCACAAATATTGGGAGATTAGCTGGATGAGGCCTTAAGTAGGCCTACTCTGTATTGTCTTCATAATCACTATCGACCATGAAATGCTCTTCTATATCATCTAATTTCTCTCTAGGCAGCAAATATCATAGAAATTTTGGAACCACGAAGGCTCGATTGATTTCCTCTTTAGATTGATCATTATTTGAGGACTCACCATATGCATCATAACTCGGTCTGCTTATTTTGGAGGTAGAATCCTCTACATCTTCACTACAAATATATCCTAAATTGAGATCTCCTAGAATGGTGGGGTTGTGCTCTTGCATGCCGGTATTGTCGATCGTGATATAGTTTTGATGACCCAGGTTACCTCTAGGGTTCTGCTCTGAGAACTCTTCATGTTCAAGCTACAATATCTCAATGGTGATGACTGACACCATTGGGTTTTTTCCCCAAAGGCTAGACATGTTAGGATGATATGAATTAAAATCCATGTCATCCGCTAGACTCAGGTACAAACGATCCAATGATGTAGTGAGTAAATCACCATGTCCCTGAATTTGCAATCCCAATCTGAACCTATCAATTGCCAACTGATAATGTGGTTCAATAGGGTTTCTTTATCCTTGTTCAAAAATACCAAGTTCATATCCATGCCAATGATAGATCTCAAAAATGCACATGGCATACTCAGGGTTGGACAAGTACCAAACGCTCATTGTGAACTGTTCGTCATCATCCACCTCCATGGGTGCTGCATTGGAACTTGATCCAACCAGGTGTAAATGAAGTTTGTTTGGTTGGATGGCTTGCCAAATGGTACTATGTATCTAACTGGATATCGATGGGCTATCAGTCAGTCCATATCTTGTGCAGTCTCTAAAATAGGATCGAAGGTCACATTTTGCACAAGATATTCACCTAGACCTGTGTTGGCTAGGTGAACAGTCACCTACAGTGCGGATGACCCTTCTAATGATGTAGGCGAAGTAGGTTGAGGTGCCTCCTCGACTTGATCCTAGGCTTCCTCCACCTCCATGGGAGTGGCAGCCTCAGTGGTGACTGGTTTGGGTGCATTCTTTGCTTCTTTTGAGCCCAATTTCACCTTTAATTTCTTATTGTCTTGACGCATTATCAATGCACTTGGTCTCATAGAAGTTGTAGTGGTATGTTTAGATCTATTTGATATGGGTATCTATGGTTGAACATGCACCACCATTTTACTTCTTGGAAGCCTTACTAGCGACGTGGGCCATATGTCCAAGTTCATTGATGGGATCACGAAGCCCCTTGGAAAATCTGCTAAGTCCATGAACTTGAATGATTCTTCATCTTATGAAACCATGTGAACTTGTCCCTCATGTATATACTTGACACACTGATGCAATATCGAGGGAACACAACACATTTCATGAATCCAAGGCCTCCCCAATAGGATGTTATATTGCAAGGTACCCTCTATCACATGACACATTACGGGAATGGTCTTTAGTCCCACATGAATAGGTAGGACAATCGTGCCAACCATAAAGCATAGTGTGTCGTTAAATGCTCTTAATGTAAAGGTGGTTGGTACGACGAGTGATTTAGGCAATTTCAAATGGTGTAGTGCCTTAGTCATGATTATATTGATCAATGAACCAATGTTAATTAGGACCCTTTTGAATGACACATGGTTAACATATGCAATGATATGTAGTGGCGGGTTAGCCACACTTGCAGAAACCATTTTCACTTCATGATCGTAGAATTGGATCATTGGTTCCTGGCACTGTTGTACATGCCCCACAAAGTTTGTGAATGCCCATGCGTCCTGGTACTGTACCTAAATGGACCTCAAAATTTCCATAAGAGTCTCCCTATGCCTAGGGGACTACTGTATAAGCTCATATATTGACAACTTCACAGGAGTCATCTACAGGTTTTGAACCAGCCTGCTCCTAATGGTCACCATCGGTCTCATTGATGGGCCTAGAATATTTTGTGCCTACTGCTGTTGAGGTGTAGCTTGTATTTTAATGGGAGCATAAGGTTGATTTGGCCATTTGTACCTCCCATGTATGGTAACAACATTGAACATGCTGACTAACCCCTGGGTAGGTGGTTCAAATCGCACTTGATTGATGTGGCCAGCATGGTTACAGGGTGCCTCATGGTTTGGTAATGGATTTTTAAAAATCCCCATGTTTTGGTTGTCTAGTGCCTGGGGATTTCCTGGTACTACAAGATCTCCCTTTTCTATCATATTTTGCACAATGTTTTTGAAGGACCAACACACCTTGATGTCATGTCCTTTCACTCTATGAAATATGCAAAACAACTATTTCTGATAGTCTTTGGGCTTGGGCTAATTTGGATCAACCATCTTGACTTCGGCCAATCTTATTTCCTTGGCCTCGTAGAACTAATGAAAAATCGATGTCATTGATTCCATAAATGGCATAAATATGTGAGGTGGGCATTGCTCTTTGTTCTTTCCCTTGTAGTTATTTTTACGTCGGTCGTATTGCGTAGGAGGATGGGCTTGATAATTCTATTTATTTTGCCCCTTATCCTCATTTTGGAGATTTAGTACCACCTGATACACATGGTCCTGCTTGCCCTATTGCTTTGATGAAATCTTCTTATATTCCCTCTTTCCTAGTTTTTAGATTCAAGTTGCCTTCTTCCAACTTGATGTCCTCAATTACCTTGGCTTGTGCCAAAGCTTCTTCGAATGTGGTATACTATTGTAGCTGCAATAGTAGCGAGATGTGTTTGGCACAAATCCTGGTGAACATTCAGGTTAATTCTATGGTAGGAATCGGGAATGGCAACTTTACCATTAATCTCCTCCACCTCTTCCCATACTGTTCTATTGGCTCATCATTGTGCTGAGCTAGCACAACCAAATTGGAAAGGTTGGCCTATTTTTTGACATCGAAGGAATATCGTTCAAGAAAGGCATCAGCTAATTGCTCAAAATTTTTTATGTTATGTTTGTTTAGCTTATTAAACCACTCTCTAGTCGGCCTAGAGAGTGTCGTGATAAACATACGCAACAACAGTGCATCATTGTTCTCTATCTGGAAGCAAGCATCCAGAAATCTCATGACATGTTCTTGTGCCTCTTCATCACCCTTGAATGTGTCCAACCTAGGCATATCAAAATGCTTAGGGTATGAGGGCATAGGCACTGAGGGATCTAAAGGTTCATCATGAATTTTCCTCAGTGTTGGCTTTTGTACAACCGTGCCTTGTTTCTCAATTGATTTGACCTTCTCAACCAAAGCTTTGTAGGCCTCAAAAGACTGAAATTCCTCCTCTCTAAGTTGGTGTGAAGGTGGTTTAGGAGGTAAACTCCTCTTTTGTTAAGGTGGAGGGCATTGCTCTTCCTCCTCCTTAGCTTGAGAATTCTTAGGATATTCTTGGTTGCATCTATTCCCCTCTTGTTCCTCATAATGTTGCTACCTCTAATTTTTGATCAGGGGCGGTCACTCTATATGATGGGTAGTGATATGAGTGTGAACGCTTATGCCCTCATGGTGCATGTTGGCTTGAGAAAAATCCTTCCTATGCACATGCTCTCTACACTCATCTTGATAATATAGTACAGCCCTAGCCAACCTATCTTCATGCTCTACATGCTCCTTCTAGATAAGGATGCGCTCCTCACACAAGCGTTGCTCATACAACATTTGTCTAGTAATACTCTATGCTTGAATATCTTCATATTCAATGTGCTGCCTCTCTAGGAAAGCATCCTCCAATTTATCTTTGAGGAGTTGGCATTTATACTCAAAGTCCAGTTGATATGATCTTTCGACCTAGTTAGCCATTGAAGGCATTTGATATGCTTGCTATGTATGACCGACCTTGTGGGTTCTGTACCCATCGAAATGATGTGTTGTGATTTTGCCTCTGTTTGTGAAGATGACATCAACATCATGCTGTGTCCTGTGCTACATGCCATCATGCATGGATGGTGGATGTGAGACATGTGGGCACTTAGAAGCCTCTCCATACTCTCTAGTAGTTCTAATGGTGCTCCCACTATGCTCACTCGGAGCACGAGTGGGCGGAGTCGAAGGCTTGTGGCCTAGTTGCTCTAGCACACTACTTTGATAGTCTAGCTGTCTAGACCTCCAACACTCATGGGGTGGTGTTCCATTAGCTCCCACCTTCAACATATCTATGGTGATATTGCATGCTATAATACGCATGAGAGTATGGGTATACTTGCACTCAATAGGGAGCTCGTCTACTTACACCTAAATGGGCAGATATCTATTCCTTATATACTTAGAATGTGGGGGTAAATTACACCCTATAGACTTAGTGCAGATGGGTACCAATATGGTCCCCTGCATGACATACTCTTCAGCCTATCCTGTGGATGTGCATGCACTGTAGTATTGGTAATGGCTTCCAAGTGGAGCACCCTCAGGATGAGAATCCCCATGCTCTTTTCTATGTATAACAGTATGCACTGATGCTAGTCTATCAGGGGTACACTCAATGGGATACCCTCATGTCAAGTTGTATCCTCTAATGCTCATCAAATGTCATTCGGTTTGCTCATGTGGTTGAGGACTAAACACATGTAATTGTGAATCGATTGGGGCTTGGTCATCGACTTCAGGCTTGCACCTTTGTCAACCACCCCGTGTATCCACCATAGTGTACCTAAAATCTAGATGTATCTTTTATTATCAAACAAGGTATACAATGATGCTTATCTTATTTTTAAATTTTAAAATGAGCCCTAA
This sequence comes from Wollemia nobilis, assembly GCA_028583015.1. Classification (NCBI taxonomy): domain Eukaryota; kingdom Viridiplantae; phylum Streptophyta; class Pinopsida; order Araucariales; family Araucariaceae; genus Wollemia; species Wollemia nobilis. The sequence goes on from JAQPPZ010017059.1 coordinate 1,138,273, forward strand.
ACTATTTGATGTTGTTTCAAAATGTGTTGTATCAGTATGAGAAACTCTTACGTGTTTTGTAAAATCATTGGATTTTATTCTTAGTTTAATTGGCTTTCACCTATATACTCGCACAAGCCAAATATGGTAATGAAGTCCATACTCAACTAAGTAGCATAGGTACTACCAACCCTCACCCAACACACCGTGCGTAATGATACACCCTTCCAAATATGAGTGCGTGCTATTTTGCACGGATAGGAAAGTTCTTGGGTCGGCCTTGGCAATGAGCGACTCCCTATAATACAATTTCAAATGAGCCAACCAAGTGGTAATGACATCCACTATTGGTCTCAATCAAATGGGTTGGATGTGAGAGCCCAATGCCACTGATGTTTAAAATGAAACATGGTGTGTGTGGTTCGTCTTACTTTGCATGAATATAAGTGCATAAAAGAGCATTCATATGATCATTTCTATGTGATATGCATAAGAAGGAATATTTAAAATTCACAAAGGTATTCATGCTATGCCCTACATGACGTTATGACAATGCAATTATGATGACATGGCCTCTAATTGGGCCTCACACATGCAAACGACCACACAATTTTATCAAGGTCACTATATTCTAGGGCGGACTGCAATCAGAGGTCCACTCTTCCTAGTAGCACCTTTCTAATGGAAAGAATACGAAAGCAAATTAGGACTTATTCATTCATGATTTTCCTTTAATGTACCTAATTTCCATCGATTTGCTGCTTACTATAAAAATACAGAGGAGAAAATGTAGAACATAGAATGAAAACAGAGCCTACCTCAGCTCCTGATCTACTACCAAGTGGTTTCTCTACTGTCTGTTGCTTCTGTTGTAAACTACAGCTCTGGTCTGTGGGTTGCAATATGAACCGTAGGTGACAACCATGGGCCAAAACATAACCGTAGATGTTAGCTACGGTTAGCACCTAAGATAAAACAAATAAGAATTTCAGCATTCAGGGGCTAGAAATATGGAGTTTCGTCGTGATCGCCATCTGTAACCACCAAAAAGGCTCACACCTGATCTAACTATCACAATTGAAGAAAAATACATAAATAGGCATGCATAATTTGATAACAAGAAATAACATGAATACAAGGAATCCTTTATTAATTTCAATGGAGTCAAATTACAGATTCGTCCCTCTTAGGGATACCCATTTGATACATCAATTACAATAGTGTTTAATCCCTATCAAGGGTAGGTGTGATCAAAATGCCCCTTAGGGTGACACGAACTGCTCTAGGGTGTCTATGACCCTCTTCTTCACGTTGAGGAAGGAATTGGATGCTTTATCTCTCCTTTGGAACTGTTCCCTGTGGTCAAGAAACAACAAAAATGTCAAAAATATAGGTAGCCTCTCATGATGAGGCCCTTTTAGGTAAAATGCATAATGACACCATTAACATGCATAATCAAGAAAGCATAAAGAAAGCTGCTAAACTATGCAAATTGAATCAAGATTCATGTAATAGCATAAATTAAAATAGCATATACACTATGCATGGATCAAATATAGAAAATGAAGCATAAACATGCATAAAGAAAGCATTTTAGTCCTAATTAAAACATAAGCATAAAATGTAAATCTAGCCTAGTTCTATGGTCAGAAGTCTTCTAAAATGCTATTAAATCAAAAAAATATCTAATCTAACCTAAATAGCCAGATAGAAATGAAAATATTAAGGTGATCTATCACCTATTGCAAACCGCAACTCTGGTGAGAGGTCTGCACTGTGAACCATGACTGATAGCCACAATTTGACTTCTGATAAGTTTAACCTCAAAATAAAGGGCAGTGGGCTCAATATGCTTGTCCAAATTGATGTTCAAGGGTTGCCTTCATTGTCCTCAGACTGATTTGGTGGTCAATTTGATGTGAAGGACCTTCATTTTCCTAGATTTGCATTTCTTGATCCTCCTAAGCACCTAGGGCATCCATAATGCAATTCATCATGAATGGTGGCAAAAGGGTTGGGGATTAAGTGCAATAGCTCTATCTCTTAGTATACTCAGTTTGAGTGTACAATTCACCAGGGCTTCACTGCTCAAATCTCCAATGCTTGCTCCTCTTTTTCTCCCCATTTGGAAGGGGTATTTATAGCATGCCCCTAGGTCTAGGGGTGGCTTCATGGAGAAGCCAATACCAAGAAGGGTGGTTAGGAAAATTGGGATGGAAGCCTCTGGAATCTTCCATCCTTCAACTGCCTTCTTCTAGATATTTTGGTCGTTCCAACCAATTTGGCTCGGATGGAAGGCCTAACTAAAATTTAGTTAAGACCACAGGTCATAGTTGTGGTCCAGACTGCAGACCGTAGGTGTCAACCATGGTTTAGACTGGAGACCACAAGTCTGGGCTACGGTTCAGACTGCTTAGGCCAAAATGCCTAAATTGAATGGTTAGAACTATTGCTCTATCTTGGAGTCTATCCAAGATCCTCCATATGGTCTTGTAGCATGTCCATATGAGTATTCGCCCTTGATATGATGCATTTTAGATGTCTACAAGTTGCTATCGAAAGCCATGCTTCAATATTTTGTATCACAACACTAAAGCTCTGATACCAATTTGAAGGCTCAAATACATTGAGCATTGCTCTGAGAACCAATGACTGCGAGAGTCACTGACTGCCTACACCAACTCTGGGTGTTGCTCATAAGATGAGCGATAGTCGATGGTCGCACTAAATTCTAGCAACTAGTGGAGTCATTGTATGCCTTCAACGAATCTAGATGTTGCTCAAAGGAGGAGTGACAGTCGATGATCACTCAAAATTTGAGTGATAGCTAGAAACGATCACAATATCAGAATCGTGGGTAGTCAAAACGAGTGAGGAAAAATAAACTTGCATTCAAAACAAATTTGGGCCCTACTTGCCAAGGTTTTCTGGTGATAAAGGTAAAATCAAAGATTGCTCAACTTGAGGAGTGAGACAAATCAAAGTTTAGATGACCCAACAACACCAAGAATTAGATGTACTAAGGTTTGCTTACAAAATAGAGGTCGATGGGGTTTGCTAGCGACCAAGGGAAACCTACAGTTCATCCAACTAAACCATGAACATTATCTTATAGTGTGTTATCCAATGAGAAGGGGTTTTAACACAGAATCAACCAGCCTCAAATAAGTTAAATGAAACACTTTACGACCAACCTGAAAATAACTCAAACAAATTTTATTTAATGATAGCAGATAAATTACATTCCTTCCTCCATTGAGGGATTACATATATCTAAAAAAGTTGCAGGATAAACACAAAATAAGTGCTTCCAAATTTGTGATTTAGTTCTGCAAAACTCTTCAGCTACTGTTGCTGCTATCAACTCCTACTTATGCTCTTGGCTACTTCGCTGCTACTATTCTACATGGTCATAAAATATTGATAAAAACTAGTATATATAGCTGGAAATAGATGACAAAGGGTGGGAAAACTTCAACTACTCGCACATAAGAAATAACTCTGTGTCAAGTCACCTACAGGTGGGAAAGGGACCTATGTCACTATTTTAATCATGTGATTATTAGAATCGCTCCTTTCCTGAGTGACTCCCAGGATCGTTGTGGGGAGTGAGTGATTCCTAAAATCGCTCCTCTCTCGAATGATTCCTAGGATCGCTACAGGGAGCCATAAATTCCCAGACTCGTTGCTTGTTTGAGTGATGGTAATCAAGATTAGGTTTATTTTCAACACCCTCCTTTAAACCTGATTTCACAAGTGCTTTGACCCCCAACTGCTCATGCAATCTGTTGAAGTCTTCCTCCTTCAAAGGTTTAGTGAAAATGTTAGCTACCTGCCCCTTGGATCTGCAAAACTGTAGTTGAACTTCACCCGTATTCACCAGTTATCTAATGAAGTGATACTAGATATCGATGTTCTTCGTCTGACCATGGAACACTAGATCCTTCAACAGTGCTATGGCAGAATTGTTGTCACAAAATATGGTTGTCGCACCTTCTGGTGGATGGTTCGGTTCACCCAAAACCCTCTATAGCCATATTGCCTGGCATGCGCCTAATGTGGTGATGACATATTCAGCTTCAGTAGTGGACAATGCAACACTTGGTTTCTTCTTGGATGACCATGAAACTGCTCCTAATCCAAGATGGAAAGTATACCCGAAAGTGCTCTTCCAGTCATTAGTGCTGCCAATCCAGTCGCTATGTGTGTAGTCCACTAGTTCCAGCTGGTCTCGTCTTCCATAGAAGATGCCATGGTTTCGTGTCCCATTGACATAACATAAGATCTGCTTGTGTGATTGCCAATGCATGTCCTTTGAAGTCTCCATAAATTGACTGATCAATCTCACTTCAAACATCAAATCTGGTCGAGTTACAATCAAATACATGAGACTGCCAACTAGCCTATTGAATAGAGTTGGATCAATATTTTTGTCAGAGTCCAACTTGCTCAGCTTCAAACCTATGACAATAGGTGTGATGACAAATTTCTATCCTCCATATTGAACAACTTCAAGATATCCTTCGCATACTTACCCTAAGAAATGAAGATGCCATATACTTATTGGTCAACTTCAATGCTTAGAAAGTATTTCATCAGCCCTAAATCAGTCATCTCGAACTCCTTCTTCATGGCTGTTCGAAATTGGTCAAACAATACATCACTGTTGTGAGTGTAAATCATATCTTTTACATACAGACAAATGATTATCAGCTCCCCTGCCTCATTTATATTCAGGTATAGGATGCACTCATATGGGCATTTGACAAACCCGTTCTACTAAAAATAGCCATCAATCTGGATGTACCATGCCTTGGGTGCCTACTTCAACCCATATAGGGCCTTCTTCAGTTTTAGGACCTTGCCCTCCTATCCTTGTAGCTCATAGCTTGGTGGCTGGTGTATGTAGACCTCCTCCAAAACTCCATTGAGGAAGGCTGACTTGACGTCCATCTGGTAAACACTCTAACCCTTCTGATTTTCCAGTGCTAGGATCATCCTTACTGTGTCAAGTAGGCTACAGATGCATACACCTCATGATAGTCAATGCCTGAATTCTACTTGTAGCCCTTCGCCACCAGTCTGGCCTTGTACTGATCAACCTCACCTTGGTAATTAAACTTAGTTTTATAAACCCACTTGACCCTAATGGTATTCTTCCCTGCTAGAATATATGCCAGCTATCATGTATCATTTTTCTCAATGGCATCTATTTCATCATCCATCACCTTCACCCACTTTTGATTCTGAATTGCCTCTCCAAAATCAACTAGATCACACTCTGTAAAGAATACAAAGTCATAATGTTCCTCATATTTATGATTTTGGGTTACCTCGTAGATATATTGTAAGCTCCTCGTTTTAACTGAAGTCCTCAAGTTGGGAATCCTACTTACAAGTGGAGGCGACCGAGATGATGAGGCTGTGCTACTGCTAGCACCATCGCTTGTGCTTGAGGCTACAAGTGGCTGCATAGTATTCTCCTCCAAGTCCACGGATTCAATAACTATTGGATCTGACTAGCCAGTCTTAGATTTCTAGTTCTAGGATTCATATTCTAGGAACTTCACATCAGGACTGATGACAAGTTTCTTATTCACAGGATTATACAATCGGTATGCCTTCGCTTGCTCATTGTACCCTATGAATATGTACTTCTCTGCCTTGTCATCCAACTTCTAACTCTTCTATTATGGAAAATGTGCATATGCTATGCACCCAAAAACTCGCAAATGAGCCACACTCGGCTTTTGATTGTTCTAGGCTTCCTCGGGAATTTTTTCCTTCAAGATTTTGGTGGGACATTTGTTCAGCAGGTAAACTACACAGGTTACAGCTTCTACCCAAAAATCATGTGGCAAACCCTTTATCTTCACCATATTCTGTGTCATCTCCATGATGGTTCTGTTCTTCCTCTCATCTACACCATTCTGTTGCGGTGTGTATCTGGCAGTTAGTTGCTTTCAAATTCCATTTTGCGTACAAAAATTTTAGAATTTGTTGGAGATGTATTCACCTCCACCATTTGTCCTGAGGATTTTTACCTAGTATTTGCTCTATTTCTCAACCAGAGCCTTGAATTCCTTGAATCTAGAAAATGCTTCTAACTTCAGTTTGATGGGATAAATCCATGTCTTCTGGCTAAAGTCATCAATGAAGTTCAAGAAATATTTATTTTCAAAAAATTTGTTGGTCTACATCAGGCCACAAATGTCTGAGTGCACCAGCTCCAATGGCTGTGAGGCTCTCTAAGACTGCCCTAAAGGGAACGAATCTCGATGCTATTTGTCGACTAAGAAACCCTCACAAATTTTATTTGGTTGCTCAATAAGGGGTAAACCCTTCACCATATGCTTCCTGTGTAGCAATTTTAGGCCACTGAAACTCAGATGACCATATCTGAGATGCCTTAGCCAGGTAGCATCCTTCACAATTGCACTTAAATAAAACATAGACTCATTCCAAATCTCCAATGGAAACATCTTATTTTCATCATAGACACTATTGCAATCTATCCATGCTCTCTGTCTTTGATGGTGTAGAGTTCATCCTTGAATTGAATAGAGTGCCTCTTCTGTACAAGTTGCCCAACGCTCAACAATTTGTGTTTAAAACTAGACACATAGTACACATCTTAGATTTGTTTCCTTTCACTATGCTTGGTGTGGATGAGGATTTTACCTTTACCTTTGATAGGGACCTTGTTGTTGTTCCCCATATTCACCTCATACTGGACTATTTCATCCAGTTGTGAGAACATCTCCTTGTTCCCAGTCATATGGTTGCTACACCTATTGTGAAGATACTAGACATTATTCTGGCTCTCCTCCTCAATACTGCATGTCAACAACATGTTCCCACATGCATCTCTGGTCCCAAAATTTTTGGGTTCATCTGTGTAGTGGGCTTGATGTTGGTTCTCCTTGGCCATCCTTTTTCTACACTCAAAGATGTAATGGCTGAACTTATTGCAGTAGTAACATTGGACCTTTGATTTGTCCTTCTTCTAACTAGATCCACCTTGCTAGTTTTTCCCATAGCCTCTTCCTTCTTGTTGATGGAAGTTGTAGTTGGTCTCTCCGTCATTAGGGTTTTACCTTCCTCCTTGCTTGTTGCCTTTCCCACTCCTACCTCTACCTCTTCCTCCTTGCAAACTAGAGGCTCCATGGTGGGAATCTTGTCTACCACTGTGTCAAGATGAGACCTGCACCTTGAATGCCTGCTCCAAAAAGGACTGATATGAATGACTCAGCCTCTGCTCATGCATTTGCAATGAACCCATGAGCTCATCTATATAGAGGGTTGTCAAATCCCTAGATTCTTTGATTGCTATCATAATTGAGTCAAACTTAGCAGGAAGGCTTCTAAGAATCTTCTCCACGATTCTCTGGCTTTGCATGATTTCTCCATTCAATCGCATCTGGTTGATGATGTCTGTTGTTCAGGTGAAGAAATCTCCCATGGACTCTAACTCGTTCATCTGTAGGTTCTCAAACTCCATCATTAGCATCTACAGATTCACCAACTTCACCTTGTTGGTGCCCTGATACGAACTAGCCAAGATTTCCCAGGCTTGCTTTGCCTTGGTTGCTACAGTAATTTATGAAAAAATGGTCTCCTCGACCGCTTTCATGATGTAGAATAGGGCCTTCTAGTCCTTATTTATTTTTTCCTTCAATAGGTCCTTATCTTCTTGGGAGAGCATGACAAGTGCTACTGCATCTGCCAGTTCTGGGTAGCTATTCTTGACCAACTTCTAGATCTCTTGTGACTCGAACAGGATCTTCATCTGGATGCTCCAGTAGTCATAGTTCTTGTCATTAAACCGTAAGATCTGCAACTATAGGGAATGGTTACTACTGGAAGCCATGCTTCAATCTTCCACATCATGGAATTTAAGCTATGATACCAATTTGAAGGCTCAAATGCATCGAGCATCGCTCAGAGAACCAACGACCATGGGATTCGTGAAGTTTTAGTTTTTTTTTTTGACGAGATCCGGAGCGTAGGGCGAAGGGGGGGACCCAAAGTCGGGATGCACACCTAAAGTCGGGTTGCACTCTCGACTATTGTGCAGTCAGGCTACATAAGTAAAAGTTATGTAGTCAGGCTATGCAGGGGATTATGTGCGCAATTGGGCTACACACGGAATAAATTACTAAGTTGGGGAATGGCTGGTCAATGCCCGACTGCGCTGGTGAAAGGCAGCAAAGTTTGACTTTGCTACGTAGTCGGGTGGACAACTCTAGACTTAGGAAAATTTTTGCCTTGTGAACTTTTGTTTTCCATAGGCTTGCACGACTATTGTGATGGTTTCCTTGGCTTGGCAAGAACTGTATGGAGAGAGAAACATCGAATTTGAATGCAATGTTTGGTATCTGAGTTCAAACTTATAGAACACGAAATAAAAATGCTCTGAGGTGATTGTACAAACAACAAAAAATATTATGCAGATAAAGATAATCACAAACCCTACAGATGCCTTAAACAACAACGCATTTTATTCTTATAAGACGAGGGTTACAAAAGTCCTCAACTGAGGAAAAACTAATATCTGTAGACTAAAGCTGCAAGATAAACTAAGAGAGAAAAAAATGTCAAGTCTGCTATTCAGACATTAAACAGATGAGCTACACTACTCACTAAAATGATCTCGTCTGCTACTCTACGAATAACTATTTTTCTCTTGCCTATTTCTCCAAGTTTCCCCCACTCTCCACACTTTGTCTGAAGACCTAAACTGCCTTATATAGCCACGAGGAGAGGAATATAGAGGTTATCCTCTGAGAGGTTCTGACAGACCCTGAACTAGGGTTTTTGACCAATCATCAAACTGGAATTAACTTATGCGGTGATCAGATCTATCAGATGTCACATCTGTTAGAAGGCACGTGTGACGTCAAGTCAAAAGAGTTTGTCAGGATGCCCGACTTCATGAGCGTAGTCTGGCTTCACCCAAGTTCAGAGCGCAGTTGGGCGAAGGCATGAAATCTAGATTAATATTTCTAACACCCTCCTTTAAACCTTATTTCATGAGCACTTTGACTCTAAACTGCTCACGCAATCTACTGAAGTCTTCCTCCTTCAAAGGCTTCGTGAAGATATCTGCTAACTGCTCCTTGGATTTGCAAAACTGTAGTTGAATTTCTTTGGACTTCACCAACTCTCTAATGAAGTGATAACAAATATTGATGTGCTTTTTCCACCCATGGAACATGGGATTCTTTGACAGTGCGATGGTCGAATTGTTATCACAAAAAATTGTTATTGCGCATTCTGAAGGATAGTTACGTTCATTCAGAACTCTTCGCAACCAAACTACCTAGCATGCGACTGACATGGTGGTGACATATTCTGCTTCGGCTATGTACAACACAATGATGGGTTGCTTCTTGGATGCCCATGAGACTACTCCTGATCTGATATGGAAAGCATACCTGGAGGTGTTCTTTCGATCGTCGGTGCTCCCAGCCCAGTCACTGTCTATGAAGCCCACCAGTTCCAAATGGTCTTGTCTGGCATAAAATAGGCCATTGTTCCATGTTTCATTGACATAGCACAAAATCCTCTTTCCTACTTGCCAGTGCGTGTCCTTCAGAGTCTCCATAAAATGACTGATCAGACTGACTCCGAACATCAGATCTGGGTGAGTTGTAGTCAAATACATCAAACTACCAACTAGCCTCTTGAACAACGTTGGATCTACATTCCTCCTTGAATCCAACTTGCTCAGCTTCAAACCTGTGGCTATAGGTGTGATGGCAGGTTTGTTGTCCTCCATCTTGAACCACTTCAGGACATCCTTCACATACTTGCCCTAAGAAATGAAGATGCCATCTATCGATTGGTCAACTTCAATGCCAAGAAAATACTTCATCAGCCCTAAGTCCGTCATCTCGAACTCCTTCATGGCTATTCTAAACTGGGCAAACAATGTTGTGTTGTTTCCAGTGTAAATTAAATCATCCACATACATGTAGACGATTATGAGCTCACCTACATCATTTGTCTTCATGTACAGGGTATGCTCATATGGGCATTTTACAAACCCATTTTTTTAAAAATAACTATCAATCTGGTTGTACCAAGCCTGGGGTTCCTGCTTCAAACCGTATAGGGCCTTCTTCAACTTTAGGATTGTGCCCTTCTATCCTTCAAATTCATAACCTGGTGGCTGGTCTATTTAGACCTCTTCCTCCAACACTTCGTTGAGGAAGGATGACTTGACATCCATCTGGTACATCTTCCAACCCTGTTGGGCTGCCAATGCCAGGATCATCCTGACTATGTCAAGTCATGCTACAGGTGCATAAACCTCATGGTAATCGATGCTTGACTTTTACTTGTAGCCCTTTGCCACAATTCTGGCCTTATGCTTGTCAATGTCTCCTTGGGCGTTGCAATTTTTCTTATACATCCACTTGAACCCAATGGTCTTCTTCTCTATTGGAAGATCTGTCAGTTGCCATGTATCATTCTTTTCAATGGCTTCAATATCCTCATCCATAGCCTGCACCCACTTCTGATTTTGACTTGCATCTTCGAACTCTATTGGATCAACTTCAGTAAAGAATGCAAAGTTAGAGTACTCTTCATCTACATAGGTTTGGGTTGCCTCGTAGATTTCTTGCAAGATCCTTATTTTTGTTGGCGTCACGAGGTTCTGGATTCTACTTGCACATGGAGGCAACCAAGATGGAGTGGCTGTGCTACTGCTGGCACTGCTGCTACTGCTAGATGTTGTAGGTGGTTGCACACTTCTTTCTTCCATGTCAACAGACTCTCCTACAGCTGGCTCTGACTGGCCAGTCTCTGACTTCTAGTTCCAGGCTTCATCTTCAAGAAACTTCACATCACGATTGATGATGAGTTTCTTCATAATAGGGTTGTACAGCCTATATGCCTTTGCCTTCTCACTGTACCCTATGAAAATGCACTTCTCATCTCTATCATCTAACTTCTATCGCTTCTCTTCTGGAACATGTGCATATGCAATGCACCCAAACATACGCAAGTGAGCCACACTTGGCTTCACACCGCTCCAGGCCTCTTGAGGGATTTTGTCCTTCACGCTTTTGGTGGGACATCTGTTTAGCAGGTAGAATGCACATGTTACAGCCTTTGCCCAAAATTTATGCAGCAATTCCTTCGCCTTCATCATGCTTCGTGCCATCTCCATGATGGTCTGGTTCTTCCTCTCAGCTACGCCATTTTTCTATGGTGTGTATCTGGCAGTGAACTGCCTTCGAATTTTGTGCTGCTCATAGTAGTTATGGAATTTGTTGGAGATGTATTCACCTCTGCCATCTATCTTAAGAGTCTTGATCTGATATCCACTCTGTTTCTCCACCATAGCCTTGAACTCCTTCAATTTGGAAAATGCTTCTGACTTTAGCTTGATGGTATAGATCCATGTCTTCCAACTGAAGTCATCTATGAATGTTAAGAAGTATTTATTACCGGCAAACATGCTAGTCTACATCAGACCACAAATGTCTGAGTGCACCAGCTCCAGTGGCTATGATGCTCTCCAAGACTGATCAAAAGGGAATGAATCCCTATGTTGTTTGCCGACTAAGCATCCCTACAAACTTGATTTTTCTGCTCTATCAGGGGTAAAACCTTCACCATATGCTTCTTGTGCAGTTGATTCAGGCCACTAAAGTTCAGGTGACCAAATATGATATGCCACAATGAGGTAGCATCTTTCACAACTGCACTCAGAGACATCAACGATTCATTCTAAATCTGTAGTGGAAACATTTTATTCTTCATCATGGACACTGTAGCAATATGCCCATGTGAATTGTCTCTGATGGTGCAAGCTCTGTCTTTGAACTGGATTGTATGTCCTTTTTGCATAAGCTATCCAATGCTCAGCAGGTTATGCTTCAGGCTAGGCACATAGTAGACGTCATAGATCTACTTTCGTTCATTGTTCCTGGTGTAGATGAGTATCTTTCCTTTCCCCATTATGGGAACCTTGTTGTTGTTCCCCATCTTCACCTCAGACTGGACTATTTCATCTAGTTGGGAGAACATTTCCTTGTTCCCCATCATGTGGTTGTTGCACCCACTGTCTAAATACCAAAAATTCTTCTGGCACTCCTCCTCAATGTTGCAAGTCAACAACACGTTTCCTCCTACCGTATTTCTAGTTTCGTTCATGTAATGGGTCTGCTTCTGGTTCTCCTTGGCCATCCGTTTTCTACACTGTGAGATGTAATGACTGAACTTCTTGTAGAAATAGTATTGGACCTTTGACATGTCCTTCTGACTAGATCCAGCTTGCTAATTTTTTAAGCTATCTCTTCCACCTTGCTAATGGAAATTATAGTTTGTCTCTTCTTCACTAGGGTTTGACCTTCCTCCTTACTTGTTACCTTTCCCATACCTGCCTCTGCCTCTTTCTTCGTGAGAACTAGAGGCGCCATGGTGGTAATCTTGTCTATCATTGTCTCGAAATGAGACATGAGCATTGAATGCTTGCTCTAGAGAGGTCTGAGATGAACAGATCAGCCTTTGTTCATGTGTCTGCAATGAACCCATGAGCTCGTCTGTCGAGAGGGTTTTCAGATCCCTCGAATCTTTGATTGCTATCACAACCGAGTCAAACTTGGCAAACAGACTTTTGAGAATTTTCTCCACGATTCTTTGGCTTTGCATAATTTCTTCATTCAACCGCATCTGGTTGATAATGTCCATCGTCCAGGTGAAGAAGTCACTCATGGACTCGGACTCACTCATTTGTAGATTTTCAAACTCCCTCCTGAGCATCTGCAACTTCACCAACTTTACCTTATTGGTGCCCTAGTACGAGCTGGCCAAAAGCTCCCAGGCCTACTTCGCCTTGGTGGCTGATGTGATCTATAGGAAGATGGACTCCTCGATCGCTTGCATGATGTAGAAGAGGACCTTTTGGTCCTTATTCGTGTTCTCTTTCAATAGGTCCTTGTATGCTTGAGAGAGGGTGGCCAGTGTTGTTGTATCTACCAGTTCTGGGTAGCCGTTCTCGACTAACTCCCATAGCTCCTAAGATCCGAATAGGATCTTCATCTGGACGCTCCAATAATAGTAATTCTTCTCGTTGAAATGTGGGATCTGCAACTGCAAGTTGTTGCTAATGGAAGCCATTCTACTTTGGTCTTCGCATCAAGGGATTAGTGGCTCTGATACCAATTTGAATTTTTAGTTTTTTTTTGACAAGATCGAGAGCGCAGGGCAAAGGGGGGGCCCAAAGTTGGGCTACGCAGCCAAATTCAGGCTATGCACCCAAATTCGGGTTGCGCTCCTAACTATTGCATAGTCGTGCTACGCAATTAAAACTTGCGCAGTCAGGCTGCTCATGGGATTATGTGCATAGTCGGTTTGTGCACAAAAAATGTGCGTAATCGGGCTATGCACGAAACAAATTGCTAAGTCGGGGAGCGGTTGGTCAACGCCTGACTACGCTGGTCAAAGGCAGCGAAGTTCGACTTCGCTACGTAGTCCGACTTCGCTGCGCAGTCGGGTGGACAACTCCAGACTTAGGAAAATTTTTGCCTTGTAAGCTTTTGCTATCCAGAGGCTTGTGTGGCTACCGCGATGGTTTCCTTGGCTTGGCAAGAACTGTATGGAGAGAGAAACACCGAATTTGAATGCAATGTTTGGGATCTGAGTTCAAACTTATAGAACACGAAATAAAAATGCTTTGAGGCGATTGTACAAACAACAAAAAATTTTATGTAGACAAAGATAACCGCAAACCCTACAGATGCCTTAAACAACAATGAATTTTATTCTTATAAGACGAGGGTTACAAAAGTCCTCAACTGAGGAAAAACTAACATTTGCAGACTAAAGCTGCAGGATAAACTGAGAGGGAAAACAAATGTCGAGTCTGCTACTCGGACATTAAACAGATGAGCTACACTGCTCACTAAAATGATCTCGTCTGCTACTCTACGAATGATTGTTTTTCTCTTGCCTGTTTCTCCAAGTTTCCCCCACTCTCCACACTTTGTCTGAAGACCCAAACTGCCTTATATAGTTGCGGGGAGAGGAAGATAGAGGTTATCCTCTGACAGGTTCTAACAGACCCTGAACTAGGGTTTCTGACCAATCGCCGAATTGACATTAACTTATACCGCGATCGGATCTCTCAGACATCACATCTGTCAGAAGGCACGTGCGACGTCAAGTCAAAAAAGTTTGCGGGGATGCCCGACTTCGCGAGCGCAGTCCGGCTTCGCCTAAGTTTGAAGCGCAGTTGGACGGAGACGTGAAATCTGGATTAATATTTCTACAATTCGCTGACTGCCTACAGCAACTCCGGGCATCTCTCGCAAAATGAGCAACAGCCGACGGTCGCTCTAAATGCTAGCGACCGCGGGAGTCACTGTATGCCTTCAGCGACTCTGGGCGTCGCTCGAAGGAGGAGCGACAGCCGGCGGTCGCTCGAAATGTAAGCGATAGCCGACAACAATCGCAATATCGAAATCCGGGGTAGTCAAATCGAGCGAGGAAAAATAAACTTGCGTTCAAAACAAAGTTGGGCCCTACTTGCCAAGGTTCACTGGTGATAAAGGTAAAACCAGAGATCACTCAACTTGAGGAGCGAGACAAAGCAAAGTTTAGATGACCCAACAGCACCAAGAATTAGACGCGCCGAGGTTCGCTTACAAAATGGAGGTCGATGGGATTCGCTGGCGACCGAGGGAAACCTGCGGTTCACCCAACTAAACCACGGACTTTGTCTTACAGTGTGTTATCCAGTGAGAAGGGGTTTCAACACAGAATCAGCCAGCCTCAAATAAGTTAAATGAAACCCTTTACGACCAACCCGAAAATATCTGAGACAGATTTTATTTAATGATAGCAGACAAATTACATTTCTTCCTCCATTGAACAATTACAAATATCTGCAAAAGTTGCAGGATAAACACAAAAGTAAGCGCTCCCGAATCTGCGGTTCGGTTCTGCAGAACTCTTCTGCTGCTATCAGCTCCTACTGGCTACTTCGCTGCTGCTATTCTGCAGATACACATCATAGCTGTTACAAAGAGAAACTAGCCTTTACGTAGAGGAGATAGTAAATTTGCAATCGTTCGATGGATAGCCGTTACAAGGTAATTCATAGACTTTACTTAAAAGCCGTTATGCCAGCGCATCTTCAGGAATCCTTGCAGCAAAAGTAACGCACGCCCACGTAGTGAGTAATGTGCACAGTTTTTTACACTGATGAAGTTATCCTTGCTCAAGTTGTATAAAACCTTTCAAGAGTCTAGCATCTAGAAGAAAGCGCAAAAATATCCTGAGCATTAGTTGACTGGAGAAGGCTAGCACAGCATGCTGAAGCGGTGTGGACTAGGGAAGAAGCATTACAAGATTCGTTACATCGGTTATCAAGAAGCAAGTTGCCTTAGCCATTATAGGCGAGTAGATACGTTATCAAAAGTCCAAGGAAGAACGACGACGGAGGAGGTCGAACACAACCATTACCAAGGGGAGTTCAATTCACGAAGGAATGCACAGAGGACCCTCATTGAACTCGAATGTATATGTATGGAGACCTGTTACAAAATACCTACACCGAAGATTGCATCAAAAGGAAGGACGTCTGGCCAGCACTGTTTGAAACCACTTACGCGGAAGCTGACAACGCACAGTATTCAAAGCTCGCTTCATTGGAAGGTTACAGCTAAAATTTGCTGATAGCAAGCTTACAGATTACGTTGAAGACCTGCAAATCCATCAACCACTGTGCAACATTTATGAAATCGCCATCGCATCGAGGTTGCAAAGGCTGCATTGCAGATTTTTGTTCTGGAGACGGACTTTAGAAGCCACCAACCCATCTACCGCACAAGGAGATACGTGCATACAAGGGAAACATAGCCATTTCAGGAGAAGATAGCTGCCATTCGATTCAGAGCTGTTATCCTGATGGAATCTGCCCTGCATATACCTGTCTTCCTCAACTGATGCAGTGAGCAAAATGGTCTTGAATAGTAACATCCGCTCGTCCAAGACATTACAGCTCATCAATGACAGGTAAAAAGATTTTTATAAAATTATAATTAGTTTCTTTTAAGTTTCATTCGGAGACATAAGGGTAGCTTTTATCTTTTAGGTTTTTATTAAGTTGATAAGCTAATAGGAGTAGTAAGGGAAATAACAAAGTTTGAGAAATTAATTGATTAAAAGAGTTAAATCATTGGGAGATATATGGAGAAATTATTCTAGAAAATAAATAAAACTGGGAATTATAAATTTTTATTAAAGGAGAAATAAGGAATAAGTTTAATTGAATTATTTTTACTTTATTAAGATTATTTTGTAAATAATTAAAATAAAGATATAAGGATTTTTTCCATTAGAGAATTTAATATAAATTTATAAAATATTATTTTTTAAACCTTTAAATATTTATAATTAAATAATTTTGGGAGGAATAAGGTTTTCAACATTGAAAAATTATTATTATTATTGAAAATATTAATTAATTTCTAAAATTCTAAATTAGGGAGATATAAGGTATACTACATCAAACCTTAGGAAATTGGAATTTAGAAATTATTAAGGGATATAGAAGCAAGTTTATTAATTGCTTAGAGGTTGGACTTAATTATACTTGTCTCGTACTCTTATACAAAGGGATAAAATAAACCAACCATAAAGAACATTTTCAAATTGAAGGTGCATTATCTTTAGCTTTCTTCATAAGGAGAAATAAGGTAGAAGTTGATTATTCTCAAAATATTGTAAAATCAACTTAGAAGGTGAACTAAGCATATTCTAAACTACTAGGGAGATATAAGGAAGCCTACAAAACCTAATCCAAGAAAGGTTTTATCAAATTAGTTCACAATACTTAAACTAGGGAGTCAAAAGGGATTCTACTAAAACCTAGAAAGCTAAACTTATCATCAAGCTCATATTGCATCTAACACTTGCTAGATAGAAGGCATTCTTCAAAATCTACAATCTTGGTAAGGTTAATTATATAATATTATATAGGGAGTAATAAGGTAGCCTACATCGCAACAACATATTACACTATCAAAACCAAGTGTAATGGAAAACCAAAGTGCATTGAATGGAAAGAATGTTACTAATCTTATCATGCAGGAATAGGAGATAAATGATCATGATCCAAGCACAACTTGGGAGGTAACCTACAGTGATGATCCTATAGAGGTAATTACCCTTATGGGTATTCTAATGGATGACCCAGAGATAGTGATTATCTAAGGTGACCTAGAGGCAGATTTCCAGAGGTAGTGACCTTGAGACAATGGTACCAGTGGTAAGATCCAGAGGCAATAACCTAAAGACATTGACCCAGAGGCAGTGACCTCGAGGCAGTGGCCCAAAGGTACTACCAGTAACAGTGTTTCAGAAGTAGTGACCCAGAGAATGAAACCCAAGTGCAACTCAACATCTATCTAGAGGTAAATAAATTATTTATCCAACCATGATAGAGTTAGATCGGAAGAATATATTCTATTGAGATATATATTATCATATTCTATTTTTTTTTGTAAATTAATTCTCAGAGGATTGGGACACCTCCTACAACAGAAAGCTAGGAGACTTCAACTTCGTTGCCCAAAGGTCGACTTGCCTTCATAGTGAAGATATTAGTTCTTTTTTGCAAATTAATAGGGATTGAAGACTCCAAGATAGACCTAATGGTCAAGGAAACCACATTGGAGCATCTGGCTAGAGTTTTTCCATAGAGTTACAAGAACTCATGAAGACTAGAACTCAGCATTGCAACCACTAGTTTGACAATCAACTAGTGAAGATTCATTAGTTCTAGATTTAGATTTCAAAATTAATACTTTCTTACAGGGAAAGGATATTAAGTGAGTTGGGAAGCTTCCTAAAATAAATTTAGGAAGAGTATCTTATTTAGAATCAGTCCAACACTTGAAGCAAAAATGAAAAGAGAAGATTTAGAGATGGCTAGTCACCTATGAAAGCAATGGAAACCCCTTAAAAAATTTCAAAATAATCTAGATGGTAGAGCAAACCACAAGAAAGTACTATAGATGCAAACACCATTGCTACAATTTTACCAACCAGATGCACCTTTGGATCCACTGTAGAAATGTTTCATTGCTTTCAGATTGTTTGATAGAAGACCTTATATAAGGAATGAAATATTCTAGATTTGGAGGCCTAAGAAGAGATCCCATTGCTAGAGACTACAGACCTGCAAGATTGCAGAAAGAGAAAAATTTCTAGAATCCTTGTAGCAGATTAAATAAGAGACTCTAGGAGAGGAGTTCTAGTAAATATTGGAGATTAGAAATCTCCATTGAAGATTGAACTAGATGAAAATATAGATTGAATACTAAAGTATTCAATATCTAAATAATGTAATACAAGGGCGTGTTAGAGTTAGAGTCTATTATATTATTTAGGTACATGTCTATGTACCACCTTAGGTAGATTATTAGAGTAGGAGTTACTTGGGGAAGAAGTAACCTATGCACACATGTTAGAATGCAAAGAAATAAATGGATAAGTTTCCATATGCAAGTTGTATATGTGCAATGATGTAAAATAATATTTATCCCTCATACACTTAGGAAGAGTGAGACCCAAGTAACTTATCTTCTTATATATAGGTCTCATTGTAAGAAAGTATGCATCCTCTACACTATCCACTAGTAGAGTGAGAGCTTCATGTTGTATCCATTCTCCATTTTCATGAGCCTCCATTAATGGCTATTATGTGAGCTATTTTTGAAGTATCTTGTCTTAGTTTCATGCTCATTTAGCTTCCATTATCATAGTTTTTATATTTCTTGCTTATTTCCATTACTTGTGGCTTCATTTCCTTTTAGCATATAGCTCAAAAATCTAACACTATATGCTTGGTTTTTTGATGCATATGAAGTTAGGAAATCAACCAATATGCAATGATAATCCTAGGTAGCATAGTTTGCAAATATACTAGGTGAGTAATTCTAGTGGATATTCCCCTATTTTTTTCCCTATCTCATTTAATGCATTTTCTATTAACATATCACTTTCATCATAATTTTATTATAATGTTACAATAAGAACTCAACCAACATGCAATGACAATCCTAGGTAGCATAGTTTACAAATACACTAGGTGAGTAATTATCGTGGATATTCCCCTCTTTTTTTCACTATCTTATTTAATGTATTTTCCATTACCATCACTTTGATTATAAACTTCTTATAATGTTTATAGGGCATGTAACCGTGGGTTGCCCTTACATTATAAGCATGGTAGATATTAAAGCATCAATGTTACATGTAAGCATCTAGATTACACAAGAGCCATCCTTTCTAATCAAATTCAATTTATCACACTTGCATAGAATGGTTGCTACTTTTGAAAGCAAGAAAATGATGATGATACTAGGATGACTTTTTTTTAGTATAGTTAGCACTTGTATTACACTCACACTAGGTGACTAATGCTAGTGGATATCTCCCAAAAATCCATTGGCTTGCTTGATATATTTTGCACTCATATCTTATTTCCTTTCTAAATTTATTGCCTCTAGGTCCTCATAATAGTTTCACCATCACATTTTAGGATATGAGAAGGAGCTAATTGTTTGTTATTTAAATATTTGGTAAATTTATAGGAGTTTAGGACATCCTACAAGCATTATTTTTTCTTCCAATTTCTAAAATACATTGGGGATGTTCTAACAAGATATTAGGTATTTGGTAGTTATCATATCATTTCCTCTTTTTATACATTATATCCAATTATATATTTTTATGTTATTCGTACTCCCAAATCATACATAACTAAATGTTTGCTTACTAGAAATTTTAATCAATTGCTTCATTGTTTATTTCTATTTGTGTATCTCTATGTTTCATTTGCCTTGTGCCTTTCCCATGCCTCAAAAATTACTTGGTATAAATTTATTAATCCTATTTCATACATTATTTTAAACCATGTCATTTTTCCAAATGATGAATACCCTCATGAGTTGTAGGAACAAATGTCATAAATCCTCTAACCTTTTTCTCATTTTAACCTCTTCAAAGGAGGCCTCTTATATATGTATGATAGGTGTGGATTTAGCATAAGCTATGGGAATATATAAGGGTCTTAAGCAATCAACCTTAAATTAGTGATCTACCTAAATTGATCTATTACCATATGCTTTGTCAACTTGATAGGCAATGGACCTGCATAATCCATTTTTTTATGGGTTGACAAAGAATTGGTAATTATCAATCATGAAAAACCATTTGCTTCTTTATATTTTACCTCATTATAAAGGGAAAATAACATACAAATTTAAATTTTGGTGCCTCTCTAGCATCTATGACATGAAAAATCTAATGACATTAATCAAACTAATGGAAAAATCCTCAAAATTTCTTCTTCTACATCATCAATGGACCACATGATGATCACTACAATAAAACTATAGTTTTTATTGTCCCATTTACATTCCCTATATTCTCCTCAAATAGGCACATCAAAATATAATAGTAAATTTATTGAACACAAGTAGTAAAAGTCTTATGGACATACATTTTCCAAGTAAACAAAAGCATTAAATTTCTACATACATAGATTTTCTAATAAAATAAAATAATTAAGTATTATGGGCATAGACTATCTAGGAAATCAAAAGAAAAAAAAACTATGGACATAGAATACCTAGGTAAACAAAAACTTTAAAGTCCTATAGACATATACTATCTAAAAAAATAAAAGCATTTAAGTCCTATCTACATAGACTATCTAGGAAAAAAATAATAAATATGTATAGATAAAATTTCTAGGAAATCAAAAGTATTAAATCCCTATAGATAATCTAGGCAATCAAAATAAATTCAAATAAATCATTAAAAATCTCATATGCATCAACCCTCTATGCAAAAATCATTTAAAACCACCTAAGTGCTTATCCATTAACTAGGTTGACGTAACTACTTAGGGGTGAAGCACAACATTAAAGCTCATAGACATAGATTGTCTAAGAAAAAGTATTTTAAAGCTTCCTAAGTGATTTTCTATTAATCAATATTAGAGGCTATCACTTAGAGGTGAAGCAAAAGCATTATAGTGTTATAGACACAATGCATCTATGCAAAGCATATTAATTTATACATACAATAGATTATAATTAAATATTTATTGTACAATATGAAACTATATAGTTATTATTATGCCATAAAAAATAAACATACATAAAAATAATGACATAAATTGATAAATGGATGATATTTCATATTAATGATCAATTTTTTTATTTATAGTAGCCAAAAATTTAGATATCATCAAAACATTGAGGTATGGTATCTACAAAGCATAAAGGCTATAACCCACTATTAAGCACCCTCCTAAAAGGTGGGGGTATACTCACATACCTATAAGAAGCTCGAATCACTAATCTTGAGTGTGTTTATGATTGATTCGTGATAGGTGATGGAATTTGTTGGTCTATATGTATTATAGTGTGATATGCATATTTTAATGTATCACTTGATTTATCTCTACCTTTAAGTCCCACTAACTAATCTAGAGATCCTCTTCAATAACCATGAAATCTCTCTATTGCCTATCCAACTCCTTCCATAGCCTATCTATCCCACCCTCCATAGGAATTTTCTCCCCTTATGATCAACCTATATTTCTATGTAGCTCTAGTAATATGAGCATCGCATCCCCTCCACCTACTTTAGTTGTATTTTCCTATATTATAATTGCATCATGCTCTCTAATCAAGCTCTCAATAGTCTAATGCGTTGTAGTTACCTCTATCAACAATCATCCTCTATCTCGCTACAAGTTTGTAATATTTTTCTCCTAATCTATGAGTAGTATCCCAAATTCAATAACATGACCATCCATCTATTTCTAAATATTATTGAAATCTACTCATAGCTAATCCCTTTATAACTAAAGTATGTTGATATCTATTTGATTCCTCTTCTAAATGTTAGACTATGTCCCAACACACTAATTTTCCTACAAGGAAATCTCTCTCTAACTCTATATTAAACGTCCACTATAGTAAAACTTCCCTATCATATCCAACCCTAGTGGTTGGGGATCTACAACTCTTAGCCCTAAGATCCAAAGGTCATGACATGCTACCCTTAGCCTTGAAATTAATGTGTGGTGATTTCCTACCCCCGATCTCCCTTGTTATATGCTTTAATGGGGAACTTTCTTACACTAATGTAATAGATGTAGGAAAACACATCTATATATTCCTCCTAAATGATTTCTAAAAGAACCTCCATATATAAGAATCTACCCTCATTTATTGTCTAGGTCTAGGTATCTTCTCATATGGTAAGGTCACCTACCAATAATGAAATACCTCATACCAAACCTCATAACCTTTACCCACACTAATATCATCCTATCCAGGCTTGAGGATAATAAGGACATCCATATCCTCATCTTCATAACTCTCAGGATTAGAAAAATATCCAACTCATAACTCCCAATGAGATCTTCTATGCTAGACCACCCCCTAACAAATATCCTACACCATACAAAACTATATGGTAACTAGATCTAACTCTCCTCTTGAATAATGTAGCTCTAACTCTTCTTTTGAGCTCTAATTTAGCTCTAACTCCCATCTTGAATAATGTAACCATATGACATACCCTATCTAAGACAACTAATGCCCATCGTCTATCCATATAATATGTAGTTGGTAATATCACCACATGACTTGATCTAGCTAGAGCTCATCTAATTTCCTCTACATATTTGAGAGACACTTATTGGTAGAATATCTCTCTTCATATCAAAGCACAATTCATAATGGTATTCCATAGGTACCTCTTGATCATCCACTATCCCTAGCAACAAAAAGGGCTATATGATCATGATGTAGTCCCATGGCCAAATGTGAAGTAAGGTGAAACACACTAGGTTATAACCGTCTTTGTATACTACCCAATATAAAGTCTAGCAAAGGTGCACCAACACTAATATACCCCATGTAAATACAACCTATTCATATCTTATATTAGAAACCACACTACCCTAATTATAGTGCATCACATGCCTACTAGTGTCCCACAAAATGAATCTTGGTGCAAGTGCACACAACAAAGTGCTCAACCTATCCAAATTATTTCCTACAAAAGTGGCATTGATGTCAATGCCAAACCACATAATTGAGAAGTCTTAATTACCTATCAACCTTTGTTGACACTACTCTTGATTCAACATAATATCCACTTTTGCATTCCCAATAAAGATCTAAAATATCCACCAAAAATTCTCTAATGTAATTGGCATCTCCCCTATAGGAAGATGAAAAGTATTCATCTCTAAATACCATCACATTGCTAAGGTAGATAATAAATCCAAATTAAATCTAAACTTAGGCATATAAACAAGATAATACAACCCATGGTAGCTAATAACCCATAATCCATATCATCTAGTAAACTCAAAATGGCCCATAATGTATGAGATCTACTCTCGCAAAAATCTAGAACATTTAGATTCTCTTGTATCCACAAAAAAGGATAAATCTCAACATCAACCATATAAAACAATATTCAATATAAACAAAATTACATTAAACCATCTCAAATTCTTACAAAAAAAATATAGTTTGAAAGAACATGGATAAAACATTGATAAAAATGGTATTGACAAGGCCAACAAAACTGCCTAACATTTGAGGCCTAGAAAACTACTTCAATTCATTATGAAACTTTATAAAACTAATACCATTGGAAATATATTTATAATTAGTATAAACATGACTATGTTTCCTCAAAATTTTCCTTCCTAAAATAGCTCCAAATGA
Source organism: Wollemia nobilis (assembly GCA_028583015.1). Lineage (NCBI taxonomy): Eukaryota > Viridiplantae > Streptophyta > Pinopsida > Araucariales > Araucariaceae > Wollemia > Wollemia nobilis. The sequence goes on from JAQPPZ010017059.1 coordinate 1,162,038, forward strand.
AAACACCCTTGCTTATTGATAGTATCATAGAATCCATACAATACTTATATCATCAATAAAAGCACCATATAGTAGCACAGCATGATCAAAACAACATATCTAACATAATTTAGCATTGTAAAAAAGTTCCATTTGATGATTCTAGCACCAAGTGATTACAAAAGTATCATAGATACAATTAAGGATAATATGATAAAAGCGATGTACAATCATTGAAGTGTTGTATGACAAAAAAAGTGTTTTATGGTTACAAAAGTACTATATATCCATAAAATGTGGTATAGATGACCACCATGCCATACAAATATGTTTGTAGCCCAATAATTTATTTATATCATGTGAATTGATAATATAAACCCCCTAAAATAAAAATTTATATAGAATTAATTACACAAAACTAAAACAAACAAAAGCAAAAGTTGTGCTACTTACGTCTACTGGTACCACCTCCCCTTGCTCCATGGTCCACACAACATATTATCGGTTTCTTGGTTGTCCCTCATAAGCCATATTTGTAACTAATTATCTCATATTACCTTCTTCAACATTGTATAGTGAAAATAGGTTTATTTTCACCCATACCCCCCCTTTATATCCCTTTCCATCCAAAAATATTTTTCACTTATATTTTCCAATTCAAATGTTTTTCTCTCCAAATTTAATCAAAAATTTATTTTATAATTTTTCACAAAATTTTAATAAATTAAAAAAAATCTTTATCCCCTTAAATTTTCCATCAAAAACTTTAAGCATATATTATTAAAAGGATTTCCCCTTCTCATGCACCTCCTTTTTCAAGTTTTCTTGGCACTATTTCCCCTCAAAAACTTGAGAGGGCATTCCAAGGTTTCAAACCACATGAAGTACAAATCGATCTCATTAAGACAAGTAGTTCTTTCATAAAATTAGGGCATCTATAAATAATTCTTTACATTATTATCATATAGTAAACGCATAAAAAAGGGGTAAATCTAGACACCAATTTTTTTCTACATCCTTAGACATTGAATTTCATCAATAATTCATCTATTCTCATGAGTGAAGTAAAATAATTATGACAAAAACTAGCATCAATATCCAAAAAATCATAAATTTAATACCATTGGAAGGATCTCAAAATGGCTTTTGAATGTGTGTAAAATTACCTATGTGTGGCCAATATTTAACCCCTCTTGTAACAATCCACTTCTAAAAAACACGAGAGATATTTTTTTGAACTTAATAAGGTTCATAAGAGCATCCATGGAATACATATATTGACTAGACATACCCATATTTTAAGACTATTATGCTACATATGTCTCTCGAGTGGACAAGAGAGGCCAATATCTTATAGGTACTAGGGTTTACCTCATATACCTACATGGTATATAGGACACTCTTTAAAAGGTATCCACATATTTTTGGCATTCCCCACAAAGGTAGACTTCTTGATATTACCATTAGAATTATTCCATCTAAGTCCTTAGAGAGGCAGGATGTCAATTCCTTCCACCAAACATAAGTCCATCTATGTTGGGTCTTTCAGTGAAATGCCTTAGTCTAGCTTAACTACACCTTTGTGATGATCCCTTAAACTTTATTCTTGTATCTCCCATCTCTGTGATGGGTTTCTAAGCATCAACCACTTCAAGTGGTTATCTTCTCATGAACTAGGCATTGCTACTCCTCAATTGCACAAGTTTAAAATGGATATTCCTAAGCCCAAGGATAAAACTCTCTCTCTCTCTCTCTCTCTCTCTCTCTCTCTCTCTCTCTCTCTCTCTCTCTCTCTCTCTCTCTCTCATTTTTTAAGCATTAAAACAAAAGCATCTTCTAGGTTAGAAGCAAAACTAATTATCTTAAGCTCGTAATAAATCTAATAAAACCTACTTTGGACTTAAATATTGGTGGAAAATATTTGGGAAAGAAGTATGGGATTCTTTTGCTTGTGTTTTGCTATGTGGAATTATTTTACATAGGAATTCTTGTGTGTTGCAAGGCTTGGGATTTAAAATATTTATGGAAAATATTTTGGGAAAGAAGTATGGGTTTTTTCACTTGTGGTTGTTATGCAATAAATCATATAGAAATATATTCATACTTGCGATCCTCATCTTCCTATAAAACTACCATGGAGGCCATGGGAAGAAGTTTTCAGATCATGCTATGTTAATTCTTCAATTATTCTTGGAGTACTATTGAAAATCATTCTTTGTGAAAGAATATTTATTGTAATAGAAATAAATACTATTATTTTGTGCAATCTAAACCTTTAATTGGATGACTATGTGGTGCCATATTGATAAATGGTTTTATGGTTCTTATCCATACTAATGCTTTGATCTAAATTTTTTATTAGATTTATTACGAGCTTAAGATAATTAGTTTTGCTTCTAACCTAGAATATGCTTTTGTTTTAATGCTTACAAAATGAGAGAGAGAGAGAGAGAGAGAGAGAGAGAGAGAGAGAGAGACTATGTGGTGCCATATTGATAAATGGTTTTATGGCTCTTATCCATACTAATGCTTTGATCTAAATGTTTAATTAGATTTATTACAAGCTTAAGATAATTAGTTTTGCTTCTAACCTAGAATATGCTTTTGTTTTAATGCTTACAAAATGAGAGAGAGAGAGAGAGAGAGAGAGAGAGAGAGAGATTACACAAAATAATAGTCTTTATTTCTATTACAATAAATATTCTTTCACAAAGAGTGATTTTCAATAGTACTCCAAGAATAATTGAAGAATTAACATAGCATGATCTGAAAACTTCTTCCCATGGCCTCCATGGTAGTTTTATAGGAAGATGAGGATCACAAGTATGAATATATTTCTATATGATTTATTGCATAACAACCACAAGTGAAAAAACCCATACTTCTTTCCCAAAATATTTTCCATAAATATTTTAAATCCCAAGCCTTGCAACACACAAGAATTGTAAAATAATTCCACATAGCAAAACACAAGCAAAAGAATCCCATACTTCTTTTCCAAATATTTTCCACCAATATTTAAGTCCAAAGCTATACATTTCTAAATATATCAATTCTATAAGAAAAAGAAGCATATACTTCTTTCTAAAATATATTTCAATTTTTTTTATTCCATAGCTAATTAAACCATTGTTAGTTATAAATCAATCTATCATTTGCAAGTCTTGTCATTCAATTGCAAGACTAAATATTAATCTATCATTTGATCAAATACCAATCTAATATATATTTTTACTAATTGCAAATCTAAATATTGAGATAAATTAATCTATCATTTGATTAATTACCAATATAAAGATTATAATGAATTAATCTATCATTAGATTAATTACCAAACTGATCTATTAATTGAATAATTGCCAAACTAATCTATCATTTGATTAATTGCAATCTAAAGATTAAAATAAATTAATCTATCATTATATTAATTGCTAAACTAATATATCATTTGATTAATTGTAATATAAAGATTAAAATGAATTAATATATATTTAGATTATTTACCAAACTAATATACCATTTTATTAGTTGTAATATAAATATTAAGAGGAATTAATCTATCATTAGATTAATTTCTAAACTAATCTATCATCTAATTAATCAAAAATTAAATCAATATAATCTAACATAAGATTAGGAATGAATATAAAGAATGTTCCATAACATAAAATTAAGTTAATCCAAGGTCCAAAGGTCAACTCTAAAATATCTATTAAGAGCTTAAAGGAAAACCTAATAATAAATTAGCAATAATCTAACAACAAGCTTAACAAAGGTCCAATAAATACAACAATTGCCTAGCAAAAGGACTAACCCTAAGTCCAACCATGAACATTCAAGGTCACATATACACAAACTAGACAAAAGGGAAAAGACTCGATAGGTGAAATATTAGTAGGAACTTAGATGAACAAGGAAACACCAAGTCACTTCTCTTATCAACAAGATTCATTTAAAATACTAAGCAAAGGATGTGTCAAAGGCCAACAAACATAAGTAATCAATGCTATGCTAAGTCAAGAACTCACTGCCCTTGCACTACATTATTTTTTCCATGCAAGAAGAACCAGTTTCAAGTAAGAATAAATCAAATGTGCAATCCCTAAGTTCTATAAAAACAAACTAATGCACAGGGTCAAGCCAACATGCCAACAAATTACAACAAGGTTAGAGGGAATACAAGAGCATCTAGAGGAGAATCTAAGCAAAAAAATAAAACAATAGATATACAAAAAACAAACACAACACCTAACCCAACAACACCATCAAGGAGATAAAAACCTCACCTAGAATCCTTAGCCAAGTTTGACTCAGTGCTAACACTTGTCCTCGTCCACTCTTTATACTATCCAACTCTCTCTACCTTTATGAATATACTCTGCCTTTCTCTCATTTGAATTGACTTGCTCCTTAAATTATAACAACCTTCTCCTTCTAGTGAGGAGAGTCCATGCACCACCTGTAATGGAGAGTCTCTTCATAATGCTCATGGCACGTCTCATTAGTAACCAGTTTCCACAAGGGCATTATCTCCAAATGTGCTCATAAATACAAGGGTGTCCAAACGTAAATGCACCCACTCCACTTAGGTACCATCACTCCAAAGCATGGAGTATTACGTGCACCACCTCCAAATATTAATATGTCCCACTAAATGGCCATAAACAAGCATAAAGCAATGTATGAAAACTAAGAATTCATGGCTTTCTATTAAGGAATAATTATCAACCTTGGGCAAATAAAAATTTGTATCAACTAAATAGTTCTACAATATAGCACAAGGAGATAATCAAAACCATAATGCCATATGCAAGAACAAATGCAATGTATCCATCCTATGTACCATCATTTTATCCTTAAGTGAGATACTCCTTATTTAAGATATACTTAAGATATCACCTACTCATGTTAAGAAGACCCATTCCAAGTAACTTTCCTAGTCCAATGGTATGAACATGAGCATAAGCAAACCAAAATGCAACTACATGAAAGGGTATTCATCCATGTTACCTTGAGCTATTTTATGAACATGTCATCATCATAATTTCCCCTTTAACAAGATCTCTCATTCCTTGTGGCCAATTCTCTTGTCCACCTACGAGAGTACCTAATACTACAACCATGCAAAGCATCAATAGTATCATGTCCTTAAATAAAATAGACACAATATCAAATCATACATTCAAAAGCATCAAAAATAAGCATTAAACATTATTTTCTAATACAAAGTCCAACTTAAGTAGAAAGTCTTGCCAAGGTGGGTCGTGACATACTACCCCCTTGAAATAAACATAGTTCTCGGTGTTTCCTACAAAAATATTACATTTATATTTACTCAAACAAATAGGAAAAATATCTTTTCATCTCATCCACTTTCTCCAATGTGGTTTTTTTCTCAAAATACTGGTCCCATTGGACCTTGCATTGTTCTAGAGTTTGTTTCCTCATTACTTTGGAATGAAACTCTAGAATCCTCATTTGAATCACTTTAATGATCTATGGATCTATCACCTACAATTTTGAGACTTTCCACACATGATTAAGATCAACAATGTACTTCCTAAGTAGGGATATGTGGAAAGATTCATGGAACTTTGATAGGTTGGGTGGTAAGGCAAGTCTATAATCCACCATATTAATCTTCTTAGTGATATCAAAGGTCCAAAAAATGAGGATCCAACATAGAATACTTGATGGTTCTCTTCATGTATTTAACTCTTAGGAAAACTCTATTTCCCACAAATAATTCTCTAGGAAAGTGCTTTAAATCAAAGTAGTTCTTTTGATGATCGATGGCTTCCTTAAGTCTTTTCATGATCATACTAAGTTTCTCCTCCATCTCCTTGACCACGTTTGGTCCAATGACAACTTGATCCTCTAGGTTATCGCAATATAGAGGATTTTTGCACCTCCAACCATACAAGGCTTCAAAAGAGTCTATTTTAAAGGAAGAATGATACACATTGTTATATGCAAACTCAACTAGATGCAAAATATCTTCCCATCAATAATTTTAGTCCATGCAATAAATATAGAGCATATATTCTAATATTTTGTTTACCCTAGTTGTTTTACCATCTATTTTTGAATGATATGAAGATCTAATATTCAAATATGGTCCAATTGCATGATGAAGGGCATACCAAAATTCAGATGTAAATCTAGAATCCTTATAAAAACTCATTACCTCAATAAAACCATGCAACCTAAAAATTTCTTTGGAAAATATGTTGGACACTTTCAAGGCATCATACTTGGTGTTTCTTGGATTAAAATGCGTAACCTTGGTCAATCTATCGACCACTACTAGGATTACATCATGCTGGTATCGAGTCTTAGGTAAACCTATTATGAATTCTATAGAAATCACTTACCACTTTTTTACATGTATGTCATGTGGGTATAATTTTATGACTAGATGTTTATGCTCAACTTTTACTTTTTCGCTTTCCAAGCATCAGGCCACAAAGTTAGTGATTTTTTTCTTCATACCTAACTAGAAGAAGGTTTTCTTCATGTTCTACCTCATTTTTGTCCCTTTGGGATGATCAGAGTAAGGATATATATGTACCTTATACATTATTAATCTCCTTAAATCACTAGTTTTAGGGATCACCATCCTATCCTTAAAATATAAATGTTGATACTTTATGCAAAAATCCCTATCTTCCTCAGAATCGCTTTCAATCTTGGCCTGGATATCACTGCAAAACTAGTCCTATGCTTGCATTTATCTGATTTGATCCATTAAGTCTATGTTACTATAGGTCAAAGCCACTATATGACTTCTCCTACTCAAGACATCAACAACTTTATTATCATTTCCTTTGATATACTCTATACCAAAATAATATTCTACCATGAGAACAATTCACCTTTATTTTTGTGCATTGAGCATTGGTAGTGTAAAGATATATCTCATGTTTTGATGATCAATTCTCAACTCAAAAGGTCTCTCTAGTAGATAATTTTGATAAATCTTAAGAGCATGTACAACTAGTAGTTCTAGATCATGCATAACATAGTTGAATTCATTCTTCTTGATTTTCCTTGGCTCATATGCTATGACTAATTCATCCTACGATAGAACACCTCCCAAACCTTCCAAATAAGCTTTAGTATAGACTAAAATATTCCCTTGGGGGTTCAAAATCTTGGGAATAGGTGTAGTAGTAAGCCTCTACTTAAGCAACTCAAAAGTGGCTTCGCACTTGTTCATCCATTTAAATTTATTTTCTTTTCTTTGAAGGCTATTTATGGGGTAGGCTATTTTAGAAAAATACTTTAAAAATTACTTATCATACGATGTCAAGCCCATGAAGCTCTACACTTTAGGTACATTAGTAGGTTGCGACCAGATCAAAATGGCCTCTATCTTCTTTGGATCAAATGCTATCCCTTCTATAGATATGATATGTCCTAGATACTAAACCTCTAAAACATAAAAGTCACATTTAGATAGATTCGCATAGAATTGGTTCCTTGCCAACAACTTGAGCACAATATTTGAATGCTTATCATCCTCTTCCTTAATTTAGGAATATATCATAATATCATCCAATAATACTAAGACAAATTGATCTAGATGCTCTATAAACACATTTTTCATAAGATTCATGATTGTTGTCAAGAAATTGGTCAAACCAAAAGGTAATATCATAAAATCATTATCCCCATACCTAGTCTTAAATGCAGTATTATGAGTATCCTCTTCACGGATTATCAAATGATAGTGCTACCCTTGAGTTGATAAAATAAATTCTCAATCTCTTAATAGTTTATTTATTCAATATTATATAATCTATACACAACCTTAATGATCCATCCTTATTTTTGATAGAGAATAGGAGCACCCCATGGTGATACATTGGCTTTAATCAACTCCTCTTCTAGTAAATCTTGAAGTTGCACTTTTAGATCCTACATCTCAACAGGATTCATATTATAAGGAGTACTATGGATAGGTTTAGAACTTGGAATTATTTCAATTGTGAATTCAAAATCACACTTAGGTAGTAGTCCTAGAATATCTTTAGGAAAATCATCCCCAAACTCCTACAAAATTGGGTGCTCCTTTAAAATTCCTCCTTCCTAACATCTTCGGCCTTGTGGTTCAAATTAATGACATAAACCATACCACCTTTCATAATATATTTCTTTAGCTATATTTTTGAGATTATATGACAGTGAAAATACACTTGTTCACTGTGTATTCTTAGTCTCTGCTTGTCCTTACCTGTAAAGTCTATCCATTTATATTTAAAATTAATTATGCCTTCATGAGCCCTTAACTAGTCCATTCCCAAGATGATGTCAAAGGCATTTAGTGGTGCTACATATAAGTTCCATAGGGAAGATTCATTGGGTAGGGTGATCTTGATTGTGGGAAAATATTTATCCACTGAGTAGGCTTATCTAGACCCATATTTGACTTTCCACAAGTGTGCCAAAAATCGTATTCTTTCTGGTGAATCCCTGACTAGACCAGAAGAAACATAGCTCCACTACCTATAAATATCTTAACATTCTTATCAAAAAAGTTACCATTTAGAATCATAGGTGTGGCTTGCCCATCCAAATTCTTGTTCAACTATAGGTTGGATTTGACTTGATGAGCCAGGTCATATGTTTTTATATCCAGGTTTATGCATGTTTCCTACCACTCTTAACTTAGGATCCACTCCCAAGATAAACTTATGTACCTTCATTTTCTCATCCTACTCATAGAGTGATATAAAATTAAGTAGTTTTATAAATTTTTGTTAGTACTCCATTGTCATTGTTCCTTGTAGAAGTATGGAAAATTCCTTTAACTTTTCCACATAATGCTATTTAGTGAGAAATATTTTCCTAAAATACCTTCACAAATAATTCCCATGATAGGTTTATTACCTAAATTTTATGCTCAAATTTAAAAAATTTCTACCACTCCAATCTAGTTTCTTGTAAATGGAGAGTATCCTAAACCATTTCAGTCACTGAAGAATAGTTTTTCATGGAGAAATAGGTCTCCATATCATTCAACCAAGATTCAGCTAAATCACCCCTATTCTTTTTGATGAACTTAGAGGTGTTAAAATTCTTCATATCATTCGCTAATTATAAATCTATAAGATCCCTAACCTCTTTCTCATATGAAGGAAGGTTTCCTTCCTACCTAGCCTCAATATTTCTATTCTAAATCACCATGGTTTACAACATTTATCTATACTAATCCATTTATTCTCTCTACTGCTCTATTTTATCTTGTAAAAGTGAGACAATAACAATGAGGTTCTCCACCTCTCTACTAGAATTTCCCAAACATTTTCTTAGGGGTCTAGGCATGACACTTTCCTACCTAGCCTATCTTCATGGTATGGAGGATCCTCTTCTTCCTCTCCATAATTTTGGCACCATAGTTTCTTGGCCACACAAAATTTCCTAGGTTAGGTTGTAGTTCTCTTTCACATTACCTCCTACCTACTAGTTAGTTACATATCCCAAATGCACTAACACTAAATATTATCATCCAATGATAGTATTTATGGAAACTCTAAATTTCATAAAGAATGCCATATCGCAAGAAAAAATATTTCTACCCATAAGTCATCCATCATGTCAAAAGCATATCTAAATCCTTTCCAAGGAAGCTTCTAGTCCTACAAACTAGAGCTCTGATACCAACTATAACAACCCACTTATAACAATCCTGAGAGATTTTTTAACTTAATAAGCTTCACAAAAGTATCCATGGAATACATATATTGACTAGACATACCCATATTTTAAGACTATGATGTTGCATACATCTCTCGAGTGGATAGGAGAGACCAAGATCTCATAGGTACTAAGGTTTATTTTGTATACCTTTATGGTATAGAGGTTGCTCTTTAAAAGGTCTCCCAATATTTTTGATATTCTCCATGAATGTAGACTTCTTGACCTTAGTGTTGGGATTATCCCATCTCAATCATTAGAGAGGGGGTATGCCAATTCCTTCCACCAGCCATAAGTTTGTCTATGTTGGGTCCTTTGGTATAATTCCTTACTCTAGCTTAACAACTTCTTTGTGGTGATTCCTTAAAAATTATACTTGCCTCTACCATATTTGCGATGGGTGTTTAAGAATCAACCACTCTACGTGATTATCTTCTAATGGATTCAAGAACTAGGTATTCCTACCCCACAACTACCCAAGTTTAAAATAGAAAGCTTAGACAAGGTTACCTTTATAACCCTTCCAAATAAACCCCTAATTCCAAGGATAAATCTCTCTCTCACAAACTCTGTAAGCTTTAAAAAAAGCATCTTCTAGGATGGAAGCAAAACTAAAAATATTAAGCTTGCAATAAATCTAATTAAACCTTTAGATCAAAGCATTAGCATGGATAAGAACCATAAAACCATTTATCAACATGACACCATATAGTCATCCAATTAAAGGTTTAGATTACATAAAATAATAGTCTTTGTTTCTATTACAATAAATCCTCTTTCACCAAGAGTGATTTTCAACAGTACTCCAATAATAATTGAAGAATTAACATAGCATGATTTGACATATTCTTCCCTTGGCCTCCATGATAGTTTGATAGGAATATTTGGATAAAAATATTTCATTTGTAGGTATGAATGCATTTCTATATGATCTCTTGTATAACAACCACAAGTGAAAAAATCCTATACTTATTTCCCAAAATATTTTCCACAAATATTTTAAATCCCAAGCCTTGCATTACTATGTAAAACAATTCCACATAGCAACACACAAGCAAAAGAAGCCCATACTTCTTTCCCAAATATTTTCCACCAATATTTAAGTCCAAATCTATACATTTTTATATACATCAATTCTATAAGAAATAGAAGCCCATACTTCTTTCCAAAAAAATTCCACAAATATTTATTCCATATCTGAGTTAAATCATTGTTAGTTATAAATCAATCTATCATTTGTAAGTCTTGTCATTCAATTGCAAGACTAAATATTAATCTATCATTTGATCCAACACCAATCTAATATATCTTTTATTAATTGCAAATCTAAATATTGAGACAAACTAATCTATCATTTTATTAATTACCAATATAATTATTATAATGAATTAATCTATCATTAGATTAATTACCAAACTGATCTATCATTTGATAAATTTCCAAACTAATATATCAGTTGATTAATTGCAATCTAAAAATTAAAATAAATTAATCTATCGTTATATTAATCTCTAAACTAATCTATCATTTGATTAATTGTAATATAGAGATTAAAATGAATTAATATATATTTAAATTATTTACCAAACTAATCTACCATTTGATTAGTTGTAATCTAATCATTAGATTAATTCCCAAACTAATCTATCATCTAATTAATCAAAAATTACATCAAGATAATCTAACATAAGATTACCAATGAATCTAAAGAATGTTCCATAACATAACATAAAGTTAATACAAGTTCCAAAGGTCAACTCTAAAATATCTATTAAGAGCTCAAAGGAAAACCTAATACTAAATTAGAAATAACCTAACAACAAGCTTAACAAAGGTCTAACAAATACAATTTTTGCCTAGTGAAAGGACTAACCCTAAGGTCAACCATGAGCATTCAAGGTCACGTCTACACAAACTAGACAAAAGGGAAAGCACTCAGGAGGTGCAATATTCGTAGGAACTTAGATGAAAAAGGAAACACCAAGTTACTTCTCTTATCAACAAGATTCAATTAAAATACTAAACAAAGTATGTTTCAAAGGCCAACCAACATAATTAAGCAACACTATGCTAATTCAAGCACTCACTGCCCTTGCACTACATTATTTTATGCCATGGAAGGAGAACCAGTTTCAAGTAGGAATAAATCAAATGTGCAATCCCTAAGTTCTAGAAAAAAAAACTAATGCATAGAATTGATCCAACATGCCAACAAATTACAATAAGGTTAGAGGGAATACAAGAGCATCTAGAGGTGAATCTAAGAAAAAAAATAAAACAACAGATATGCAAAAAATAAACACAAATCCTAACCCAAAAACACCATCAAGGAGATAAAAACCTCACCTAAAATCCTTAGCCAAGTTTGACTCAGTGCTAACACTTGTCCTCATACACTCTTTATACTATCCAAATCTCTCTACCTTTGTGTATGTACTCTACCTTTCCCTCCTTTGCATTGACTTGCTCCTCAGCTTATAACAACCTTCTCCTTCTAGTGAGGAAAGTCCAAGAACCACCTAGAATGGAGAGTCTCTTCATAATGCTCATGACACCTCTCATTAGTAACAACTTTCCACAAGGGTATTATATCCAAATGTTTTCATAAATACAAGGGTGGCCACACATAAATGTGTCTGCTCCACTTAGGTACCATCACTCCAAAGCATGGAGTATTAAGTGCATCACCTCCAAATATTAATATGGCCTAATGAATGACCACAAACAAGCATAAAGCAACGTACGAAAACCAAAAATTCAAGGCTTTCTATTAAGTAATAATCATCAACATTGGGAAAAAAAAATTATCAACTAAATAATTGTACAAGATCATACAAGGAGATAATCAAAACCATAATGCCATATGCAAGAACAAATGCAATTTATCCATATTTTGTACCATCATTTTATCCTTAAATTAGATACTCCTTATTTAAGATATACTTAAGATATCACCTACTCATGTTAAGAAGACCCATTCCAAGCAACTTTCCTATTCCAATGGTATGAACATGAGCATAAGAAAACCAAAATGCACCTATATGAAAGGGTATTCATCCATGTTACCTTGAGCTATTTGATGAACATGTCATCATCATAATTTCCCCTTTAAAAAGATATCTCATTCCTTGTGGCCAATTATCTTGTCCACCTACGAGAGTACCTAATCCTACAACCATGCAGAGCATCAGCAGTATCATGTCCTTAAATAAAATAGATACAATATCAAAGCGTACATTCAAAAGCATCAAAAATAAGCATTAAACATTATTTTCTAATACAAAGTCCAATTTAAGTAGCAAGTATTGCCAAGGTGTGTTGTGACATACTACCCCCTTGGACTAAACATAGTTCTTGATGTTTCCTACAAAAATATTACATTTATATTTACTCAAACAAATAGGAAAAATATCTTTTCATCTCATCCACTTTCTCCCATGTCGTGTTTTTCTCAAAATATTGGTCCCATTGGACCTTGCATTGTTCTAGAGTTTATTTCCTCATTAATTTGGAATGAAACTCTATAATCCTCATTGGAATCACTTTAATGATTGATGGATCTATCACCTACAATTTGGAGACTTCCCACACATGATTAGGATCAACAATGTACTTCCTAAGTAGGGATATGTGGAAAGAGTCATCGAACTTTGATAGGTTGGGTGGTAAGGCAAGTCTATAAGCCACCATATTGATCTTCTTAGTGATATCAAAGGGATAAAAAAATGAAGATCCAAAATAGAAGACTTGATGGTGCTCTTCATGGATTTAACACCAAGGAAAGCTTTGTTTCCCACAAATAATTCTCTATGAAAGTGCTATAAATAAATGTAGTTATTGTGATGATTGATGGCTTCCTTAAGTATTTTATTGATCATCCTAAGTTGCTCCTCCATATCCCTTACCAATTTTTGTCTAATGACAACTTGATCCTCTAGGTTATCCCAAGATAGAGGAGTTTTGCACCTCCAGCCATACAAGGCTTCAAACAAGGCTATTTTCAAGGAAGCATGGTATACATTGTTACATGCAAATACAACTAGATGCAAAAGGTCTTCCCATCAAGAATTTTGGTCCATGCAATAAATATAGAGCATATCTTCTAATATTTTGTTTACCCTATTTGTTTTACCATCTATTTTTGAATGATATGAAGATTTAATATTTAACTTTGTGCCAACTGCGTGATGAAGGGCATACCAAAATTTAAATGTAAATCTAGAATTCTTATGAAAAATAATTACCTCAAGAAAAAAATGCAACCTAGAAAATTCTTTGGCAAATATGTTGGACACTATCAAGGCATCATACTTGGTTTTTCTTGGAATAAAATGTGTAACCTTGGTCAATCTATCGACCAATACTAGGATTACATCATTTTGGTATCGAGTCTTAGGTAAACTCGCTATAAAGTCCATAGATATCACTTACCACTTTTATACAAGTATGTCATGTGGGTATAATTGTCTGGCAAGATGTTTATGCTCAACTTTTACTTTTTGGAATTCCAAGCATTAAGCCACAAAGTTAGTGATTTTTTTCTTCATACCTGACCAAAAGAAGATTTTATTCATGTTCTCGCTCATATTTACCTCTTTTGGGTGAGCAAAGTAAGGATATCTATGTACCTCCTACATTATTAGTCTCCTTAAATTACTAGTTTTAGGGATCACCACCCTATCCTTAAAATATAAATGTTGATACTTTATGCAAAAATCCTTATCTTCCTTAGAAATGCTTTCAATATTGGCCTGAATATCATTGCAAAACTAGTCCTATGCTTGCATTTCTCTGACTTGATCCATTAATTCTATGTGACTATAGGTCAAAGCCACTATATGACTTCTCCTACTCAAGGCATCAACAACTTTATTATCCTTTCCTTTGATATACTCTATACCAAAATAATATTCTACCATGATCTCAATCCTCCTTCATTGTTGTGCATTGAGCATTTGTAGGGTAAAGATATATCTCAAATTTTGATGGTCAATTATCACCTCAAAATGTCTCCCTAGTAGATAATGTTGATAAATCTTAAAAGCATGTACAACAACTAGTAATTATCGATCATGCATAACATATTTGACCTCATACTTCTTGAGTTTCCTTGGCTCATATGCTATGACTAATTCATCCTATGATAGAAATCCTCCCAAAAATTCCAAAGAAGCTTTAGTATAGAATAAAAGATTCCATTAGGGGTTCATAATATTGGTAACAGGTGTATTAGTAAGCCTCTACTTAAGAAACTCAAAAGTGGCTTCACACTTGTTCATCCATTTAAATTATTTTTCTTTTATTTGAATGTTAGTTAAGGGGTAGGCTATTTTAGAAAACAAATTTACAAATTACTTATCATACTGAATCAAGCTCATGAAGCTCTGCACTTTAGGTACATTAGTAGGTGGCATCTAGATCAAAATGGCCTCTATCTTCTTTGGATTAAATGCTATCCCTTCTATAGATATGATATGTACTATATACTAAACCTCTAAAACATAAAAGGTCACATTTAGAATTGGTTCCTTGCCAACAACTTGAGCACAATATTTGAATGCTTATCATCCTCTTCCTTAATTTAGGAATATATCATAATATCATCCAATAATACTAAGACAAATTGATCTAGATGCTCTATAAACACATTTTTCATAAGATTCATGATTGTTGTCAAGAAATTGGTCAAACCAAAAGGTAATATCATAAAATCATTATCCCCATACCTAGTCTTAAATGCAGTATTATGAGTATCCTCTTCACGGATTATCAAATGATAGTGCTACCCTTGAGTTGATAAAATAAATTCTCAATCTCTTAATAGTTTATTTATTCAATATTATATAATCTATACACAACCTTAATGATCCATCCTTATTTTTGATAGAGAATAGGAGCACCCCATGGTGATACATTGGCTTTAATCAACTCCTCTTCTAGTAAATCTTGAAGTTGCACTTTTAGATCCTACATCTCAACAGGATTCATATTATAAGGAGTACTATGGATAGGTTTAGAACTTGGAATTATTTCAATTGTGAATTCAAAATCACACTTAGGTAGTAGTCCTAGAATATCTTTAGGAAAATCATCCCCAAACTCCTACAAAATTGGGTGCTCCTTTAAAATTCCTCCTTCCTAACATCTTCGGCCTTGTGGTTCAAATTAATGACATAAACCATACCACCTTTCATAATATATTTCTTTAGCTATATTTTTGAGATTATATGACAGTGAAAATACACTTGTTCACTGTGTATTCTTAGTCTCTGCTTGTCCTTACCTGTAAAGTCTATCCATTTATATTTAAAATTAATTATGCCTTCATGAGCCCTTAACTAGTCCATTCCCAAGATGATGTCAAAGGCATTTAGTGGTGCTACATATAAGTTCCATAGGGAAGATTCATTGGGTAGGGTGATCTTGATTGTGGGAAAATATTTATCCACTGAGTAGGCTTATCTAGACCCATATTTGACTTTCCACAAGTGTGCCAAAAATCGTATTCTTTCTGGTGAATCCCTGACTAGACCAGAAGAAACATAGCTCCACTACCTATAAATATCTTAACATTCTTATCAAAAAAGTTACCATTTAGAATCATAGGTGTGGCTTGCCCATCCAAATTCTTGTTCAACTATAGGTTGGATTTGACTTGATGAGCCAGGTCATATGTTTTTATATCCAGGTTTATGCATGTTTCCTACCACTCTTAACTTAGGATCCACTCCCAAGATAAACTTATGTACCTTCATTTTCTCATCCTACTCATAGAGTGATATAAAATTAAGTAGTTTTATAAATTTTTGTTAGTACTCCATTGTCATTGTTCCTTGTAGAAGTATGGAAAATTCCTTTAACTTTTCCACATAATGCTATTTAGTGAGAAATATTTGCCTAAAATACCTTCACAAATAATTCCCATGATAGGTTTATTACCTAAATTTTATGCTCAAATTTAAAAAATTTCTACCACTCCAATCTAGTTTCTTGTAAATGGAGAGTATCCTAAACCATTTCAGTCACTGAAGAATAGTTTTTCATGGAGAAATAGGTCTCCATATCATTCAACCAAGATTCAGCTAAATCACCCCTATTCTTTTTGATGAACTTAGAGGTGTTAAAATTCTTCATATCATTCGCTAATTATAAATCTATAAGATCCCTAACCTCTTTCTCATATGAAGGAAGGTTTCCTTCCTACCTAGCCTCAATATTTCTATTCTAAATCACCATGGTTTACAACATTTATCTATACTAATCCATTTATTCTCTCTACTGCTCTATTTTATCTTGTAAAAGTGAGACAATAACAATGAGGTTCTCCACCTCTCTACTAGAATTTCCCAAACATTTTCTTAGGGGTCTAGGCATGACACTTTCCTACCTAGCCTATCTTCATGGTATGGAGGATCCTCTTCTTCCTCTCCATAATTTTGGCACCATAGTTTCTTGGCCACACAAAATTTCCTAGGTTAGGTTGTAGTTCTCTTTCACATTACCTCCTACCTACTAGTTAGTTACATATCCCAAATGCACTAACACTAAATATTATCATCCACTGATAGTATTTATGGAAACTCTAAATTTCATAAAGAATGCCATATCGCAAGAAAAAATATTTCTACCCATAAGTCATCCATCATGTCAAAAGCATATCTAAATCCTTTCCAAGGAAGCTTCTAGTCCTACAAACTAGAGCTCTGATACCAACTATAACAACCCACTTATAACAATCCTGAGAGATTTTTTAACTTAATAAGCTTCACAAAAGTATCCATGGAATACATATATTGACTAGACATACCCATATTTTAAGACTATGATGTTGCATACATCTCTCGAGTGGATAGGAGAGACCAAGATCTCATAGGTACTAAGGTTTATTTTGTATACCTTTATGGTATAGAGGTTGCTCTTTAAAAGGTC
Source organism: Wollemia nobilis (assembly GCA_028583015.1). Classification (NCBI taxonomy): domain Eukaryota; kingdom Viridiplantae; phylum Streptophyta; class Pinopsida; order Araucariales; family Araucariaceae; genus Wollemia; species Wollemia nobilis. The sequence goes on from JAQPPZ010017059.1 coordinate 1,179,645, forward strand.
TCCCAATATTTTTGATATTCTCCATGAATGTAGACTTCTTGACCTTAGTGTTGGGATTATCCCATCTCAATCATTAGAGAGGGGGTATGCCAATTCCTTCCACCAGCCATAAGTTTGTCTATGTTGGGTCCTTTGGTATAATTCCTTACTCTAGCTTAACAACTTCTTTGTGGTGATTCCTTAAAAATTATACTTGCCTCTACCATATTTGCGATGGGTGTTTAAGAATCAACCACTCTACGTGATTATCTTCTAATGGATTCAAGAACTAGGTATTCCTACCCCACAACTACCCAAGTTTAAAATAGAAAGCTTAGACAAGGTTACCTTTATAACCCTTCCAAATAAACCCCTAATTCCAAGGATAAATCTCTCTCTCACAAACTCTGTAAGCTTTAAAAAAAGCATCTTCTAGGATGGAAGCAAAACTAAAAATATTAAGCTTGCAATAAATCTAATTAAACCTTTAGATCAAAGCATTAGCATGGATAAGAACCATAAAACCATTTATCAACATGACACCATATAGTCATCCAATTAAAGGTTTAGATTACATAAAATAATAGTCTTTGTTTCTATTACAATAAATCCTCTTTCACCAAGAGTGATTTTCAACAATACTCCAATAATAATTGAAGAATTAACTTAGCATGATTTGACATATTCTTCCCTTGGCCTCCATGATAGTTTGATAGGAATATGTGGATAAAAATATTTCATTTGTAGGTATGAATGCATTTCTATATGATCTCTTGTATAACAACCACAAGTGAAAAAATCCTATACTTATTTCCCAAAATATTTTCCACAAATATTTTAAATCCCAAGCCTTGCATTACTATGTAAAACAATTCCACATAGCAACACACAAGCAAAAGAAGCCCATACTTCTTTCCCAAATATTTTCCACCAATATTTAAGTCCAAATCTATACATTTTTATATACATCAATTCTATAAGAAATAGAAGCCCATACTTCTTTCCAAAAAAATTCCACAAATATTTATTCCATATCTGAGTTAAATCATTGTTAGTTATAAATCAATCTATCATTTGTAAGTCTTGTCATTCAATTGCAAGACTAAATATTAATCTATCATTTGATCCAACACCAATCTAATATATCTTTTATTAATTGCAAATCTAAATATTGAGACAAACTAATCTATCATTTTATTAATTACCAATATAATTATTATAATGAATTAATCTATCATTAGATTAATTACCAAACTGATCTATCATTTGATAAATTTCCAAACTAATATATCAGTTGATTAATTGCAATCTAAAAATTAAAATAAATTAATCTATCGTTATATTAATCTCTAAACTAATCTATCATTTGATTAATTGTAATATAGAGATTAAAATGAATTAATATATATTTAAATTATTTACCAAACTAATCTACCATTTGATTAGTTGTAATCTAATCATTAGATTAATTCCCAAACTAATCTATCATCTAATTAATCAAAAATTACATCAAGATAATCTAACATAAGATTACCAATGAATCTAAAGAATGTTCCATAACATAACATAAAGTTAATACAAGTTCCAAAGGTCAACTCTAAAATATCTATTAAGAGCTCAAAGGAAAACCTAATACTAAATTAGAAATAACCTAACAACAAGCTTAACAAAGGTCTAACAAATACAATTTTTGCCTAGTGAAAGGACTAACCCTAAGGTCAACCATGAGCATTCAAGGTCACGTCTACACAAACTAGACAAAAGGGAAAGCACTCGGGAGGTGCAATATTTGTAGGAACTTAGATGAATAAGGCAACACCAAGTCACTTCTTTAATCAACAAGATTTAATTAAAATACTAAACAAAGTATGTTTCAAAGGCCAACCAACATAATTAAGCAACACTATGCTAATTCAAGCACTCACTGCCCTTGCACTACATTATTTTATGCCATGGAAGGAGAACCAGTTTCAAGTAGGAATAAATCAAATGTGCAATCCCTAAGTTCTAGAAAAAAAAACTAATGCATAGAATTGATCCAACATGCCAACAAATTACAATAAGGTTAGAGGGAATACAAGAGCATCTAGAGGTGAATCTAAGAAAAAAAATAAAACAACAGATATGCAAAAAATAAACACAAATCCTAACCCAAAAACACCATCAAGGAGATAAAAACCTCACCTAAAATCCTTAGCCAAGTTTGACTCAGTGCTAACACTTGTCCTCATACACTCTTTATACTATCCAAATCTCTCTACCTTTGTGTATATACTCTACCTTTCCCTCCTTTGCATTGACTTGCTCCTCAGCTTATAACAACCTTCTCCTTCTAGTGAGGAAAGTCCAAGAACCACCTAGAATGGAGAGTCTCTTCATAATGCTCATGACACCTCTCATTAGTAACAACTTTCCACAAGGGTATTATATCCAAATGTTTTCATAAATACAAGGGTGGCCACACATAAATGTGTCTGCTCCACTTAGGTACCATCACTCCAAAGCATGGAGTATTAAGTGCATCACCTCCAAATATTAATATGGCCTAATGAATGACCACAAACAAGCATAAAGCAACGTACGAAAACCAAAAATTCAAGGCTTTCTATTAAGTAATAATCATCAACATTGGGAAAAAAAAATTATCAACTAAATAATTGTACAAGATCATACAAGGAGATAATCAAAACCATAATGCCATATGCAAGAACAAATGCAATTTATCCATATTTTGTACCATCATTTTATCCTTAAATTAGATACTCCTTATTTAAGATATACTTAAGATATCACCTACTCATGTTAAGAAGACCCATTCCAAGCAACTTTCCTATTCCAATGGTATGAACATGAGCATAAGAAAACCAAAATGCACCTATATGAAAGGGTATTCATCCATGTTACCTTGAGCTATTTGATGAACATGTCATCATCATAATTTCCCCTTTAAAAAGATATCTCATTCCTTGTGGCCAATTATCTTGTCCACCTACGAGAGTACCTAATCCTACAACCATGCAGAGCATCAGCAATATCATGTCCTTAAATAAAATAGATACAATATCAAAGCATACATTCAAAAGCATCAAAAATAAGCATTAAACATTATTTTCTAATACAAAGTCCAATTTAAGTAGCAAGTATTGCCAAGGTGTGTTGTGACATACTACCCCCTTGGACTAAACATAGTTCTTGATGTTTCCTACAAAAATATTACATTTATATTTACTCAAACAAATAGGAAAAATATCTTTTCATCTCATCCACTTTCTCCCATGTCGTGTTTTTCTCAAAATATTGGTCCCATTGGACCTTGCATTGTTCTAGAGTTTATTTCCTCATTAATTTGGAATGAAACTCTATAATCCTCATTGGAATCACTTTAATGATTGATGGATCTATCACCTACAATTTGGAGACTTCCCACACATGATTAGGATCAACAATGTACTTCCTAAGTAGGGATATGTGGAAAGAGTCATGGATATTTGATAGGTTGGGTGGTAAGGCAAGTCTATAAGCCACCATATTGATCTTCTTAGTGATATCAAAGGGATAAAAAAATGAAGATCCAAAATAGAAGACTTGATGGTGCTCTTCATGGATTTAACACCAAGGAAAGCTTTGTTTCCCACAAATAATTCTCTATGAAAGTGCTATAAATAAATGTAGTTATTGTGATGATTGATGGCTTCCTTAAGTATTTTATTGATCATCCTAAGTTGCTCCTCCATATCCCTTACCAATTTTTGTCTAATGACAACTTGATCCTCTAGGTTATCCCAAGATAGAGGAGTTTTGCACCTCCAGCCATACAAGGCTTCAAACAAGGCTATTTTCAAGGAAGCATGGTATACATTGTTACATGCAAATACAACTAGATGCAAAAGGTCTTCCCATCAAGAATTTTGGTCCATGCAATAAATATAGAGCATATCTTCTAATATTTTGTTTACCCTATTTGTTTTACCATCTATTTTTGAATGATATGAAGATTTAATATTTAACTTTGTGCCAACTGCGTGATGAAGGGCATACCAAAATTTAAATGTAAATCTAGAATTCTTATGAAAAATAATTACCTCAAGAAAAAAATGCAACCTAGAAAATTCTTTGGCAAATATGTTGGACACTATCAAGGCATCATACTTGGTTTTTCTTGGAATAAAATGTGTAACCTTGGTCAATCTATCGACCAATACTAGGATTACATCATTTTGGTATCGAGTCTTAGGTAAACTCGCTATAAAGTCCATAGATATCACTTACCACTTTTATACAAGTATGTCATGTGGGTATAATTGTCTGGCAAGATGTTTATGCTCAACTTTTACTTTTTGGAATTCCAAGCATTAAGCCACAAAGTTAGTGATTTTTTTCTTCATACCTGACCAAAAGAAGATTTTATTCATGTTCTCGCTCATATTTACCTCTTTTGGGTGAGCAAAGTAAGGATATCTATGTACCTCCTACATTATTAGTCTCCTTAAATTACTAGTTTTAGGGATCACCACCCTATCCTTAAAATATAAATGTTGATACTTTATGCAAAAATCCTTATCTTCCTTAGAAATGCTTTCAATATTGGCCTGAATATCATTGCAAAACTAGTCCTATGCTTGCATTTCTCTGACTTGATCCATTAATTCTATGTGACTATAGGTCAAAGCCACTATATGACTTCTCCTACTCAAGGCATCAACAACTTTATTATCCTTTCCTTTGATATACTCTATACCAAAATAATATTCTACCATGATCTCAATCCTCCTTCATTGTTGTGCATTGAGCATTTGTAGGGTAAAGATATATCTCAAATTTTGATGGTCAATTATCACCTCAAAATGTCTCCCTAGTAGATAATGTTGATAAATCTTAAAAGCATGTACAACAACTAGTAATTATCGATCATGCATAACATATTTGACCTCATACTTCTTGAGTTTCCTTGGCTCATATGCTATGACTAATTCATCCTATGATAGAAATCCTCCCAAAAATTCCAAAGAAGCTTTAGTATAGAATAAAAGATTCCCTTAGGGGTTCATAATATTGGTAACAGGTGTATTAGTAAGCCTCTACTTAAGAAACTCAAAAGTGGCTTCACACTTGTTCATCCATTTAAATTATTTTTCTTTTATTTGAATGTTAGTTAAGGGGTAGGCTATTTTAGAAAACAAATTTACAAATTACTTATCATACTGAATCAAGCTCATGAAGCTCTGCACTTTAGGTACATTAGTAGGTGGCATCTAGATCAAAATGGCCTCTATCTTCTTTGGATTAAATGCTATCCCTTCTATAGATATGATATGTACTATATACTAAACCTCTAAAACATAAAAGGTCACATTTAGATAGATTCCCATAGACTTGGTTCCTTGCCAACAACCCGAGAAAAATATTTAAATGCTTATCATGCTCTTCCTTATTTTAGGAATATATCATAATATCATCCAATAATACTAATACAAAATTATCTAGATGCTTTATGAATAAACTATTCATAAGATTCATGATTGTTGTCAAGGCATTGGTCAAACCAAAAGGTAATATCATAAAGTCCTAATGCCCATACCTAGTCTTAAATGTAGTCTGATGAGTATCCTCTTCATGGATTATCAAATTATGGTGGTACCCTTGAGTTGATCAAACAAATCCTCAATCCTAGGCAAAGGGTACCTTTTCTTAATATTTTATTTATTCAATATTCTATAATCTATACACAACCTTAACGATCCATCCTTATTTTTGATAGAGAATAGGAGCACCCCATGATGATACATTGGATTTAATCAACCCATCTTCCAGTAACTCTTGAATTTGCACTTTTAGGTCCTACATCTCAATAGGATTCATCTTATAAGGAGTCCTATGGATAGGTTTAGAACTTGGCAGTATTTCAATTTTGAATCCAAAATCACACATAGGTAGTAGCCCTAGAAGATCTTTAGGAAAAGCATCCCCAAAATCCTAAAAAAATGGGTTCTCCTTTAAAAATTCCTCCTTCCTAACATATTCGATCTTGTGGTTAAACTTAATGACATAAACCATACCAAATTTCCTAATATATTTCTTTAGCTACATTGTTGAGATCATCTGATAGTGAAAATACCCTCGTTCACTGTGTATTCTTAGTCTCTGCTTGTCATTACATGTAAATTCTATCCATTTATCTTGAAAATTAATTATGGCTTCATGATCCCTTAACCAATACATTTCCAATATGATGTCAAAGGCATGTAGTGGTGATACATATAAGTTCCATAGGTTAGAGTCATTGGGTAGGGTGATCTTGATTGTGGGAAAATATTGATCCACTGATTAGGCTTATCTAGACCCATACTTGACTTTCCACCCTTGTGCCAAAAATTCTATTTTTTTTGGTGAATCCTTGACTATACTAGAAGAAATGAAACTATACATAGCTCCACTACCAATAAATATCTTAACATTCTTATCAAACAAGTTACCATTTATAATCATAGGTGTGGCTTGCCCATCCAAATTCTTGTTCAACTATAGGTTGGATTTGACTTTATGATCCAGTTCATATGTCTTTTATAGAGTCTCAGGTTTATGCATGTTTCCTACCACTCTTAACTTAGGATCCACTCCCAAGATAAACTTATGTACCTTCATATTCTTATCCTACTTGTAGAGCGATATAAACTTAAGTAGTTTTATAAATTTTTGGTAGTATACCTCCATTATCATTATTACTTATAGAAGTGTGGAAAATTCCTTGAACTTTTCCACATAATGCTATCCAGTGAGAAATATTTGTCTAAAATACCTTCACAAATAATTCCCATGATAGGTTTATTTCCTAAATTTTATGATCAAATTTAAAATTATTCTACCACTCCAATCTAGTTTCTTGTAAATGGAGAGTATCCTAAACCATTTGAGTCACTGAAGAATAGTTTTTCATGGAGAATTAGGTCTCCATATCATTCAACCAAGATTCAACTAAATCACCCCTATTACTTTTTATGAACTTAGAGGTGTTAACATTCTTCATATCCTTCGCTAATTATACCTCTATAAGATACCTAACCTCTTTCTCATATGAAGTAAGGTTTCCTTCCTACCTAGCCTCAATATTTCTATTCTAAATCACCATGGTTTATGACATTTATCTGTACTAATCCATTTATTCTCTCTACTGCTCTATTTTATCTTGTAAAAGTAAGACAATAACAATGAGGTTCTCCACCTCTCTACTAGAATTCCCCAAATGTTTTCTTAGGGGTCTAGGCATGACACTTTCCTATATAGCCTATCTTCATGGTATGGAGGATCCTCTTTTTCCTCTCCATAATTTTGGTACCATAGTTTCTTGGCCACACAAAATTTCCTAGGTTAGGTTATAGTTCTCTTTCACATTACCTCCGACCTACTAGTTAGTTACATCTCCTAAATACACTAACACTAAGTACTATCATCAACTGACAGTATTTATGGCCATTCTAAATTTCACATAGAATGCCATCCCCCAAGAAAAAATATTTCTTCCCACAAGTCATCCATCAAGTCAAAAACATATCTAAATCCTTTCCAAGGAAGCTTCTAGTCGTACAACCTAGGGATATGATACCAACTATAACAACCCACTTCTAATAATCCTGAGAGATTTTTTTTAACTTAATAAGCTTCACAAAAGTATCCATGTAATACATATATTGACTAGACATACCCATATTTTAAGACTATGATGTTGCATACATCTCTCGAGTGGATAGGAGAGACCAAGATCTCATAGGTACTAAGGTTTATTTCGTATACCTTTATGGTATAGAGGTTGCTCTTTAAAATGTCTCCCAATATTTTTGATATTCTCCATGAATGTAGACTTCTTGACCTTAGTGTTAGGATTATCCCATCTCAATCCTTAGAGAGGGGGTATACAAATTCCTTCCACAAGCCATAAGTCTATCTATGTTGGGTCCTTTGGTGTAATTCCTTACTCTAGCTTAAAAAATTCTTTGTGGTGATACCTTAAACATTATACTTTCCTCTCCCATATTCATGATGGGTATCTAAGCATCAACCACTCTATGTTATTATCTTCTCATGGATTCAAGAACTAGGTATTCCTACCCCACAACTACCCAAGTTTAAAATAGAAAGCTTAGACAAGGTTACCTTTATAACCCTTCCAAATAAACCCCTAATTCCAAGGATAAATCTCTCTCTCACAAACTCTGTAAGCTTTAAAAAAAGCATCTTCTAGGATGGAAGCAAAACTAAAAATATTAAGCTTGCAATAAATCTAATTAAACCTTTAGATCAAAGCATTAGCATGGATAAGAACCATAAAACCATTTATCAACATGACACCATATAGTCATCCAATTAAAGGTTTATATTACATAAAATAATAGTCTTTGTTTCTATTACCATAAATCCTCTTTCGCCAAGAGTGATTTTCAATAGTACTACAAGAATAATTGAAGAATTAACATAGCATGGTTTGACATTTTCTTCCCTTGGCATCCATGATAGTTTGATAGGAATATGTGGATAAAAATAGCTCATTTGTAGGTATGAATGCATTTCCATATGATCTCTTGTATAACAACCACAAGTGAAAAAATCCCATACTTATTTTCCAAAATATTTTCCACAAATATTTTAAATCCCAAGCCTTGCATTTCTATGTAAATCAATTCAATATAGCAACACACAAGAAAAAGAAGCCCATACTTATTTACCAAATATTTTCCACCAATATTTAAGTCCAAAGACATACATTTCTATATACATCAATTATATAAGAAAAATAAGCCCATACTTCTTTCCAAAAAAACTCCACAAATATTTATTCCATAGCTGAATTAAATTATTGTTAGTTATAAATCAATATATCATTTGCAAGTCTTGTCATTCAATTGCAAGACTAAATATTAATCTATCATTTGATCAAACACCAATCTAATCTATCTTTGGTTAATTACAAATCTAAATATTGAAACAAACTAATCTATCATTTGATTAATTGTAATCTAAATATTGAAATAAATTAATCTATAATTAGATTAATTGCCAAACTAATATATTATTTGATTAATTTCCAAACTAATATATCATTATATTATTTTCCAAACTAATCTATAATTATATAATTGTAATATAAATATTAAAAGGAATTAGTCTATCATTTGATTAATCCAAAATTGTGGTAAGATAATCTAACATAATATTAGCAACGAATCTAAAAAATGTTCCATAACCTGACATTAAGTTAATCTAATGTCCAAAGGTCAACCCTCAAAAATCTATCATGATCTTAAATGAAAACCTAAGACTAACTTAGCAAAAACCTAACAAAAATCTTAACAAAGGGCTAGCAAATCCATTAGCCACATAGCAAAAGGACTAACCCTAAGGTCAACTACGAGCACCCAAGGTCACGTCTATGTAAACCAAACAAAAGGGAAAAGACTTGGGAGGCACAATATTCGTAGGAACTTAGATGAATAAGGTAACACCAAGTCACTTCTATAGTCAATAAGATTTATGTAAAACACTAAGTAAAGGATATTTCAAAGGATAGCCAGCATAGGTAAGCAATGATATGCTAAGTCAAGCACTCACTACCCTTGCACTGCACTCTTTTATTCCACCCAAGGAGAACAAGTTCTGAGTAGGTAGAAATTGAACGTGTAATACAAGATTTCTAGACAAACAAATTGATGCACGAAGTTAAGTCAATATTCCAAAAAACTATAGCAAGTTAGACAGAATACAATATCAACTAGAGGTGAATCTAAGCAATACAATAGAATAATATACATGCAAAAAACAAACATGAAGGCTAACCCAATAATGCTATCAAGGAGCTATAAATCTCACCTAGAATCCTTAGCCAAGTTTCATTTGGTGCTAACACTTATCCTCATCTACCCATTCTATTTTCTAACTCTCTCTACCTCTATGTATACACTCCACCTTGCCCTCCTTCATGTCGACTTTATCCTCAACTTATAATGACCTTCTCCTTCTAGTGAGGAGACTCCAAGTACCACTTGATATGGAGAGTCTCTTCACAATGTTCATGGTGCCTATCATATTCACCCACTTTCCACAAGGGAATTATCTCCAAACGTGATCTTAAAGATAAGGATGGCCACATGTAAATGTGCCTGCTCCAGTTAGGTGCCATCACTCCAAAGCATGGAGTATTAAGTGCACCACCTCCAAATATTAAGACAACCCAAAAAATATCCACAAGCAAGCATAAAGCAACATCCAAAAACTAAGAGTTCATTCCTTTCTACTAAGAAATAATTATCAACCTTAGGTAAATAAAAATTGTTTTCAACCAAATAATTCTTTAAGAACACACAAGGAGATAATTAAAACCAGTATGCCATATGCAAGAACAAATGCACTCTCTTGATGTTTTGTACCATCATTTTATCCTTAAGCGAGTGGATCCTTATTTAATAAAGGCTTAGGCTATCATTGAATCATGTTAAGGAGACTCATTACAAGTAACTTTCCTTGTCCAATGATATGAACATGAGTATAACCAAACCACAATGCACCTACATGAGATGATATTCATCCATATTACCTTGAGTTGTTTAATGAACGAGTCATCATCATAATTTCCCATTTAACAAGGTCTATCATTCCTTGTATCCAAGTCTCTTATCCACCTACGAGAGTACCTTACAACCATGCAGAGCATTAGCAGTATCATATCCTTAAATAAAATAGACACAATATCAAAGCATACATTCAAAAGCATCAAAACTAAGCATTAAACATCATTTGCTAATACAAATTCCAACTTAAGTAGCAAGTCCTACCAAGGTGGGTCATGACATCTCCAAATAGAAAGAACAATAATGTTATACACTAGTATACCTATGATAGTGTTGTGCAATCCCTATAGTGCTTTCATAAAAAATGATGGTGTTGTATGGACTACATAGCCTTTTATTCATCATGGTAGCATTGTACTTCATATATAAAACTTTTGTCATGAATGCTCACCCTATATGGCCCAAATAACACTTTTATACAACCATCACTAGAACTCAAGTGCTAATAGATGAACTTTTTCCACTACCAATTAATGAAATGGATTGCCTTGTCAAAGGTAAATCATATTATTATGGGTTTTAACTAGAAATAAAGTCAGTTGCATGGCTACTTGTCTCTCCACTATCAATAAAAATTCTATAACTATTAATAACCAACCAATCTCCCCGCTAACTCACCCTCTTTGTTACCATCTTCTAATTAATCAAACAATCATTGTTTAATCTTTGTGTCATCTCTTTTTGTAACTTGCCACCATTTAACTATATTTCCACATTACATATTTTCTATTACCACATCTCAATCTTCATGAAAATATTTTAATATTTATTCGAAAAGGTTATAAATATGCCCTATGTTGGTGTATTTTAGTTGATCAGTGATTGGAAAATATCTCAAGTAATAAACAATCATATAAAAAATTAAAATTAGAAAACTTGGAAAAATTGTAAATTATACATTTTGGACAATTATTTCTTATAGAAATTTGAACGTTTTCATAGGTGCATATTGTTATTGAAGAAAATTATGAAATTTAATCTGAGGGTATTTACATTATCTATATTTGATTCCAATTACCTTTTGAACCAGGTGTCCAACACAGATAATATCCATAAAGGAATTTTGGAGAAAATCCTATTAGACAAAGAATCAAAAGAAGCAACATCACAAAAAAGGTTGTAATTCTTCTCTCATATTTAACATTTTTTATAGAAACCATTTGCAATATGTTGTACTCTACAATTTTTTACATGTTCTATTTATCCATTCATTTCCTTGATTTAAGCACCATAAAATGGAAATCTTGATCTAATTTGTTCATCAAGGAAGTGAGACATTCTCGAAAAAATTAGATAGATTTTGAATTCTAACTACTTTTATTCTCTACTTTAGTTTTAGATTCTATTTTAGTAGCTGCAAGAAACAATAACGATGTTTGACATGGAATTTTTGTTCAACTTTTGTATGACATTTCTATTTTCTATAACACTTTCATATATAGTAATATTTTTTTCTAGTATAATGCTTCCATCCAAAATAGAACTTTTTTCAAACTCCCAAAATTATGTATTTTTTCCCTTGATCTAAAATTGATCAATCAATAAATTTGAGTGTATGTTTTGATTTTTTGTAGGCATTTAATTTGTTTGTACCATTTGTTCACATTGGAAATTTATGATTGCATTTTGTTACAAATCCTTTACAGATATGCAAATCATTGCATTACATAGTTAATTTTGGAATTCTATGATGTATTATTGTCCTTATAGTTAGCTTTTATAAAAATATTTAGTTATTTTAAGGATTTTGTAAACTAGTTTTCTTATGAATGAGTAGGCATGTAAAAGTGAAAAGCATGTAGGAACCCCTTCAAGGTATATTCAACCCTATCTTGAATAGTATTTTTAATACTTATATAAAGAAAAAATGAAATCATATAGTTTCGGTTTTAGATTGATCATATTTGGTCCCATTTGGACCTTGTACTGAACCATGTGAATATTACATTTAAAATAAATAAAGATATATTATGCTGGTTTGAGAAAATAATTCATTTATAAAATCATTTGAAGGTGAAAGAGCACTTAGGGTTTATCTTATGCATCATTACTCTTGTTTATAGGCATTGAATCCTTATGTAAATTTTCATAATAGGTACACAATGCTTAATTTTCCTTTTCCAAAGCATAGGCAATAAAGGTAAAAGTACATGTAGCTTGAATTTTAGGTTAATCTTCTTGATTGCATTTTCATATTTGTGGGATTATAAATTAAAAATAAGTAAAAATAAAAGGAAAGTAAGTTACTCTATTGCAAGAATTAAAAACAAAAAGGCTTTTAGACATAAGATTTGTATTCCTATATTTTTATTTATGTTTGCATTGCACATCTCATCTTAGTATTTAATTTGGGATAGGGAAGTAAATAGAACCCTAGGTATATTTTAAATCAACCCACTAAACTTAGAACTAGTTGGTTATATACCATAAGACTTCTAAAATATGAGTGTGGGGATAAATGATGATTTATGGCCCCACAATGATTGGTTGATGATGCAATTAGAGTGTAAAATTGAGTGTCTATATTTACTCCTTTATGTGTTTATTGTATAATTAACACATAAAAAACCATCATATATGCCCTATATTTTGTAGCCAATAGTGGTACCCATTTTCCAAGGTTATATTTGTGCTTTGGATTGAGTTTCAATTAGAATGTGGTTATGCCCTGGTATGCCCTCTTGAGTTTTGGAGAGGAATATTAAATTGAACTAAAGAAACTTGAAATTTATTGTATTCACACAAGGTGGAAGGAGATAATAGCCTAAAATGGTAATAAAATATTGGTGCTAATGTGTTTAAGGTTGTATCTAGAGGAAAAATAGCAAGAATATGAAAAAGGAGAGAATATTGAAAAATAAAGAGAGATTTGATAGAGGGAAGAGAGAAAATTGAGATGGGAAGTAAAAGAAGAGGCATTAAAAAATGAGGGAAAGTGAAAAATGCAAGGGAAAGGTAGTATTGAAAAAGGGAAAAGAGAGAGAGAGGGATCCATGTTTTTCATGAAAGGTAAAGGAGAGTGACTTGATTAAAATTGGTAAAGAATTGTGATTTGATTAAAATGTTGATTGTTTAAAGATTGGATTAGTAAAATATAAGAACAATCATTTGAGATGAAAAGGAGTAGATAATGAGAGATGAAAAAGAGAATTAAATGATGAGTGATTAAGGGAAAGGGGAAAATAAACAATGGTAAAAGGTACCAAATTTTTCTAGGCTCTTCTCTATTTTGCTACAACTGGGCTATTTCAAGTGAGGTGTTTTACTCAATAATTGTAAAGGACTACTTTATAGAAATACATAATTGATTAGTTCATTTCAAGAATACATTTTTATTATATATATGTACAAGCTAGTTCATTTAAGTACACATTGTGATCCATACATACATACATAAATACACACACACATATAGCTAGCTAGCTAGAGAGAGAGTGTGTGTGTGTGGTCTAATTAAGAACACATAATTAAATTATTTGCATGTGAGTGACTACAATGTATTTCTTATCATTTTCAAGTAGACTCAATGCTTGTATTTAGAATATTTCTCCTCTCATTCATTTTCCCCCTTACATGAGGATAGGGTAATTTTTCCTACTAGTATTGATTTAAGACCAAATTACGAATTTGTTTGGCTTATTTTTAAGCATGATTCTTCAAGAAACCTATTTTTTAATACTTATTTATGTTAGAGTGTAAAGAATATTATTTTATTGAATGACACATAATTTATGGGTTCATTTAGGAATGGGTCTCAGTGGTCCATTGAAGGACACATTTTGATTGTATGTATATATATTGTTCTATTAGAGGATATATTTTGTTAAAAATTATGATACATTTGTATATAGTTTTTTCCATTTAAGGATACATAATTTATTTTATTTATTTAAGGGCACATAAATTTTCATCCTATTTAAAGAAACATAAATGATCAACCTTTTTAAATGCATATACTTTTGACCATCATATTAAAGGAATATGTATTAGACTATCATATTTAAAAGCACCTAATTTTATTGGCTCATATAAAAACACATAGGTGATTGTATCATATAAGAGCACATACTTGTTCTCTATGTTGATGATCTACTACTCACTAGTAGTGATATTTCTCACATCCAAACTATCAAAGACTCCCTTTTTGAAAAATTTGAAATGGTTGATTTGGGTTTAGCTCATTACTTCATTGGGATTCATATAACTCAAAAAGATATAGGAATCTCATTATGTCAATAGAAATATACTCTAGATCTTCTTTAGCGGTTTAATATGACTAATTGCAAGTCATCTTCCACACCTTTTCAGTCTGGAGTCACTCTAAGTACTTCCTGCAAATCCCCTCTATCCACACTCTATAGAAAACTTGTAGGAAGTCTATTATACCTCACTTATACTTGCCCAGATATTTCATATGTTGTTGGCTTAGTATCTATATTCTCACATCAACCTCATTTCATCCATTGGCAAGCAACAAAAAGAATCCTTCGCTACTTGTAAGGAACTAATCACTTTGGGCTCATCTATGAGGGAGCATCCATGGATATCATTGGCTACATAGATTCTTTTTGGGTGGGTTCAGTTGAAGATAGATGTTCTACTTCTGGCTATGTTTTTTGTCTTGATTCTTCACCTATTGCTTGGTCATGCAAAAAAAAACAAGCAATAGCTTTATCATCAATAGAAGCAGAATACAGGGCAACAATTTTGGCCAGTCAAGAAGCTCTTTGGATTCGTTAAATATGAAGCAATTTTTTTTCTATAACAAACCTATTATCCTTTGGTGTGATAATCAAAGCACAATTCATATTACCTGTAATCCAGTTGAGCATTAGAACACCAAGCACATTGAGATTCACATGCACTTCATTCGACGGCATATTCAGAGAGGAGATTTACACTTGGAATACATTCCCATAGAAAATCAAATTTTAGACATCTTCACCAAATCATTTCCTTCTCTGTGTTACATTTAGTTGCAAGAGAAACTTGGGGTTAGGCATATGCATTAGAAGGGTGCACAGAGGTTTTCACCTCTCTCTTCTTCTTATTGTTCATTTTTGGAAGATGGTTTTTTCCATGTGGATTTTTCACCATCTCTCCTATATGTAAGTACATTGTACATGAGTACCTCATTAGGCCCTATTGTCGGGACTCATTTTTGGGTGTTCAATAGAGGACAATCTTCACCATTCGAAGACATGCCTCTTCTTCTTCTTCTTTTTGAAATATGGTTTTTTCCCATGTGTTTTTTTACCATCTCTTCAATAAAATTTCATTGTACATGAGTACCTAATCAGGCCCTGTTATCGGGAATCATCTATTATTGTTACATTCACCCCTAGTATCACTTAATATGGGGTGTTAGAATAAATATTTATTCTCTTAAGTTATACTAGGATAATCTTACTTGAGTTACCACTTTTCCATGAGTCAAGTGAACTCTCAGTTTAAACTAGTTCAGATCTATTGATTTGTTGTAATCCAACGGCTCTAAATGATCAACTTTTCTATTTATACAAAGTCGATCCCATGGAATAAAAAATCATTTCTACTCTTCTCTTCATAGTTCTTGTAATGCTTTGCATATATATTGTTGGGAAGATTCTAATAGAATCAATCACCTAGTGTAAGTTCCATGCATAAATGACCTATTCCTTACCCTAATTTAATATAAAATAGGTAATTTAGGAAGATACAAGTATGTGTATGCAAGTAGATATTATGGCAAGCAATTATGCAGGCAACTATGCAAGCATGCAAGTTGCCACGTTGTCAATGCAAAGACAAATGTAATATCTATTTATGATGCATTATGTTTATAAAAATTAAGGTTGGGAGATCCATGGTTATATGTGAAATAAAATAAGCCAACAACTAGAGGGATCAAGAAATCCTTACTTTTTTCACCTCAACTCAATCTATTTATAGTAATGGTAACACCATGGGATCCCAAAAGGTAAATTTTTTCTTCACTATCATGATTGGATGATAATGAAATAGGAAACTACAATTGGAAATATACTCTAACACACACCATACCTATACTATCAAGTTGATTGAATTGAATTAAGGATAGTAGTGTGTCATAGATTTGCAAAGGATCTAATGAATACATACTAGGATACAAATAAATTTAATGTCATTTTCATGGAAAATATTGGTCAAAAGGATAAAATTCTCCTGCCATACTTTGATTCAGTGATAGGATGATCCCTCAATGAAATTAGTTTTGTTTCCTTTTGGATATAGTCCAACAATGGATATTGGAAGATCTCCATATCTTAGTTGGAGGAAAATTAAAAATAAGAGTCATTAAAAATAAGCCAGCATTCCTATATGAGATCTTGGATAAGGTTTCAAATGGTTTACATCTATTGGTTGAATTTCCATCAACACAATGGAATGAGCAATAATAATTAGGGTAGAATTAAGGGATTTCTCCCTCTTGAGATATAAAGGCTTGATGGGTGGGAGATCTATCATTTTGGATTGAAGAGGTTCCTCTATGATGGCAATAGAAGGTTGATATAATTTAATGAAATTGTTCTTAAACTCTTTTTACTTTTCAAATACAATTTTTTAAAGGATTGTTATAATATTTATGTTGCTATATGCATGAGAGTATATGAATCTATCACCTATGATGTGCCTATTTTTGTACTAATATTTATGTCTGGAGAAGGAACTTTTTTACTCCTTGATTATGAATTGTCCTCTCCATAGGAGGGAATCTTCTACACATATTTCTAAATCAACTACCTCTTCAACATATATGTTGTTCATTTTCAAGGGGTGGGCCAATTGGTGATGTAGGTTATGAATAAAACTATTTTGGAGTTCCTTTTTTGGGAGTGTGTATTGGAGTATTCCTTCTAGATATTACCTCTTTATTAAGAAATCAATAAAACTCTCATAGTTGACTTGTTTAAGTGCATATAGGTCATTGATCCTAACGTTGTCCTTGATATTTATAATCAGAAGAATTGAAAACATGTTTCAACTAGATCCTCAAAGCTTTTGAGGTTGTAATGGTATTTGGTAATACCATTATAGGGATAGGTCTTTAAGTCTATGGGAAAATATTTTGAAGAGTAACATATCATCATACATAATGTCTCTACAAGTAGTATATCAAAATATAAGATGATAAATGGGTTCTTATTTCTCTGTTACATATGGAATTTGGGTATCTCAAATTTTGGAGGAAAAGGGTGTCTACCTATGATGGTATCAAGTAGTTGATTACACAATTTCACATAGGAGTACATGTAAATAGGTGAGGGCACTTGGATAGAGGCCATCCACTGTGTCATTTGGTGTATCTATGAGTTAAGAGCCTAGAGTTCTAGGGAGATTGGATATTGAGTTATAGGTTATGAGATAAGAGTATTTTGATAATTATGGTAGAATTGGAACATTGGGGCATGCAATTTCATAGTAGGCATTGCATGATTCATCCCTAAGATATTTAAGTCTCATGCACTCAAGGTATCAATGGAAGAGGTAAGTTTTTAGGTGAACCCTATACTTACACTTAGAATAAGAAGAATGCTATAAACATTAGGTTTAGATATTGTGGTGTGAGGAAGAATAACATAATATTGTATTTATTTAGCACCTATCGATTGAGAAATATGAAAACTAGTGTTAACCTAAAATAATTCCATAATAAAGGATAGGTTTCAATGATGTCCTAAATAGGATGGGGTATTTTACACGCTACCTTCTACAAAAATTGTAATAATGGTGGTCTTTGAACTCATGTGATTGGAGGTTGATGCATTAAGGTCTACATATAGGGATCCATGATATAAATATGTTTGATTTGAAGTTGTGGGAGTGGACATAGGTTGTTTAGGAAGATCTAAGAGTGACCCATCTATAATAGATGTATCCAAGGGATCTTTATCTACTATTAAAATAGTTTATATGGCTTACTTGTTCCCCTGCAATAAGAAAACCATATTATTCATGGAATTAAATATTACCTCTCCTTATTCATTATGAATAGGAGAGAGGGTCCTTGAAGTATGAGCTTTCTCCTATTCCTTTTTATATGTGGGATTTTTGAATGTGGCCATTGGATGTTATGTAAGGATGGAAAGGATTAAGGTTTTAGGCCAATTGGTGGGCAACACCTCAAATACAAAAGTGATTCCCAACCATGGTTTTATGAAGGGATAATTAAATATGTGAATACAAATAAAACAACACCAAATATAAAGTATGAAATGATAAATAAACAAAGTAACACAATGATTGCACAATTCAAATAAACTATTTTATTATTTTTGGTAGATCTCAAGTGTTAAAATTAGTGTGCCTAAAATGTAGGGGTTTAAACTATTTTTTTCTTTTTATACAATTGCTACATGTACTAGGGTTATCTAAAACCCTGGTTAAAAATAATGGTGGTGTCTTTGCACTTGATTCGATACCAATAGGTTGTGTATGGGCTTGTGTATCCTATGTAGGGTCACCCAAGCTTCAAAAGCCTTTAATAAATGTTGTTCTTACACCTGCACACAATAAAAAATAACAAGGATCAATAATATTTGTGAGGGCTCCACTACATGAGACCCTCAAAAGAAATAAAATCACTAAACCCTAATATTGCAATGAAAGTTGTAAACAAAGCATAAAAATATAAAAATAAGTACAATGAACTCTTACCTTGTTAATGAATTGTTGTATCTATTTTTTTCTTAGGAAAGTACTACCAGTGAAGGTTGTGAAGATGCCCTAATGATTCCTGAAGGTCATAGGGATGCAGATCTAGGATGAGAAATACTTTTGAGTGCTCAATGATGACAAAATGTGCTTGGAAAGCTCTAGTGGGCACTATGCAAACTTTTATGGGTGCTCTGTAGACTCTAGTGGGTGCTCAAGAATCTTAGGAGGGCATTTGATAATTGAGGAAAAGGTCACAGAACTAGATCTAGTTCATGTCACAATTTGAACTAGATCTTAGGGTTTCTATGCCACAATTTGAGTGGTCAATATTAAAACATGAGGAAGGGTGGAGATTAAATTTGGGTAAGTGGCATATATTAAGGCGGATGAATGGCTAAGATTAAAACATGATATATGGTTGAGATTAATTCTTATAAATATATTTATATTTATTAAATATATATATAATATAATATATAAAATATTAATATATATATATGTATATATAATGGATGATGGGGATTGGGAAACATGGATGGATGATAAGTGTCTAGATTTTTGTTTTTACAAAATATATTAAAGATTTATTTTTATAGTTGTTTAGAAGAAGAATAATTTGGTATGCTCTCATATCACCTTCTCTTAATATACCAATCTAATAGATATACCTTAGGTGGATTCTTGATATACATACCCTTCCAAGATACCTATCGCTATATGGAAGAAACTAGTGTTTTATAAGAGAGACCTTGAGGTACATGGAAGAGAATGATATGTGATAATGGAAACATCTAAATACATGACCAAGTATGATACATGAGAGTTAGTTAACATACCTCCTTAGGACCCTAGTTAGCCCATGATAAAATACTTCCCATGAGTATTAAAGTACATACAAGTCTATCTATGGGAGGAAGGCATCCTAGGCTTGCTATATACCCAAAATAACCTCATGTTTTGTATGGTAGCTATTCAAGGTGTCTATATGGTCCCTAATAGGCTAACATTTGGTTACCTTCTTATTAGTCTTTATTAATTTATTATAGCTACACAAGAAATTTATATGGTCTTGTTTAAGTGTTTAA